>PPJW02000003.1:0-726745 GCA_003705905.2 Lipomyces sp. NRRL Y-11553 | reverse complement strand
CAGCAAGAGAGAATGCGAAGCTTTAGCGCTGCAAATGAGCAAGCTGGATTTTAATGAGGATGAGGAGAAAGACATGATTTCAAAAGTTTTCAACAGCCGCGCGCCGCACGAAGTGTACAACGGCCACTCTTTGTCGCTCCTCCGAACAGATGTCCGAAGGCCGATGAGTTTAATCAGCCTGACGTCGATTAGTCACCAAAGCCAATCCTGAATACATTTACTAGTTGAGACTCAAACTCTCTGCTTTGATCATTGAGATCCATCAGGAATAATGGTCGTCATACCCATGACATCTTGGTACGCGAACCAAGCGTGCGAAATCTGCAAATCACGAAAGAAGAAATGTGATAGGCTGCTTCCTACGTGTACATCTTGCAAAACGTGAGTAGGATCCGTTCCACGAATGCGCCTTCTCTGCCACCTCTGTCGTACGTGCTGTACTTGATTCACTAATGTGCCTGTGTAGCAAATTTAGAAGGTGCAACTATGAAGAGGACAAGGCTCAACATGAAATCCGCAAGCTCCGAGTGCAGCTGGAAAATTTAACAAATATTCTCCCAACTCGATCGATGTACACATACCATCCTTCTCCCAGCCTGTTAAATGTCGATCCGCCGATTCAGTATCCTATCCCTTCACGATGGTACATGCCGTTGCTTCTCAACCATTGTAAGCCACCCCCAATTTCTTAATTCGGTTACTTCCGTATGGACTGCTACACGGATATTTTCAGCAATGCTAAATCTGGCGCAGATCACGAGCTATGCTCCCCAAGCTTCGCTGGAATCGACCTTGGCGTTGCACATTCATTCTCACTAAATTCATGGATGCAGGCCGCCTTCTCAGATCCATGTATGTTTCATGGCATACTCTTTGCGGCATCTTCACATCTTGATGTGCTTCGCGGCGAGCACGACAACCCAGTGACTCATTATCATCGTCACAATGCAACACGGCAGCTAATCAATAATATCTCTTCATCGCAAAAGCTACCGGACACCACCATAGCGGCAGCCTTGTATTTGTGGCATTATGAGGTACTCAATGCAGTATATTTGGTTATGTTAGAGTATGCTGGAACAATGGTATCTAGAGCATGAATTGCCATGAGGAAGAAGCCCAGGTTCATAAAAATGGCCTAAAAGAGATGGTGAAATCCAGAGGCGGTTTGACCAATCTAGGTTTGGGTGGATACCTCTCCCACCTAATTACCTTGTAAGAAATAACTTTTTCTCTTCTCTTCTCTTCTCGAACCTCCAAGAAGCGGCTGCGGACTGAGATTATTTTGTTTTTTCAGGATCGATATTGGCGACGCCGTCCTCAATGCCTCCCGACCCGATTATGAAAGCCTAGGCTCATCGTCACTGCCCGAGCTTCCAGTAACACTTCTCTCTGCAGTATTGCACAGATCCGAAAGCGATCCTAGAGCTCACGGAATTCCAACGTCCTTGATTCATCTGCTAAGGCAGATCCATCAGGCATCTTTGCTGTTCGAATCTCAACAGATATCGAAAAAAGGCGTCAGGCCCATTTTGGAAGGCGAGCTGCTGACTGATGAACCGGGACACGAAAACCTCTTGCACGCAGCTTGCAATTGTGCTGCATATATACTCTTGAACTCTTTGCGCCGAGTAGTTCCGTTGTCGACAGACGAAAACCAAGGCGCCGTGGAACAACTCCGGTCTTATCTTTCTCAGCTTAATGATGGTCTGTGGCTGGAGCGCGATCGAGAGACCATTGTCTGGTTGTGTTTTACCGGTGCAGCAGCTGCAAAAGTGAATAGAACCTGGTTTTTGGCAAAGGTCGGACCAGTGGTCATGTCGCTGAGGCCTGACGAGCTGCGCCTCTTTAAAATGGGCGCCGTACACCTATGCCGATTGCTTCAATATTTACAAGAAGTCAATGCATGACAGATATGGATGGCAGCGGTAAATTTACGGTAAACATATGTACGCAATGATCAATAAATTAACGGATCTCGATAAGGTCGTACGAAAGAAAGGCCCCGAAGACATACTACTACGTGTGGCCACAAAATCAGCATAATCAGTCATGATATTATACGTATGAATGAAGTCCATTTACCAAGGTTGACGTGATTGCCAATGCCAATTCTGGATACTCAATCAGGGTTGTATAGAGTGCACTGACTAGTTCAATAGACAAAGTGCACGAGAGCACTAACTATTTCAATAGAGAATCGAATATTTCGAGTAGAGGGGGGAGGACATGGGGGATAAAATCATCACGGCGGCATACATTAATATAAATATATATAATAGAAGGTGACCGCCGGTCTAGGTATCATATGTCGTCGTTGCAGAGTGCCGGATAGATAATTTGTTCTGATGTACACATGTAGTGGGATGGTTTGACAACAGAGCTTTGCCATCAGTTTACTTTCAGATGTAATTGGTATTTCCGGCAGCGTCCTTAAATTTGTATCATAAATGTCGAGTGTCCTGTAACAAAAACACTTTACGAATTGTACCAAAAGAATGCAGTATGCAGTGTATTATACAAACGAAAACGTTGCGCGAGGAAAGGTTAACCGTTCGTTGTCGCACATATGCTGCCATCACCAAACTTGACCCCGATCAAGTGCATGGCATCGGCAATTCATTACATATTTTCATTGATAACGTTTACGATTGTCATAGATAATGTTTTTTCTAGTGAGCACAACTTCTCGTCTTGTTTTAATGGTTGACGTTCTGCAATCCGCTCCACATAGCTAACTATTCTCGCAATATAGAAAGATTTATCATTGAGCATTACACTTCATCCATCATATTTCGGCCCTTCTATGCACTCATATTTACGATCAAAGCTGTTACAAGATGTGGAAGGGACCTGCTCAGGAGAGTACGGATATATCATTTATGTGATGGATGGTATGCGGATCGATGTCGACAAAGGTCGTGTAATACCAGGCAGTGGGGGCGCTGAGTTCGAGGTAAAATATCGGGCAATCGTCTGGAAGCCATTTAAGGTGAGATAAAAAAGAGCCACTGATACGTATTTTGGACGTATCTAACTATTGTGACAGGGCGAGGTGGTCGATGCGGTAGTCACCAGTGTCAACAATGTTCGTGCGCTCCATCGAATTGACTACTTTAAAGTGGTATAAACTAACGAACGCTTTGAAAGCAGATCGGCTTTTTTGCAGACGTGGGACCTCTGGGCGTGTTTGTTTCAACAAAAGTGCGTTGTCGTCGTGGTTATATTCATTTGCGACTGATGTTGATAAATGTAGTTAATTCCATCGGATATGCGATTTGACCCAAATCTTAATCCACCAGCGTATGTGTCAGAAGACCAAACGATAGAGAAAGGTAGTCATGTCCGGCTCAAAATTGTTGGTACTAGAGTCGATGTGGGTGAGATGTTCGCGATGTAAGTGTTAATCAATAGTTCAGCAAGTAATAGGACTAACAGTTATTGATAGCGGGAGTATAAAGGAAGATTACTTGGGTGTACTATAGACAAAAGTTGGGTGGGCTTGACATTGTAACAGCTATGAACTACTAACAGTCGATGTGCCTTGCGAGCTGCTATTGTATATTAATTGTCTGGACTTGTCTTTTTTTTTTTTCTGCAGTATTTACGGCATCAGGTTTATCATTAGGATTGTTATTAATATCGTCACGTATAGATCCGGTTGCATTTTTCTTACAAAGCTAATTTGGATTTCTCTCATCGAACTATGTTTGTACACTATATTATACTATTTACTTCAATGCTTTCACTTTATGTCTTTGCTTAGCTTAGTCAGCTAGGTCCATCCACAAGTTGTCGAGTAATGATTGCAAATGTTCGCATCCACCGTAGCGATTTACAAAAACTGCACGCTATCAACGCATTGAGGTTCCATCAGATTTCATGCCCGTGGCTTATACAGGTGGCTGGCCAACTATATGACGAATTGTCATGGACATCACTATTTACATGTCAAGAGATTGCTTCCTAGACACCCGTCATATATCCCCCACGAACTGCTGACTTTCTTGAGCTGGATCGATGCCGATTTCTGAAATAGTAAGAACCGTATACTGGTGCTTACTTTTAATATGTTTCACTCTTCGGTTTCTCTGCTTTGTGCGTATTTTGACTCTCATCGGTTCCTTTGTATTTTCTATTACCCGTGCCTTCACAACACATCGCTCATCAACGAATGGGTCACCTTTCCACGTAAACTGGCGAGAACCAAGAGTCTCTATCTGCGTAAGCTTAAGAGTGTCGCCGATTTGGACATCTTTTAGGCGATATGGCAACGTAACTACATCACCAACTGTAACCAAGAAGGAGTTCTTATGTATGCGAATTGTCGCATATAACGGTGTCACCATTGAATGATTAAGATGAGTACTCAGGGGAAACGCGTGCAATAAGTCTGAAGTCGTAGGCTTTGCAATAGTTTCGTTAACTTTGACATCTTCCGATAACTTAGGCAATGGAGATGAGCGATGTTTTGCGCTGAAGCTGAATTGCCGAGACCATCGAGACAAACTCGGCACAATAAGCGGTCTCTCCACCAGAAATAACAATGGGGACAACGCGCTATAGACGCATCTTATAATAGGAGGAGCCATTGCAGTGGTCTTAGAGTACTTTAAAAAAATCAAGAGCATCGAAAATTTGATAATTCCTGCCTTGAGGATATAAATCCAAGGGGCTAGTACCTCCCTACTATGGTGGTAACTTCGTCCGCCGCCCACACCATCTATAAGGTTAGGGTTATATATTTACCCTGTCAGGGGATGCAAACACATTCACTTACGCCCACACCGGGTTGCCACGGCTGAAGCCCGCTGTCCATCGCGGTTGAATCTATATCAACGAACCCCCCGCATAGCGCTACAGCGCTGTCAAGGCATCTAACTCGTCGATATCGCACAAGTCAGCATTTGTCCACCTAATTGCTGCCCTGATTACGTCACTTGGGTTAAGCAAGTGTTTGGAAACTCCGCCGCCTAAGGTTTTGTGCAGGAAGTGAAGTGGTCAAAATGCCGTCGCTATTTATCGACATATATGTGGCAATATATCCCTACACAGCTCAAGCTCCTCAGGAACTGTCGATAGTAGAAGGCGATGTTCTCTATATCCTTGAAAAGTCCACGGAGGATGACTGGTGGAAGGCCAAGAAGCGGATGATTGGTGAGGAGGCCGACGAGCCAATTGGCTTAGTTCCCAACAACTATATTGAACCGGTAGAACTTTCTTTAATTGGTCTGTAGAATATGATTATCTGATGTTAACAATGAATAGATGAAAGTGTCGGCCAAGGCTAGAGCGATGTACGATTATGACAGGCAGACTGATGAAGAGGTCAATCTCACAGAAGGGGCAGTCCTGGATGTTTATGACACGTCCGATCCGGATTGGGTGCTTGTTGGAATTCGTGATGAATATGGATTTGCGCCTTCTAACTACATAGAGTTTATGTCCGAAGAGACGGCCATTGCTGCTGTTGCACCTGCAGCTAACTCTCCTCTCACACCAGTTGTCTCTTCTCCTCCACGAGAGCAATTTCAATCTCCAGAACAACCGCAGCCGGAATCCACGCTATATGCGAAGCCTACCTACTATAACTTACAGGAACCGGAGGCTCCGGTGGACAATAGAAATACCGGATATAGAGATGCTGAACCAGAAAATGATGATTATGAGCTCGACGAGGAATCTGCTCCAAAACTACCGTCACGTCCGCGAATGGAATCATTCGAAGAGAATTCTTCGAAGAAGTCAAATAGTGGCTTTTTGACCTGGAATGTGCAGGAGGTTGACTCAAAGCGTAAGAGACACAAGGCTACCTTGGCAATTGGTAATGGCTCTATTTTGTTTTCACCTGATAGAGCGACGGCATCTCCACAGCAATGGTCTATTACGAATCTTGTCAGTTATAATGCAGAAAAGAAACATGTCTTTCTAGAATTTGAACATCCATCTGTTTCCATGGATTTATATGCCGGGTCGAAAGAAACAGCTTCTGACATCATATCTGCGATTGGTGAACTAGTTGGAGCGAAGAAAGCTACTGGGCTGCGTGAAGTTATTGAAGCATCGGTCCCTGGTGGCCAGAAATACGGGAAAGCTCTATATGATTTTGATGCCCAAGGAGACGACGAAGTCACAATTCGTGAAGGGGACGACGTATTTATTTTAGATGATCTGAAGAGTGATGAATGGTGGATGATTCGGCATTCGTTGTCTGGTAAGGAAGGTGTCGTGCCAAGCAGCTATATCGAAGTGGTCAAGAAACCGGTGCGGTCGTCTTCGTTACGACCTGATGAAGACGAGAGGCCCAAAAAGCCTGCGCGCAAGCGTCGAGAATCTCGGGAAACTGAAGCGTCACATCCTCCAGTTACTCCGGCTAAGCCTAGTAAGTAGAGATCGGTTTATACTTTACCAGATAAACTGACTGGCATTGATTAGAGCCGGATCCGAGCAAAATACGAACATGGACCGACCGAACCGGAACATTTAAGGTGGAGGCGGCTTTTGTAGGGTGTACAGATGGAAAAATTCAGTTGCACAAGGTCAATGGTGTCAAAATTGCAGTTGCAGCTAGCAAGATGTCCGTAGAAGATTTGGAATATGTCGAACGCATCACTGGAACTTCCCTTGCAAGTGCCAAACCGGAAGAATCGGCATCAAAACTCGGTGTGGTGACCGCACAAGACAATGTTAATAAGGTTGACGTTCCAAAAGGGCCGGCGAGAGCTGGTTTCGATTGGTTTGAATTCTTTTTGTCATGTGGTGTTGATGTCAATAACTGCCAGCGGTACGCAGTTAATTTTGCGAAGGATCAGATGGACGAGGCCATTTTACCTGACATTACCCCGTCAGTGATGCGCATGCTGGGATTGAAAGAAGGTGATATTTTACGGGTTTCCAAGGTAATAGAGGACAAGTATAACAAGAAGAAAAGAAATGTTTCCTTCGGAACCGCGAGTGTCATGGGAGGTCAGGCAGACGACTCTGACAGCGAGGGAACGCCTTTGTTTGCTGGACCGGGTGGCACACTAAAGAATAATACACGCAAGTCGAGACCTGCTCCTGCAGTTGCGACGTCTACCACAGTTGACGGCAAGCTTTTGTCGTCAGTCTCCGCGGAATTGCCGCCAGGATCCATTTCTCCAGACGTGCCATCTTCCGCTCTGCAACCGAGACCTTTATCGGCAACCCTGACCGGAGCAGCTCCTGCGCCTCTTAGTGGTGCGCTGCGAGACTTGACAGACATCAAACCTTTGACTCCAGCACAAATATCATCGCCGGAAACGATATCAGTGGCGACTCCAACCACATCTGTGCAGTCCGTTCCAGCAATTGGTCTTAGTAGTACAGGGCAACAATCTCAACAGCAAACGCAATATGTGCCACTCCAATCGCAGCTCGTCTATCAGCCAACACCACCGCAACCTTCGCAGTTGCAGAATGTAGGTGTTCAATATCCACAGCCCACAGGCATGATTGCACAAGCACGACTACAACCTCAAGGCCAGTTGCCAGTGGCTTCCATTCCATCAGGAGATATTGCTTTACAGGGTATCCCACAGCAAGCACTCCAACAAACGAATCAAAGTCAACAACAACAAGAGCAACAAGAGCTGCAACGACAACGACAACTACAACAGCAATTGCAGCAGCAGGATGGGCAGCCTCAGGTGTTCTACGGTGTTCAGCGGCCGGGACCTCCCCAGTCTACGTTGCAGGCTCTCGGAGGGTTGAGTGCGCTATCTATAGCACCACCTCCTCGACCAAGCACACGTACGTCGAATGGAACAACACCAGCCTATGCTGGGCAGCACACTGGATTTTCTCAGCAGGTCCCAATGACCACTGGATTCCAAGTGCAAGGTCCAAGCTTTCAACCTCCCCCTCTGGCTTTGGGTATGACTGCGTTTTCCAGTCCCCAAGCGTTGCAGCCTCAGCCGACGCGACCTTTTATTCCTCAATCTCAGTTTGGTATTCAACAGATGCAGACAGGCTTCCAACAGCTCCCGAACAATGGATTAGGCGTCCAAGTGTTGCAATCTCAGCCAACCGGATTTGGATTTGGCAATGGGCCCCCTACGTTCGGCTCGAATGTCACAGGCAATGGGGCCAGCACAATTTCCCGGCCTGGTGGAATTAATTCTACCTTGATGAAACCCTTAGAGCCAACGAAGACCGGGCCCCCGCCAAAGGTCAGCTTCGGTATAAATAAGCCTGTCGAAGCTACACCTACCGGAAATAAAAGAGCGAATTTGGCAGCTGCGAGTATGTTGTTGTTTGAGAACTCTCTAGTCATATAATGCTAACTATTTTGCTTAGCCCCTGAAAATCCTTTTGGATTTTGATATGGCATTATTTTTAAGCATCTACGTACTCCTACAGCTAAGAGTGTTTCTCCCGCAGCTATTTTTGTTGTTATATCGAGTTTCTTTGATCTTTTGTCGCTGCTTCGATTTGTCTATAGTTATAACGATAGCATTTTTTGTGCTTTGTACTTTCAATCTACACGCTCAATGGTCCTATGCGTAAATTCTATATAGAATGTCGTTTCGAAAGTGGGTATTAGCATGAAGTCGATAAGGTATAGGTATGGTTACTTTATATCACCTGATGATGAGCAAAGCGGATATTTCTAGATCAAGGTTTTGGCCAAAAGTCAAGTCTGCACATCCACCGTAACTTCTTGCTTTCGGTGTTATCATCTAACCACCCCATCGGAAAATCCAAAAAATCTGACATGTTCTCAGATCAAAAAAAAAAAAAAGAAAAAAGAAAAAACAATCTCGGCAACGGGGAATTGAACCCCGGTCCCCCGCGCGCTGATAGACTATCTGACAGGCGGAAATTCTAGCCACTAAACTATTGCCGATTTCTGGTCGAAAGCATAAAAATGCTGTATATCACGCTGATTACGGAATTTTCTAAAAAATACTTGCATGTAAATAGCTTGTAAAATACAATGGCTTCTTAAACAAAAAAAAAGTCTAAAAAGTGATCTAACGCATTTGGCCTGAGTAAGGAAGGCACTAATGGTTGACTTTATAAGTACTGGCGAGACAATCGTCAATACTCCTCTTTTGAGTTACTCCGATATCCCGTGTTCGTTAAGTCTGGGGAATTGAACCGGCTCCTTCTTCAGCTAGGAAGGCCACACGGTCACGATGGGTGTCCTTAATCTCGAAGATCAGCTCGCCTTCTACATGGCTTATCATCGTACGTAGTATTCTCTATTGACCGTGTATGGTTACGTCTACTCTAACATGCCACTTCACAGGTCAAGAGGTCAATGTTTGGATCCACACAGTATGCGTGCCTATCATCCTCGTGACTTCGTTCGCCATGGCTACCAATTCAGGACCGTTATTCTCTTTCTTCGGTTCCTATCTTGACAACTACCTCAACCTTGGAGTTCTTGCTGCCATAGGCTACGCGGTTTTCTACATTCTTCTTGATCCCATTGTAGGCGGAATCGTGTCACCTTTTGTGTTTGGCTCCTCGATTATCGCTACCGACCTTGTCGTCAAATACGGTGCGGCTGCAAATTATATTGCTGGAGGATTGTGGATCATTTCCTGGATACTGCAATTCATAGGTCATGGCGTTTTTGAAAAGCGTGCGCCAGCACTGCTAGATAACCTTGTCCAGGCCCTCGTGTTGGCCCCCTTTTTTGTAATATTTGAGTTGATTTTCCGTTTTGGATTCAGAAAGGACTTGGAAAAGCAGCTGAGTGCGCGTGTCAGCAAAGAGTTGCGCAAGTTTGGTGAAGAAGAGGAGGCGAAGATGGATAAGAAAGCGGCGAAAGTTGTCAAGAAATGAAGTTTGTAGTTTGTGTGATGGAGATTGCTTTCAATCACTTTAACAATGGCGGATACGGTAACGACAATTTGGTGATGATACTGTTCACTCTTTTGGTGAATTGAAATGATACGGGATTTGCAACGTTAATTCTTTTTAGGACA
The DNA here is from genome assembly GCA_003705905.2 of Lipomyces sp. NRRL Y-11553. Classification (NCBI taxonomy): domain Eukaryota; kingdom Fungi; phylum Ascomycota; class Lipomycetes; order Lipomycetales; family Lipomycetaceae; genus Lipomyces; species Lipomyces sp. NRRL Y-11553. The sequence continues at coordinate 716,789 of PPJW02000003.1, read as the reverse complement.
AAATGCTATGTACTGGCCCAATATCGTAACGCCCTGCTCAGAACCACAATGAATGTTCTTCTAATAGATGTTTGCGGCTAGTGATAGATACTAAGGACCTTCATGAAAAAGTGGTACAAAAAGATGGGGCTCTTTTATTAAACTAACTGTGATCCAACACTAATCATTTAACAAATTCTTAGCACTTTATTAACGACATATGACATATCCTGTATGCACAAACATACATACTTCATATCACACACAACACTATATCGAACGACATCTTTTCTATCAAGTGGACCGCACAACCATTTTAAGCAAAGGTCGAAATGAAAGTCTCTGTAACAGACTTGAGTTTAGCAAGACCCTCCTTGGACAATTCACCCTTCGTAGAAATCTCATCCAAGAAAGCAGCCTCGTTAGTCTTCAAGTAAGAGATGAACTCAGTCTCGAACGCCTCAACCCTGTCAAGTGGGACCTTGTCCAGATAACCGTTGACACCAGCATAGATGACTGGAACTTGTTCCTCGACAGGGAGAGGTGAGTACTGCTTCTGCTTAAGCAACTGGGTAAGGCGCTCGCCACGGTTGAGAGTCTGCTTGGTGGACGCATCAAGATCGGAACCGAACTGAGCGAACGCCGCAACTTCACGGTACTGAGCCAAGAAAAGCTTAAGCGAACCAGCAACCTGCTTCATTGCCTTGACCTGAGCAGCAGAGCCGACACGGGAGACAGAAAGACCGACGTTAATGGCCGGTCTGATACCCTTGTAAAACAACTCAGCTTCCAAGAAGATCTGGCCGTCGGTGATGGAAATGACGTTGGTAGGAATGTAAGCAGAGACATCACCACCCTGAGTCTCAATAACAGGAAGGGCAGTCATAGAACCACCACCGTGCTTTTCAGAAAGCTTGGCAGCACGCTCAAGTAATCGGGAGTGGAGATAGAAGACATCGCCAGGGTACGCCTCACGACCAGGAGGACGACGGAGCAAAAGTGACATTTGACGGTAAGCAACTGCCTGCTTCGAAAGATCATCGTAAATGATCAAAGAGTGTCTGCCGTTGTCACGGAACCACTCGCCAATGGCGGCAGCGGTGAAAGGTGCAATGTACTGAAGGGGAGCCGCCTCGGAGGCAGTGGCAGCAACAATAATGGTGTACTTCAAAGCATCGTTTTGCTCCAAAGTCTGAACAAGCTGTGCAACCGTGGACCGCTTCTGACCGACGGCGACATAAACACAGTAAAGCTTCTTGGACTCATCGGCACCAGCATTCCACTTCTTCTGGTTCAGAATGGTGTCAACAGCAACAGCAGTCTTGCCAGTCTGACGATCGCCAATGATAAGCTCTCTCTGACCACGACCGATCGGAACAAGGGCGTCAACCGACTTAAGACCAGTTTGCATGGGTTCGAAAACAGACCGTCGGGGAAGGATACCCGGAGCCTTGACTTGAGCACGGCGATGCTCGGTAACTTCGATTGGTCCCTTGCCATCGATTGGGTTGCCCAACGCATCAACGACACGTCCCAAAAGTGCGGGACCAACACCAACGTCGACAATCTGACCAGTACGCTTAACCGTCTCACCCTCCTTGACAAGACGATCGGAGCCGAACAACACAGCACCAACTTGGCCCGCTTCAAGGTTAAGAGCCATACCCTTGACACCAGAAGCGAACTACATCATTGTTATCATAAAGTCCTGCAAATACATACGCTTGTGAAACTTCATACCTCAATAAGCTCCTCAGCCTGCACGTTATTCAAACCATGGATACGGGCGATACCGTCACTAATTGCTCGAGTTAGAATTCGTAATATAACAATAAGAGTTTAAACGAGACCCGATCTCCTATCATATCAATACTTGGTTTTGCTGCAATGGATCGGTATTTTTCGAACACATAAATGATCCAATCGCGCAGTACCACCAATAGAGAGATCCAACCAATCAACCAAGTTAAGCTAATCAGAAAAGAACAATACTAACCCAACAGACAGAACTCTACCAGTCTCAGAGAGATTGGTATCGGCGGAAACACCCCTTATCCTCTCCTCAAGGATGGAGGAGACCTCGGTTGGACCAGCCTTGGCATCGGCATATCCACGGTTTAGGCAGACGGGGGCAGCGCGGGCGACCTAGATAATCGAAGTCAGCACTCCTGTCAACTCTCTCTAACCTTCTACGCGAGTATTCTATCAGTTGCTTGTGATACAAAAAAGTTCTGGGCAGATCAATTCGTTGGTTGTCACATCCGTTGTTTATTTCGCTAATTGCCTTGGCATGTGGGCACCGTGATGTTATTGCGGTCGTGGACAGTGATCAAATCAACAATCCCTCCACCAAGCCTTGGTCATCACGAGTGATCAATCCCAACGACATAAATCTCCAGCAACTGGTCGGAAACCACACCACCTCGCGAATATCAATTTGCAGTTGACAGAAAACCCGAATGGGTACAAGGTCGGAGAGAACTCTTTCAACGCGCGCAAGCTACTCAATTCATGTCGAGCACTGGAATTCACACATACCGTATTTGGGACGGCTCTCTTAGAAGCAACAGCAATGCCAACTCGGGCAGACTGTCGGAGTGCGGTTCGGAACAGCATTGATAGAGTGGAGAGGCTGTGGAAGGCGATTGGTGCAGCGGAAGACAGTGAAGAAATGGAAGCGGACGGAGAGGAAATTCGCAGAGTAGACACGGGCAGCCAGGCACACACAAGCCCTATTGACGACGTGTCGACGTAAAGGGTTCTAATGCTCTCAATGTTTTGGCTTTGGCTCAGCCGAACCACCCAGAATGAGAATTTTTGCAGGCGTATACATTGGCACGGCCCCGGGTAACATTCTGTCCGCTTTCCGTCCCGCATTGAATGCGAGCTGGCGATTGGCTGTAGACATGTGGGCTTGCACTTTCATGTATATGGCACATTCGTCCGAGCACAGCAGCACACCCTATTGGACAGGCTCACGCAAGATCAAACTCATAGCAAGCTCCGGGTAGCACACCACCTTTCGATGGGGTGTCTTCATCAGCCAAACAGATAGTTGGACTGGGTTTACTCTACTGTCGACCACGCAACTTATTATAGCCGCGCCAATGTCGTCGATTCTTCGCACCGCAAACTTCGTGCGCCAATCTGGTGTTGCTCGAGTTACCGCACGCAATATCAGCCGGCGCAACTACCATAAAATATACGACGAAAACGTTGCTAGGGGCAAGAAATTTGTCGACGAACAGAAGGCCATTCATCACCATGCTGCCTCCACTGCTAGCATGTGGTACAAGGTTTCACTTTACGTCGCACTTCCGCTTGTAACACTCTCCCTCATCCGATCTATCAAGCAAGAATCTGAGCACATCGCTCATGTGAAGCATCATGCCCACGAGGAAGAGCCCGAGGATCTTTCACCGGAGTTTCCATATCAGAACATTCGTCGCAAAGAGTAAGTGATTTGCAAACTATGCTGCTTCTGGAAATGCATTGTATCCGCTTATGGACGAAATTTGGCTGGGGATATCGACGCATTGTTTAATCATCAGCCTTTACTTTTACGTATATGTATGCTAACATAACATACAGTTTCTTCTGGGGCGACGGCGATAAGACTCTGTTTTGGAATGACTTGGCAAATTCTCACAGAGCATAAGTTTTTGGCGTAGAAGTTAGGAGCATAAATTTGTTGGGTATAGTGCGGTAAACAGTGTTTAAGCCATGAATAAATTTACTGTGTCACACAAATTGTCTATGGTTCACTCAAATAGCTTGTCAGGTGGTCGGACGACTTCTCTACTAAGTTCCCAACCTTGTAGAGACTACTTGGTAACAGTGGCTTCTCAATAAGGTATGCAAACCATAAACAACACTGGACAAGGAGAAATATATCATCAATTACAAATTGTCGCGCTAACATAAATGCGAGATGCTAGTACAAACTGTGTCCAAAGTAATGAACCTCTAAATACACTTTCCAAAATTCCCAGGTGTATCACGCAACCACCAAACAACATGCAGTGTATCCCACCGACCCAACGAACACTACTACATTCAAAAAAGTTCCCTTAAAGTTCCCTTAATTAGCATAGACTCCGGCAAATGCTGACTCAATCCATTGGTCTAGTCGATCATACACAATCTTGTTCGCATTATGGAAAAAAATACTGTGATCTGAATCGGGGAAGACATACATGTCGTAGTTCTCAACCTGCTCAAGGTCAAACTTGTCGACCAAGGCTAAGGTATTTTGAAAATGAACATTATCATCTCCGGTACCATGCATAACTAAGAATCTCTTCGCCCCCTTCAGAGCTGTCACGTTCTTAATGGCCGAGCCATCATAACCATCGCCATTATGTTGAGGAGTGTGCATGTACCGTTCCGTATAAATCGAGTCATAGAACCTCCAGTCTGTAACTGGCGCAACAGCCATACCGTACGAAAACGTCTTCCCGCCATCCTGTTCCAGTGTCTTAAGAGTCATATATCCGCCATAACTCCAACCCCAAATCGCAATCCTTGAAGAGTCAACATAAGACCTCGTAGACCACTGTTGCGCTGCAAGGACCTGATCGCGCGCCTCCCAATACCCTAATTGATCACGCACGACTGCTCTAAACTTACGACCCATGAAACCCGTGCCACGTCCGTCAACCGACACCACGATCGCATCCAATTGACTAGCAACATGAGCTTCAAATGAAATGGTAAAGCGCTTATCGACGGTCTGACTGCCAGGACCACCGTAGACGTGGAAAAGAACCGGATACTTCTTTTCAGGATTAAAGTTTGGTGGCCGTATCTCCAGAGTATTGACAACAACCTCGCCTTCAACAGTAATCTGCTCCCAAATAGTTTCAGGAATTTTGTACTTTTCCAACTTGGCAGCAAGCTTGGTGTTGTCCTGAATAGTAACATTTGTGCCCTCTCGAAGACTTATGAGCGTCTGATATGGAACATTGGGTCCGTTGTAAGATAACAAAAGGTATCCAGCACTAGTCGAAAACGAGACACCATAGTATCCGGCCTCTTTTGTGTTGCTGATACTGCGAAAATTCGTGCCATCTAACTGAACTGCATAGAGATGTCTCTCCGTGGGATCCTTCTCTGTGGCTAAGAAGTAGACTGTTCCAGTTGTTAGATCGACTGCTGATGGCGCATCGACCACTTCCCAAGGACCACTAGTCAGAATTTGCTTCGGAGAAGGTGCTTCCAACGGGGAGAAGTAGGCAAGATGGTTGTAACCGTCGATAATGACCGTATCGATATAGCCATCTTCTAAACGGTTCTGGGATATATTACTTGGAATATATGTGGTATCATGTGTGACTTCAAACCATCCGCCGTCCTTTCCACTGACGTCTTCCTCTCTGACAACTGAGCCATTCCGATGGTGCGGATCGATGAGGACAATTTTGAGGAGATCGCTGTCTCGATTTGTCTGACGTACTAACACCCTGTCTCCAGTCCACAGAACTTCCGTGATTAGCCTATCATCATCTTTAAGATTGCGCTGATCTTCAATTTCAGGAAGAAACACTTCGTAGGAAGTCAAATCTAGGAACATTAGTTCCACAATCGGGTTATCGTAGCCAGCTTTCGGGTATTTGAGGTCGACCATCTCAGGATAGGATCCATTCTCGATAGGATAACGTTCAAAGTACGGAATTGAATATTCAGGGACGCTCGAGTCATTGGATCGCAAAAATGCAAGGTAGTTGCCATTAGCAGACCACCAGAGAGCTGAATTCCCAGAGAAAACCTCTTCCTCATAAACCCAGTCAGGAATGCCATAAAAAGTGTTCTTGTCGCCGTCAGTAGTAATCTGAGTAACTGTCTGCTGCGACACATTTCGAATATAGAGATTATTTTCGAGCACGAATGCAATAACATCACCCATCGGACTCCATTTTGCAAGCCGAACATCGGACGTCAGAAGATCGGGAATCAATGGCTCAATATTCTTAGATGAAACGTCATATATCCAATATTCACCGTAATAAGAATGACGCCAGTTCTATATTATTTTATTAATTGGAAATTGTGGCGTAAGGTGTTTGCAACTCAACGAACCTTCTTCGAATCAGTCATAAGAAGAACCTTCTCGAGTCCCTTTCCGGGCCACGACATGGAGATAGAGTGTGTTGCCCCATTATACTCGAACTCAGATACATCAACCAGAACTGTCGTCTTCGTGGTGGTCACATGCGAGTAATCACCGACAATCAGTCTTCCACTTGCATCGCGTTCAGCGTATAGCCCATCATGCCCCTCAATGCCGTCATCCAGCCAGTCGATATACGACCTCGAGACACTGAACTCGCCTCGCATCCAGTCATTCAGCCGAATTGGCATCTTGGCGGTGCCATCATCCAACTCAGGAGGTAATGCAGGAGCCTTACCGTGGTGCATGAAGCTGACCACATAAAATAGCAAGCCAATCACCCACAAGATAGCAAGACCAATCAAAACCCCAAGAAAAACACGCATGATTGTGCGTCGCCGCCTTTTCTGGTCAGCACTCCCTTCGGCTCTTTCCACTTCCTCCCCATTTGGACCATCATTCAACGAAGAGGCCGCTGCGTTTGCAATGGCAGTCATCGCAGCCGCCAAGGGCTCTGTACTGTTTGCAGCATCGCTCTCAGTGTCAACATTTGACTCATCGTCGTCATGATAGGAGCTATTTTGGTTAATTGGTGAAAGGAGCAATCGCTCAGATTCAGCCGATAGTCTAGAGGTGCTACCCTTCGACCGTAACTTTGAGGTAGCAGCTAATATAACATTTGAATAATTTTTATTGCGAGATGCTTCAGATATCGATGATGCAGAAGACTGCAATAGCGCAGGAGAACCACCTTGCATCGCTTGTGGGAGTGCACTATTCAGAGTTGGCGTGCTTATTATAGGTGTACTACCACCGGGACGAAAGAACGGTGAATTGCGTAGTGAATTAGATGCAGATTCAATTTGGTCGAACACTATTGATGTCGAGGATTCTGAAGACTCCACCGACCTTCTGTCGTAGCTTGCATCCTCTTCGTCGTTGATACCAACGTCGCTGGGACTATCAGAACCGGCAACGAAATGAGTCGGGACATTTTGCTTTGCAGGGGAATTATTTAACGGCGAAAGAGAGACGTCTAAGTGTTCCCGCTGAGAAAAGGCGGAGGGTGAAGAAGGTGATGCTCGCGGTGGCATTGCGATTCTCCTCGGACAAACTGGCACTCAATGGCACAGTAAACGAAAAGATCTATCACGGACGAAGTCTGAACAAAATATCCTGTCTATACGGTCAGATCGTCAGGTAGACCATGGCAATTACCCTGGATATTGCCCTGGATTCCAAGCCTGAAGATGTGGCGCAGAATTGGCCACTCCATGGCGAATCGGGAACCTCCCCCTCCGCGAGGGCTTTGTACCCTCCCGTCTGGCTAGCCCCTGGCAGCCGCATTTCGGGTTAGTACAATAGAAAAGCTGCACAGCCAGACCCTAAGCAATGGAAAAGGCGCCCTGCGTTTTTTTGTGGACCTGATTTTTGTTCTCGAATTGCAAGGGAGACGGAAATACACCAGCAGGCGGCATTTAGATTTCTTGAATTCTTTGAGCATTAACACCTTATGTATTAAACGCGACTACTCTTACTCCTCCATCGAAACAACTGTAAAACACTGCTCGAACATCATATTTTACACAACAAATTTTAAGTTTCACCGTGGACCTTTCGCCTCACGAAGTCCACGATTTGCTGATTACCTTCCTTCGTTACGAAGAACATTCTCTTGTTCGGCTTCTCCCAGACAATAACGCCTAAATCGTGCGCGTACCCCGCAATTGTATCGTATTCATTCTTACTCGAGAAGTCACTGTAAAGATATCCATCCACGACTCTCATTCTCTCCATCTCTAACTGCCATAGTCGGATCTGGTCTACAACGGTTGGCGGCAATAGCGGAACGCTTTTTCTCATTTGTGGGTGCGCGTGAACAGTCAAATACGTAATCATCTGATCAGCTGTTATGCCGTTTGATAATGCTTTTCGAACGCTTTCTCTACTAATTTGCCCCGTAACCATATTCATGAAACGCGACTTCAAATGAACGAATAAGTTAAGCACGGCGATTTGCAACGGTGAGTCGGTGTACGCATAGACCTTAAAGTTAGTCTCTAATATAAGAAATCCAGTCTCTCTCTCTTTCTGCGAAATTGCAGAATTCATGCTCGCAGATGCTGTCAACAGAGCACCAGTGTCTGATGTCAATGTCGTGGCTAGTCGTGTCGGGTAGAATCGTCGGGATGAAGTCTGCACTATTAGTGGCAAAGAACATGCTCAGTCCCCGTCATCGCATACCTTTCGTTGATATACTATGCCGTAGTCGCGGAGATCGTCCAACATAATTTTCTGCGTCGGACTTAGTGTAGCCAACGAGTAGTCTTGTCCGAGCTCTAAACTGCCCAACATAAACAGAAAATGTAGCACTTCTACAGCATCCATTTGCAAATCCTCCGACATATTTAGATATTGTAGCAGTAGAGTCCAGATCTGTGCGTTAACGTCCTGTAAAAGAAATTGAAATCCAGCATTGGTGATTCGCATATTCGTCGGCGAGCTAATTTCCATTAGCAAGACCATCATAGTGTAGTGAAACATAACGCTTGCCTTCCTTCCATTAAACCGCTGTGTCGCAATAAGCTAAGGACGCCATTGTTTGGTATCTTTCCGGTATTGGTGCCAACCATAAAATGCAAAATCATCTCCCACTGATTATTCGCATGCTCATCCAAGAATTTGATGTCGACCTTGTGCTTATCCTCTGTACTACATGGAATTCCAAACGAGTTATTGTGGTCACTTCATTACTTTAGCGAGCCGGAGCAAAAATTTGAACAACCTTAAGATATACCCTCCGGTAAGTGCGTTTCGCAAGCCTGCTCGGAACGTCTTTTGCAGACTATGCGCTCCTTGCGACTCCTTTATAAGATGCATCCCACGCAGCTTCTCTAGTGCTTCATATTGCTTACTAGTTGCTCATCGGTTACTATCTAAATAAATACATTAAGATGTTCACGTACGAGATACTGCCATCCTGCACCCAACCGCTCAGATCGGCTGCTGCAATAGGCTTGTCATTGAACAGCGTAGTCATGATAAATAATTGCGCCATTGCCGGCAATAATCGAAATATTGCCAGGCATGTTGCTGGCTATGACGAGACCTGTTAGTCTAGACGTTCGGCCGAGGAATGAAGGGCATACCGAATAATAGAGTCTTGTTAGGACTGTCTCGGGTAGACCTTCTAGGTAATCGTTGATACTCGTACGAAACCGAGGAATTGACATGCCCAGACCAAAACAGACTGCGTATTTATTCGTTAAGAGTATATCAGTCCCGTAAGTGGGGACGTTCGACGACTTTGGAAATCGCTGCGTCTCTATACTCCGATAAAGTTATAGGCGGTAACGATCGTTAAACTTTAGCACTAGGGTTGGGTCATTTCGAGCTCAAGTCGACTCAAGTTCCACTCAAGTCGACTTGAGCTCGACTTCACTTGGACTCTGCTCCGGCAAGCTTAGCTCTGCTTAGGATTCCGCGAAGTCAATTAGAAGTCGACTCAAGTCTGACTTCACTTCACCTTGTCTGTCACAGGAAAACTTCACTATGGACGTCGAGCAAGTGCCAGTTTAGTAATAGTTTTAAGTAAGGAATCTTTGGTCACTGTGCTGTTAGTGATGCACTTATGGCTCATACGAATTAAACCTAAACATGATATGGCGCAATTCATATCTCTCGTTCGCAATCGCGTCGGGCACGCGTAAGCGCACTGTTAGCGGCAATCTCATTACGGCCAACAGAACTCGACTTGGAGAGAAGACCATCTAGGCGTCGATGTGCCTCAAGAGCTGGGGCTGGGCTGGGGAATTTGATGGAGGAGACAATTATTCCGAAGACGACGTCGAGGCCGCTGTTCTAGTTCTCGACGACTAGATTGCACAGGTTGTTAAATGGTCGTAATATAATTCTACATCAATTTTTTTACTGTAGGTTGAACTTGAGTTCACTTGACTTGGCTTCGCTCGAAATCAATTGTAGTTGGCTTGGGTTCACTCGACTTCACTTCGGATTCGACCAACCCGACTTAGGATTTTCCCCAAGGGTCGACTTCAACTCGACTTGACTTAGGGTTCAAAGTGAAGAACTCAAGTTTACCCATCCCTATTTACCACGGACATCATATTATTGAGGAGCTGAGAGCCGTAACTCCTTCTTTCCGATCGAATTGTACGCGATCATGGATCTTACATTTATCCAGAACTATTACAGTCGCATGTCCTCGTCGCCGTCATTATCCACTTCTGACTTCATCCCTTATTTAAATGCTTTCCTTGCCATTGTCGCCGTCTACTTGATCTACAGGACGGTTTTTCCACAAACTAATCCGAACGGTCAAGTACTGAATGCCCAGAAGCAGGCAAAACAGAATCCTAAGCCGATTGTATTCACCAAGTTTACCCCCGCGACACTACAGCCATTCAATGGAGTTGTCGAGGAACGGGTCCTGATGGCAGTAAAAGGAAAGGTATATGATGTATCTGCAGGACGGTCATTTTATGGTCCAGACGGGCCATACAGGTGGGTTGGTTAGGTGCGGGATGACATTGGACTGTAGCTACTAATTTACAATGCTAGTAATTTCGCTGGTCGAGATGCTTCACGAGGATTAGCAAAAGGTAGCTTCGAGGAAGGTATGAGTCAACGTTATTTACTGTATGAACTAGCGTTTAAACTGGACATTAGATATGCTCACACCAATTGATGAGCCCATCGATACACTGGAAGATCTGAGCGCTGACGAGATCCAAGCATTAGACGATTGGGAGAGGCATTTTGCAGGCAAATATCTACTTTGTGGAGAGCTTGTCGAGGGCTTGTGACAAAACATAGCTCGAGTGCACTTCAACAATAATAATTTGTAAGAACAATTATTATACGTGGTATCAATTGCACCAAATAGTAACACAATCTAATGCACTACACATACTCTAAAGCCTAGACCTGAGTCTGCCTATAATGCCATAGACGCGACCCTGTGCATTCAATTTATTGCCTGCAATTAGTTCTTGCTTTGCACGTTGTAGTTCAGCCCACTCTGTGCCCCATACATCTTCGGTGTAGTTGCGCGTGTTTAGAAGATAATCCACAGGGTCATCGATTTCCGCGATATCAGATAGGATCCGGCTGTATCCAGTCTGTGAGTATGTAGGCGGTGAAGCACGATATTCGGGGGGACATGTACAATATACTGCTTCAGTACCCTGTGAAGCGGACAGAAAATCTATGACAGCGTTCCCATCACGTTCATCATAGGCAATTGACGGTGGCATTGGCGGTTCATGTACTTTCGAGGATACCCTTGCTGTTGATTGTGATGCACTTGACTCAACGAATTCTTCGTACTGTCTCTGTACATCTGAACTGCTGGTGTGTTCGGCGCGGAAGCTATTGGGCTCGAGCGGTACTTCACCAAACGACCCCGAACTGGTGGAGGAAGAAGCTTTGACTGTCCCTGATAGCTCGCCAGAATAATGCAGATCAGCTCTAGATGAGGCACTTGGCGACGATTTCTGCTGGCTTGCGGAAGCGGTTGCTGATGATAATGACGATTGGACTGCACTCGGAGTAGCAAAAGATCCTAGTATAGTCGCCGTTGCATTGGCGATGCCTGATTGCGATCTACTGCTTGTTTGCGAAGCAGCACGTCCCTTGCCCTTCTCATTGGGCACGTCTTTTCTGTTTATATTTGGTCGATCAGTCATCACATAGGCGACTATGTAGCTAGGTCACTGCGAAGAAGACAGGTGGATATCAGAAGAGCGCACGAACTTACGAAGAAAGTGTACGCATGGTCAAACCCGGTCGAACTCCATGTAGGAAACAAGAAGCCAATCCGAGTCTGCGCTCCGAAATACTCTAACTAGCACAGTATTCCAGCTTTGTATAAAATATGTACATTTCTCTGATCGTGTTGATCATGCATTAACTTACGAGGGGGATATGCCTACTTCGCAAGGAATCGAGAAATCTAGTTAAAGTTGACAATATTTAAACAAATTATCTGTTGGCGCTTGGTATACTGTGTAATGGAACTATCACGAAGTTTGGAAGTAGAATATCCAAATATCTACGAAACTTCTGGAACAACAATCATTGCATCCAATACTAGAACAACACTAGCGTTTGAATAATATGTCCTAGAGTAGAAATGAGATATATGTGCTCCTGATATCAGGTTGACGCACAGTCTAGTTCATCTATTGATCTGGAATATGCCAGTTCACCGAAAGGAGCAGTCAAATACTCGATTACTCCATAAATATCAGGCAAAGCCATCGAAGTTGCGTAGTATAATGCTTTGTTGCATGGACAAATACATTCGGGTCTGTTCAGGACCATACAAAACAGGTCTTAAAGCCAAACAAGGACGACCCATTGCACAGCGAGAGAATTGTAAATCTGTGGAAGGTTTCAAGGTTAATAACAATATAGATTTCCTATCACATTTGAACCCATTACATATATCCTCCACCCACCAAACTGATGTCGTCATAAGAGCGCAAATCACTGTTATCACTGTGCAAATATGTCACATAGCAGATGACGTCGTGGTCTACCACTTCCAGTTACCCTTACCACGAATTTTACTACAATGATCGCGGCTTGCTCAAGAACCAGTGCAGACGAATATACCTGAAGACTGGAATTGGACTAGGCTTTTCAGAAGCCAAACGGTCTCCATCAACTATTATCTTGCGTCCACCACTTACCAGGTAGCTGTCGAATTGATTGGCGACGCTTGGCTATCGGTGCTTTGAAGGTAACGGGGTCCCTCATTCTCAATAAGACCACAGATCCGTTCTGCCGTGCAGCATGGTCGAAGGTCCTGACGGCCATCCACCAACGTGGAAATTCGCACAGTACGTATAGTTTTTATCTATTTCTTGCCTTGATTAGCAGATTTGTACAACTTTTGTTTTGTCTGGGTCGTGATTTGTGATAAAGATCCAACATTGCCTGGACAGCAAGATCAATTCATTGATCTTGAAAGTCAAGTACCTTTTTACTATATCCACTTTGGCAACCCAATAGTTTGTAGCGCATTCTAAGGTCTGTTTGTTAATCATGACCACTAGGTGTTTTGGCGATAAAGGCGACACGGAGGACATTACAGAAGGTATGTTTTTAATTGGGTGAAGTACCGATGAAGAGCGATGTAGACCATTACCGTTGTCTGATTATCCGTGCTAATGATGGATGTGATGCAGCCGACATTATTTCTACAGTTGACTTTGATAGTACCGGCAATTACCTGGCGACTGGCGATAAGGGCGGTCGAGTCGTGCTATTCGAAAGGAACGAAAACGTGAGCTGTTGATGCTGATTAAATCTTCTGATTTGTTTTGACCTTCAACAATACTAATTTTGCTTTCTTACGATATAGAAAAAGGGTTGCGAGTACAAGTTTCACACCGAATTTCAATCGCACGAACCAGAATTTGACTATTTGAAGTCTCTGGAGATCGAGGAAAAGATAAATAAGATTAAATGGTGCCCCAGAACGAATGCTGCGCACTTCCTACTTTCCACAAACGGTATGGAAGCCATGTCAATCGTGTTGTCTGTCAGAGCAGAACAAGAGCACATGCTAACTATTAGCAGATAAAACTATCAAACTATGGAAGATATACGAGAAATCATTGAAGGTTGTAGCTGAAAATAATCTCTCCGACACCGTTGGTGGGCGACCACCAAATCCAATATCGATTGAAAATCTTCGACTACCACGGATGACCCTTCACGATACGATCATTGCAGCGTCTCCAAAGAAGGTTTACGCGAATGCCCACGCATACCACATCAATTCTATCAGTGTTAACTCAGACGGCGAAACTTTCATTTCAGCTGACGATCTTCGAATAAACCTCTGGAACTTAGGAATCTCCGATCAAAGTTTCAGTATGTCGTGCACTCAACCTTTTAATATGTGATCACTGCTAACAATATTCGCAGACATTGTTGACATTAAACCGGCAAATATGGAAGAGCTCACGGAGGTGATTACGGCGGCTGAGTTTCATCCCACGAGCTGCAACTATTTCATGTACTCATCGAGCAAAGGTACAATCAAGCTCGCAGACATGCGCGAGAGTGCCTTATGTGATGCTCATGCGAAGCGTATGTGTAATCTTTCTCAATCCTATAGCGCGATTGAATATGTACTGAATGCCATGCAGTGTTTGAAGAAGAAGAGGATCCTAGAGAACGGTCATTTTTTTCTGAAATCATTTCGTCAATATCCGACGTAAGATTCTCGTTCGACGGGCGGTACATTGTTTCTCGAGACTATTTGACAGTAAAGATATGGGATGTTGCTATGGAGAGGGCACCGATCAAGACAATCAACATTCATGAACATTTGCGGCCAAGATTATGCGACACGTACGATAATGACTCGATATTTGACAAGTTTGAGGTCGTTCTATCTGGTGACGGAAAATCCGTAATGACGGGCTCATACAATAACAACTTTATGATTTATCCCAATGCGACAGATACTGAAGCTGAAGAGACGGAAGTTGTTTTGCAAGCTGACAAATCTGCATTCAAGGCCAAGCGGGTGGGTGTTGCTGCTCCAATCGGCCGAGCGCAGATGGGTAGACATGGCAACGGCAGTCCAGGATTGCGCGGATCGTCACCTTCTGGCCGAGCTGGAATGGCAAGTGCGATGAATGCCGTCCGTCGGGAGAATGATGACATTGATTTCAATAAGAAAATCCTGCATATGAGCTGGCATCCACACGAAAACTCTATTGCCATTGCAGCTACCAATAACGTGAGTTATATCATTGTTAGAGATATCGTGCCCTGCTAACACAGTTGTAGTTGTTCGTGTTTTCGACGTTGTGACCGTACCATGTCTCCTTCTGGAAACCATAGAAACATGGAGGTGAATGGATGTTTTAGATTGATGGCTCAAACTCTTTTTGTACGAACCGTTTGATCCAATGGTTGCTTGTGTGCGTCGACATAGGAGGGCCCTGAATGTGCATATTATAAACACAGAAGCCGTATGGGGGGAGCGAGAGATCCACACGGACAGGGCACGTGCATGATTGTGGTAGGCTTGGACTGTGAGAAAGCGTCGAAGGATTAATATGTAATGACTATTTTATGTCATATGTAATAGTAGTACCAACATTTTCCGATTCGTTTCTATAAATTTTATGTTATTGTCTGTTTGTTAGTTACATAAAAGGTATAACGTATGATAGCCGGCGACTCAGCCATATAGAGTTTGGGACCAACCACCGTGAACGCTGGTTCACTGACAGAATGTGAACGGAATTTATAGTTGCCGCCATGGCTTGAGCCAGTACACCACTGCGGCGGATCATCAAAGATAGGGAACTGACACTAAATTCACCATTACCATTCACATTTTTTTCCCTTCTCTGCCCACTCAAGAGTTTGATACTGGTCAAAACACCGGCAGCCATGAACGGCGTGCCTGAACCGGTGAATACGGCGGGTTCCTGGAAGGAGGGACTCTCGCTAAATCATCGCAAGGCTTTTGTCGCATCTCTGTGAGTGAATAACAATCTAAGGTGTTACTTTAATTCTAACGTTCTCGTCTAGTGTGGATAGCCTGAAAAAGATCCCAATCGGTGGGCCACCCGAGCGGATTGCAAAGTATGCTCAGCAAACCGAGAACAATGCCTTTGAGACGGCCCAGTCCCGGGTAAATACATAGCGAATTCTTCTTCATCAAGGATGCTAATGAGAGAAGGAGGAATATTTTACAATAATGAGAGAGCGGATAGAATATGTTCGCAATACGGTCGATCGACAGCGAAACGCCGCCATGAACAACGGCCAACTCCTGGTTCCTCAAGGACAGCAGGCTACGCATGGGGCCCATCCAGCTCCTCCACCGCCTCAGCCGCCGATGCCTTCTCAACAGCAGTTCGCAACCATGCAACGGCCTCCAGAGGACATGCTTAGCCAAATGGCTGTGAACCAGCAGCAACAGCAGCAGCAGCATCAGCAGATCAATCCAGTGACGCAATTTCAACAACAACCGCCTCATGTATTACAAGGCGTCCAGACTACTGGTCAGGCCGCGGTTCCTAAAGGTTCTGGTAATCAGCCGCAGTATAATGCTACATATCCGAATATGTTGAGGCAATTGATGAACCAACAGCAGCATCAACAGCAACAGAATCAACAACATGGAGGAAATATGCCCTTTGCCTTGCGGGCTCAGGAGGGCCAAGGCAATAATCCGTCGCAGGTTACTCCACAGCAGCAACAGCAGTCAAATGTTCAAGTCCCTAGAAATGCAGCTTTATTGGCGATGATGCAGCAGCAGCAGCAGCATCAACATCAACAACAACAGCAGCAACAGCAACAGCAACAACATGCACGGTTGCAAACTCAAGCCCAGGGCAATGTCTCTGCGCAGCAACAGCAACAGTCCGATCAGCAGATTGCGCAACAGATTCGTCAGCGCCTTGCACAGTACGGAGGGCGAAATAATCCGGCGGAGCTGCAGTCGATATTGCAAATGCTAACGCAGCAACAACAGCAACAGCAGCAGCGTCAACAACAGGTGACACAGTTGCAGCAAGATCAAACGTCACGGCAAATACAACAACCTCCTCAACAGCAACAGGAGTCGCAAACTACTGCATCAATGCCGCAGGTAATGTCAGCGTCTAGTCAATGCCCTAATGACGATACCCCGAGTAATTATATGCCGATTCAACAAATCCAAACGCAGTTGTATCGAAATTTGGTCCAAACACAACAGCAGCAACCGAACGCTGCTGCTGGGCCCCTGCAGCAGTCACGGCAGATGGGCGTCATCATGAACAGCAATCCTCAGCAGCACCACATGATGCCGTCACAGACTGAACGGCCAATGCCCGGGACGCAACAGCAGCAGAACCCACAACAACCGCCACAGCAACCTCCCCAGCAGCCATCGCAGCAGCACAATGTAATGCAACGGAATATTGGAGGAGCTGCTCAATTTGGAGGGCGACCGGCTGCAAATGTTCAGCACTCCGCGCAAGAGCAGATCACCCAGCCGCAATTGACGCGACAGCAATTAGATGCTACAGTAAAGAATTATGTTCTCAAGAGCAAGATTCCGCAGCCTTTATTAAAGATGATGCCTTTTTTGCCTTCGGATGTTAATACTTGGGCACAGATATATAATCTCATGAAGACCAATTCTATTCCGAGTGATGCATTGCCAATTATTCGGAACGTGCATGCACAACACGAGCAGCTGGTAAGAAATATTTTCGCAAGACAGAGCCAACAAGCACAGCGACTTGCGAATGAGTCGCAGCAACCCATGCAAGTCGGTCCGCGACCCATTGGAGTGCCCGGTGTCATCCAGAAAGTTGGTGAAGAAGCGAAATCGAAGCCCGCGATGATGAGCCAGCAGGCGCCCAATCCCAATCAACGGCCAGGAGTACCTGAACCAAATATCGACGGCTCGCCGTCGTTAGCTAGGATGCCAATGACTAGTCTTCAACCGCACCAAAACCCACAACGATCTCAGTCACAGCACTCAATAATGGGCCAACAGGCATCGATGACAATTCCTCACCAGTATTCGCAGGGTCACAACACGACCTCTCTCATGACAAATATATCCCCAAACCAGCAGTCTCCGCAAAGAAAGCAGACAACACCGACACTACAGAATTCGCAAACGTCTCCCCAGCAGCCATCACAACAACATCCGTGGATGATGGACACACAGCACAGTCAGCAACAAGGTCCGCCACAACGGCTTAAAGAGGCTTTTCAGGCATACGTGCAACAGCAGGTCCCAGCCGTGCAATTCGGAGCAGAAGAAGCTGCTAATGGTCAAAGGCCTCCGCACGACCAGGAACAAGAACGTGATCGAACTAGAATTCGAGAGTTGTATGAGGAGGTTAATCGTTCGCGAGTGAAGCAGTCTCCAGTGGATTTGCTACCAGATGATCAATCGAAGACTCGAGAGATTGTTCTGCAGCTTCAAGAAGCTTGTAGGCAAATGGATAGGCTGATTCACTGGGCACATATCAATTTTCATAATGAGAGTGTAACGAAGCGATTGATTGCAATGGTATACTTCGCTTTCATCAATTTTTGCTTGTTTAAGTTCTCTAACCGTATGTAGCAATTTGCCTACCGGGACCAGTTGGAAGCTCTTAATAGAAATGTCTTCTACTTCACGCCTGAAACTATTGCGAAATTCAGGGTGGAGTTAAGCAAGTTTTTCAGTTATGTTCGGCGGCATCAGCAATTGAAACAGGCTAATAACAGTGCGTCATTGCCTTCGAATATAGGAACGTCGGTGCAGCAATCTGTTTCTAGGTCTGAAATATTGATGCACCAGCAGGAAGGTCCGCAAGATATTGCGCAGGGAAATCCGCAGCATATTCAACAAGGCCAGCATGTGCAGATGGCGTCTACGCAGCAGAATCAGCCACAAATGATTGCTATGCCACCACAAGGTGCGCAGCAGATGACATTCGAGCGTAATCTGCCTTTTACTGCTCAGCAGCAGCGGCAGAGGCCGAGCGCAGCGAGTGGCGTTGCTCCCCAGCAGCAGCAGCAGCAGCAGCAGCAGATGATGATGATATCTCAGGATCAGCAAAAACACGAAGTAAGGGTTGACTCCTTCCCTGCGCATGCTGGTGCATCACAGTCTCTGCCCGGCTCAGCGGCGCCAGTGCCGGCACCAATTCCTGCTCCGAGTGCTCGACAGCAAACTCGTCGCAACCAGAAGGCGACCGTGGCGGCCGCCACACAAGCTCAACTTGCACTTACAGCCACCAATGATATGTCACACTCGACTCCTATGCAGAGTCAAGTCCTGACCTCTCAGCTCGCTAATATCTCATTACCTGGCCAGGTAAGTGCACGCAATCCACCGGCTCATATGGGAACGCCAGAAACTATCTCTACAACTACTAAACCTTCGCCTGTCATATCCAACGCTACAAGTCCACAGGGTATTCCTCTCTATATGCCGACGCCTGCGCTGGAACCCACTCAGCTAAAGCTGCCACAGGGCAAAAAGAGACCTTTAGGCGGGACGACAGGCACTAAGGGTACTGGATCGAGTCCTGTAATTGACGCGGAGCCGCCACTGAAGAAGGAAAGGACGGAACCAAAGGCCGGAGGAGCGAAGGGTAAGCAAGGGGCTGCGCAAGCTAAAGCCTCAGCTACCGCTCAAGCTCTCGCTGAAGCGGCAGAAGACGCCATCATGAAACAAAGAGCCGCCGCCGACGAAGTCGCCAAGAAGCAAAGAGAACTTGCAGAGCAAGATCCGCTTGGGTACGCACTTCAGGCGGTGGCGGACATGTGTGGTGTCGATGCCCAATCAAAGGATAGTTCAACGACAGGTATTCTTTCGCAAGTAAAGATAATGTACAGTGAATTATTGCGTGGCATCTGTTAAAAGCATTGGATGATGAATTCGGCCTTGTATATCTGACTTTGCGCCCACTACTGGGTGATAAGTTGCAGTTATTAGGAACTGCTGTAATTTTGCATACCGTTATTTGTTTTAATGAAATTTGTAATATATCGAAGGAATATTTCATACAGTTTGCTTACTCTCGATTTGATGCAGGTCCAGTGTAACCACATCTCCTGTTCCGCAATGACCGTTCCAGGTTCGTGCTTGGCTCAGACGGAGCATCTTCGATACGGCAAACAACGTCCGAGTAGGGCAGTATATCGTCGGGCAATCAAGAGATATTTAACATTAAGAAACGCCTGGACTACGACGTCTAAAGTCCTCCTAGTATTCATAATAGAACGGTGGAAGAACCAAGTCTCCACTATCAATCCCATCTTCGACACGTGTGGCAGTATTACTAGAGCTATTAATTACTTGACCCTGCTGTACCTTCTGATGGGCCACTACATATGGAGACGTCACAATACAGTATATCGCCCACCGCCGCACCTAGTAGCGTGGCTGGGTAATTTGAGATTGGCTGAGTCCGCCCTGAAATTGAGGTGGCTGGTGCCCTCTTCGGTGAGGTCAAAAATGGGAACGTGGCTTAACATGATTACCCCTGATCTAAGCTACATATGGCAAACTCCAAGCCGCAGGCATATCGGTCAAGTTACCGCGCCAGCCTACTGAGCTATGTAAGACTGGCAAGATGTAACTTGGCGATATTTTTCGGAGATTAGTACCATGGCGTAATATCTCGCGGAATCCTCCTTGTCGTAGGTCATAAATGACCGGACCCCTCCACCCACCTCATTATGTTTTGTCCCTTCAAGCTTAAGAACCGCACTATTCAGCAGAAGAAAATCAACTGCTGTAAGAGAGCGCAATGGTTCGGTATACGCCATTATATCTTGGTGTTATGGTGGTTTGTTTTACACTATCCACCGTCAGCGGAGCCCCAGCACCATTCTACCCTGTTGTCAATGTTGATGGCGGCTCATCGGGAGCAGAAACTGTACAGGTCACCGAAATCGAACCCATTACAATGCTAACAACGTCTCCATGGGGACAAGCAGGTAAGATTAGCCAATATCTGTCTAAAATGACTGATGTCTGATCATTATGAAAGCTGCCACCGCCTCTTGCTCCGCTTCATTCGTCGAAACTGTTGAGTACACAATTACTATCACCGCAAGCACGATCACAAGCACAATCGGAGTGACGTCTGTCACGACTGATTACCAAACACTCACCGTCACCGAATATTACACGCTCACTTCCTCCGCAGA
The DNA here is from genome assembly GCA_003705905.2 of Lipomyces sp. NRRL Y-11553. Lineage (NCBI taxonomy): Eukaryota > Fungi > Ascomycota > Lipomycetes > Lipomycetales > Lipomycetaceae > Lipomyces > Lipomyces sp. NRRL Y-11553. Next base: position 695,992 of record PPJW02000003.1, on the reverse strand, counting down.
GCAGAAGGCATCGGCTACATTGTCGTCCCAGAAGCCGATAATGGAGACAACAGTTACGGAATATAAGACTCTCACAATCACTTCATACCCAAACATCAGCTCTACGAGATATGTGACGGTTACACCATCCTCTTCGACTAACGAGATCTCTACAGTAACCATTACTGTTGCTGCATCTCCAGCCACCATTACCAAAACTATCAGTCTGACGTCTTTGCGAACCGATAAAACAACTGTCACCGACACGTACACGCAGTATTTAACGGGTACTCCCGAAAGGACAACTCCCCAGTCTCCGAAGTCAGAGAGTGTTACTCCGACCGAACTCGAGGAGTATACAACTGTGACAATTTTCCAAACTGTGAAGCCAACAGTATCTTCCGCAGAAGATATCACTCGCTCCTCCTTTGATTCGTTGACGCCAATATCATCGGAATCGTCATCTGCGCACGGACACTTGACAACGCCGGTCAGCGTATCAGAGAGTATATCATCGTCTGTTGAGCGAGCGACCGCAACCATTACAGGCCATGTGTCGTCGGTTGGCACAGGTACTGTTATGGTCACTGGGGTATCAACATCTGACGTGGAGACGATTGTACCTTCGTCTTCAATTGCCAGATCATCTAACGCTGACAGCACTATCACAGTGACACAACCTGGGGCGACATATACTCTCATAATTGACCGCAGTGTTATCGTCACGGATGGCTACACGAGATACGTGACCGATTATCACACTCTGTCCCCATTAGTCGGTACCACATCCTCCAGAGGTCTTATCGAAACTACCCCCCACCCAGCTAGTCCATCTAGTCCAAGTACTTCCTCCCGTGATGGAACTGACAGCACTACGTTAAGCTCGCCGCGCAGTCTAACATTCACACCGTTCACTCCGTTCTGGAGTAACACCACAACCGCTACCGCAACTACAGTATCCACCATCACCCCCATCACCACGACCACAGGCAAAATGTCGTCTGAAGCCACCACGGAAGCCTATCCGGCTCGCAATTGGACGTTCTTCTCGTGAGGGAATCGTTATTGTTTTCTGTTTTGGGATGAACATTGTTCGCTGGGAATGGAAATGTATATTAATATGTATATTAATATGTTTGATATGGCTTAAACCATTGGAGTTCATGAATGCTACTCGTTGCGGTTTCCTCTTTGCTCATGTTATATTTTAAAGCATTTCACAGTCTTCACAAGCGACACTCTAACCCAGTGTCTGGCTAATAAGTTAAAAGTGTCTCATTTGTCGCGAAACGGAAGACAATTGATACCAAACTAGGTGTATCTGCAGTCCTGTGCAATATAATACCATGTTATATCCGAAAATGCTAGTTGACGTACATCGTCCGATACTGTAGTTCCTGGCATTGTCATTGTCTACTTGTCTTAAAGTCGTTGCCAATATATTCAACAGTTCTGAAGATCTAAAAACAGAGAAGACACGGCGCCAACAGAATGCTTATAATAGGCTCCAGTCGATCGGATCAAATAATCGCGTGAATATTGCACTGTAGGCAGCGGGCTACCCGTCAAAAGAGGCTTGCGCTTGCTGAGCCTCACGTGCCTGGGCGTCCCGCTAAACATCATCGGTGCGGCACTATTATGCGCTCCTGAGCGCAAACCATTTCATATGCTCAAGCTTGTAATTTTGTCATTTACTTGTTTGTGATATTCAGTACCGGCAGCGGATGGGACGATTTCTACTGCGCCCTCCTTTCCACGAGCTGTTCCCTTCTTGCACATAGATTACTGACAGGAGCGGGAATATGCCGGTCGAGGAGAAATCACAGCTGTATTTATATTCAGTTCCGCCGCCGTACGATGATCTCGATGATTCTGAGGAAACCGGGCCCTTTCTATCATCGTCAGCATCGTCGTCGTACTCCTCATCTACGCGAAACGAGCGAGTGACAGAATCCCCTGAAGAACAACGACAGCAGTTCATTTCGCGGAGCTTATTACGCCACGAACCGCGACAAACGAGCGATGACGTGCAGTCAAATGATCTGTCTACGCCAAGGTCATCCTCTGAATCCGCCGGGCTCCGGCGCGAGATGCTGCTGCTAGATATTGTCGAGCCGCCTTTATCCGGGACGTTGTTGCAACCCAGCATACAGTCACGTCTCGCAACGAATATTAAGTCTAGGCTTACAAATCTGCGTCGACTTGCATCGCATTTGAATGTGGTTAAATGGCTTGAGTCACGATTCCAATTTATCACTGCGTTCTTTCATTCAGTAAATAGTGGCTACGACCGCACAATGTCGTCGGTGTCTAGTGGTCTCAACACACGCCTTGAGGCATTCGGGAACCCTCGTCTGATTAAGAGACTGGCGATCGTGTTCATACTGTCTCTAGGAATGTGGTTGGTCATTGCCTCGGATTTGCTTCCCTTTGGAACCTCGAACGGGGGATTTAGTTCTCCACCGCAGCATTACCCACTCGACTCCATGCAAGAGTATTTTTTTCATGAAGTCAGCGCAAAGAAGATAGCAGAGAATATACAAGCATTAACAGCATTACCACATATGGCAGGTACAACAGGAGATATGAGTTTGGCGACCTATATCGCACAGCAGTTTCGAGACTTTAATGCTTTCGACACAGTTGAGACAAAGCAATATGACGTCTTTCTGACATATCCAAATCGAAGTGGACAGCGACTGGCGTTACTGAGTGCTGAGAAAACAGGTCGAAGTTTCCGGCGGGACATTTTATATGAAGCCATTTTAAATGAGATTGAGGCCGAACCTGGAACAATCGATAAACAGCCTTTCCCCATACATGGGTTATCTGCCCCTGGTAATGTTACGGGACACGTGGTTTACGCTAATTATGGTACCAAGAAGGACTTTGAGAAGCTCAGAGAGCTCGAGGTTTCCCTCGATGGCGCGATTATCTTTTGCCGATACGGATTGGTGCATGAGTCGTTAAAAATCAAGGCTGCAGAGATTTATGGTGCCGGTGGAGTTGTACTATTTAGTGATCGTTCGGATAAGGATGAGGCGTCATATCCCGATGGAAGAGCTGTTCCCGAGGGAGCTGTGCAGAGAGGGAGTGCCGGACTCAGAAATTGGGCTCCTGGAGATCCTCTGACTCCGGGGAGGCCATCAACGCCAATTTCAAAAAAGGATGGTAAAGAGAATTCAACCTCTCTGGTCAACATTCCAAGTTTACCGATTGTAAGTATTGGTTAGTCTTATTTGGTTCTTTTCTAACAAATTCCAGTCATGGGATGATGCGAAGCCTTTTATTGGCGCCCTCAGAGGCTATGGAAATAAGGTTGAAAATTCGTGGATTGGTCGATTCTCTGGCGTTGACGAATGGTGGACTGGTTCTGCAGAAGGCCCTTTAGCTAATCTTCGGAATTCTCCGGTCGAACGAGAGGACCAGCCAATCTGGAATGTAATCGCGAAAATTGAGGGTACCGATCAGCCAGAGAAAGCCATCATCCTAGGTGCACATCGGGATGCCTGGTGTTATGGTGCCTCGGATGCCATGTCCGGGACAGCTGTGATGCTGGAAGTCTCAAGAATTTTGGGGCACATAGCTTCAGAGTTCACATGGCGCCCTTTGCGGTCAATATATTTCGCATCGTGGGATGGGACAGAACAGAACCTTATTGGAGCAACTGAATGGGTTGAAGAAAACATTGACAGTTTACGACAAGATGGGGTTGTCTACATTAATCTCGATCAAGCTGTCAGTGGCACAGAGTTCAATGCAAGTGGAAATCCACTACTAAATTCTGTCTTGCTTAATGTACTTGACCAGGTTTATGATCCTTTTAGAAACAAAACCATCAGAGATCTTTGGGGACTTACGGAATTGCCACCATTGGAAGGTGGTAAGTATTGCCACATCTGCGCAAAATTGTTCGTCCAATGTTAATTATTTGCTCTAGACAAGGATACAATACCTTTCCAGAGCTTTGCCGGGATTGCTTCGATAGACCTTGGCTTCAGCAGTCCAGGTGGCTATCCAACGCGCACATGTTTTGATACCAAGCAGTGGTTAAACAAATTCGGTGATCCGTCAGAGGTATTTGTTTCTTCTGATAAGCTGGTTCAGCTGTCATACGAAAAGAATGATCTTGCGGATGATGGGTTTCCCTACGTATTCCACAAACTACTTACGCAAATTGTTGGTGCAATGATTATCAGGCTTGCCGATGAAATGAACTTACCGTTTGACTTGTCTTCCTATGCTCGGTCGATCTCCCATTATGTGGCGGATTTACAAGCATATTCCGGCGAGGAGAGAAAGCTTGAAGTTCAGAATATCGTCAAAGGCATATCGGCTCTGATTGAGAGTGCTTTGCAGGTTGAAAAATGGAACAATGAATGGATGAATAATTTCATGGCCATGGGTCATGTTGAGACTACATCAATGACCGCGCATCGTTGGAGCCGGAACTCAAGGTTGACAAATCTGGACAAGCATCTATTAAACATGGACGGCCTACCAGGCCGAAGTTGGTTAAAGCACAGTAAGTCACAATGTCATCTTATTGCTCATAACATTTGACTGACTCGTTCGTTTCAGTCATTTTTGCGCCGCAGATGTGGCCTCCATCTGTACAAGATAAATCGTTCGTAGCATCAGGGACGTTTACAGCGGTTCGTGATGCTTTAGAGAGTGGCGATGTCGAAGAGGCCCAGAGACAGATAGATAAGATCTCAGATCAGCTCTATGAAGCAGCTCGGAAAGTTGTCAGTTAAGTTGTCAGTTAGCCATTGTAGCTGTGGCTTGAACTACAGTCTGTATTTGATTCCGTCGCATCTGAATTTCTTTAGGAGTTGGCTGCATTTACTTGTATCTTGACTGTAAAAAATTGGGAGTTTGGAGATTTCATGGTAAAATGAATTACTATTTCAAGATTGTATGATGCCTACCTTGAATGTTGCTTTCTAACGACAAAGCCGTGGTGAGGCACATGGCCTAGGTCTTGAAACAGGCGTAATTCGTGACCTGTCAACCTGTGCCCCAGCATACTCTTGGACACTTACTGTGGGTTCTCCCAGCTCTTGGGGGATTGGGAATTAAGGAACCAGAGGTGGGTGGCTCTAGAAAGAAATGACAGGGAAGGCCCAAATTCCCAACCCTGCAAGGGATGTATTTATCCAGACCCATAGAATCCTAGCAGTCACGTGCTATGCATGGTTTGAAGGCTACCTAGCACTGTTGAAGAATCACGAACATGTTTTAGGAACAAGCCTACCGACACCGCGACACACGAGTTCTATAACTTAATGACTTGATGGTCGGAACAAACCCGGACTAGAATTATGTCTGCATTTTGTCCTCATTGTTATATCCCTCAAATCCCGCGGTTGATGTACCATGTCGGACGGTAAAATGACACTAACTTCTTTGCCCCTGGAGATCCAGCAAATGATTCTCACGTACGTCGGAGCTATTGACCTGGAGAGTGGAGTAGTGGGACCGAATTTGCACTTAGATCGAGTTTGTCAGGTTTGGCGAGAGATAATCCAAAGTGTTCTCTTTTCTTCCATTGATCTCAAGGCCAGTGCTGAAAACGAGCCGGGACTCGATAAATATAATGGCGCCAACCTAGATCGCGCAGAAGTTATTTTTCGGACGAATCCCGTGCTAGCGACATATGTGCGGACGATCAGGATTGGGTTCATTTACAAATTAATCGATCGCAAAGACATCACGGTGATCAAGGCAGCGATGGTAAAGATATGGAAGCTATTAGCACTGATTGCTGAGCCTAAAGTGAAGAGGTCCCAGAATTTGATTTTTGCCCCCAGGAGAGACAATTTGAAGATTATTTTTGACGGATTTGCTGATCGATCGCCATATCCCTCTCAACCCTTTGGGAGCAACATAAAGCTTGGCAAGGGATACAAGCTCCCAAACATTAATGCTCCTGTAGAAATTGAATTAAGAGACGCAGTTCTGAGAGGCCGTTTCTTTTCCCCAGATTCGATCAACAAACTGGTTGATACATTGACGAATTGCCAGAGGGTGAAGATTAGTTACAACTTTATGGATGGCATATACGAACATCATAGGCAATACTATCCTTGTACGTGGGTCATAGGTAGTGCTTGTGATGTGTCATACTGACCGTTCTATTGCAGATATACTGAAGAGTCTCCGAATACTCCCTACCAATATAACGCGGATGGAGTTGGACTTTCATAGTCGTATATTCAACGACAGAGGACAGCTGATGCGGGATGTCTTTGAGGCTCCTATATATTGCGGTGGTAGAGGCGACAGATTGAACCAGATTCTCAGGCAGATGTTATCGCATTTAAAATATTTCAAATATACCGGGCCAGTGACGCCGGAGTTATTTGGGGAGCTACCGCTGCAGTTGACGGATTTACATCCCAAGAACGGCAACGTACTGACTGGTCCTATGCCGACCATGGACAAGCATACTGTTACATTCCCTTATCTTGAGGAAATTTATATACGGTTTGACATTCACGACTCATTTGGCGAGCCATACTTTGAGCGTTTGACAGATTATCGTGAGATGCCATACGGCGGTATGGAGGATGAAGAGTATATGGATGATATTATCGGTGACCACTTTGAGCTGGTGGGCGAATCGACAGATCACCCTTCGGGATATGTGAGCGGAGGCTTGTCATTTTTGTCAACCATATCAAGAGCATCCAGACGGAATGACAGATATTTCGATAATCCGAAGTTATACTCGGCAAAGAGGGACATGATGGCTCGGTTATCCAACGCGTATACTCAGGCTATGAAAACTAAAATGCCTAAACTGAACGTGTTCTCGATTAAGGATTACGTCGGCGTTTCTAGTTTTGTATTTGCCAAAAACGCCTTTCTTAACCAGAAGGGTCTGATTCCTCCATCAAGACTTAAAGAGATCAATGAAGTCAAAGATAACCACGTACTTTACATGCGGCATTTTCGACCAAGTGGCGCATGCTTGGCGGATTGGAAAGAGCGATTCGAAGCAGACCAAAAGTTGGTAATCACGGAGGACAAGGTTAGAGTCTGGCCTGCAGTTGAGGGATAAGTGTCATAGCGTAATTTAGGAATCTGGATTTGGTGTTTAGGCTCGCATGGCGTTCGGCCGAATCAAATTGAGGGTAGATCACGATATCGGGGATTTACAGGTGTTAATAATGCAATCAGTGAATTAATAATGCAAATACTAGAATGTTTGATCTGTATGTGGAGGACAATTATATTTCCCACAGTTTCGATTGTGTTGCAGGATTGCGATCTATCCCTAAATAGAATTAGAGGCTGTGCGGCTCTTTATTAGTTGTGATATGATCCGCTTCTGTGGCAAAGCTCCGTTTGCCCCGTCGACCGCGCAAATGTAAATCTTGCGAGCTTCTATTACTGTTTACAAGTATCCAAACTTTTTCTGGCACTGCGGCGAGATTGTTCATATAATAACTTAGTGCGGGTAACTGCACATTGACAGCTGCGTACACTTTTGTGATGGGGTTAGGGGATACCCACCATGTCTCGCCACCAGCCGGCCGCCGCGAACACATTAAAGGATCTATGACGCTTGCTACTCTTGGTAGTTCTCTTCAGAATATAGTAGACATTTGCGTCACGAAAGAACTGCTGTGCCAAGAGCGTTGCGTTCTTTGCAGTGGATGACCATGGTTCGTACCCCATCGCACCCCTCAAACCGTTGAGACAGGCCCCTGAGATTAGCTACACTAACTAAAATTAATGTGGCGTCAAAACCTTATTGCCTTCTATACATGTTCCGGAACCTTTCAAGCAGTCACAGCTCATTAAAAGTAATTTAGGAGCACAACTTCAGTTTGAGAATTTCTTTGCCGTCTGTTTACCAGCTGCTGGTGCCAGTAGTAATCGCGTAAATGTCAAGCAATGGCGATCCGGGTGAGAGTCGAGTGATCGACGCGCCGCACCTCTAACCCCTCGGGACATTAAAACCATATCTACTGCATGTCGTTACACATACACCAAACCTTCGCATGAAGCGAACCGTTTTTGCGGCTCCGGCGAAACTGGGCTCGTCATACGCGTGGCCCAGCGTTTGTGAATGCATTTCCATGGCATCTCAACTCGTTCGCCTCCTCCAGGACTGATCATCTCGTCAGCTTTCGTATTCCATAGAGATTTTCCTGGTCTACCCATCGACCCTTGCTTCGCAGTGTATCGACAATGAGGCTCTTCCCTGCAATTGCGGCCATCCTTATAGTTTCGTCTGCAGCAGCCTCAGCTGAACCTGGATCTGTGCAGTTCGATATCGCCCGGACGAAAAGATCTCCGGGAAGCATAGATCTTTTCAAACACCGTCATCGACATCGACTGGCCAAGAGGGCTTCTAACGTACCCCACACTGTTCAAGAAATTCTCGACAACTACGACTATCTTTATTACGCAAACGTTTCTGTCGGTACGCCGGGGCAAAAGCTCAGGTTGCAGATCGACACAGGTTCTTCTGACATTTGGGTTCAATCTGCCCAAAACAAATTCTGTCAGCAATCTAGCAATCCATGTAATGACACAGGCGAGTTTCAACCACAGAAGTCATCTTCTTTCTCGCCAATATCGAATAACTTCTACATTGCATATGGCGACGGTTCTTATGCTAAGGGTGAATACGCCCACGAAATATTCAACATCGGGGGGGCGAGTGTCAAGAACTTAACACTTGCTGTGGCTACCGACGCCAATGCCACCGAGGGCATTATGGGAATTGGATATCCAAGAAATGAAGCCATTGTCTCGACCTACGGCTCGTCATACCAATATAAAAACTTGCCAGATCTTTTGGTCAACCAGGGCTTCATCCAGTCTCGCGCTTACTCGCTTTGGTTAAATGATCTTGAAGCTTCTACCGGATCAATACTATTTGGCGGCGTCGACCGTGCGAAATATTCTGGGAACCTAGTGGAACTGCCGATTGACTCGTACAGAGGCGAATCCCAGCCATCAGAGTTCTTTGTAACTTTGGACGGAGTTGGATATACGAATACTGATGGATCCGGGAACGAGATGGTCTCCAATTTGGGCGAGCCCGTCCTGCTCGATTCCGGTACTTCGTTCAATTACTTACCGGATGGAGCGTTCAGGGCAATCGCCAACGCGCTCAGCGCCACGTATAGCGCCCGACTAGGCTACTATGTACAGTCTTGCACAATTACCTCCGTCAATGCGTCTATTGACTTTTACTTTGATTCGGTTACAATAAAGGTGCCATTAAAGGAAATTCTATATCCTGCTATCACCTCTAGTGGTAGGCAGCTCACCTTTACCAATGGCCAGCCGGTATGTCTCGTCACTGTAGCTTCGAATAGTGATCTTGGAGTTAGCATCTTGGGAGATACGTTTCTCCGATCTGCTTACGTCGTTTACGATCTTGACAACAACGTGATTTCGCTTGCGCAGACCGTGTTCAATGAGACTAAATCTGATATCGTGGCAATTGGTACTGGAACTACCGCTGTTCCGGGTGCATCCCGTGCATCATCAACTGCTGTTGTTACCTTAGAATCAACAACATCATCGACGGATTTTCTCGCAGCTGACGCCAGCGTGACCGACGCATCATCGGTTGTCTTATCGACAATCTCAGCGACTAATGGCGCGACGGGATCGGCGATCACGGTGACTGGTAGTCGGACTTCGTCAGCTCCCACTTCTGTGTCCCAATCCGGGGCAGTAGGTAGGCACAGTCATATAGGTTCGGGCCGGGTTTGGCTGGAGGTGTTTATCGCCATTACGGTGGCATTTGTTTGTAGATTGATTACTTAGTTGTAAATACATTTTGATAGTGCGATTATGGGAGGGCGTTTTGTATCCAAACTTTGTGGTATGGTATTGATAGTGAGAAGTGTAATGTGGTGTAGCAATAAAAGTGACATATTTTGGACTTCGTTATCATCATTCACGCAAATAGAGAAAGTGACTCGTCTCTTTATTATAATATTATTATTCTCGAGACTCCGAATCGTGTCTACGGAGTGGTCGTGAAATGAAGTGAGCGTAGCACTTCGATAGATTAGGGTATTCACATCTTTTCGAACTCAAAAAGGTGTAGGGTGTGGTTCAAGAGCGTTGAGTTTGATCCAGAAGTACTTAGTCTGAAGCAATCGAGGACGACTGGACTATTAAAAGCCTCCTTACTCTATCTATCGGAGTAAGGTGTGTATCTTGGTGGCCGTGCATTCTTATTCATATTCAATAGGGATAAATTGGAACGGCGCTGTTTATGAGTTCCCATGGCGTCATACAATAGCAACCCTTCTTATGCGATCCAACCTCTCTTGGAGAAGCTGTCTTCTGAGGACTCTGATTATCGGTTTATGTCCTTGTCGGACTTGCATGCCATTCTCACGAACAAAACTGTGGCGCTCGGAGACTCTACGACGACAATTAATCGCATTGTGGATGGAGTTTTGAAGAGCTTATCGGATAATAATGCCGAAGTGCAAAATCTGGCAGTGAAGTGGTACGATTATAATCTTTGGTTCATTATGATAGTATTTCCTGACCGGTAATCTAGTCTTGCGCCTCTGACAGCCCGAATCAACGACACGCAGTTAACTAACGTTCTCAACCGTCTTTCTTCATTTTCGACCACAGAGAGCGAAGGATCTCTCGGAAGTACAGCATTGCGTACAATCATTACCAATGTCCCTGCTACAAACACAGTAGGCAAGATATTTGTCGGACGGCTGTTGCATACTCTGCTTCCGAATCTCCGAAACTCAACGGACAGCGTCGATGTCCTTGTTGATCTCGCAAACAGATTCGGCTCGTCCCTTACCCAAGATCAAGTTGGGGAGACACAGAACGCCCTAATAGACGTACTAGAGACTGGAAAAGGTTTGGTTCGCAAACGTGCGGTGGGTGCGCTGGGCGCGTTGTCAAATCACTTGTCGCCGCAATTGTGGGATAATATGATGAAGTATCTTATCGATTCTTTCAGTCAGGGTCTCCCGGAAGATCGACTGAGAATCGTAGTTTCAGTATGCGGGACTCTCTGCAGGGTGAACCCGGTCAGGTTTAGTTCGTACTTGGGGCCCCTGACGGAGAGTGTCTTAAAATCACTTGACGTTGATGATGACGATGTTCGCGAGTCAGCGCTTATCACGCTTGACATTTTTGCGGGATCGTGTCCTATGGAGGTGGCTACATTCACGAGTGACATAATTACTGTTGGATCGAGATTTATCAAGTATGATCCGAATTATGCGGCTATTGACGATGACGAAGAGGAAATGGAAGATGCCGAAGATGAGAAGAATGACGACAGCGAACTAGACAATGAATTTGATGACGAAGATGCTTTTTCGGACGAAGATGATGTGAGTTGGAAATTGCGGCGATATGCAGCAAAACTCTTGGCCACTTTAATTGAGACTCGTCCCGATCTGTTGTCTCAATTATATGCCTCAATCGCACCACTACTCGTCTCGCGATTTAAAGAACGAGAGGAGACTGTCCGCGTGGAGATTTTGAACACTTTTGCTACATTAATTCGTCAGACTGCATCTACTACCCAATTAACGGCGGTAGCTAACACTTCTCGTCGGAAACGCCGAATGTCGGATGACAGCATGATCCTCGAGACAGATCCACGAAGACAGCTCCCCGATATTTCCGGCCGCGTGTTCAAGCTTCTTTCACCAAATCTCCTGAAGTCATCTGGTCTACCGAGCAAACAAGCTAGCTTGACCGTGGCTACTGAAACTATAGCAGCAATACCAACTCTGCCCGACGAATTTTCTCTATTTATGCCGACTATCGAGCCGGCTATGAGCCAGGGCACACTACGCACAAGTATCATCCATTTTATCAGCACGTTGGCAACCAATCACGGCCTTGAGCAACTCGCTGAATTCCTACCGACCATCGTTTCCGTTGTTGTGCTAGGAATCAATGACAAATTTTATAAAATTTCGAGTGAGGCACTTGCTGTTGCTGGAGAGGTCATTGTGCTAATCACGACGCCTTCCAATGTTGAAACGTCCAAATACATCACACAGCTGCATGAGACAGTGGTAGCCAAGGCTATTGCGTCCGAGGCGGACCTCGAAGTCAGAGAAAGGGCGATCATAGCTATAGGCCAGCTCCTTATCCACGCACGCGGTTCGTTATCCAGAACGGAGTTGGATTCAGATGCGGGTATTCTCCTTGAGCGGTTAAAGAATGAGACTACGCGACCGGCCGCTATTCGATCTATAGAAAATATTGCCGCTAGTTCAATTATGGATGCTACCGTGTTTCCTAGCACGTGGGTTAACGAAATTATCACAGAGTTAGCAGGTTTATTGAGAAAGTCCAATCGCGCCATCAGGGCCTCTGCTTTGAATGCACTCAAAGTCGTGACAGACAAGTTCGCGTTGCATATCGATGGGACTACGGCCTCGGGCCTGGCTTCTGTAGTCCGCGGTGTTATTGTTGAAGACGACCTGCAGTTTCTTGGACCGGCTCTATCGATTTTGACCACGCTCGTCACAACATTAGGAACACTGCCTGAAGATATCACTGACACTGTCATTGATTTGGTACCGAAGTTAACAACGCCAGTAACAACTGAGCCTTTGTTCGAGCTTTTCTCTGCGCTGGCACGAGCTGGTAACGCAACTTCGCTTGCCAGTGCCTTGTCGAACGACAATATTCTCGTCAATCCCACTGGTGCTAAAGCTCTCGCTGTTGTGATTGTTCGTGGTGGTCTAGTTGACGATAAGATTGGCCAGATTAAAGCTGAAGCTGGCCGCACGGATAGCGATATAGCTGCACGAAGTGCTCTAATGGTCCTTCGCGAAATCGCGAAGCTCCTAGGCACTGGGATGCCTGAGGAATTGTTTTCTCGTGAATTTTTGTTCCAACAGTTGTCTTCCGCGAGTGATACAGTTCGAATCGCTGCCGCCCAAACGTTGGGTGCTGTTGCAGCTTCCAATGTGCATACATATGTGCCTGTGATTGTTTCTCAACTCACTCCCGACTCTAACAACGCGAAAATGCTGGTCGTCGCGTTGAAAGAGATTATCGTTTTCAACTCGACAACCAAACCTCGAGCTCTTACGCTTGCGCCATATACTGCCGATCTATGGACGCAGTTGTTTGCATTGGATTTTCGTGACTCGTCCAAGGCGACAGGAGGCGAGCAAGACAGTCTGAAGGCCATAGCAGCTGAATGCATCGCTCGGTTAACCGCTTTAGACACTTCGAAATTCATCCCCGAGCTCCAAAGACTTTTGAGATCCAGCGACGTCGGTACGCGAAGCATCATCATTTCCGCTCTTAGATTCTTATTTAGCCAAAACGACGTGTCGGCCGTCTTTACTGACGAGGCTACCTCTGCTGATGAATTCTTACGCCCTGTGGTAGTTGACTTTTTGGCTCTACTAGAAGACTCTGATCTGGATAACCGCAGGCTGGCCATATCGGCAATTGCGTCCGTAGTGCACAGCAAACCAAGCCTTCTTGCTGACCATCTCGCGCGAGTGCTCGGACTCTTGTTCCAAGATACATTTATTCGCCCGGAGCTTATCCGTGAGGTGCAGATGGGTCCGTTCAAGCACAAAGTCGACGATGGCCTAGACGTGCGTAAGGTCGCGTACGATTCCCTTTACTCCGTGCTGGTGGCATTCGCGCAACTTCGTAAAATGGATTTGCAACTGGATCACATGACTGAGCGTGCTATTGCTGGACTGGATGACGACCACGATGTTAAGATTACTAGCTGTGTCATTCTCGGCAAGATTGCAGAGATTGACGCCGGTGTTGTTGCTACCAGTATGTAACTTTTTTTTGAGAGTCGGCTTCTCCTTCGTGCTGTGCTAATGATAATTCGCAGAACTCGACATACTTGCCAAGAAGTTCGCGGCTGTGTTGTCTCTGAAGTTGAAAGAGACGGCGATAAAGCAAGAGGTCGAAAAACACGGCGAGTTGCAGCGCAGAGTTATCCGTACGTCGCAACAGATGCAGACCGCCTTCACTGCCGCCGAGAAAACGACTGATGCTGCGACTGGGAGCCTAGAGATCGCACCGGCATGGGTCAAGTATATGACGGAGTCATTAGCAACGAAGTCTGCTACTGGTGGTGATCAGGCAGGAAGGTGATGTTTAGGTTGGCGGTTGTATGTATGGTATATATGGGATATTATTTCGCGAATGTACTTGTATATAGACAAGGGCCGTCTACCAATCAAAAGTCATTTTTCAACTATTTGCGCTTTTGCATGAAGAAATGCAAGGCACATCGACCAGTACTGGAGCTAATATATCGCTTTATTCCCATCCATGCCTATTATAATAAACAAAAATAATCTAAATCTTCACCTTTCCAATACAACGCCGCAATAAAAAAATTAATAATCAAACCAAAGAATTAGAGGACTGATAAACCAAAAATTATGCTCTATCTTTTCTCAAAGCATGAGAATCAGCGATTTTCATCGTGACTTTCATTATGGACGGTAACGATCCAGTCTCGCGCCCCAGTCAGCCGTTCTATGATTCGTCGACTGCTACTCGGGTCGGCTGGTTCTAGAGTTGCTCGTGGATTCTGGGCACCTCCTACATTTAACGTGCTGTCATCCGGATTACGGTCTGTTCGCGATACCCCGCTAATAGACGTTTGTGGTGGGGAATTAGCTGCTATCGAACCCGACTGTTGGTCCATGTTCATGAAGGCAACATTATACCGGGGATCTTTCTCGTCCCAATAATCCCCGTCGTTAAACCCAGGCAGTCTGTCGAATGCGGGTGGCAGCTCAACAGAATTAGTTCCACCCGACAACCGCTCAGGACCGTCCTGCTGCTGAGCCCTAACGTGGATGGACTGGTTATTTCGAAGCATCGTTTCAGAATTCGCAGCCTCGCCATACACAATGTAATCCGAGTCGTCGTCATTATCAGCATCATCGTCGCCGTAGTCATCTACACTGTAATCGTAGTCCGCAGGGCAATCCATTGACTGTCGACTGGAAACTGCCGGTGACCTGTCAAGTGCAACCACATCAATTCCGTCTTCCGAGACGCGAGGTAGAGGACTTGGATTTTTGGATGACGGCGCAACATGTCTCCTCATATCCTCTCGGAATGAGACACTTGGCACAGGTGAATTTCTCTGGATTCCAATGGCGGGTCCACTTTTTGTGACTGCGGACTCTGCCTCCGGAGAATGTGACTGCATTCCTAGATTCCGAGAACAGAGCTGACTTGAGGCAGAACCCAATTCGGCTGTGTTCATGAATGACGCTGGCGACGATGAATGCGAAGACCGCGACAAACCACGCTTTAACGGGTGAAAATGCTTTATGCGCACTTCGTCTCCAATGCCATTATCATCTTCCATGATACTCGAAGAACTCACACGATAGCTCGTAGCACCGGTCCCTGTCGTGGCTCGTGAAAGAGGACGACCAAGCAAAAGTGCGCGAGCATTACTTAAGAGGCCCATAATGCTACCACCAATCCTCGGCCGACTAGTAGCCGGCGACTCATTATCCTCATTGCTGTGACGGTCGCTTTCACCACTCCGTCGGTTGCGACCACGTAGCCCATTCCCAATCATACCATGACCTTCTTTCGTCCTTGCAGATCTTGTGCCGTCAGTCTCAGTACCACGCGTATTCTCATTCTCCTCCTCATTATCAGGAGCAGTACTATCAGATTGGTTTGCTCCAGTTACAAAATGGCGTGTAAGTCGGCTCCGTCGCCAGCTTATATGTTCGGATGATAGAGTAGCTGAATCATGCCCATGACCGCCGGTAATGTTTCCGTCGTCAACTCGTCGTCTACGACGTCGTCGTCGGTCAATAGTACTACCAACTCCACTGCCGCCTTCATGCCGTCGTCTTGAACGACCTCCATCTCGAGACGCACGCGCACCGCGGCTTGTCCCTGTCTCGAGCATCTCCTCCTCAAATACCTGTCGTCCCAGAACGCCGGTTTCCTGCATCTTGCTTTCTAAATACTCTATCCGCTCAACCCATTCCCATACTACAACGCTAGCAGCGGCGGCACCTACCCATGCAACGAAATCTCCCCATCCAGCTATCCATTGGCGAGAGACGTCAAGCAAGAAAAAAATAATCGGTGTAAGTACCGCAACTAGCGACAGCAGTGCTAATATCAGGTTTTTGACATGATATGCATACACTCGTTTCGAGATAGAGTAATACACCACATACGCACAGTACAGCAATGACAAAATGATCCGAAAGAGATATGCAAGAGCAGGAGTCGCATCTCGGAAGGATCTCTCGTCACCAACTTGCGTAGGCAAGAATGACTGGAGTGACCAAAAGACCGCGTCGATGACCATTAACGCGAGACCGAGCCACTTAATGACTTTCTTCTCGCGATGTCGAGGGAAGAGACGAATAAGTGTCTGCACTTGAGCAAGCCATAAAAATACGTACGACACCACGCGGAATATATTCAGTGTGACTCCGCCATCAATGTATGATCGTAATTCCTCGGCGTCTTGATAAGCTTGGTCGTATTGCCTTTCAAGAATCGAGCTACATTCGCTGAGAGCGACAGTAAGCGATATCGCCACTGAGAGAGTCGCTAACTTTTGTAGATAGGGACGAGTCTGCGGAGTAATAAGAAGCAGCAAAAGGAGAACCCATGCGAGCACAGTGGTTCCGGCGACTGTGTATGCTATGGGAATTGTTGACGAGTAGAATGGATTTATCATAGACGACGCGACGGTCGCAGAAGACGTGATCGTCGACGACGAAGGCGTACATAGTGGCGAGAAAACGGCTGTCGGAAATACGGTCTGTGTGGTTGAGGCCAACACAACAACACCTGCGGGTAATGTATATGGCGTGCATAGGGGCGTGTGTGCGAATGTGGTTATTGGATTCCGCCATAAGTCAGCGACCATCTAGTAACAGGTAAGCACTTGACAGTCTTCCATACGACGTATAATTCTTCTCACTTTGCATCTATAGGCAATTCGAACGAATCGTTTTGTATACTTTTGTACAAAACTATAGAACTTTATATCGTCCGCCAATTTAATGTTTTGCTGGAAAACAAGGCGTACCAGTTATTGCTGATGCTTCTGGTAAACAAATCTAAATGCACGTAGCAAACCACCTATGGCACATAAAGCTCAGCAGATTTTCTTCTGCATCAACAAATTGCGGTCCAAAGTTTCGCTCTGATAGAATGATTCTGATTCCAATTCCGCGTTTCGTAAGAGTGCAAAATATGTCCACTTTAACGGTTTTGCCACAAATACTGCACCATCAAGTCGCACGAGTAGGTGATATGCTGCGGACTACTGTCGATGTGTAACTGCAAGGTCATAAAATATGGCGGGTCGTATAATCGCCCTGAGGCGAGAATGCGATCGAATGCTTTTCGTAGACAACGTCAGTGGCTGCTATCGTAATATATTTTTTCACGTATCAATAATACGCATATACAATCGCAATGCGAGTATTGTTGCTGTGGCGCGACAGATTTCAGTTAAGGTGTCGAATGTCAACCGAAGTCTGACTGAGCCCCAGATGGAGCGTCGTCGATTATTATTATGGCAGGATCAATTAGACTTTCGCATATCCCAAAGCTTGCCCGCAAGCACTCTGTTGCAACAACTGTGTGTAAACCGATAAATTGATTACATCCTCTGAGCTAATATGGAATCGCTTAGATTAACCCGATATACCAGGATTAGTAAGAATACAAAACAACACTTGCCAAAAATAACTAACAGAGAATGTTACAGATAACTCAAATTAAATAATCAACGATTGTCTTTCCCTACAATATCTTTTCAACATCGTATCACTGATTATGCACTTACAAAATCGCGTTGATAACGACCATTCGCAACCATGACTACACACAGAACCATGAAATAAAATGAAAATATACAATATTGTACAGGATACAGTAGTAAAGCTTACTACAATGAGTGACCGTTTGATCAGCGTAGCCTATCGTTATTCGTTAGAATAGCATATCGTAGAACATAAACGGACTTACCTATGTCTCATTCGAGAATGCTGGAGCAGATTGTCGCCTCTAGAAAATCGCCTGTTGCAAAATTCGCATGCGTATGCTTCGAATCCTTTGTTAGCACCATTTACGCACCGGTTAGAGTCATTTTCTACACTCACGTTTCTCTCGTTGATGTAGGGTGCTAATATGGCGCTTGAGATGCTCTCGCCGCCGGAACTTCCGATTGCATTCCACACACTCGAATCTCTTGTCTTCCGTTGATGGTACGGCACTCGCGGCGACAGCAGCGGCGGTACTCATTGCAGCTGGTGGGTTTGACGGCGTAGACGTGGCCCGTCGTTGCGCAGGTGGAACGCCGTTAGGTTGTATTGTAGGTGGATAATCTACCATAAAGTAAGGAATTGGAGGTACAGGGATGCAAAGGACAACACATACATCTTTCTTTAGGAAACCCCTCAGGCTCAGGCTGAACAGGCGGAACACTGTGACCGCCAAGTGCAGGATCTATTGGCGCCGAATATTGCTGGTATCCATTCTGTGGTGTTGGAACCGAACCTTGTACGCCAACTGCGTTGTATTGTTCATTGAGATCCCGATACGAGAAGTAGGATGGTGTTCTGCCACTGCCCGGTCCACCCTGTGGGGTACCCTGCGCAAACGCGGGCTGCCCAGGTTGAGAGGCCGAGGTGTACCCAGTCGGATGTTGCTCAGATTGCTGGTACGAAAGAGTGCGGGCCCCAGAGGCATGCTGTTGGTAGGGGGAATATGTCGCATGGTCTTGGTACCCAGTTCGAGAGTTATGTTCTTGATAAGGTTGATGAGGAGACGGTGTCGGAGGTTGTGATATTTGAGAGATCGGTGGTAGACGCGGTGGAGGATTTGAGGAGGACGGTTGCGTGGAGTAAGCTGGACTTTGCGAATTCTTCGGTGGAGATTCCGGCTGACTTTGCTGCGACTGTGCCGAGCTCTGTTGCTGGGCCGAATACTGGTATTGCGCCTGCGCCTGTGGAAGTGGCAGGTGTTGCTGCTGCTGTTGCAGCTGAGGACTATGACTGAAGGATGGTTGCTGTTGTTGCTGTTGGCCCGCTGGCATTTGCCGGTGCTGATACTCACCAGACTGTTGTGGTGGCTGCTGTAGATGAGGTGACTCAAATTTTTTGTCCTGCGGCAGTCCATCCCAATCCGATGATGAACTTTGGGAAGATTTCGGTGGCGTTGACTCTCCCTGCTGCGAACCAGACTCCAAGGGCTTAGGGTGACCTTGGGAATGGTCCGTCCCTGAAGCTGATGCATTCTGTTCAGCAGCTTGACTGGATCCATTGCTGGCTCCGTCTTGCTCTTTATGGTTATTCATCCCTTGATTTGATGCCATATTCGATGTGCCTGAATCTGATGCTTCAGGCTTTGACCGGTCGGTCTTGACTGTCTTCAGTTCTTCCGAGTTAGATGAGACTTTATTATTCTCGCGTTCTTTTTGTGGCTTATTATCGGTCTCGAAAGCAGCGTTAGAAATTCGTGGCACAATATAAAGGCAACTAAAATGAGTGTTTACCTTATCTTGGTCATTACCACTGGCGCCGTCAGAGTCACTTGACTTCTCGTCTTTGGGGTCGACTAGTCCCAGAAGAGCAATAGCTGCGTCGAATTCTGCCATTTATAACCTGCCCGACTCTAGTGTGAGACTCTCAGATGCCGTCTGCAAAATGGACATTGTTAGTGACGAGTAGAGAAACGAACGCAATCTCGTGTTGTGGCAGATTGAAACCCCTGCACTACGTCTTGCACATCAATTCCACATCCGCAAGGTCAAATCCTAACAACTCCCTGCACAAGGCACAGTTTCTTTTTTTCCAAATCAGTAGAGTCAGTATATAGAACAGCAAGATACCGAAGGTCTTGCAGGATTATTATAGCTGATGGGAATGACGCAACGCAGTGAGTGAGGTTGTCTGTCATAGACACGTCGGGCCCGCCTCCTGAAAGTGGTGAGCAAGAACTCAAAAAACTCACCTCTGTCGGAATAAACGTCACAACACCTGCCCTTCAGACCGGCGGACAGGTGTAAATATTGGATGGTCTATTGCTCGGTACCCTGGAGTCGCAGAGCTAGAAGATGGTCGAGAATGCACGAAGGAGTGAGATGGTCCTCGGTGAGATGGGATTTGGTGGAAGCGGGACAGGAAGGTAAGAACGGAAAGGAAAGCAGGGGGCGGGTTGGTTAGGGTGGGCCCGTCCATGGGTACGGCGATTTAGTGCGTAGTGGCAGGTATTTCAGGAGGTGCTTACCCGGACATTTGGTTTTGGCCCTGGATATAATATCCCAGCCAAAAACATAAGCAGTGTTCAGCATGATCTGCTTCGCGGATTGAAGTATTAAGCATAGATATATATCCATATGTGTTGAATTCGAATGCTAAGTGGTAGCAGGTATGGCAATACGTAAGCCGATGAGCTAACCGCTTTATTTGGTGTTATTTAAGATGCTATACGTATTCAATTCTCTGACATCTGATGAACTGTGATCAATAGGTTGTCGTCTCTTAGTGTACTTAATTCGACATAATGCGCCAGATGAGCAGCCGCGAAGCGAATTGGACCACGCGAGGGCGGCAGCCTGCTTGCAAGTGATCTCAAGGGATATTTTCATCGACTCTGGTCAGGGGCCCGTTTCCAGGGGCTCGTTTTGACTTTTCGACAGACATATAAGTGTCTGAATTGACTATATTCGCAAAACGGTCTCTATTATGCACCATACCCGCTCTTAATCTCTAAAATTCCCCAATCCAATAATAGTTTCCACTTTGGCATCAATAGCCATGCAAGTCCCCAAGAAATACCATACAAAAATGCAGCCAATTGGTGTTTCCAAACACAAGTAACATATAAAACTCAAGATACACCCGACTCTACGCACTCGCTTGGCCACGCAGAGTAGCGAAAATCAGCGGTAATTGCTCGTTCGGCATCCTGACGACCTTTTCTTGTTCTTGCAATTCATGCTGCTTCTCAGACTCTCCAATATCTGACTGGACTTCGCTACCAAGGTATTTCGTGGCAATCTCGATCATCGTCTCGTTGGTAATTCTCATATGTCTGCCTTCTATCACATAGAAATGGAGCCTGTCAGACTCTCCTAGCACATTTAATCCAAGCCAGTCTTCAATGTACATCGGACGTTCCTCCAGTGGAGTGACAACTCCGGTTTTCTCGTCGACCTCAGCAAACCACTAATAGGTGTCAGTGCGAGACAATTAGAAAGTCACAAAGTCGACTTACAGCGCTCTCTTTAGGAACAACCGTCTCGTCTTCAGTGAAGAGATACAAAACTAACTCCTCTAGCGAAGAAAGGTTACTGGCATAAGTAGCGTTCTTTATTCCCCTCTCGTTGTTAACATCGGCCAAGAATCCCGACCTCTCAAGGTATTCATCGTACTGATCTTGATTCTGTCGACGTTAGTCGTAACATCAGTCACACGTCCGTACGCTATAGTACTTACTCTGTAATATTGTGCAACCGTAAAAGATTCTTGCGCGTAGCGAGAATAAGCCTGCGACTTAAGGAGAGCGTTTCTCCGTCGACACAGGAAGTCGCGCGCACGGCATGGTGGAAAGTCAGCGATACCTGTAAAGTTAGTCAGTCTGGAAGTTTGATGTAATCGCATATACTCATTCTACCATTCTGGGGTGATCCGAAAGTAAGTAGCTTGTACACCTTCGGCGAGTTACAACGCTCGACGAATCCTCTCAGGAACAGACCACCCTGCGAAAATCCCAAACCATCAAATCCATGTTCTAGCTCTGGAATTGACACCAGCTGCTCGCAAACTGAGGCAATCTAGAGAAATAATGTAATTAAAAATCGCCCACATCGTTTCAAATGACTTCTTTTCGTCGCTCTTGCCATACCTGGTCGTCTACCTTTCCCATCAACGACTGTTTGCTATCCTCCGACGATTGCGAATTCAAGTAGACACTGTGAACAAAAATCCCAGGATGCATTTCTTGAATAAGCGCTGTGATCCTCTGCATTCCATCAGAATCATATGCGTCTCCCAGGCCATGCCAGAGCACAATTGGTCGTGGTCCTGCCAGTACGGAAACTGCAATACACAACAAATATGCCGCCACTGATAGAAGTCCTACCATCTTACAATATCCAGAGGTGTTGGTGTTGGACGTTGCGTATCATTTAGTAAGTTACCTTTGGGAGGAAGCATATACATGATAGAGTTCACAACCCAGGTACCCCTAGAAAAACACGACTGGATGCCAATTCAATTTTTATGAACTCGAGTTCTGCAGCTTGCCGCGCAAGATGTCAGCTCACGCTTCAACGACACCCAGGTCGGGGTCTCCTGCTTCAAATCCACAGGGTCCATTGCCGGCTATTATTCAGCTGTCAAGGCCGTATCTGACTCCCAATCAGATCTTGGCACTTGAGCGACAGGTAGCCGATACAAACGGCTCTCGAGATCAGCAACTGAAGTTTCAGGCTTTTTCGATAATACTGGCAACAGGGAGTTACTTGAGATTGTATGTATTTTGATCATCAAAATTTTATGGCGGCCCCTTACGTTCTTACAACAGTCCTATTCGAACGATGGGAACAGCAATGATAATATTTCAGCGATTTTACCTATTCAACTCAATGCAAGATTTTCCTTCTACATTGGTAGGTGTTTTATCTGCGTTGTTTTCGACATTGCTGAGTGTTATAATCACAGGATACTGCGCTCGCATGCTTGTTTGTTGCGTCTAAAACCGAGGACACGCTTAAGAAATTGAAAGAGATACTTGTCGCATCGTATTACATTAAGCATCCAGGTGGACCCGATATTAGCATGGACTCGCCGGTAAGCAATAGTTGTGTTGAAATCGCCTATGCTAAACGTTGCTCTTGTAGGTTATCGAGGATCAGCGACGACGATTAATCTCCCTGGAGCGGCACGTCTTGGAGACGATTTCCTTTGACTTTCGTGTAAAACATCCCCAACCATACATCGTCAAATTCGCGAAGCGTCTAAGATGTAAGTCTGCCAATGTTGGCTCGTCAATAAAGTCTGACATGACTGTAGGTCCCGTGTCAATGGCAGAAACAGCTTGGCAAATTGCATTGGATTCGTATAGGACGATTCTTCCACTGAAAAGCACACCCCACGCAATAGCTCTGGGCTGCCTATATATTGCGGCTTGTTTACTAGAAGTTGATATCTCGGTCATCAAGCCAGAACAATTCTGCGTACCACTACGAGAATTTGAAAGTGAGCTTATTATTCAATTCGTAGGACTGTTCTGAGTATTAACATAAGTTAGATGTTGTACTAGAAATGTTGGAATTTTACATAGACTGGTTACCCCAGACCACATTGTTTGCTAGATACACAGACCCGGCTACGTTCATGTCAATGAGAATAGATCTGAATAAGCGTCTGGGAAAGTATATAGAACAGCGTGCGCCTGGCACACATTTGCAGTTACGAGATTACGCTATGAGTGATAAGGGCACTGTTAGATATGTACTAAATTGGGAGCGTGAGCGGATAGAACGGGAGTCATATTGATCTGCAGGCACTAAAATTGTTAGCTAGTGTAAATCTTATTAGCATTGTCGGCGTTCAGGAATTTTTCTGCTTTAATTCATGGTAGTTAATAGACTTATTGGACTTTGGTGACGACGGTTATTCGGTGAGTGGCTATAATCTTTGACTCAAATTTAAATTCCCAAAAGAAACAAATGACGAAACTCGTTACTCCCACCGTCTCTTAAATATCCATCGCGGCATCTATCAGACAGACATGGCCACTATCTTATCTCGGTCTACACGATCCAGTCTCCGATATGTGGAGCGTGGGGTCTGGTTACAAGCCGCTCGTCGGTATTCCTTGAATGGCGCCTTTTGCAAAAAACTACTACAGAAACTACCATCCCAACCGGAAAGGTTTCAACATAACGCGCGTCAATTCAATCGACCGAATTATTTTCGACGATTTCAGTCAAGTGAGTCTGGCAGTTTTCCTGGGCCAAAGATTTACAATTACGACGATGTACGTTTTTTTTTTGATGATTCTTGTCATCCAAACTCCTAATACTATCATAGATCAAGAAGTTGTCACTAAACCCTGACGATGACAAGATACTTGTCGATGTCAGAGAACCAGCAGAGTTGGAGCAGGGCTTTATACCAACAGCTATTAATATCCCATATAAATCAGCTCCGCATGCGCTCTCGCTTTCGGAAGAAGCCTTTGAGGAACAATTTGGATTTCAGAAGCCCGGCAAGGAGAAGGAGTTAATCTTCTACTGTCTTGGCGGAGTAAGATGCAACTACGCTCAGGAGCTTGCTGGGCATTTTGGATATGACAAGTAAGTTTTCATTGTTAGTAAGCAAGACTTAATTACTGACATCGGGCTGCCATTGTCGTTAGGCGAGGGAGTTATCCAGGTACTTACTAGCTAATTCATTTTTTTCATTGGGGACGAACACTGACTCCAACATAGGTTCCTGGGAAGACTGGGTGCAAAGAGAGATCTCTCGGAAATAAAGAAATACAGGAACGATCGTATTTCTGAAAGAGGCTACCGTGCACAATGTGACGTATCCATGAATGCATTACTACAAAATCGGGTTCTATCGTACAAGTAGCGGTTCCAGATGTATGCAAAAGTGACGCTTAATCTCTTCTCGAGAATGGAAGCTGTTTGCGTTCCTTAGATATATTTTTCTTCCGGCGCCGTTTGATTGCACGGTCGACTTCGGAGCCTTTCATCTCACTAAATTTCTTTGTGAGGATCAACTTTCGTTTATCAGCTGTAGTTTCAATCAGCATGTCTATCCAAACAGCTAAACCAAATCCAAATACCCTTTTTGAGATAGAATGGCTTCTTTCCTTGCTTGACAAGCTCTCTTTCGTTCTTCTCATGCTCTTTGAGAATATTTCTTTCAAAATCCTTGCGTTTTGAGACTTTCAATTTGGAATCCTAACTCATTAGCACTAGGTTTAACCACACTATGCAATAACCGTACCAAAGACTGGTACTCTCGCTGTAACTTTTGCACTTCATTGATATCCTTTGTCTTTTTAATTTTCTCTGCAGTATCGTGTAGCTCGCTTTCCATATAGGAATCCAAAAACGCATAATTCTTTCTAAACTGAGATTCATCAAATTTTCCTGACAGACTCTCAAACCGCGGATCTCGCCTAACAATTTTCGGCACCTCTATTACTTCTCTGTATCTCGAGACTGGCTTCTTGGCTGAAACTTCCTGTGGTGCATGTTTGGAAACTCGCTTCTTTCCAACTGGCTCATCGACCTCGCGTGCAGATTGGTGCTCAGAATTTTGCCCCTGGCTTGTGAAATTTTCGCGTTTTTTAAGTTTCTCGGGCTTCTTGGATCTCGAGAATTCAGATTTTGCCCGCATTCTCGTTGCTATAAAAGTGCATCTTGGGATAGGAAGAACTAGTGGTTTGACCTTGCAAGCTTGCGGCATCCAAAAAAACGTAAAAATTCATTTGTCCCAACTGGCATAAATGCGGTAGTTTAGAGAGTTTATGACAGTAATTATTATGTAGGTTCAGGTTTGCTTCAAATCCCTCCCTTAGTAGTGGGGTATTTCAGTGCCATGACCATTTTCGTTATTGCTGCGGCAGAAGTGTCTTTAGTTCTTTCCTTGATCTTCTCAACGGGCAGCAAGCTAATGGGGAGCGATGATGAGGATGTCTCCTATCCGTTAAACGAACAGAACTAAGCAAAATTCTCGATGCTCAAAAAGAGTAGTGCACGAATTTTGCGTGTAGCTTTTCGGTTTCTCTTTTTTTTTTTCTTTTATCGAATCCTCTTGTAAGATCTCTTTTCTCTAGAATAGACTGCTTAGCCTTTCACTCTTCGAGCAGTATGATAAGAGGACGTGGGGGCAGCATTTTGCGACCGTCCCTGCTGGCGCGTTACCAAGACGCTGAAAACTGCAACATTGGATCTAAGATGCTTAACATCAATAAGGAAGGCATTTGGGTACGGATCGATAGCCAGAAAAGCTACTATATAGCTTGTCCTGAGCAAAAGGGCGACGCGCCTCTACATTGAGAAGGTAGTGATTGAACGTAACTATGACCTTGAGCAGTCCACGCTTTGGCTCCGGGGCCATGGCATCCAAGTGCATAGCTAATCGCATTTCGAAGCATTCCGGGCTGGGCGAGAAGCTGTGCATTGGGGCTTCTCTCCTTTTCTGCCACACGTACCAGATCTCAGTATTTTGTTCGTAACTTCAAAATCCGGGGGTTTGGTTGCCGTCTAATACCAGTGATGACCAAAATGCAAGTTGAAGTAGTATTATGAAACACATCAAATATGCATGACATTCTAAGTATTAGAAATTGTCTACGATTTCTTCTTCTATAGACCCTTCTCCCTTTTCTGGACGTTTTAGATGATATGCGTTATTGAATTCGACGACCTCGCCCTTGAGAACAGTACCGTCCTTTCTTAACGCAACGTTCACAATTGTGATCGATGTGTTGACAAGGCTACTGATTACCGCGGTACTGATATGATCGGATAAGGAAAATCCGCGTCGCTTTATTAAGGTGTGAACCAGTGACGATATAGCGCCTGATCGAAAAGTTAACCTTCTATCAGGCAGTCGAGCAACAAAATAAATTACCTCCATGAGAAATAATGATTACGCGTTGCAAGTGATTTATTCGAGCCTCAGAGATGACCTCGTCCCATGCCTTCAACAATCGAACTTGAAAGGCTTTGGTGCTCTCACCCACCATTTCCCAAGTCAAGTTATTTTCCCGAAGGGTCCTGACCACGGTTTTGTAATCGTAACCTTCTACATCACCAAATCCTCGTTCTCGCAATAACTCTGTGGTATGGATTCGCGAATCGGGAAGACGCTCTAAATGTGAGTTGAGAGCGTTGTCGCGCGTCTGAATGCAGCGATTTAAATCACTTGACCAAATTGCATCAAATGTTATTTTTCTCAGTGCTTCGCCACATCGCCTCGACTGTCTAATACCCTCTTCGTTCAAGTTCGTATCTAAAGTTCAAATATGTTAGATCTGTCTGTGTGAATTTAAAGTAATATCTTCATACTCAAATGCCCCTGGATGATACGCATCGCGTTCTCCCTAGTTTGACCATGGCGGACAATAAATATCTGGACTTTGAGCTGTTCAGATCTATCGACTGCTGCGGCAAGACTATCTATCGTCTGCATTTTCATGCCCGCTTTGGACTGGGGAGGGTGCACCATTCAGGAGTCGGTTAGTAGTTGGGAGTCTGCTAATGCTCCCACAACTGGCGATTCAGAATGAAATAGCCAAGGGTCCCAGTACAACAAGATGTCGACGGGGCAAATTTGGTGTCCAGATTAGGTGAGATTTTGCTTTTATAACGCCAAAAGGCAAAGTGCAAGTTACGGAGAGAGTAGTAACTGAGTCAAATTAAGTCCTCGTTCAGATTTTCGCACAGATCAACCAAATAAAAATTAACATTAACCGTCGGATACCAAATGTGTATGCGTCTATTATTGGCCAACCTTGCTCATTGGCCAACCTTGCTCAGACATGTATCAAATCATAACCGTATTCCTTTGCCCAGTAATGGTACATTTTGAGAAACCCATTATACACCAGCTCAAACGCTACGGTGGGTTGTGAATTTCCAATGGCAACCACACCGCCCAGCTATGCTTTCGATCCAACGATTATATATTCATGAAGAAAAGCAGGGATACCTTCAACTCTATCCAACTTGTTTCGCAGTTTCTGCTGCAATTGGCGAAACCTGAACGCCGGCGTAATAGTAATATGTCCGTTGAGCAATGACTCTGACGTGAGTAGGAAAATACATGTAACAAGCCGTGAAGAGCATCCACAGTAGAACGAAAAAGAACGCGTCTAGAAGCTATTAGCAGCTTTTATATTAACGTTCACAACCAAAATTAACTCACTCAAAATCAAGCGCTCAGATTTAGTGAGCATATATAGAGGCAAAGTAACGTAGTACTTGTACTTAATTTGCTTGAAGAGTGAAATGAGAAACATTGCTGCTATCGTCCACGTCTAGAGCAAATTTGACAGAAGCGACCTCCGATGAGCTGGCTAAGACAGACAGACAGGACGACTTTTGCGAAAGCCCACTACGCGCTATGATAAGAGCGCCGCATGGGCGTCGTTTCAAAGAATGTGCACAACTCTGGCGGACATATACCATATGTCAGGATGTTTATAGATATGCACATAGGTTTAGGGTGTGCCTTTACAGAGCACATTGTAAGTTATTTGTTTTTGACGCGTCGGGACTAACTGAAGTGCGCGTTGTATTGTATAGTCCAACCACAAAGTGTCAGCGCCAGCTATCGACAAAGGACGTTTATATCAATTAATTTGTTATGTCAGGTAGTACACTTTGTTCACTCTTATAAATTGAGTCCCTCAAAAAGCTAACTCTGGGAATAGATTCTTTATCAGCACAAGAGAAGATATCAGCGGCTTTAGACAGTCTACATGCATGTACGTCCAATTTTCAATGGCTTAGTGTCGATGAATTATTGATACATATACGGCAGCTCGATCGACTGGCATATCGAAGTCAACAGCTTCGGATCATCTCTCAATGATTACAATTCATGTTCAAGAACACGGTCTCTCGCGCGAGGATCTCTCCAAATCTATAGATATCCTAACTCGACCATTCTCCCTGCAGAAAGCTCAAGCATTACAATTAATCAAGCTTTTGTATCCCAAAGAGAGAGTAGATGATGACATTGTGATTCGAATAGTTGGCTGCCTCGGTGTTGGTCAAGGAAGACCTGATCAGACAGTGCAGGTAGGCATTCCTGATACCGTCGAGTTGTTTCCGAGGTAATGCTAATGATGGTGTGATTAGGTTAACCTTCTTAGATGGCTGGTTCTCGTACAACCATTCTTGACATCTCAGAAGGTACTATCTAAAGTCTATCACATTCTCTTCATGCACCTGAGTTATGAATCTACAAGGTCGGTTTGAATTTAGGATATATGCGATCATTACTAAATCTGTAGACAATGGGTTGCTCATCTCTTATTTCTGGCTACGAAGAGGAAAGACATAAGGCCATGGCGAATTCAATATTTGCTGGAACTGCAGAATAAGTACCGAGAGAGTCAGCACTTAACAGGACTTTTGTTGTTATACAAAGAATATTTCCCAGAAATTGTCATTGATCGTTTTACAAAGTTAAGAGGAGCTCTTTTTAAGGTAATTTATTTTGTCGCGACACCGATTCATTTGGCCAGTGCTAATGTGGACACCAGTATCCAGATTCGCAGTTCTTGACTATTATTCATGAAGTGCACACTAGAGCCAATTCTTTAGGGGATGAAGAGCTAAATTTGCCAAGAGACGGGTTTAGCAATACTAAGAGACGAAAACTGAATATACCAGATGTGGCGACGCTCGACGCCTCGGACGTATGTCGGCTTTGCATTTGCGTGTTACCACTATACTTATCCTCTAACGCTTGATATCTAGAAGTCAGTGACGGTCGAGGAATTGTCGTCTTTGGCATCATTGGCGAAAAATATTGACTGCGTCTCCCTGCCCGCTCAGGTTGGTAGTGTCTTGAGACATGATGGCATGGTCAAGAGGATATTAGTGAACAGGCCCTCACGTATGTCACGATATTTGTCCTCCATTTATCAATCTGATGAATGTCGTAGCTGACGGATAATTAGGACGTGCTTGGGCCCGATTAAACACCTGGCTAGCAAACAGCTTACGGGAAGAATTAGAGGACGATGAAAAGATCGATCGGGGCGAGGAAAGTGTTCTTGGCGAGCTGCTTGCTAGGTGTTATGATCTCTGTGTTTATACAAAGGAGCTGCTCGTTTCCGTGGAGGATTTTCTCTGCATTTATCTACCACGTTGGGATGGATTAAGACATCGATCTACAATCTTTAAATTGCTGCTTCTCATGCCAATACGACGATGGGAGATAATTGATCGCGATATAACGTCTCCTCTTGCTGCAATATTTCAGAGGGATACCACAGATTCGTCCTTTCGGTACGATTATTTAGTCTTTTTGGAGGACCTTTTGCGGTCTTACTCAGTGCGTTGCGGAAATGTGCTCGCTTGGGGTCAGGACAGTCAAATAGATGGGCAGAGTCACGCCGAGGTCATGAAGACCATGTCTTCCTTATTCGCACATTGGGAGAGTAATTTTAAGAAAGTGTCTGATTCGCGTCCTGGGGCTATGGAGATTCAAAGCGCAAGTCTGCACATGTACGATGTCGTCGTGAAGTTGCACCCAAACAGCTAATAATTAAATGTTGAACCCCATTTATTCATTCTGGAGTAAATTTTTATTGCGGTTAAATCCACCGGTTGTCTCTATATAACAAATCACCAAAGCCAATCCAAATTAGCGCAAAATGAACACCGATCCTCCGACTCCATTGCTCTCTTCCAGTTGCCAGTGCTGAAATTCCATTCATCATGGATAACTCAGTTCCACCACTTACTCAGCCTTTTACAATCCAATTGAGCACCAATACCTCTTCAATTCTTCATTTGTCCACAATCGCCATAGAATTTAGACCACAGACTCCGTCCAACATCACTACAAAATCTTTGCTAGTTCCGCCTTCTGCGTCGATGTAAGTGAAGTTGGGAATTTCACTTTAATAACTATCTCCAAATCGCCTTTCTTCCCTGGTGATTTGCTGATTGGCATACCGTGCTCGGGATACTTGATTACAAGACCCGGCTGAATTAGTTGGCTAAATTCGACCTTTAGTTTCTTGCCTTCGAGGGTGGTAATGATCTTAGAGAAGCCAAGTAATGCCTCCTTCAGTGTAAGCTCCAATTCCATAGATAGGTTATTCCCATCGCGTTTGAATACTGGATGGCTCTTTTCCTCGATTATGAAAACGACGTCCTGGTTGCGACCATCTGGTTGTGTATCGCCTTCACCAGCAAATGTTATTTTGGTTCCAGCCTTCCAGCCCGGTCTGACATTAATTGTTAGAATTTTGTCTTCCTGTCCAGCTGGTCGTCGCCTGCAGATCTTCATCTTCTTTGTAAGACCCGTAGCAAGTTCTTCAAGCGACAGCGGGAGCTGGACGTTATAAACGCTCTTCTCCCTCGAAGATTCAGAAACGCTTTCACTCATCCCATCCATACCACTCATACCACTAAATCCGCCGAATGGGTGTCCTCTGCCCATTCCGCCCATGCCTCCCATTCCTCCCATGCCTCCCATTCCTCCCATGCCGTTACTAGAAAACCTCATCTTTGGCCCACCAGTAGATCTGCCTCCCGGTGCTCCACCAAATAAGCTTGCAAGGTCTGGATCATTACCGAACGATGAGAAGAACACGTTCATAGGATCATTAGGTGTGAATCCGCCAAATGGAGAACCACCGGTCGTGGAGAATCGGAATGTGCGAGTGCCCCCTCCGCCAGGGAAACCACCCTGAAAACCGCCAGGGAAGCCGCCAGTATGTCTAGCACCATCTGGCATCTCGCCCTCCTGAGGAGGGACGCCGCCGTGGAGGACAAACTCTAATCCATATTGATCATACAGTGATCGTTTGTCCGGATCGGACAAGATCTCGTAGGCTTGTGATACTTCTTTAAATTTCTCGGCAGCCTAATATGAGAGGTGAGAATTCCTTCAGCTAACTCGCAATGCAACTGATCTAACGAGACTTACCTGGGGAGAATCACCAGCTTTATCCGGATGATACTTTAATGCTGCCTTTCTGTATCCCTTCTTAATCTCTGCGTCCGAGGCGGTCGGTTGAATTTCTAGTAAATCGTACAATTTAGTCTCTCGGACCATGTCAAGTCGAATTGATTTTTAATATATAATTAAAATCACTGTCAGTCACAAATTTGTGTCGCCCACGGTTCAGCATGTATTTATGGCCCGAATCAAATGGGACTATATATTTACTTTCTTGAGTGCATGAAGCTCCGGGGACCACGAGATGATGTAGGGTTTGGGGAGTTCCTATGACGAGTGTAGTGTCTTCGCGAATATTCTGGTGTAGTGGTGGGAGCGGGCAAGGCCCACCTCCAGGGCCATTATAATCAGGGCCATTATAATTGATTCAATTTTTAGCGGGTGTTCCGATATAAATTCACCATAATGAAATAACTAATTAATGAAATAACTAATTTATCCCATTTTGAGCCGACTTACGTAATATTGACGTCATCCAACTCACTCAGTCCTTATTTTTTGAACCTTGGAAAACTTGAGCGCCACAGCACTATTCCTATAACCGTTTATCAACGCAATAGTGTACATTACTGTTCATTGGGATAGAGAGCAGATCCACCAAACATATATTACATTGCCGCTTAAATTCAATGCCGTTAACAAGCTAAACAAAACTACATAGACCAACTTGTAATATGGACCAATTTCTAGTTCATCGACGCTTCTTTCTCAACTTCTTCGTCCACCTCAAGGTCCAGATCTGCGTCACTCTTCTTTTCCGAAAAATTGTCCAGGATTTCAGGTTCTGCAATCGCCCCTTCTTGTATGCTTATTGGCTCCTGCGAAAATACTCTTGATTCCGCCATTGTCGCGCCAGGCGCTTGAAAGAAGTGCTCTGTATGGTTCTCCGGAACGCACGCGGCGGTAGGTTCCAGTTCAGGTCCAGCTGATAAACCACCAGCGTCAATATTCTCAGCAGATAAAATTGGTTCGTTCAAGTCCGGAATTGGAAGAGACTCTGTCGATAGAAAGCCGCCTTGTTCAGCTAGCCAAGCCATCCATTCGTCTATCCAGCACCGAACCATCCACCACGCTCCAAAAGCCTCACCTCCGTTTAAAGTAATCTCTCTCAACGCTGCAGTCAGAATTCCGTTCATATATAGCAAGAACACTCTCGCAGATATGTCCGGAAACTCAAAGGGCAAACTCATTAAATACTGAGCCCATTTCTCGATAATGCCTTCTCCCGTTGCGTCTGTATCAGAGTCGTGTTCAGCAACAGGCGACGATGGCAGACCACGACCGTTTCTTGTCGACCGACGGCGACTAACCGAGGGGCTGGCGTCATCTTCCGTACCTTTCAGAGTCCCTAATTTAGGTATATCTCTTTCTTTGCCAGGTTCTTCATGTACAACAACTTCGTCCTCACGCGAAACGGTAAGTAAGTTCACAACGTCTTCAAGCAAGATTTTCAACACTCGAGAGCTACCACATGGCGCCTCCCTTAACACAATCGACTTGGCGTCGACGTAGTTTATCCAGTCCTCCAGCATTGATCGTCTTTCAATGGGATTGGCAAGAATCTTTGCGGAGGCGTTCGCTATGTCGTTTACACGCAATAAGCGTCCTATCAGGTTCGAGAATGCATATGCTGGACGAAGCTTCACCTGGATGAATGCTGCTGGCAAGTTTCGAAAGGATGAAGCCACGTTCTGCGGCAAAGTCATCGATAAAGACCGAAGTGCAGACATAACGTTAGTAGGAACAACTTGCAATGCTAGAGGGGCTAGCATGTGTACCATTTCCTGATATTTATTTAACAGCTATAGCAAGAAGGAGTATCAAATCACCCACCTTGTACATTATCCAGTCGCAGCGTTGGATCCATTCAAGAATACTGGGCACTGATAACAGCTTCTGTACAGGCGAAGTTAAGGTGCCGTGAAATGATGCTAGAGTGTTCAGAAACTGTTTCAAGTGCATAAACCGGATGGCCTCCAGCAGCGAGGAACAATGAGATTGGCACAACGCCGTAAGAATATCAACAGAATCCCTATCTGCACCATCTGGAATAAATGGATCGATCCTGGGAAGAGACAACGAATCCAAAGCAATCGCAGGAGGTTTGAGGATATCTTTGGAGAACAGTAGACCGGGAACGGCCTGGCCATCTAAGGAAGTCAATGGATCCTCAGGAAACTGATCGTCTCCTTTGTCAGTCCGCACTTCCATTTTGTCGATGGGAAAGTCCATAGAAATAGATGATGGTTTAAAGTATCCTTGGTTATTCCTCCCATTCCTTGCTATGCTCCTGTCCGTAAGAGGTTCGTGTATTTCCGATGCAACAGCTTCAAAGGAATCGTCATGATCCAATGGTCCCGGTGTTGCGCGCATGTCACTAAGTTCATCTTCGGCTTGGGGCGTACCTTCAAACAATCCCGCTGAAGGTCCAAGTGTTAGTAAAGAGTCGCCGATGAGGTTGATTCCGCAATAATGGTATTTGGACTTTCCGCGGACTCCCAATCGCCTTGTCTTTATCTCTGGAAACAAAAGCTTTACAAGCTTCCCAAATGCTGCGGGGTTCAAGGGCTTTATTTTGTGATGCGCGCATATTTCTGCATATCTTGCATAAATTCTGTTCCGTGGTATTGCATTGTGAGGCGAAACCTGACATGTCTTCATCAGCCAGACAAGACCAAAAACCTGTCGACTGCGCTCAGACGCTGAACTCTGAGAGTTGACAATATCTTCAGAGCGCACACGTTGAGAAAGCTCCTCCAGGGGCCTGTCGACAAGGGCTTCCGAATGTCTCCGAAGCTCCTGATCTGGATCTTCGCTTTGACTGGACAGCTTCCGTTTTCGAGACGTCGCAGACACGGGCGAAACACTTCTGAGCGTGTGCATTGAGTGATTGTGTGATATTGAACTATTTCCAATGGACGTGGATAGCAGAGAGTCGCTGATCCGTGGGATGGTGACAATTTCTGATTCGACGGCAGTGCAAGT
Source organism: Lipomyces sp. NRRL Y-11553 (assembly GCA_003705905.2). Lineage (NCBI taxonomy): Eukaryota > Fungi > Ascomycota > Lipomycetes > Lipomycetales > Lipomycetaceae > Lipomyces > Lipomyces sp. NRRL Y-11553. The sequence goes on along the minus strand of PPJW02000003.1, from coordinate 661,310 downwards.
TGCTGTGTCTATACCCGGACGCGTCCGAGGGTCACGACGCATCCAACTGTTGGACAATATAGAAGTTCTGTAGATACTGTAGATGCGGTGGACGATCGTAGAGATTTTGCAAATGGATATGCTGGGGCAGCTGGAGATGATGAGACGAATTTTATGGATTTTGGCGTTGTGGCGAGCATCCAAACAAGACACAATTCGTGCCGAGCGACGTATGAACGTTAACTCGCTAATGCCCAATAGTCCCTAGTATTTGACTATATGAGAACCCACAGTCGACACGTAAATGCACCGCTTCAATTCAGTCAGGAAAGTTGTTTACTCCTTGTGTGCGCGGGGCCTTCAACGTCATGTGTGGTTACTAGGGAAACAACAGCTTAGGTGACAATCGGCATTTAGGGCATAAGCGTGCTAGTTCTATCGCCTGTCGTCATCACTGTATAACCCTAACCCTCTCGTTCGATTAGGTGTGTGTACGGCACGATACCCACGAAAACGATGCCCATTGTACGCAGATCATCAATGTCAACAATGCGGTCTCACCTTCTTCGCTAGGCTACAACACTCTCGATCAGTATCCATTTATTCAGATTAGTATTCAGTATCCATTTATTCAAAATTTTGCTATATCTCTGTCGACATGTCGTATCAGGATCAGATCTTTGCTGGTATCAGCAAGCTCGACAAGGTATGTGCTTCCTCGCATTCTCATGATATAGAGAGCTCAGGGGTCTGATCGGAAGGTATTAGGAACTTAATAAATATCACATTTTGGACAAACTAGAGAAGCAGACAGGTACTTCATGTTTTACTCGGAGGTTCTTTCTTTTGAATACGCAATCAAGCAACTCTGCTCGACATTGGTGGAGAATTGACGACGTGTCCCTTTATGGCGTCCCCAGCATGCCAAACAATGATCTTAAGTACCAGATGACTAAGAATATGTGATAGGAGTTCCAAAGGCTTATGGAGTCCTTGGAGCTATTGGATTGTACCTTTTCTTGATTTTCCTTAATTTTGGCGGGTAAGCGGGATATCTGATTGTTTGCACTTCCCATAAATCACCTCTGCCGATGCAGCGCGTGATGTGGTGGATTACTGAATTACTAACGTTACGCCATCTATAGTATCGGTGAACTTCTGGCAAATCTTGCTGGATTGGTTATTCCGGGATACTACTCTCTCATTGCTCTCGAAACTCCTGGAAAGAGTGATGACACTCAGTATTTGACTGTGAGCCCTGCATGCTTCACAATGGATGGCTAATATGAAAGCTGATTCGATGATGACAGTATTGGGTTGTGTTTGCATTCTTCTCTGTTATTGAGTTTTGGAGTCGCGCCATTCTCTACTGGTAAGATTGATGCACTTCGAGTCGAAGACCATTCATGCTGAGTTTTTGTAAAGGATTCCATTCTACTGGTTCTTCAAGGTGATCTTCGTTCTCTACCTTGGACTTCCTCAGTTCAATGGAGCCAAAACTATCTATAAGGCTGTTGTCAAGCCTATCTCTGTCAAGCTTATAAAGGAAATTGGGCCTTCCTCGGTTGCGCCGTCCTTAAAGGAGAAAGTTGATGCGGCGTCTAGTGCCACCACTACTGGCGCTTCGATCTAAACGAAATCTTGCGTATCTCATGTGGATTGACAGATTTTAAGGGTGAATAACTTCGAATATGGAAAATTCTATTGGATATATAGCGAAAAACTTTGATGTGGAAAATTATATGGGACAAATGTCATTCTACCGCTTCCATCTTTGAACCTAGCCATTGTGGAAAGTGCGGAGCTGTGACTATAGGTAATTCGGATAATAAACTTGCTTATGACTGATATATTTTACGAGTTCCCTGTAGTTATGCGATGCGTTGTTTATTCTCGAATGATATTGGGCTTTCTCTTATTATCGGCTTGTTGAACAAACGTATAAGCAAGAGCTATGTAGCTCTGTATATGCAGTTACGTGTTTACTTTATTGATGTTTCAAGTTAATTCTCACGTAAGAATTATTTGGTGCAATACTAGGTATTTATGCCGTCTAATGTTTCACGTACATATATAATCCTCCTGTGACTGTTTATTCTGTCACACTTCTCCAATGCACCTGAATATTACTGTATACGATGGCGCTGAAATTCCTTAATTCTGACAGGCAAGTCATTGCCTAGTATGCCATATTAGTACACACTGTTAAACACTTGGCCAGTTCATCAAACGTACCGAAAGATATGGATTGCCCATCTGGCTCACAACAACCATTTCCTGCGACTGCTGTATAATACCAGCTAGAATATTTGCTAGTCGTACCTTTTTCTCTTCGTCGAATTGTATATTGTTCTGCTGGCTATCGTGTTCATCTTGCCGACCTTCATATGGAATGGCGAAGTATTTCATCTGCAAACTGTTCAAGAGGAAATGAAAGCCTTCGGTAACAAGACACGAAATGACTCGTTTTGCGTTTGGTGACTCAATTAAGTCCTTGGACTCCTCTAGAAGCGCCTGTAGTAATGGTGCCATGACTTCCTCTCTTACTGGAGTCGAATGAAACTCGTGAGAGGGGCCTAGGTTATTTGAAATAACGAACTCCTCGCCTTCCTTGCTTGTGGGAAGCAGAATTTCGAGATAGCTATAATTCCATATCAGCATGTGACATCTACCTAGCTATCAGGTCTAAACTCACTTTTCATTTTTCGCATCTGCGAGTTCTCGAACTCGCATAAGTAGAGTCTCAATGTCGCCAAATCCAAGTTCTGTTCTCGGAGTCACACTTAGGATCTCAATTAGCTACAGCCAATACAGATGCAGCCTCTGATATATACCTCTCAAAGACCGTTTCAGTAGCTTCCCTAACATTACTAACAATCTTCATCCACCCCCGGGTCAAAAGCCACCAGCTAAATGTTAGAAACCTTCTATTCACTTCGTTTTGGATAACTTGGTCCTCTGAAGGCCCGTCATCTAGCTCTGGCGCGACATCCTCACCCTCGGTCATTGCCTCGACTGACTTCACATAATTTTGCCTCCCTAGCATGTTCAGTTGCACTCTTGTGAAGAATATCAGAAGCGCAATGGCGTATATCAACGCTATGGCTCTTGTAATGGCCATGATCTTGAGTTCATTCCACAATTTTTTCTTGGTCCGCTTCGGCTGCTGAAGCTCGGCACCGTCGACAGTAGTAAGTGAGGACGATGACGCAATCGATGCTATATTGGCAGTATCTCCGGATTGTGTAAAACTGTGGGAAGGTTGGGCCAACGGCCCTCGTTTCGCCTGCAGTTCGTCTGTGACTTCTTCAACCGGAAGCTCGTTGAAAATGGGATCGGTCATCGACGATAACAAAGCTGCGACTGTAAAAGCAGCATCTTGCTGATTCTGCTCAAACCTTCGCCGAAGGCTGCCACTCAAGTTAGTCGTAAACCACGAATATAAATTGCCAGCCCCTACTTTTCTCGGTTCGTGAGATTCGTGGAGTATTGCGATCCCAGTTCAACGAACTTCAACTTCACGCGTCTGTAGATGTAATATGTTACTGCTGCAACGCCAATAGCGGTCGCGAGCTTTCGTCGATGGCGGTGGAAATATGCAGGAAGGAAAGGCATGAGTGTTGGAATGATTCAATGGTTGCCGAGATGGGAATGTGTGCGTGTCTTGCGTGTCTTTCGGCGGAGTAATTGCAAGGTTCGTGTCGGCATGGCACATGATTTAAGGTTCTAGTTTGTGGGGGTTGAAGAACATTAGTCCCAACCCATCTCGTCGTAGATGTTAAGCACATCGAATCGTCGTCAGAGTTCAACCGCTATAATTATCGCTGATCAATATTCCGCGGAGCCATAGTTCGAATTCTTCTCAGAGGTCCGGTTGCGGACAGATAATCGGTAGTGACGCATTCGGACACCGTGTCCATATTATGTTGCTTATTACAATTGACATTGTGCTCGACCGGCTGCTGATTAGAGATGTCATAAAGGGTAGGGATAAATTTACTTCTATCAACTCATTTTTTGAGCGTAGACTAACGAGTTGGTACATAGCTGTCTTGTCTTCCATTTTTTTTCACAGGCTGTTTGGATCAGTTCGCCCATTGTCACCTCCGCGCGAAGTTCTCGACATCACGTATCCAACTGTCGATGACTCCGCACTCGACAGTTTAATCGACGAAAAGTTAACTCATCTCACGGCTGTGTTGGATACGTCTTCGCAGAATGCGGCGAATCAGCCGTATTCCGGCGCAACTCAGCGTCATCGTGTTCCGTATCAGGCCGCATCAGACTCATTCACATACACTCCGAAGTCATCTGGTGGAGTAGCCGACCAGAACGACCTAAATGAGCATTTTGCATATGCCACATCTACGGCCATCACTTCTGTGGCATCGCCTGCGGTTGCGTCTGCGTCGGGCCCAGGTATGTTTGATATTGCGTTCGGAGTCTCCCTCCCCGTTTACTAATCCTGGGCAGGTTCACAACCGTACCAGCAGTCTCCGCAAGACAACACTTCGTTCGTCATTTCCGCGCCATCATTGGCGTCCCTTAATGTATCATCAGGAAATTCCGTCAAGAAAGCTCAAATTGCCGTAAACTTCTTCGAGAAGAAAACTCGGAAAGCATGGTTCTCAAAATCTGAGGAGGAAGTTTGCTGGGAAGAGTGGACCATCAACATTTTATCAATAACACCTAGGAACGAGACCGAAAAAGTCCGAGTAGCAAAGTCTGCTGAAAGCCAGCTACAGACAATTATAATGAAGATAATAGACATCGTCAACGACAACAGGGATCATATACCACCAATTGCGACAACAGAAGCAAACCCGTTTCCGTATCAGATAAGTATTCCATCAGAGACTGAATATACGTGGGGATCAGTTTTCAAGAAGATTTTGGTTGAGTGAGTTGTTCCTGACCGTTATGGAATGTCTTCCCAGCGCGGTCTGTCGTGGTAGGTGTACAAATGTACAATAGTCGACCGTGCTAATCAGAAGGATCAGCCACGAAAGACCTCTGCATTCCGCCTACTCAGCAATTTGCGGAGCGTGGCTGTGGTCTGTTTTACGCTGAAATTGCGCATGATATGTTCGACTCCCGATCAATAGCTATCATACATTCTAATACAAGCTATAATACATAAAACTCCAACCCCTACTATGCAACCAAGCCAGAAATATTGCACCCAATTAACGCCTGTTCCTTTTCCGTTTAATACCCTTGTAGAAATTTTTTCCGCCTGAAGTTTTGACAGTCTGAATCTCATCGTACTTTCTCTTGAAATACGCCTTAGCCTTCTCATCCGCTAGAATTTCGTCGGCCAGCGTCTGCTTCCTTTCCTTTTTCGTCAAGCGACTCGAGAAGAACTCAGTAGGACCTTCCACAATCGTCCCTGTCTGAAAATACTTGGGAACTTCCTTGTCATTTTCTCGTTTGTAGTGTCGCTTAGGATCTAGCACATTCCGTAGCTTCAGTAATTGCATATCACGTTTGATTGTAGGCGTGAGCTCAGTTTTTGTTAGGTGGAACCACTTCTCACCAGCTGTGGCCTCTTTCTCCTGCACGAAAACAATTAGTATACCGCTATGTACACACTCAAGGTGTAACGCAGAACTATCGGTAGCGAGAATATCAGGGTAACTATGACAAAAAAATAATAATCATAGAAAACGCACGAGAAACGGTAGATCTCTCGTGCTTCATGACGTAAAAGCCTCATCATTTCAAGCTAAAGATCTCGTTACTAGGAAAGTAACTCACCTCTTTATGTTCCTTCTTTATTTTAATAGGATCAACGATTTTTCTAAACTCTAGTTTACTGGGCTGCGTGTTGCTGGCTAAGGCATTTGGATTCAAACGAATGACACCAAATCCCTTCGTCAGATAACCTGGAGAATCGGCATTCGAGACCAGTCTCGGGAGCCTGACAAAATATTAGGAAAAATTGATGATAAACTGGAAATAAGATATATACCTCTTCAATACTGCATTTCCGTCATCTGTGTCTAATGCCTTCTCTGGCCCGTTCGAAGTATCAGTAAGCGAGAGAAAATGCTGCTCTTCGACAGCAATGTTTTGATCTTCCTTTTTGTCGACTGCAATAGTACTTGAAGAACGTTTGACTCCGTTCTTCAGCGAATTCGCTGAAGACATGGCCCAAATTTGGATTAACCAGCGTAGGAAGGATTGAGAAAGGCGCTCGGCAAAATTATTTTTTTCTTGCCCGGACCGTTTTTGTCCAAAGATTAAGGTATTTGAACTTTGCGCCATATCTGTAACGCACTAAGGTAACATAATATTTAAGGTTAATATGATTCCGCCAGGAAGGGCCAATAGATATTGATATTTGCTGTTGCTTAGCTGTTCTTTGTGACACCAATAACATACGGGGTACTCATGGATTCAGGACTCTATTCTCCTCCTCAAAGTAGTAACCAACAGCAGCGGCAGCACCAGCAACAACAACCAACACCGCCACAGCAGCAGCCTCAACAATCACAGCAGCAACCGCAGCAGCAAGTACAGTACGACCTGATATTGGAATCCGGGGGACACTATGGTGCGTCTGCCGCAGTAGCAGCATCAGGTGGTGCTCCGGCACCAACGTTTGTGGGAGGCGCCTTCGCGAATGTCGCTCAGGGTTTAACTGGCCAATATCGCAATATCATGATGTCGTACTGGCAGGAGACTATTAATAACATCGAGAGAGACGAACATGAATTCAAGATTCACCAGCTTCCATTGGCGCGGATAAAAGTAAGTCTGTCTACCTGACACTGACGATCGTAGTTGACTTGTGGCGTTAGAAAGTTATGAAAGCCGATGAGGATGTCAAAATGATTTCTGCCGAAGCTCCCATACTATTTGCTAAAGGGTGTGATATTTTCATAACGGAATTGACAATGCGAGCTTGGATACATGCCGAAGAGAATAAGCGGCGAACGTTGCAACGGTCCGATATTGCAAATGCACTTCAGAAATCAGATATGTTTGACTTTCTCATTGATATCGTTCCTCGGGAGGAAGCTGTATCGGCGCCACGAAAGTCGTCTTGATTGAACACCTATTGGTTTGGATGGAGTTTGTGGATTAAAATTTTAGATAATACAATTTTTCGGTCGTTGTGATTGGATTTAATCAGTTTGTACAGTATTCGTCTTGTAATGCTATTGCTCTAGTCTGATGTGTCGATATACTTATATGCTTATAATGGCAACTAGATTCCACTATCATAGTACAAGTTGGTTCGGCCACTCTTTGTCCATGCCACTCTATTATTTGTCATGCAATTTTGTCCTCATTCGAAGATTTACACTCCTGTAGGGCGGCAATTAATAAGAATTTCAGGCCGTCCTTGGGATTCTACATATTCACCCCAGAGAAAAGTGAGATATATATGGACAGACTCTTACAACGACCTCTATTCGATTCACTATCTACGCCAGTATTCAAACATCATTGTTAATCAATTTTATTCAAATTAGTTCAGTTTCTGTCCTGTATGTTTTCCTCACCGAAACAATACGCCTAGAAGTGGATGGCTTTCGAGTAAGTCTACAAAGACCGTTAGTACGCGCAATGAGATACTAAAAAAGAGAGGGAGAGACTTACAGCCATGGCAGCTTCTTTGAAAGCTTCAGCAAGAGTTGGATGAGCGTGGCAAGTACGGGCAATGTCTTCTGAACTGGCACCATATTCCAGAGCAAGAGCACCCTCGGCAATCATCTCACCAGCGTTGGGCCCCAAAATGTGAATTCCCAAAATGCGGTCGGTTTCTTTGTCAGCAATGAACTTGACCCATCCCTCAGTATCTAAGTTTGTCTTCGCACGCGAGTTGGCGGCAAACGGAAATTTGCCAACATTGTATGGTTTTCCAGTAGCCTTGACCTGCTCTTCAGTCATACCAACCCAAGCAACTTCGGGGAAAGTGTACATGACGGAAGGAATAACACCGTAGTTAACGTGGCCATGGCCGTGCTTGATATACTCAGCGGCTGCAATACCTTCCTCCTCAGCTTTATGGGCAAGCATGGCACCGAACGTGACGTCACCAATAACACGGATATGAGGATACTTGGTTCGGTACTCTTGGTCGATGACCAGTCGTCCCCGCTCATCGACGTCCAGGTCGATGTTGTCGAGGCCGAGATTCTCAGTGTAGGGCCGACGGCCGATAGCAACAAGGACAACATCAGCATCTAAAGTCTCCACCTTGCCACCTTTGGCAGCATCAACAGTGACCTTAACAGTCTCTCCCTCGATCTCAGCTCCCACGACTTTAGTGCTAAGCTTGAACTTCAGGCCTTGCTTACTAAGGGACCGCTGAGTGAGCTTAGCGATTTCCGAATCCATGCCAGCACCAATGGCGTTCTGGAACTCAACAACAGTAACCTCTGCGCCTAATCGCGACCAGACGGAACCAAGTTCAAGACCGATAATACCGCCACCGATGACAACCATCTTGTTTGGGACTTTCTCGAGAGCAATAGCACCTGTGGAAGTGACGATCTTTTTCTCGTCAATAGTTAAGCCGGGAAAGGGAGTGGCCTCTGAACCAGTAGCGATAATGATATTCTTGGCCTTCAGAAGAGCGTCAGGCTCTCCTGGATTGCCCTTAACTTCGATCTCGTTAGGTCCAAGGATCTTTCCAGCGCCTTTGAAGTAGTCGACCTTGTTTTGCTTGAAAAGCAACTCAACACCTCGAGTGAGATTGTCGACGGCATCGTCCTTGGCTTTCAGAAACTGCCCAATATTAAGTTTGACATCGCCAACTAAACCTCCACGTTAGAGACTGATCTAGTCGATCATGTAATGCATGCTAAGTAGCTACGCACCCTCGATTCCTCGCTTCTTAGTGTCGTGAAGGATCTGATGATACAAATGTGAATTGTTCAAGAGAGACTTTGAAGGAATACATCCAACGTTAAGACAGGTGCCACCGGGAGGTCCTCGCTTATCGATGCATGCAGTCTGCATAAGATAAATTAGAAATCGGAGCAACAATCGGAAAACCATCTCAAATGGCTCATACTTTCAGTCCAAGTTGGGCAGCTTTAATAGCGGCCACATATCCTCCAGGTCCCGCACCAATTACGACAACGTCGTGCTCGGCTATTATACAGGGTTAACTCAGTCAATGGAGGGCCAACGCTGGGCACTTACATTCTGTAGCAAGTCCCCGGTGAAATTGTACGAGGAAAGGCGACTGTACGGAAGCATAAATCTTGGTCGCAGATCTAGCTAACCGCGAAGTTGGCGATCTGGACACCGGAGCAAGTGTTTTCAGCATGTCGTCCAATAAATTGAAGTAGAGATTCGAGGAGATGGCGAAGCGACTGATATAACTTCTAGGAAACGTCGGCCTCGGCCAGTCAGTTAGTTGGTTGGGCGCGGAAGCCGAGGAGGTTAGGGCATATAAACGAACGCTTTTCACTGGGCAGGCGACCCCAGCGCGCGTATTTTGGAGACTGGCCGCAAATAATTTGTTGTTCCTCTTTCTGGCGCCCCATGGCAGACGGCGTCAGAACTACCAACTATCATTATTTTAACTAATTGTTCTCGTAATTAATATAGCTGCTCCCAGTTCAATCATTTAATCCTCTACAATGTAACAATTGTTAGATACAGTTGACCTATTGGTCTCAGTCTGCTCGTCTGCCAACTCATGATTACGTGATCGCTGCGAGTACACTCATCCGACTCTCTTTCGGGTAGGTGTATTCGGCAATCAGTTACCCGATGGTCGGCCTCGGTACATTACGTTCATACTACTATTACTAATTGTTTCGCGTATCGAACATGCGTAGTGTAGATTTTGCTTTCTCTGTTACTCTGTATTGATAAGTATGAGCCATGCTGACAGGAGCTGTATATTCATGCACTAATTATATGTCCTACAAATCAGAAGCGCTCACCCGCTTTATCGAATCACATATGATCTCAACTCCCCACGTAACTGTGTCCTGAGTCTTCCTGGCTCCCGACTTCTGAAACGCCGTAACACTATTCTTGAGAAAATATTCAATACCCTTTAATAATACAGCATTAGCTCTGATTTTGATGACTTGCTGAATCAGAGCTTTTTCTCCGGCGAGTCGATCTTTCTGTCGTGAGCTTCTAACGCGAATATGACTGAATAACGACGAGAAACAGGTTACCAGGAACTCTTGGAGCTCTTGTGTGCAGGTCAAAAAATTGACATTCTAGTATCGGTGACGTCAGACTCGAGTACTCTAAATGGCAGGATAGGGATAGTCTTACCTTAAATATATCTAGTGCCATACCGCCTTCTGCAACGAGGACTGCGTAGAATCTGGCATAATTATTGGCCTTACGAGCTCTGGATTTCTCGTCGCCTTCACGTCGACCAATAAATCGGATGTCATCACCTTCCTCATCACTGTCAGGCATGTTCTCTTCACCATCCAGACTATTGTCCAGCTGCTTCAAGAAGTCCCATAAAATAAATTGGAACGCCTTCTTCAATGCATGATTCTTGCATAAAAGCAACGCAACGTATACGTAAAACGGATTGAAATCCTTCTCATTACCACAGCAATGCAGGATCACTCGTGGTATTTCCTGTTCCTGGGCTCTCTTCAACTTGAGACTCATCAATCGTTCATTCGCGTCGACGTAATCTTCACTGCCCATTAAGGCGACAAAAATAGCACGTCGGACATCTGTATTCATTCGCTGATGACGCGCAAGTGCTAACCAGTCATGTTCGGCTGTGTCTAATATATCCTTCACGGCCGCAACGTCCACGTCCAAATCCTTCGTTGCATGACCATCATTTCCCGACCACGCAGCACCAACAAGCCACCACTTGCCCTTTGACTCTACATTTCGAATATCATCGAGAGTAACGCGTAATGGCTCCATTATTTTGGGAATATTTCCTAAATATTTTCTCACACGTGTGGTAGATTCCGATGTAATGGTCGAAACCTGCTTCAATCTGTTGTTCTTCCAGCTACCAACTGTCTCAATCAAATATTTCGTTCGTGAACTGACAACTATTAGTGTTGGGACCAGAATATGCAAACAATTAAACTTACTTTAATTTATCAGATGGAATATTCTGTACAGCCTTCTGTAGCATTGTAATAATATCCTTCAATGAAGTAGGATCGTCGTGCCGCAGTTGAGTACCAGAGTCTAGATTACGTTAGCTTCCTTGTCCGCACACAATCTTATATAAAGCGTACGTACTCTGTATTAGCTTAAGAAGAAGTTCTGTGTGGAGTTCAGTGACATCGCCAAGGAACAATCGGATGAAATCGTAGATCAGTGTACAGCCAACGACCTGGAATGCGTAGAGATAGCTTAGAAGTACAAGAAGATTGGTGCATTCTTTTCCCTGTTCTGAGGCGTGATAATGCGTGTCAAACCTTTCCACGAGCGTCTGCACAAAATAGGCACCAAAATCGACACCAATGTGTTTGTAGAGAGACGCAATCAAAGCACCATAGACAAGCACAAAGCTATCCAAAACGACAGCCTTCTGTGCAGTCACATCGAGGATCAAAGAGGTTATTATCGAACTCATACTTTGTCGTGCATGGATACGGAACATTTGCTCGAATTCATTTACTATTGATGCAATGTTTGCCTCTGACAGCCTATTCACCAGACTCTGACACTGTCGTCTTAGCTTGATCATATCTTCAGTTTCATTCGTCGAATTCTCTATGTTCTTTTTCCGTAGTGACGGTGGAACGTATTTGCCGTCAGGGTTAGCTGCAACTGGAGGAAGATACGGGTTCTCTCGCTTTATTTCCTCCTTTTTGCCTGATCCAACTTCTGCCAGTTCGTTTTCCAGGTGATCCTCATTCTCTTTATCGTCAAAAGACTTGAATTCCTCTTGGTCGTCATAGTCATCTGATTCCTCTCCATCGTCGCGGTTTTCCTCTTCGCCCGCATCTTGTTCGTCCTCTCCTCCTTCTTCTTCCGCGAATTCTAGATCCTCCTCTTCCTCCTCTTCTTCCTCTTCCTCCTCCTCCTCGTCATCGTCGTCCCCTATTACGCTGCCCACTACGTGACTAGGCTTCCCTTTTATTTTGCTCTTCGTCTTCGACCCAAACAAATCGTCCAAAAAGCCCAAATCGAGATCATCAGTCAAGCCTAAATGACCAAATCAGCGTTGTGCCCGCAACACATGATAATATTAACTCACTCTCAAGACCATCATCACTTTTACGTAGCTTCCCCTCCTTAATCCCAAGCTTTTTAGAATAGTACAATATATCTTCGTCATCGCGCTTCGCTAGCGGATCATAGTCGTCATCACGTTTCTTATTGTTTAGTTTCCGCCGTTTGTGGTCTCTATGGTTGTTCGTCGCCGGTGGAGGCGGCACGGGCTTGCGTTGAGAGGGTAGCACGTGTTTTCCCCTATTTGATCGATGTCGAGGCATCTCGCTAGAAATATGTCAAGAAATATAATGCCTGATAGGTGCAAAGCAGGCATCGAGGCCGTACGACCTTAAAAATTTGGCGGTTAGTTATGATTAAACTTACCCCTGTATAACTCTCTACTCTGATTGCACTTACATCACTACATACACAACATGGGTGGATTTATGCTCACCGGCGCAATTTGTATTCGCATGGTTCCCTAGTCGTTTTTGGAGGACTTATACGGCTTAGGCACTTGGAAAGCAATTTTTCACTATGGACTCGAAAGGACGGCTGTCAAATGACGAGGTATGAGAGAGGCAAGTTTTGCGGCTGTGGCGACATTGATGCTTACAGACCATCTTAGTTTCTGTCGCAAGTACGGGAATTATTCAAGACGCAGCATGAATCGGGCACTGTTTTCTTGCAACAAAAGAGGTGTATGGTTCCATTACTTATGATTGCTAAGTTTTATTTGTCAGTAACTAAATTGAAACCAGTAACCGAATTCGATCCTGTGGAGAATAAACACAATCCACGACCACACGACCTGACCGATATTTCCAATTCGGACAACAAGACCTACCCTTTACTATTCCGAGCCTCGAATGGCGCGACTGACAAGAGCAAGAAAATAAAATATTCGACAGTGGTGGAGGCAGATAAACTGGAATCATTTTGGAAGAAGTATTCGGATCTGGTCAAAGGTGGTGTTACAGGTTTGAAGAAGAAGGACAAGAAGAAAACCAAAGGCAAGAAAAAGAAAGCATCGGGAAAAGGGGTATGAATGTAGCCATCTCATTTATCGACAAGGTTGTCATGTGTTTTTATATACTGTATATTAGCCTGACTTGGTAATTTATATCGCACAATGTTAGACCCCATTGTTGTCGCCACTAATTATGTGGTCGAACTTGCCGCAGAGTAAGTTGAAACGATCCGTTGAGTACATTGCGACTTGCAAGTGTATATCGGTATGACAGTATATGTCAAATGATTGCTACGACAGAATTTTGAAGGACGACACCTTCAGATCTACATCCGCAATCAGGTCGCCCTGAGCTCTTGCTAGCAGTTGAGGCTTCCGCCTGGTTCCCTGACTTTGGTGATTCCATAGCTGTTGGGACCGTCTAGTAGCGTCAGCCCACGGCATCGTGAAATGCTGATAGTAATGTCCCTTCTCTGATATTTTCTCTCCTTAATATTACACCATGTCCTCGAGTTGAGACTAATTTAAAATGAGCCGCACGTCCTTCTCCAATGTCATCCTATGGATTAATTATCTCGTCTTGATACGGTTGTACCACAAGCATTTTAGATGAGAACCTATCTCTGCTCTAGACCCTTATCTAGACTTATCACTACTAGCCCCGGTTTATTTAGGATCCACAGGATCTCATCATTTATGAAGGAAGGACAATCTGGGGTGTCGCTTGAGGACCTTCCGAAGTCACATTCATTCACCTCTAATCTGCCGGCCGACCCCGAAGTCCCAACACCGGAGTCATCTGCAATAGCGGCGAAAGACAATCCAAAGTTACTACTACCCCGAATAGTCAAAGATGGTTTGTTTGTATATATCAAGCCTGATTTACACGATATGGCCAAATCGGAGTTATTGGCCGTGAGCCCGGCGGCGATGCGGGATTTGGGGTTGAATATGAGCGAGAAAGAGAGGGAGGAGTTTAAAGAATTTGCTGTAGGGAATCGAGTTTTCGAGACCGAGTCGTACCCGTGGGCAGCGCTCTATGGCGGTTGGCAATTGTGAGTCGAAGGGGTCGGTAGGCTGGAATGAGTCTTTGTTCTAACAGCGAACGTACAGTGGTGACTGGGCAGGACAATTGGGAGATGGCCGAGCAATTAGTGTTTTTGAGGGTACTAACCCAAGCACTGGAGTCCGCTACGAGGTGCAATTGAAGGTGTGCAAATATCCCGGTCTCGCACTCGTCGATATGTGTGGCTAACAAGTGCGTGACATAGGGTGCGGGCCGTACCCCGTTTTCCAGATTCGCGTGAGTTGTCATGGATTCATGATCGGTAGAGGCCGGTAATAACAACCTAGTGACGGACGAGCTGTACTCAGATCGAGTATCCGAGAGTTTTTAGTGTCCGAAGGTAACAATCTCTCGAGAAATCAGTCCTGACATGCAACTGATAACCTATAGCACTGAACTCATTGTCTATACCGACCACACGGGCCCTCTGCCTTTCTTACTTTACTAACGAAAAAGTCCTCCGCGAACGTATCGAGCCCCGTGCGATCGTAGTCCGAATGGCCGAATCGTGGTTGCGGATCGGCAGTTTCGACATTCACAGGATTCGTCAACAACGCAAACTCTTGATCACATTGGCCGATTATTGCATAGAAGACGTTTTCGGTGGCGTTGAAATGATCCGGAATGAGGCGAAGAAGAGCGGGTATGGCGATGCCTATGAAGGGTTGAATCCCTACAGGACATTATTCAAAGAGGTCGTGAGGCGGACGGCTGAGACCACTGCGCTGTGGCAAGTTTTTGGATTCATGAAGTACGCCTGCAAATTTGTTCACTGTGCGGCCGTTTTGGCTAATATTACGTAGCGGCGTCTTAAATACGGACAACACTTCCGTACTCGGTCTTTCAATGGACTTTGGTCCATTCTCGGTGAGCTCACTGCTAGGGATATGTTGGTTGAAAGCGATAGCGCTAACAGTACGTCATTAGTTCATGGACGTAAGTTAGAGGCATGACAATTTGTAGTGAGGTCGCTGAATTGTATATAATAGACGTACGACCCGTCTTTTACACCCAATCACGTATGGTATCTGTAACTATCTTGTCAGAAGCTCGTGACTAACGTAAGGTCAGGACGACCATTTCTTGCGCTATAGCTACCGCAACACGCCAACCATTATGTGGTGGAATCTCGTCAGACTAGGCGAAGATCTTGCCGAGCTCTTCGCAGTCGACGATCCGGCGTATCTCGCAACAGACGAGTATTTGTCGTCTGGCATACCTGAATCGAAATTTGAGGACTTTGTCAGCAAAGCAGAAGAGATCATTAAAGACGAAGGCGAATTCTATAAGTCGGTGTTCGAGAAACAGTATGCAGCTGGATTTGCCAGACGATTGGGATTAACCGTCGTCAAAGACACGGACAGCAACGGAATTATTGATAGTGCGCTTGAGCTTATGAAAGCACATAAGCTTGATTTTCACCGATTTTTTAGACGCTTAGGCGATGTGAACTTGTTTGGTGCGGATAAGATTACTGTTGATGGCATCGCTGCATTGTTTCTGACAGGAGAGAGGGGCATTGGGGTACCCAGTGCCGAGGATTCAGCGGAATCTATCTACGAATGGCTTATCGAGAAATACAGGGCCCGGTTAGAAGAGGAAAGCAGTACAGATGATGAGGCGCGCAAGACCAGAATGAATAAAGTGAATCCCAACTTTGTACTACGGAATTGGATTTTAGAAGAAGTCATTGAGCGGGTAGAGAAGCGTGGGGATAGAAACGTTTTGGATCATGTCCTGCATTTGGCGTTGAGTCCATTCGAGGACGAATGGACTGTTGACAAAGAATCGGAAAGATACCAAGATGAGAAGCGGTTTACAGGGGATGTCCCAATTGAGGGACAAGGAATCATGTGCAGTTGTAGCTCATAAGGCAGCAAGATAATAATGTATGATTGTTTCTGACGTGGTGTTGGAGCAGTTCCATTGTAACCCAAACCCAAAGAGATCTCGAAAGCTTCGCGTCAATCCCCAGCTGGCGGGTCTTAACCTGAACAACCCCATATTAATCAATACAACTATGAGATGTCGCGACGAAATAACTTGTCATACTGTATGTCTGCTCCGGCTGTATGCCAACACTAATAAGCGCGTCTACTTACGATCTTCATTTAGCTGCACACACGCCAACATTCCTCAAAAGACTTCGCGGAGAGCTGCCTTCTACTTCCACATATTTAGAGGAAGGATCAAGACATGAAGCAAAAGATCATGACGACGCTGACGACGAAACTTCTGTGCCAGAATATATTTTCAAAGGCGAAACAATCACCAAAGAAGAATTTGAGGAGTTGCAGAGAGGTAAGAGTATTGAGGATATCAAGTATGCTTTATGTTGAGGACTTGCTGGTTTGAATTTGGTTATTAATGTTTGTTAATAGAGCTGATCGACTACGGGGAGATAAAGAGGAGGACAAGGAACGGGTGCGTGCTCCAGATCAGACAGCTAGCGCAAAACCGAGCGCAAATATATCGGAATTTGGAAGTAGATCGACGAAGAGGAAAATGGCAGTAAAAATACTACGAACGGATACATCGGACGAAGACAGTAATGGGAACGCGCAATCGATAAAGAAGTCCAAATTGGCGCGCGAGAGAAGCATTCGAACTATCAAAGATGAGGGGAAACAAAAAGCAGATACGAAGAAGAGTGAGAAAGGCAAAATGTCGCGTGTTCAGCTATCGTTTGCTGGCGATGACGAGTGAGCAGCGGGTGTAAGATATCTCGTTTTATGATAGACAGGAACCGAATATACATGCCATAGATACCCCTTGTACATTACGATTTGATAATAACGTTTTAAAGGATCGGATGGCAATAGTTATTAGGAACACCCCGTTATTTCGTACTTAATTAAATTCGAAGCAAATCGAGCCTTTTGCACACAGAATCTCATTAGAAATCTTACACGGATATGTAAGGCACTTCTGCAAAGTGAGCTAAAGTTGGCTTGGCTGCACTCATCCCAAGAATGTAAGGCTTTGGTGCGGCGCAATCATGCATCTTATTATAGCAATGGCTGGGTGTACTATGGCATTCTGCACATACGGCCAATGTATTCATTATGCGGCCTGCAATTAGTTGATTTGCGGCAATAGCGGACGGACGAGAGTATCAAGTAATGTATTTAGTATATCTAGACAAAAGAGAGGCTGAATGAAACGAGCCGTCGGCCCACGCAGTCCAGTGAGTTAGCCGTAGTATCATACTCGTATTGAGGCAAGCTAACCACAAATGAAGAGTCGAGCGATGATCGATCCTCGGACCGCACGCTTATGGGAAAAAAACGTTTTTCAATCTGCAGACAAGGTGCATTATGCCTGCATGGATCGACGAGGCCCGAGTCAACTGCCGCAGACGCGGTCAAAGAAGCGACCCACAAAAAAAAACTAAGCGAAACCGCCCCCGCATGTGCTTTGCTTGCGCCTCATGCCCATCACCTGTCCGAATAAGTGTGCTGCTAATCTGGGGGCCACATCCCGGGTACAATGTTTTTGCGTAATGTGGATTACATGTATATTTGGGAGGTACATTTGTGCGGCCAATTCGCTCCATTATAAGTCGACTAGTCTTTCTCTGGACTCCGCCAGTTCCTATACTATAGCCCAAGTGGCGGTTTGCCGTGCCCACGCTTAAAATAAAGCGTGCTGTTTTTCCCAGCCTTCCTTGCACTAATTTTTACCTATCTTGTGTTTGCCCACATTCTTGCTATATACTGGTCACCGCCATCAAAAAGACACACTAGCGATCTCGATTTGCTTGGTTGGGTATTTGTCCGACAGACGGGCCCGTGATCACGTTTGCTCGATCTCATAAGTCTTGTTTCATTGACATTTCGGGCAATTCGGGATTGATTCGTTCGTCAATGTATCTCCCGCTTCCAACTCCTAGAATCTTTCGCTCCCATACGACGTCAGCGAGTGCGCCAGAAACCTTCAAAGAGAACGCGAAGGCGACGTCCACGGGTCGATCGTCTAGAAGCACAAGATCAGGCCGAGGTACAAGCGTTGGCGGCGGCGGCGACATGCGACCAGACCAAGTCAGTATAGCGTCAGCATCTTCCCCTTATCCGGTACAAACGGCGTACTTTATGTCGGAACAGCGAATACCGGGCCCAGCAAAACCGGACGAACGAGTATATCTTGTGGCGGCTTGCCGCCAGAACGGCTGCTGTCTGAATCTGATATCCGACCAACAAGATGGTAACAGTACACTTTTGATAGTTGCTTGTTGTATTATTGGCTCACGATTAAAGCAGGCGAATATATTTCCTTTCCATCTATTGACTCGTCTTAAAGCATCGACCGTTGTAATCCTCGATGAAGAACGTTGATCATGTGTGCAACTAATTATGGTTTCACTCGCTAGTATATAGTTGACATAATCGGCATAAACCTCTCGTTTTGATGAGTTTGATAGGTCGGTGTCCGGGCGTTTTTTTTTTTTTTTTGTTTATCTGAAGATTTGTATTATATAGTGTTCTTTCGTTATAAGGTTATATCTTACCAAAATGTGCATATTTACCTCTTGGCGAATTGACTTTGGGTTTTCCTTCACGGTGGAGTTTTATGGGGGGTATAATTTGTATTGACAAGTGAATTGGAGTAATGGAGAATGATATGTGTGATAGCTCTGGATTTGCAAAGAAGACTATAGTACACTCCTAAATAAAATTCAATAAATAATTAAAAAAAACGCCTAATATGACTGTAGTTTTCAAAGACAGAGATTACAATATTCTATGTGGAATTCCAGAGACTTTGGGCTTCGGCAACTTGACTAACAATATCGCCACCACAATCCTGAGCAATATTATTGCATACAGCAAATGCTTTGACGACTTTTTTATCATCGATAAACACTTTTGCAATAGAAAACCGGTCGCAAGCTGCAATTCCTTTTAAAAGCTGGATACTTCGGTCGACAAACTCGCCTGCCTTAACGTGTTCCAAATCTTCACCAAGCGCAATGATAGCGTCCAAAAACGTTTCGATGAAATCTCCTTCGATACCACCACGTCCGAAAATAGAAGATAGCTGGAGCGGGGGAATATTATGAAAAAAGTATGCCAGCACTTGTAAACGCTCGCTCGGCGGCCGACGGATGAGTTGGGTTAAATCGTAAAGATTTGGAGTTTGTGGAAATGACAATGGTACTTGTCGTGAAGTATTCGATGGCATTTGCGATAACGATAGCAACTCTTTTGGTGCAGTCTCTTTCTTTTTGGAAGCAGCCAATGGTAATGGTTTTTCCGACGACGCCGGTAGTGGGCTGCTTGCAGCAGTTGCCTCTCTTGGACCAAGAGCGGGAGTAAACACGAACTCTTTCGGTAACGAATCAACGATCTCGATCGGAATAATGTTCCGTTGCGTCGTCGCTGTGGTTGACGCCCCAGTAGTTGCGGGTGTTGTAGTAGCCTGCTGCATCGACGGTGAAGATGTCGTCGCTGGACGCGATTTTGTGGACCCTCGAGAATTTCGCTTGACCTCAATATCAGTACATGTTCACAATAAAAGAATTACGTCACCTACCTCCTGCTTCTTCAACTCCCATGCCATAGAGTTCAAGTCCTCCCTGACAGATTTATTATCGGGATCAAGTATCAATACTCTCTCCCAGTCTAAGCCGTTAGCATCCCCAGCAACTTCGACGACATTGTGAAGCATACCAGCCTTTGCCTGCGCCAGTTTACCTTGCCCCCTCCTCGAGACACCTCGCCGATACAACAGCTTTACTCCGGCCTTCGGGTTCGGCACGTCGTCGTTCACCAATTGCCCCATCATGACCAGTGCAAGATTGCAGTCCGACTCGGCCGCGGCCCAGTTCTGCAATTGAAGATAACATGCTGCACGGTTTGACAAAAATATTGGCTCGGTTGCATCTAGTTTTATTGCTTGCGTGTAATAGTCAAGTGCCGATTTGAAATCTTTCTTGCCAAATGCCGTGTTGCCTTTCATAATGTGAAACGTTAGTAAATAGGTTTAGCTTATGTTGACGAAAACAATACCTTTTCCCTTAAGATCATTCGCTTTGGCTTTTTCTTCTGGCGATATTTTTGCCATCGTCATTTATAACTCTTATGTCCTCCGGTCCTCCGTCGAGTGTCTGATAGTCGCGCGGATCGACTCTCCATACAATTCTTTAAAGGCAGACTAAAGTGTCAAAAGAGAGCCGCGCGAGGTTTTGAAGGTCGCGTGTCCACTATAACGGTATTGCGCTTAAACGTAATCACATTTACGCTCTTCACTGAGGTGGAAGGGTTTTTTAATCGAACAAGAATCATAATTCCTTGCCGATACAACATATTTCATAGACACTAACGGAGCACCAGTAATTTATCTCATTACTTTCTGTTGACTGCTTTCGATTTAATTTGAATTACGATCTTGTTATAGCAACATGGGATCCATTGGAATTCCGATCAAGCTCTTGAACGAGTCACAAGTATGCACCAGCGTGTGCTACCTATCGATTGCATTATACTAACTGGGTTGAATTTAGGGACACGTCGTCACTTTAGAACTTACATCTGGACAGACATATCGCGGGAAGCTCATAGAAGGTTAGTGGATCGTGGTCCGGATTAGACCGTGACTGTGTTTGCGTGTTAGTATGTATTTAACGGGTCCCATAGTCGAAGACAACATGAACTGTCAACTCCGTGATATCACGGTTACAGCACGGGACGGCCGTGTGTCACATTTAGACCAAGTGTACATACGTGGGTCCCATGTTCGATTTTTCATAGTGCCAGATATGTTACGGTAGGCGTCTCCGCTTGGTTTTTGTTACAGTGCCATGGAATTGCGGAAGCAGCTAATATTCATCGTCTAGAAACGCACCAATGTTTAAATCAAAGACTCTAAAAGGCAAAGGTGTCGGTCTTGCCCGCGGCAAAGCTACCGTCCAGAGAGCTGCTAAAATCCAGAAAACAAGGTAGCTGGAGTGCGCTATTCAGTTTCGCCGATGTGCATACATTTCTTTTTTATAAGTCGCGAGATTGTATGTAGTCGACGAGTATTTAGTTGGTTTTGCTTTCCCGGTTATTCGTCACGTTTTAGGTAAATAATGCCTGTAGTGTTTTACGATATGTGCATTTTCCTATGTAAGATAGTTTGTCGTATCATTATTCAATAAGGTTTTTGCATGTCGTGCAATCGACTGCGGTTCTATTATATATATATGCTAGTCCGTCAACAATATCTTGTTGGACTTAGGTGTAGTGCTTCTGAGTTCTGACCGAGGTTTACGTGGATCACTTCAGCGTTACACTCGTTTGCTCCCATCAGGATCAATAGTAGGCAGGGATCAACTACAAACGGTTTTAGGACACGCTCAATAGATCGGACATACCGTTAAATAATCGAGAAATTAAAAATTGTTCTCTTCAGCAAAATATATAAACAGTAGTCTGTCAGAAGGTCATCCGGTAGCCAGCAACGACACTACTATAAGCCATGAGCACCAAACGCATTCTCGTCCTGGGACCACCAAAGTCGGGCAAGTTCACGTTCCTTAAAGGTACTTCTGTCGTCACTGCTCTGCTTTTATCCAATTGAGAGTAACCATGAGTCTCTTTAGAATTAACCGGATCAACACCATCATTGTCTGCCGGATCCGAGCCTGACGACGCGCGTCCCACACACGCCGGTCTCTCCCACACGCTCGCTCTCAAAACGAAATATTTTGAAACCGAAGTTCCAATATGGATAGACGAATACGATGCGACTTTGGACGACACGGGAATCAGAGATTGGGCATCGTCATTTTCGTCCGCGGAGGCTCAAGAAGTTGTGTCAGCTCTTGGGGCCATAATATTCGCATTTCGAAAGCCTGAGA
Source organism: Lipomyces sp. NRRL Y-11553 (assembly GCA_003705905.2). NCBI lineage: Eukaryota > Fungi > Ascomycota > Lipomycetes > Lipomycetales > Lipomycetaceae > Lipomyces > Lipomyces sp. NRRL Y-11553. The sequence goes on along the minus strand of PPJW02000003.1, from coordinate 639,323 downwards.
GCCAACAAATGTACGTCGAAGTCAAAAGCAAGGTTGAACGGGAGATTAAGATTATTCATGACATGTTGCTTGCACATTACAAGAGCCGGAACGGGGACTCGCCGGAGGGGGAGGAGGACGATGAGGACGATGTTGATGACTTGATTAATTGGGACGGCATTAGTCTAGCCGTCGCGATCCCGTCCACTAATGCGACGACACTATCAAATAACGATAAGAATGAGGCGAGTTTAGAGCTTGACGCCGAGGAATGGGAGACGTTACTTCAACCATTTGGATTTGAATTTATCGATCTGGAGAAAACGGGTCGCAATGATTACGGAGGTCTGCTATATTTGCCATGCACGCTATCTTCGTTACGTAGCTAACATAAAGATAGAACTTCTCGGTCTTGAAAGGATAAAAGAAGCACTGGAAACATTTAGCTGGGACGCTACAGACGCTTCTGCTAGAGCACGCCAACGAGCAATAGTGGAAGGCTACGACGAGTACGACAGCGACGGGCACCGACCCAGCTTCGGCCGCGACGAGGAAGGACTGGACAGTGACGGATTTGACGAAGAATTGAGAGAAATGCAGCTCGAAATGGCGGCATTACATTTTGCTGTGGATCAATCTGCACAACAAAGTGATCACAATCAGGAGCAAAATGGCGAACTTGGCAAGTCAGGACCCCTTCCTGAGTCGGATTTTGAAGAGTTGGAGCGGATCATGGTTAGAATGAAGCAAGTCAGAGGTGAGCTCGTGGCGACCGTCGTTGTATACAAGAAAGTATTAACATTGCCCTCACAGAACAAGGCGATGGGCTTCCCCTGGAAGAACGGAAGAAGCTTGCCGATAGTCTCGCTGAAGATCTCCTGCGGTTACTATAGAGATTACGTATTTATTGTCTTCTCCTGTCGGCGGCGTATTCTATTTGTACTATATACGAATGCTGCGGTTGCCAATAATTTAATCTTCCCTGCGCTTTTCCGAGTTCTTGAAAATTCGGCGGCGTTGCTTTAGCATATGGGTGAACATAGTATAGAAGCCTATGTAAGTCTTAGTAAACGTGTCAAAACACCAGTCGGGATAAAGTCCGACGTACCAGGACCGTAGATGACCATAATCGCCTTAAGTGACAATGCATAGTAGTCACTGAACCGCGCGGCATCGCCGAGGGAAGCATATATAACAAGCAGCTCACTTGCTACCCCTGTCGGATATAGGATAAAGAATGTGTTGTACCTAACATCATCATCATCAGCTATCAGTCAGCTTTTGGTTCACCAAGCTTTACCCACCGTAGCCAAATTAACCACTGCGGACTATTTCCCTGGATAGTATAAGCATAATATGCATATCTGATGATCTCAGTAATGCTCCAACTAAGCAGCATTGTCGTATACGCAATCGTTGTTGCACCCGATTCAGGAAACAGATACACGACGCCCCAAACAAGCAATATCCGCGACGCAACCTGCATCACAGTCGTCATGATCGGCGAGCGGACCAGTCCAAACGCGCTGTGCACTATTTCAAGTAACGCGCCTGTTTGAACCCACTTTGCGAACTCGGCAGTACCCTCGGCAACATTCTCGGGACCTAGGAGGTATGCGATGAGAGCTACTCGAAGAAAAACGGCGCCCCAAAAAAATGACGATATAACATTGTACTCAAGCAGATAGAAATTCTTCACGCTCAATTTCTTACGAGCGGAGGATTGTGTTGGCAGTGTCTGCGACGTCGTACTTGCCGGTTTCGGCTTGGAGGATCCTTTTGCGTCCATTCTAAGGTGTAACCGTTTCGACGGTAAATCGTTTTGCCTGTTTATGAGGATGGATAGAGTCGCCGACTACCACCGGACAATATAACCAATCCCAAGATTGGATCCAATTGCGCCCGTGGTCACAATATAGTTGTGGGGCCACTAAATTCGCGAAAGCTACCCCAATTAAGTTTAAGTTTCAAAGACGACAACATCCCCCTGGCCCATGATGGTTGTTGTCCCGCAGACCGGAGACTATCGGCTAGCACAGTAGAAAGAAGAAGACGGCGTCAATTGTAAACTAGGCAGTATTTATATTTAAAGACACACGGCAACTGGACTTTTAACTATTTATTTACTGGGATGTACGTACTGCCATTTATATGGGTTTCTTATTTAGACATCGCTTGCAGTGGATACCCACAATTCCGTTTCCCGTATATCTGATATCCGCGTATCCATACAGTACTTCGAATTTATCCTATATACAATCTCAAAAGACAATCCAACAAAACAATAACAGCCAGACACGCCGAACATGACCATTGCAACGAAGTAACTCCACTTATAAATGCACCAGAGAATACATGCTGATCATACACTCCAATTAATCGCACTGAGAGGCTTCGATGTATCTATGCGAAAATCTCAAACATGCCTCGTGCACCTGTAAGATTCTGCTTGCAGCCAGGAGCCAGACAGACCCCGACGTTGTCCTTCCGACCACGACGCGTCTTCCGGTATTTGGCGGCGCACTTGCCACAATAAACGTGCCCACACCTGCCCGCCCAAATCGTCCTATGAACGTCCCTTGGCTTCGAAATATGACCAACTCCTTTTGCCTCAGGCTCAAGAGCATCTTCTGCTACTGAAGGCGCACCCAATACATGACCGCAATCAGGACATACCAACTTCGTGCCGGAGCTAATCATCCTTGTATACCCTTTCCGCGGTGGCGGCACAGCAGGCTTTGTGACATTAATCCGAGCCTCCTCAGAACGTCGACGAAACGCCATCGCCTCTGCCGCAGCCATCCCAGCAGCCATTTCCGCTGCCTCTGCCAAGAAATCATCGTCAATATTTTCGAACAGATCATGATCACCTTCAAATGCTTCATAATCCAGATGCGGTCGCACAAATGTTCGTAACGCGCCATCGAGGAATCCGCTCTGCAATCGACCTAATTGCTCCATGTCCGTTCGCGACCTGGGCCGTCCACGTGGGAAATACCCGTAAATGCTGGCCCCGTCGGTGTCAGTTGATCTAGTGGGATATATCGGAAGAAGCATCCGAGCAGTGCGGCCACGGGGAGACCGTCGGGCAGTGACAACTGCCGCTCGTCTTGTCATATGATCCCCAAATCCACCACCGACGCTGACGGCTGTTGTAACTGGCCGTCTGCTATGTTGAGTGAAATCTGGCCGAGTAGTTATTGTCTCCAGATCTAACACTCCCATTGCTGACGGACTCCGAGGAGACTGACGGTTACGCACGGAATGATGATTGGCAGCCGGCCTCAAGAACTGACCATCTGCTTGTGGAATTGGTGTTCGATCGAACCGATGCGGCCCCGGCAATCTTCGTCGAGTAAATGTAACAGTAATGTCATCTTCGTTATCGCCATTGTTGTTGGTCGCCTCTCTATTCACCTGCTGCAGCGTTCTTAGATCACCGTCAAACCTAAAGATCGGTTCTGCAGTTCGAGACCCCGCGTCTGAGAGTTCATCGACGTCAATCACCTCCTGCAGAGGTGTCACCGATGGAGATTGATTCCTCGAGTTTGCCGACTCGAGCTGTATGCCTGACTGATGTGGCGTCGGCGGGCTCGTAGCAGCGGAGGACCAGGATACATCTCCTGGATGTCCTTCGTATCGAGGGACAACCCACGCTATATGGGATGACCGTGGAGATGCGTCAGGGCTTTCCGTCAAGTCGATCACAGGCGCCGTATCTGCCACAACTTGTCCCGTGGGCCTCATGTTCGCCATCTAGTATGAACTAATGCGGCGGACCAGTTCCACGGTAACCTATGCAGGCCACTAATTGTCTCTGCAATCAAATTACTCACGACTCGTTACTGAAATCAACAGTCGGCATGGCATGCCTCTATATAAATGGAAACGTATTATAAAGTAAACTCCGGGAGAGCGTTATGATTGGGATAGCGAGTTTTGACAAATCATCTTTTATATGGAGTTTAGGGTAAAGCCGGGTAACGTGGGAAAGCAACTATGGTAATTAAAATGTATCACAGGCGAATATCGGACATAGAGCGCGGAACACCAGGATGCCGTCCCACCAAATGGGGCGGTTGATAGGCGCAATATTGCTTTTCAAGGTGTGAGCATGACTCGAGCCACCGGGTCGGTCGATACGACAGACAGGATAGCACAATCTGCATCAGAGATACACCGAAAGGACCGCGAGTCATCCGAGATTTGAGAATCAGGTGCAAACGTTGGAAAAGCGCACGCCAGTCCAAGACAAGCATGAGAACGCGCAGGGGATGATGAGCATCCAAACCCTTTAACGGGTCGGGTCGGATAGGATGCGTTGTTCACGCAGTTGGCGAGAGAGCACCGTTTTGGTCCTACCGAGTTCATTAAGTTTGAAACGTCCGCTCACTACAGACGACTCGGTCTCTGTTACCAATGCACACTTCCGAACAAGTATACAGCGAAGGATTCCTGATCACCAAGTCAAGTGTCTTTGCTTTGTGGCCTGGATGAACCAGACAATTGAGCAATACCTGCCTGATATAGACCCAGCATTCAGGTTTCAGGGTTGGACCTACGAGCATACGACTTCCTGAGTATCGAAGGAGGAGGTGGGGTACATGTTCACTCATTATTGAAAGTTTCGTAGTCTGTGGAAGTCAAAGCCGTCCTGTCCACATGCACAAATTCACATTCAGGTGGTGGCTCGGGACTGCACTCGCACAGTTTTGACCACGGTGTAAGGAGGCTATCGCCATGTATCTCCGCGAACGCACTCTCCAAGACAGGGCTAATTTGATGCGAGTCTGTCAGGCGACATAAGTTCGTCAGTCGTACTGCATTTACAAGTCATTATCGTACATATGATACCCGCGTATATTGGCCCGTCATGGCGGTCGCGACTCCATCAGTAATCAAATCTCGGTCAAAAAGCCCTTTACCTCTCTAATATACACATATACAAACCGACAGACCGAGCAATTAATATAGTACAATAGTCAAATTCCACTAACACTACTTGTCCGTTTCCATAGCGTCGGCCTCGTTAGTGTCGTTACTTAGCCGCGTTATGGCTGCTCTAGCTTCATCTCGCTCGCTCATCAACCTGGCCGCGACTTTCACTGCCGCATCATGATAATATAAGGTGGAGCTTAATTCCTTCCGGGCTTCTAACAATTGCCTTTTTAATTCAAACGATTCCAACGCTAATGCGTCATGCTCAACCTGGAACGCATTTAAGAGAGACGGGATTGAAGCGCTGGTATTCGCTTTTGCCGGGACAATCCGTGAAGCTAATGGCCGTAAGCATTCTATAGTCCTTAAGTTCCATATTAATAGTTTGCAGTGACATACTTTGAATTTCAATCAGATCGTCCTCAGACAGTTGCTCGCCATTAAGGGGGTCCTGATTATGCTGGAATATATACTCCTCAATGGCACTCTTCTCAAATACTCCACCTACAAAACGATCTCATATAAGTATAGTTCCCCGCTGTCAACAGGAATAGAATTCATATGCTACAACGTACCGCTTTTCTTCGAAACCACTGCCTTCTCTATTGGCTTCCCTGTCACTATTTGACCCAATTTAGTAAAGTTCGGAATATATCGTACTCAAATATATACCTACAGGCACAGAGCATACTGGTATCCTTACAAAGACGAATAATGTGGTGTCTGCTATTAGACTTGATATTGCAACATCAAGAGCGTAAACGTCCAACTCGATTGGAAGTTTTCTCGCGCCGCACATCAGAAGCCTAGTCAAATTGTCTTCCACTCTTTACAGAAGCCTTGTCATCAACTGCGCAAACACATTTGTGAGTTAGGAGATCATAAGAGCAGAGCTATTAGCTACGAGGCAACAGGCAAGTATGAATGTATGAATTATTTGCATAGGTCAGCCTTTCATATAGGTATCGCACTTGCTCCTCCAAGCGATGTCTGTCGCGTAACTCACGCGTAAATCCCTAACCACATATTTAAGCTATGCCGTCCGCGGGTTCCTAACTTCTGGACAACATACATCCCGGTACAACAAGCAATAGGTTTATAACCATATTTTGTCATAAGGTATCTCGGATGCACTTATAGTATTGCTAATACGAGTCACTAATATATGTCAGGATGGATCCTGTAACGCCGCCTCCTAAAAGGCGGCGATTTTTTAAAGACGAAGACGCGTTCATAAATGGTGTCACGACCGACCTCAAAGCGAATGGTCAAGCTCTCTCTGAAGACAAAGCCCCAAACATACCGTCATCGGAGGATTTTCGGTCACCGGACCGATCCTCGACTCGTGACACGCCGTCATCTTCACCTCCGCATTTGTCAGATGTTGAGAAATTGGTGCACGAGCGCAAGAATGAGCCAGAGTTGTTGACCGAGACGCATTCAAACACTTCTGAGGGATTAGACGAGACCTTGTTGGAGTCTATCACGGGACGGAAATTGGAGCCCGAGGCTCTAGCTGTCTTGAGGGATATAAGCAATGGCGACATGACTCGCGCTGTTAATTTCGTGTTTGACGGTACCCTCGAAAAGCACTTGCACCCAAAGCCGAAGAGTAACGTGAAGACACAAACGTCAGTCTCTACAAATTTGATGCCTATGGTTACTGTCGCACATGTCGAAGAACCGAATTCCGCTGAACCAGTGCCAACTTTCAAGCCATCGCCCATATGGAAGGAGCGGTATCTCGGAAGTTTTCAAGTTGAAGGGTGGGCAACCCGATCTGGTCGGAACCTTCTTCAGTTTGGAGACGAAATCAAGCTCAAGCGCGTGGCACGACAGGTTAATGGGAATGGCACAAAGAGGATTGGTAGCACGATCAAAGCGAAAGAGAACGATATTTTTGTGCGATTTACCAATATGAAGGGTGACGAGATTGGAAGACTGCCGGCTGACAAAGCCCGCTTTGTGTCCACTTTGCTGGATTTGAAGATTTGTATTTTTACAGGCACGGTGATTTACGTGGACCCCGTGTTGCGTACCGGAGACAGTGTCATCTTGCAGCTCAAATGCTTTTTATCGAGGAGCGCATTTAACGGTGACAGTGGTCGTATGAACTCTGAAAATTCTCTGCAATATAGCAGCTTTGTTTATAAGGGTAAAGAAACGTCCGATGAGAGACATTTGAGACTCCGGCAAATGGCATTAATTAAGTTGTTTATGGATATTGGACTGGAACCGCACAGCACGAATGATCTCTTGAGGCAGCACAGCGCCAAGGGCCAGCTTGAAGCAGCAGCCATGGCCGAACAATTCGATATCAAAGTAACTTCAACTGACAGTTCGGAGGAATCTGAAGGACCAGAGTCGGATGAAATGGTCGAGGAGGACAAGAACTTGGAGCAGGACCAATTGGATTCATTATATCGCAAGGCACAGACTTATGATGCAGATATGCCTGAAGTCGAGCCTTCTGGTACCTTCAATATGGAACTCAGGCCCTATCAGAAGCAGGTAAGTTCGGTAAAAATGGTATTTGGGACGGATTTCTGACATAGATAGGGCCTTGGATGGATGATTTCCAAAGAAACTTTTGAGAAAAAGGGAGATGAGAAGCAGATTGACTCGATGCATCCGTTATGGGAAGAGTATAGATTTCCAGTTCCCGACGGTGAAGCTTCAGCAGATGAGCCCAATGACAGATTTTACTCCAATCCTTACAGCGGTCAGTGTTGGACATTGCTAGCGTAGGTAGTAATTATTAACTAGTAAATAGGTGAACTGAGCTTGGAATTTCCAAAGATTCAGCAGAGCTGTCTTGGTGGAATACTGGCAGACGGTAGGTCATGAACTATATCATGAGTTGTAGCGTATCTAACCTTATGATCTCCTAGAAATGGGCCTCGGTAAGACGATCTCAACCATGTCTCTAGTCCACTCTTCACCATGTGATTATTCCTCTGGTCTTGAAAGAACATCAACGGAGCGAAAATGCTTCGCTTCCAGCACGACATTGGTTGTTGCTCCAATGTCTCTCCTAACGCAATGGGAATCAGAGGCCAAAGCTGCGTCAAAGCCTGGCACAATCGAGGTACTGGTTTATTATGGTGATGAGCGTGCGATCGACTTGGATGCCCTCTGTCTTGGCCCTGACGGTGGCAGGAAACCGAAAGTGATCATTACTAGCTACGGAACTGTTGCCTCCGAGTGGCAGAAGTACGTCAAGAATGGAACCAGTAAACTTTTCCGACTTCATTTTCTTCGTGTTGTTCTTGATGAGGCGCACACTATACGCAATAGAGCCTCGATTACATCGCGTGCTTGTTGTGCACTCCGATCAGATAGAAAGTGGGCATTGACTGGTACGCCGATTGTGAATCGTCTGGAAGATCTTTACAGCCTGGTTAAATATCTAGGAGTGGAACCGTGGAGCCACTTTCCATTCTGGAGAACGTTCATCACTGCGCCATATGAGTCGAAAGACTTTCTGAAGGCGCTCGATGTCGTGCAAACTGTTTTGGAACCGATTATTCTTCGCAGAACAAAATCCATGAAACAGAAAGACGGAAGTCCGCTGATTGTGCTACCGCCTAAAGATGTCCATATTGAGCACATTCTGCTCACTGACACTGAACGTGAAGTCTATGACCTATTTTATAGACGAGCCAAGCAGACATTCGCTGCCAGTGTTGCGGCTGGAACGGTACTGAAATCGTACACTACAATTTTTGCACAGATTTTACGACTCAGGCAGTGCTGCGATCATCCTGCACTCGTTCAGTCTGCGGTTAGGAAGGACGAATTTGAACTTGAAGATAACGGCGATGAGAAAAACAAGGCAAGCTTACTACAACGTGAAGATGACGTCAATTTGCAACAATTGATCGACAAGTTTAATTCAGCAGAAGAGGAACAGAGTGCGAAAGACTGTTATGGGTACGAAGTGATGCAGCAAATTCTAAAAGAGACAGAGCGCGAATGCCTCATCTGCTCTACGGAGCCGATTACAGACCAGGTTGTTACTCCATGCTGGCATATGTCGTGCCGTGATTGTTTGCTAGCACATATCAAATATCAGCGAGATCATGGACAAAAACCACGATGCCATAGTTGTCGTGCTGAAATTTCCGAAAAGAATATTTTTGAGGTCGTTCATCACTATTCAGTCAACAGTGACAAACCTGAAATTGCACTGCGCAGATACAAACCTCAGTCGTCTGCTAAGATTTCCCGACTCTTGAGTCAGTTGAAGACAATTCGTCAGGAGGAACCAAATACAAAGTCCGTGGTATTCTCGCAGTTTACCTCATTCCTGGATTTGATTCAGGACGCGTTACAGAGGGAGCGTTACAAATGTATCAGGATCGACGGGTCTACGGTTCAACGTGAGCGTGCCCGTGTGTTAGAACAGTTCCAACGTGAAAAAGGCGAGGTAATCCTGCTACTAAGTTTGAAGACCGGTGGCGTTGGTCTTAATCTTGTTAGTGCGAACAAAGTGTTCATGATGGATCCTTGGTGGAGTTTCGCTGTCGAGTCGCAGGCGATTGATCGTATTCATCGAATGGGCCAGACACAGTCAGTCAGTGTGTTCAGATTTATTGTGCAAGGATCAGTGGAGGAACGCATGCTAAAGATCCAAGACCGCAAAAAGTTTTTGGCCAGCAGCCTTGGCATGATGTCGGAGGATCAGAAGAAGATGCAGAGAATTGAGGAGATCAAATTGTTGTTTGATTAGACAGTGCGAAGTGTGCAGTATCAAGATAGCATAGGGGGCACGGTCCTCCATACAGTACCAGGCAATTTTGACAATAAACTTTGCACCCTGGACCCGGCGAAGGGGGATGACGCAAATGGCGTCAATCAATTCTTCTGCGAACTGAAAATACTCTTATCTACTCCCCATAGAATCTTTTTATTTATAATTTGTAGGTACTTTTAACATTTTGCCCAAATTTTGTTAGCACATTTCACATGGTCGCAAGTGACTTTTTGGGGAAATTTAAGCCCATCAGCATAGGTAATTAAATGCGTAATGGCCACGCGATCAGGAGATGATCTACACGATGCTTTCGATGTGCCCGTCGGGTCCATATATCCCCGTACCTTCAGCGATTTGTAGATATTTTTTTTTTCAGATGAATTTATATGTAATCAAGTAATTTCTTGCAACCGACGCGGATACTGCGACAATGACGTCCATGGTCAGCAAATTTTTTGCGCGAAGATTCTTGCAGTCTTCTGCGGGTCTTGTATTTGGTAAGGAAGATCCGTATCATGAAGAGGTTGGTCGATTATTCGTGTTGTTAAGAATTTCTGGTGTTCTTCATATACGAATTCGTTTAGATTCCGCAAGATGAACTCGGTCGTAAGAAGAAAGGTTCCAAAAGAAAACGCCAAGTGCCTCCAGGGCTGTCGCAGAACGATGCGAAGGTGTTGACGGAGGTCAGACGACGTGCGTATCGTCTCGACCAGAGTTTAGGTTTCTGGTGCTGCGGCATTGGAATTGGGTAAATTAGCAGACTGTTTTCGTTGGAAGCGCGAAAGCTAATAAACCGCTAGATGGAATGCAATTATTATATTTATACCAGGGTGATTGGTGTTGAAATGGTTGTTGAAATATAAGATGCGGACTAACTGCTGTAGTATTGGTGCTGCCATAGCCGCGTGTCTCTCTTACAACGTCGTGCAAGCCGCCAATAAGATCGACGGCGGTCTCCCAAACTGGTTGTACACGGAAATGATGGCGAACGTGTCGTTCGATTTTGGAATAAGTCTAGTTCCACTACTTGGTAGCATTGCAAGTGTACTGTACAAGGCAAATAGCCGGAATCTACTTCTATTAGAAAAATATTTGAAGGAACGAGGGCAGAGTAATATAGCGGTATAGTTTTGCAGATGTGTGAAATATTTGGCTCTGGGGTACTAACGGATAAACAGAACGGTAATTTTGCGCATTGAGGCTGAAAAATAACATAGAGCCACCTGCTAATACTAAGTTGTCAATAGAATCTACCAAGACAGAGAGCGCTCCTCCGGCAACCCCGCAACAAGCCCAAAAGCAAAAGACTAGCTGGTTTCGCAGGAGTAGACGGAAGCCAAGCGAGGGCACCGAGATGCGGGCACAATGAACTTATGCAAGACATGAATTGTAGTAATTGCTTGTACATATGATGGTCGAGATTCATCTTATGATGTATTTACACTCTCTGTCCGTAGCTAATGCAGTTCATATTCGTCTAGCACCGCCTCTTTCGAACTACCTATCGCAGATATCCACGGAAATGATGCCCCCTTTGTGGCGATTAAGCATCCGTAACATATTATCGGTCTTGTCCCGTCCTTAAGTGGTCCACTGTCATTTTGTTCACAGGTTGAGTCAAAACTCGGTGCGCTTTGCTTGACAGTTATATCCTGTAACCATCTCTCTGGAGTATCATCATCGCACGGTAGTCCACAGATGGCACATTTGCAACGTGCACATGCAACAGTGTCGGTTAGTTTCGCAGCCGTGCGCACAACGGTGGAAACAATACTTGGAAATCCCTTTTCAATCTCAGCAAAGTAATTCCCAAGCAAATCATCTATTGTCATCATTCGCAATACGTTCGGAGTCTTTATTGACGGTTTGCTGATATATTTGCTGATGTCGAGTAAGTTTACGTATTCTTCTGCTTCGGCTCTAAGGACTTCGCGCAGTGGATAGATATTGTATATACCATTTCTGGGCCGGTCTGACAAAAGATACGAGATAACTGAACCGCGTCCCTTTGCTGTTAGACTTAGTGTTTTCTCAGCTAAGCTGGACATTGTATCCCCCCACAGAATTGTTGTGCACTCTAGCTCCTTTGCGGTTTTGAATATCAAGGCCTCCCGTATTATCTGTAAAGTGTCTAATTTGGAAGTCCGATCGTGTATGTTGTTTAGTACGTCCGAGACAGTTATTTTCCTGTCCAGTGCTTGATTTGCCAAAAACGAATATTCTGCGACATCGGAAGCGTCATGCACAAACTGCAGCATGTTTTTTGTGTCCGTAAAGAAGTCGTTTATTGGAATACTAATGCATGTACACGTGTCGTAGTAAGCCTGCCGTATACTTTCCAAAATTGTGTTGGGTTCCATTCCCGCCGTGTAGGGGTAGACAGCAGATTGATCGACATGAACAACGAATAATTCGAACCCGGAATTGCCTCTGTGCATTTTTCGCTGCTCGTGCAGTAGTGATACCAACATTTCAAATAACGAGAGCGAAGACTCTGAGAAGGAGAGAGCTAACAGGACTTTAGGTGGTATTTGAGGCACGGATGTTGAAGGATCATAGCAGACTTTGTAGTCCGCCATTTGTTTGCGTTGCTTGCCACGGAGGAAGCGCACAAAGCATTCTCTGTTAAGATGCGTGAGCACACTATAACTTATGGATATCCACTGGTGAACGACGTACCTGCAAAAAGATTCTTTTCTGGAAATGAATGTCGCGGCATTGTTGGTGCACCTTCGGCATGGCAATTCTGGCTCTGCGATTTCGTGAGGTTAATTCTGAAAAGCTATAACTCAGCTCATTATTTAATATGAAATACCTAGAGTCATGGTCTCCGTCGCCAAACAAATATTCCGTTGTAAGGTAATTTGCGTATTTTTGATGGCAAATAAATTGGATTATACTCACGTGGTCGACAACGGAACATAACATGTGGAACTTGAGGCATAAATACAAAAATGTTTTGTCCATTCTCGGTCATTTAAGAATAAGGGCAACTTCTCAAATACCACCAAAACTTTTTGAAATTGCCAAAATCCCACTGGGTACCTCAACCTCCGGACCCGCCACGGCCAATTTACCCTCCTTAGAACCTTAAAATTACGTGTTACAGTTTGAACGCGTGCGTGGGTTTGTTCATGACGCGTCTTATCACTTTTCAAACACCATTTGCCGAACAGAATCGTCCGTGTACTGACAAAAAGGTGTTTATGTTTGCCATGAAGGACATCGCCGTCGAGCAGGGCTACCAAGTCTTTTGCTCGTATTCTGATAAGACTCGTGTCGGTTTAGTAGTCTGTAAAGAGGAGTCGTGCGATTGGAAGCTTCATGCCCGATGCCTAGGCGAAAGTTCATTATTTGAGATCACTAGGGGTCCATGGAATGCACAGCAGCGGTTGTGGCGATTAGCTTTGCTGGATTCGACGTAATTGACCTTTTTAGTACATACGCCAACGGAATTCACGCAATGTCGACGGTTACTGTGCCTGAGGACAGCAATTTAGCCAAGGTCGGACCGCCAAACACCCGTCGTCCACCCGGACGACCCCACAAGAAGCGGAACAGAACTGAAGACATCGGAATTCGTAGTACAAGAGTTACATGCAGCCGATGCCAGAAAGAGCTTGGGCATAATGCGGCTACATGCAAAGAGCCGTTGGGAGAAGAAGGGGAATGAGGTCGTCAATTTGGGATTAGAAAGTGTGAGAGATGGTTTAGCTCAATAAAGAGGGTAATCCCTTTACCGTACCTTTTATATCATAGTATGCGGGATAGTCACCCGGTCTTATGCCTTTATCGGGCCGGGGTGTTCCCCGCAAACGCCGCATGACGGAATGTCAGGAACCAGGATTGCTGCCAGCACCAGACTTTCCTTCATCATCCGCCTGTCCGCCGCCGCATTCAGTTCCGGTCCGAGGTCGCGTGCTGATGGTCCACATATAAAATCGCTCTTCTCATCGCCACTACCGCGTCATGCCATTTGGCTCCTCGCGCTTAATTTCGTTCGTCTTTTGCCCACGCCTTCTAAAAAACCTCATGCTCTTCACATAATTCAGTGCCGATTGGTTCAAGCCAGGGCAGCCTACACAAGGAGCCATGGCGCTTGTGATCTCGCGTCAGTCGACAGCTCTGCCACTGACCAGCGGGAAGAATGATGGCCACCAATTCGGCCAAACTGTCGCAGCAGCCACCGAGGGCCCGACAGAGCACTATTATTCGTCCAGATTCTCACCGGAAATTGTTTCGGCGGAGAGTGTACTGACACGAAGCCCTACTGTTGAATCGATGAAGAGCCAAAATGTTGACGCCGTTAGTCGGTTTTTGGTACGTATGTTGATATCGATCTACAGCGTCATTTACTCTTAGGATGAGCTGACAAGATAACCTAGAGTCAAAACTTGCCGGTTTCATACTCGTCATCATTTATGATGCAATTCATCGTCAGCAAGGATTGCTTTTGCTACTTCGCGCGGGATGAGTCACGTGCACGGTTGGCGACACCCGACGATAGAGCAATAGTTGGTGTGATTGCTGGCAAAATATTGCGAGGGGCACTTAACAGAGACGTGTGCACGGGGAATGTCATGATCCTTGCCGTCGCGACTGAATGGCGACGATTTGGTGTCGGATGGGAGCTGCTGACGGTAGGCAATACCTGATCGAGATACAAGGCAGGCCGAATGAAAGCTAACTGATAATAGAAACTCGAACATGCATTCCACAAAGTAGCCTCCTCGTCAATTACTAGTTTAAAGAGTATTTTCCTGCATGTAGCCAGCACAAATACTGGCGCCATTAGGTTTTATGAGAAAGGGGGCTATGCTTATGAGAAGTCTGAGTGTGGATACTACGGCAACAGGACCGACGGAATTGTCATGCGCAAGTATCTTGAGTCGTAATTTAAAGTTGAGCTTGCAACTGGTTCGCTATACTGGCTAGGTGGTAATATGTTGTGAGGGTGAGCGAGACTGGTCTTCTTAACGTCGTGTGCATCTGTGCAAATGTGTTAAGGGTTTCGCTTGTAATAGACTGCCACCAACAATCCACGAGATCTAGTGTTGAACTTTCTGCATGAACCATCTGGCAAGGACAAGATGGACAAGCCTCATAAGTCTGTATACATTAATACATATATATATACATCGACAATTAACGCAAAACAAAAACCCAGGGGTAACATGTTAATTGAAAAACAAAAAGGTGAAAGTAAAACTAATGCTTTTCCTTATCCACCGTGCCCATAGTCGAGAGCATAGCTGTCGTCCAATCAACATCTGACAGGGTTCTTCCAATCTTCCATGCGTCGTATCTTGGCCCAGCAACTGCATTTATTTAAAAAACAAACCGACTGCCTGAAAGTAAGCTATTACATTTGCGACGTTCTGGCGTTGAACGATTTGATAGTGTGGAATAGGACTCACCGCTTGAGCCTTTTAGGTTTAAACCTCGCGATGAGTGGCTCAAAACCTTATATCGCCGATTATTATATCGATATGATAACTAGATGGCACGTCATTGCGGCCTTTTTACAATCCACTGGGGCAAAACTACAGCAGATACAAACCTACCGATCGCGAAGTTTGAGGGAAAATGACAGTAGAATCTGACATCGCCAAACTCGCGATAGCAGAAAAGTCGGCATCCGACGATATCGCCTCATCAGCACCAGTGGAAAGCACTTCTCAATCGAGTCAACAAAACCCAGCATCCGAGCAGCAGGAACAGCACTCAACGCCACCGCAAGGAGCAGAGGGAGAAGAAGAGCTAACTGATCCATCTACTCTGCCATCCTCACTTGACCGCTTGTTGTTTTCCTACTGCGAATTGCTGGATCAATACCAAGCAACCCAGGACCGACTCTTTTCTCTATTCAGTGATGTATGACACTCTCTTCGTTGACGCACATGGAAACCAATACTAATGCCTGTTATCCTCACAGGGGTTTCTTAATCTTGCAAAGGCGAATTTCGAGTCTCGAATTCGGTTTGGCAAGGATTACTATCACGGTAGCATGACTGCCTCTAACATATTGTAAGGATCCCAGCAACCCTTCGTGATCACGTCCCAGTGGAACTAATTCTGATTGGCAGGATGCTGGATGAGAAAGAATTTACGCCGCTTTATGCACCAGAAACGCAAGTGGAATACACACAACTTTCTTTAGTCGATGTGCCGTTGCCGACGTCGTCAATCGAGGACACGGCGAAGATGGGAGATGCCGAGAAGGTACACGCAAGCACTCGGACGACCAGTACTGCCACTGAAGAAAAAGCTCTGCGAAGACGAAAAGCTGGTAATGAGAAGCCAGAAGTTGCTGATGCGGGAGAGGAAAAACTTCAAGACGTCGAACCACCCGCGCCAGCAAAAGTGCGAAAGTCCAGGATCCCATTAAATCAGGATCCGATCCGGTGGTTCGGCGTATTAGTGCCATTGTCGTTGCGAAAGTCACAGGGTAATTTTACCGATGCACTCACTGAAATTATAAACTTGCTCAGCGTTGTCAATAAATTACGAGCTCTTGAGGCGACGATTGACCACCGGCGAGCGGAAAAGGCTTGATAATTAAGCATAGTGCATAACGTATAATAGCAAAGTTTGTATATATTGTAAGCGGAAGAGAACAATGCATAAACCATCACAAATTCTATTCACAAAAGTGTTGTACAACGTCCAAAACATTAATATTAAATTCTAACTAGCTACCGAGTGTCGTAAAATCGTTAAAAAGACTAGCAAACAACGAAATAATCAAATGCCAATTCTACCTAAAATGCCATGTAAATTTAAGCCAAATCACTTTTGAACCCAGACCATCACAAAAAATCTGGTATTAGGACCTATTCCCCGTAGGCTGTTATGCATTAATTGTGAATATGCCACCAACGGTAAAGTTCACAAAATTGACCCAAATGCCCGTTCCAGTATTAAAATAGCCAGTGCTTGGGTCAATCTGTTCCTCCGTAAACGCCTCCTGCAGGCTCTGCTGGATCGTGACCGCATCCTCCACGCTCTTATTCGTCTGCGCAACATCCAGAACCACGACCCGCGCAAAGTTGAGTACCGTTCCCGTGACATTAAAAGACGCTACAGCGTCACTATTGCTTGATCTCCGTAAGTGTTGGTGGTAATCACTATGTTCTCCCGCAAAGCTGCGTGCCAGATTCTGCAAACGCGACACGCCGTTGAACGTCACAAGTGCATTTTGTGATGCACAGGATACTCCACTGGAGTTGAACACGTCAAATAGAATGCCAGCATACAGCTCTACTGACGGGAACAGCCGCGCTGTATTATTTGACAAGAGTGGAGCTATCGACGTACCAACCGTCACGTTACTTAAAGGTTCGCTATCTGGTATAGTGACTATAGAACAGGCAGTGTTCGACACATTACCACACACTGTGCCGCCAAAGTCACCGACACAAATACAGGCACATGCATTATCCTTGACAACACTCACGCCATTATTCTCGCAAGGAAGTATAGACTGGCATTCGGATGCAGTCAAGCTGATAGCAGAAGGAGAAGCAGATGGCGTCAGAGTGGCGCCAGCAGCCGTCGGCGACACTGGCACCATTGGCATAGCGGCTTGGGACGGGCTTGTAGAGTGAGACGGCACGGCAGATGGTTGCGATTGTTGGTGGGATCTCACTTGTATGGGCACGACAATGCAGACCACAATCGTTGTTATGATAATGATCGCTATAAGTGTAAAAACCCACCATCGAAGACCAAAGACTCGATTCCGATTGCGAGGAGCGACTCCTGGCTGCTGATCGTACCCATCTGGCGATACTGGTGTACGCGACTGGCGACCTACAGCCGTGCCCCTAGATGCTTGCTTATCGGTATTGACGGGCGCTCTACCATTAGCGCGCTCAGCTGCTCGGGGTTGCGCGTGCGATTCAGCAGCCGTTCCCCGAAAACTACTCGTAGCCCGTTTCACCAAATCGCCTATGGATGCTATACTTAATCTATCGAGTCTCATTGTCCTTCCTATATCTATTGGCGGTGGCTTAGTCTTTCGCACGATACCGGGCCTCCCGTTTCTCCCAAACCCAGTATTTCCATTTGAAAGCTGTGCATTGCGTGCCAGCTGCGATTCCCCTGTGACAGGCGACTCATGCTTTTCATCAACCTTGTCGGCCCCTAGAACTTCTCTCTGCATTCGATCATCCTGTGCCGGAGCGTCGGTGTGCGAGGATGAATCTACCAAAGGCGAAACAGTCTCATTGGTGCTGTCTACTTTTGCGATGACCGACGGCGTCACACGTTGCCAAGCAGCTCCTACTCCTCTCAACATCTGACTAACGGAACCATGGTTGGTGACGCTGACAATTTCAGCCTGGCCGTCTTCGATGTCGGTATCGAGATCCAAGTCGATATCGTCGTCGTCGTCATTATCGTCTCGCACACTGGATCCGGAATGAGTCGAGTCATTGTGCGAGGATGTCATTGTTGGAAGATGATCAGAGTGCGAAAAATCGACAGTCCCGGACCGCAGATCGGACGATATATTCGATTTTGATGGAGACAAAGGCATTCCTCTCGGGCCCGTTGAAATAAACTATCAGGCACCTGGCGCCAGACACCTCTACGCGTAATAGGAGGCACTGAATAGAGGACTATCACGGGCTAACCGAAAAGAACTAAATCCAGATATGCCAACGCATTATACTGAGCCGGGTTTGATACCTTGTGGAGATGGTCGACAAGAGAACACAGTAGCTGTAACAACGTTCGGGCTCGCAGACGAGGCTTGGGAGCCGGTTCCTGCCTGTTCGAGATAGAGCCGAAGATTTTCTAGGCGTATCCTTTTTTAAAACTTTGCCTGGCGGACAAATCAGACGAATGCACGGCTAGACAAAATGCCTCGACAATTGTGCAACGTGGAAGGAAGCCGCTAGCCGCTAATTCGATTGAATTATCAGATGCTGCGCCACTCGATGCTGGTGCTTGGTGAGTCGTTGTCGAGAGAATTGCGAGAGAGAGCCAGTGCAGATGATCGATAGTTAGTAGTTTCATTTGTCACATACATCGATTTGCGTTTTTGCAGTCGTAGATTTCGCTTGGCCCCAACAGTGCTTAGCGTTTCATGCATGGCCCCTGGCACCTGCGCTAGCGCGTGCGACGCACCCGGCGCCCTGAGCGGATTTCTATTTTATTCTCCGCTGCCAATAATATAACACACTAATTATTACCAACACAATAATTTGGGGCCTATCTACCATCACAATCTCCTCCGTACTGCGCGTTCATGCTTAAGAATCTGTAGGGATAAACACGGATACAACGGATAACGGATACAACAAATAACGGATATATCCGCGGATATCCGTCAAAATTTGCGGATACGGATAGACATTAGGCAGATACGGATACGGATTCGGATAAAGCAACCTTGATTAGTCATATCCGTGGATATCCGTTTTAACTACTATAAAAAATTACTCATAATGCACATAAATGAAGATATTGAGCGAATTATTATAAGAGAGGCGCTTAATCTTTCTGCTGTGCCCGAATAGATAGTCATAATGAGCAACTAAGTTTACGCAATAGTTTTCGGAAGAACGTAGTCCAGTAGTCGTAGTTCAGCTTCTGAGCCGCTGTATCGACTGTTTCTTCAACCTCTCCGGTTACACGCGCATTTTAACGGTTAAAATTAAAGAACATAACTTATGCTATAACAATGACTTTTATAATACCGTGTATCCCATCTTAATCTCTCATATAAACTCAATCTATTTGACAACGTCGGGGCTCTCAATCTTTCCTCTGACCGCTTGGCCACCAAGCTCTCTCGCAGCGACGCTGACCTTCATATCAGCCGTGATATTTATAATGACCTCAATTTTGGCTCCCGCCTTGACGCCCTTCAACCCAGCATCTGCGATTTTGGTCACAGGTTTGACGACTTTCTCCCTCTCTTCGTCCTCCTCGTCGTCATCAAAGTCGCCCTCTTCATCAAAATCATCCTCTTCATTACCTCCATGGCCATCCCCGTTCTCCTTTGGCTTTTCCAGTCCCTTGGTGACGATCTCGGAATCACCCTCCCATATCTCAATGATAATATCGCCTCCGTCTTTTGGCGCCTCGAACGTCTTTGCTTTCCTGATGGGCACAGCAGTATAGGTATCCAACATAGTTGCAAATGTCCCATCTCCAAGTAAGACACCGATAGGCTTGCTGAGGTGCGGTGCGTTCGTGACAACTGGCTGCATAGATTCCACAATGTCGCTCTTTTCAAACTCCTGAACCAGGGAAGCTTGCACTGCCGCACCACGTGCCACCAATTCGGCCGGATTCAATGCCTTGGCACTAGTAGCTGGAGCCTCGATCTTGGTAGTTTCCGGAAACAATGATTCGATGCGCGACACAATCTTCGGAGTGTGCGAACTGCCGCCCGCCAATACAACCTCATCAATGTCTAAAACATCAAGACCCGCTTTGTGGACAAGCTCCTCAACAAACGACGCAACATTATCTAGGACTTTCCGAGCAAGCATCTCGTATCGTAGCCGGTTAATCGTCGAGTGGAAATCAAACCCACCGGCCAAACTCTCGATTGAAATGGTCGCGCTATTGCTCGCACTCAATGTCTTCTTCGTAACCTCAGCCTCTGAGGCTAATTTCGCGAATGATCGTGCTGACTCGGTTCGTGGATCAATACCATGCTTCTTTTCAAACTCTTTGGCAAAATGGTCAATTAGTGCCTGATCCAGCGCAGAGCCACCGAGTTCGTAATTGTGCGCAGTCGCCAGAACAGTGTACATGCCACCCCGAACGGCAATAACCGCACCATCGCTTCGAGACGCGCCGAAATCTGCAACCAGAACAATTCGATCCTCAGAGAACACGCCATTGTTGGCCACATCGTAAGCGAGCAGAGCTGTCACTGGTTCCTGGATGATCTGAAGGACATTGATGCCAGCGGCTTCAGCAATCTTGGTCAGCTCTTGTCGCTGACTACTGGAGTAATCAGTCGGAACAGCAATCACCGCTCCAGTTATGGGCTTTCCCAAGAAGTCGAACGCGGAATCTTTCAACCTAGCCAGATGCCGCTTTGCAATCTCCGCCACGGAAATGAATTCTGGCTGCGCATCTTCCTCTGACGAAAGAACAATCTTGTATCCAACTATACCGTCCTGTTCGATAGGATGAGCCGATCTATGCGAATAAGTGGGATCGATAGCCGCATAGGACTTGCCAATAAAGTCTCGGAAATTAACAATTGTATTCGGCGAGTTTCGGATAAGCTGCGCTTTGCCTTGGAAGCCGTGGTATTCGTCTTCGCCGACATAGGCCAGGACAGATGGGATACTTCTATCACCGTCCTGGTTGGCAATAACTTCGACTTTGCCATCCTGTTTTCGCAAATGTCAACATACCAAATACTTTGGCGAGATCCAGAGCCGGTGAAAGAGCGAGAACTTACTTTCGCAGGAAAGGCAATGGAAGAATTGCCGTTTCCGAACGAGATACCAATAACAGCGGTCGCGCCTTCAGCACTATCGGCACCGTTTACGATATTCATATTTCTAAATGCTTCTTACTCGAAAACGGCTAAGTGTTGTTGTCGACGTCCGTAAATCAGAAATTTCTTAAAATGTTGCTCGAAGGTTTTTTTTTGTGATTAGCTGCCTACCTAGGGGTGGAAAACGTGATGCCATCACAAAACTTGTGACCGACACCGGAGCCGCAGGAGCGCTAATACAAGCGCAGGCATTCCAACAAGAATAATTGACCTCTGTGGAAGGAACACAAAATTGCAAGGCTCAGTAGTCTTTGGATTATTACATTAATTCAAAACTCGTCAAATCATTATAATACAACTATTGTATAATGTAATACAGTAAGATAGCAAAAAAATATCAATAATTTTTCCGAACGCCAAATAAACAGTAATCGGAGATCAGTCAAGTCAAATGCTTGAATGCACTCGTTCCAATTCCAACCGACATGCTCTCCCAATCTATGCCCTCCTACCATTTACGAAAAATCATGCACTAAATTCGATGTGCAGTTATACACACTGATTTGGGCGCAATGTGAGTTATTTGCCGCCATAACCATTCTATGCGGGTGGAAACACACCGCAGATACATACTGCATCCGATTCGGAAGCATGTAGCCACTATTAATTCTGATTGTCGCAGAATGCTCGCCTGACAGACGCCAGATTTTGACCATCTGCGAGCCAGTAGCAAGAATCGGAGCATGTTCATGAACATACGTCGCCCGCATGCCGCGTTCGTGAGCTTGGAAGCTGAGGACTGGATCGTCCATTCGCAAGTCCCATAAATGAACCTTGCCATCAACACTATTATCCTTAGTCCCGTGGTTCAACATTGTACTTTTAAGATTCCTACTTACCTTCCACTAGCCAATTCCCTGGCGCCACCGCGCTGCATATGCACATTCAACACCCAACTCTTGTGATATTTCCACACTTTCACCATCGCTTCTCTTGGGTCAATTCTGCGGTCGTATACTCTTAATGCACCATCGCCAAATCCAGCAATGAAAATATGTCCAGCAACTTGGTCAGACGTGAGCGATGTGATAGGGCTACCCGATCGAGCTGGAATATCGGCCATGCACAGTTCTCTAGGGGCATCCCAAAGTCGAATAACCTTTACATCTCCACCAACAAGCATGGTCCCGCGACCCTGCTGCCAATCGGCAACGAGACCGCTAGACTTGTTTGAGGGTAGCATGTCCGTCAGTGCGCGCCACGCGCAAGCAAGCTCAATCCTATCTTCTGACTCGTAGTTTCTGTAAAGTCGGATGACACCGTCACCGGCTCCAGTCATCAGGAGCGGCACGTCGTCTTCGTTGATTAGCTTTGCTTCCGTGATTTTCGTCCCAGGAGGATTGGCATTGCAAAACCTGTTCAGCTTCTTATTTTCTGGCCAATGCCACACTCTTAACGATGGTTAGTCATATCCCCGTTCCGACAACATTCTTATGTCGATACATACGTGACACCATCGCGATCATCAACCGCTATCAAGTGAGGTTCAAACTGAGCAAATACAAGCTTCGTAGGCTGAGTGGCATTGTTCAAAAATCCAATTTGGTAATTCCACGACGAAGTCGCGGCCAATTCCTTCTGCGGTTGTGTGTATGCCAGGGTCTTTTCATTCCTTGTGCGGCGCCACAACCGTTGGTTATAGTCCACGCTTCCCGGCTCATCCATCTCGGCTTGACTCATCTGCGGTTCTTGGAAATACTCGCACGACCACTCAAAAAAGCCAGAGCGAAGAGGCATAGCCACCGACTCATATGACTTGCGACGTTTATATCGGGCTGTGTTGGGATGAACCCCTGTACCATACGGGACCGTCGACACCGAAACGCCGTCTGCAACCGGCGGCTGATTGATTTCAGGCATCGGCGAGCCTGTGTCACTATATCCCAAAGCCAGATTGCGTAATGAGGTCGCTATCGAAACAGACCTTCGCAGCGTTGATGCAAGGACCCCGGATGAACCATTGCGTTGTGGAGATGGGGAGGAAGACTGTGACGATATAGAAGCAGTTTCTGCATCTCGAATGGCACTCACAGCGGGAGCCTGCTTTAGCATAAGATGCTTTGCAGATGTCTCCATTAGGTCCTCCGTGACACGAGCCAGTGGTGACTGTAGAAGAAGAAGATAAACATAGCTTACAACATCAGCAGCCATGTCGCCAACCTCCACGAACGGATCAGTTGATAGGACAAGCAATGCCATCCAAACTTCGACAAAAATGGCACTGTGTGGGAACTCAAGAGACACTAATGATGGCGGACTACTTCCCCGACTATCTCGTCGTGCCTTATCCTGTTCGAGCTGCCGGAAAGCAATTACCATAAATTTGGACGCGTAGTGCTTCACGAAGCGCGAAAATAGGACGACTATCTCCTTGCGAACCATTCCAGACCCATCACCAGTCAACTTCAGCGTAGCGAACGCAATCTGAGCCTCCCTGTTCTCAACTTCCATATTGAACTCTTCTGAGGCGCTTTCATTTTCCGATGTCTCTAAGAACGTCGATAATGCTACCAAGACTGCAGTTCGAACTTCAGGAACGGGATCTTCTAACAAAAGGGCAAGTTTGGCGGGTGCATCCTCCCGAACGCCGAGCCATTTGCCCTCCTGATTACCTTCCCAAAGCTGGGAGATACACAGACACGCCCACTGGCGAAGTAGGGCACTATCTGGATTTTGTATGTGTATCAAGCAAGCCGGTAACACGTCTGGACCCATGCACGCACGTTGTGCCGCCTTGTTGCCGCGACAGAATAACGCGATAATAAATGCGCACATCGCGTGGTGCTCTCCGACATTCTCAGCACCCGTTGGAACTCCTTCTTTCGAGGTGAGGATCTGAATGAAGTAACTGCATCCATTATCTTTCAATAGCTCTTGTTGAATATTCTGGTAGTCAACTGACATGATCCGTGCCCAAATAAATACCAACACTGGACGGAGCTCTTGAGCAGGGGATTGCAGCAACTTCAGGACATAGGGGAATATGCCAATCGACAATGCGAGATATACAGCCCACGGTCCCAGATCCAAGAATCTACTGAGCAAAATCAGTGCTCGAAGACGATGCACCTGTGATAAGAGAACCTGCAGGACGACTGGTAATTGCTCCGGAGGTCTCTTAGTCTTAGAACCGTATTTCAGCCAGATTTCGAATGCCGTAAGTTGTTCCTCGAAAAATGTAGAATGCTTGTATTCATATGGAGGACCGCCTTCTTCCGCTGCCTCAAGCATAGGTAGCTGTGCTAGACATTGGTCAACTGCTAGATCCCAGGATTCCCACATTGGGTGATTATGTGTTGGAGGAAGCTTTGGCTCTGAAATCGGATGGCAGTTATGAACCCTCAAAATACGCTCCGCGAGTAAGAAATTCCGAAACAATGCCGCAACCATCAAATCTTGTCGGAAGAGTTTCTTAAACAGTGGTGCATCTAACTGTGACCATGCAATTGTGTCCGTAATTGCTGTGAATATCCAGTTCAGCTCTCCTAGTGGAGTTCTGCGGTCGGCAAGACGACCAGGAATAGTAACATCCAAATTCCTATTTTCTTTCGGAAGTGGCGACTGTAAAATGAACCACCGAATTGCTATCTCGATTGGACTGGTAAGGCAGCAGGTGAATAAATCCATTGGAAGGTCGGGATTCATTGGCAGGTACTCGTTGGCTTGGCAGGCCGCTAGCTGTATACATTCACGATACTGAACTCCCGGCGTTGTTCCTGGGGGAACTCCGTCTTTATTCTTCATTTCTTCCGTTATTCGTTTCTCTACGAACCTATTGAAGTTCGCCACAATATTTCCCGCCGCATGACAGTCATACACGAATAAACAAGGCGCACCCAGCCAAGATTGAAGGTCGTAGATAGAAACCGGAATATACTGAGTGTATCCTTTATTGAACACCCAAATTTCACCAGATGCAGTCGGCTTGGGAACACCGTGTCCATTGTAATGAAATAGTATACGTTCGTCCTTTGCGCCTCGGCGCAGGCTAATACAAAATCGTTTCGCATCCTCGACGTTCGGGTCCAAGCTCTGTTTGTATCGAGTCCGCATACTGAGTGTCTCATATTGACTTTGCAAATTCTTTGCAATCAACTCGGTGGCTTTCTTAGAATCTTGATGCTGAGTGGGGTCGACCCACGCCTCCAATTTTGCGCATGGTTCCGTCTTGACGACGTCTGGAGGATCAACTCCTAGATTCAGGCATAGAACAATGGCCGCTGATACAGTTTTTTGCCGATCCTTCATCCTCCAATCTGGAACTATCGCGTCCGATTTGCTCGGTGGTTTCGGATTTCCTGCCGTTTCGTGTCGTTTGTCATCGAAATAAATATAGAAATTCTTCGCAATGTGCCGTTAGTTAAACTAGAATTATTAAACGATAATATTATACAAACCTGAGCCAGCAGATTCATGTAGTACTCTGAGTTGTACACATCCTCAAAGCCATGTCTGAGAGCCATACGCTCATGATACTTGAATGCCGCATCGTTTGGATCATCACGTAGGGGCTCTTCTATTCCAGATAGTATCATATTTGAGCCCTGGCTTCCAGAAATGCCATTGCTGCTTACAGAGTCGGGATGGTGGCCATTGACTCCTGTCTCGGTCGTATCATTGATTACATAACCGTGAGATGTTAGAATACCGTTTATGTGAATCGATGACGCGTGCGACGCTGGTAGCGACTCATTCATGTCGACCAATGTGTTCTTGATCGAATCGAATATGCTGTATGGGGGACTCGCACAGACCGAACCGTTTATGGCAGCTCAACAAACTGTCGAAACGGCTCCTTGCGATGAAGTCACTACTCGGAACACAACAGGATCCACCAACACTGGATGAAAGAACTAAATATGTGATGAACTCATACAGGCCGATGGCGTCTTATTAAACCCAAAATCGTGCCAATATTGTGAGTGTAGTCCTGCGAATGCTGCTTGGCCTTTGTCGTATTTTGAAAATTGTTCGCCAGTAACGATTGCGCGCGGTCTGCTGGCCTCAACTTTACATAAGTATTTAATTAGGGTTTGCGAACGTAGTCTACATTTACGAGTACGCTACGTAACCATACCTCACTATCTTGGACAAGTTGCTATTTATATAAAGGAGATTATCCAAATAGCCAAAACCGGTGATGACGAATTCTGCTGTATAAGTATAATTGGCTGCTGTGGGGCATATATATCTATGAAATCATGCAAGACATCATCTATGAGGACAAATGTCGTTTGTAAGTGGTGTAAGGTGGTTTAGAGACCCAGCTGTTTTTAGTGTGATGCTTGGGTTGTGGTGGGAATTATCCTAGCCATCAGTCCGTCAACTCTGAAATAAAATAGATCAACAGGAACTAATTTTAAGGACCGTATTCTGCGACTCTTAGAAACCCCTTTCGAGTTCTCTTGCTGTCCCAATTTAATATCCAAGTTACCTACTCTCCGCAATATCGGACTGATACATCCCGGAGAATTCGTCCTCAATTTATACGACGAATGACACTTGGTTTTGCATCGTCGGAGAGACATATTACATATTGCAGGTCTTGTATATAAAAATAGACGAATCGGATCGGTTCCGCAAAGGTTCAAGATGGGGCATGAAGCGGAGATACCAAGCGTCACGGCTGAGCATGATCAAGATCAGTTAGACGACTTAACTATTCTGCGGTTAACCCAGGAGATTAAGGACGTAGAAGCATCCAAGGTATGTATGGTGTCAATTCTAGCTGTTTGCGCTCAACGTTGCTAATATGTGGCTGCATTAGAACCCATTGGTTGGAGACTTTAGACCACTTAGCGTTTTGTTAGACGAATATAAGGATGCCACATTTCGGGGCAAGATAAAAGTATGGCTTGTCCATATAAAATAGAGAGAGATTCTGGCAAGCTGACTAGTGTCAGGCACTTGGTGGAGGAAATGCTGGATATCGGCCAGTGAGAGGCGACGGCAATTGCGCTTGGAGAGGTAAGCACGGGATACAGCATTCGCCCATGGTCTAGCTAACGGATCATAGCTTTTGCGTTCAGGTATTTCGAGTTACTTTCCAGGCTATCAAAAGAAGAAATCGAAATATCTACAAAGAGTCTCCAGTCGAGGACGCGCTTACTCGATGCTGCTGGATACAGTGAGACAGGTTACATAGATTTCGTCGAAGAAACATTCAATCTGTTACAGAAGCTCCCGGATATGACACAAGAGCAATTAGTTACTGAATTCAATAATGCGGAGGTCTCATCAGCAATCATAGTGCATTTCAGATTGCTCGCCGCCGCCTATATCAAAACGCATGCTGACGACTACATTCCTTTTATCGACGACGGAGAGGGTGCTGACATCAGCGAATACTGTAATCGGAACATAGAGGCATTTTCAGTGGAGGCAGATCATCTGGCGCTGAGTGCGCTAGTGAACTCTATGCTCATTGTGCACCTTGGAGTTGTATACATGGACCGGAGCGCCGGTGAAGAAGCTGTCATTCATGACTTTGTGCCTGCAGAATCAGCATCAGAGGTAGCACTACCTTCACTAAAGATAGAGTTATTGTATAGACCTGGACACTATGACATATTCTACAAATAGTCTGCTAGCAAACGTTGCATTGTGCTTGTCAGGGTGGCATCAGAAATCTTATTTCATTCGCGTCGAGTATCTTTATTATGCTGGAGTGCATAAATAGATTGTACATAAGGTTTGATTCCGAACATTCTTGTATGTGCCTGACGCTTTGTGCTCTTTTGATGGCGGAGGAGTAGTTAGTACATCCAATAATTCTGGACAGACTATTCTGCACATTCCATGTTGATAAAAGGAGACAGTCGTGGGCCGCTCTGACTATCAGTCTGACTCATTAACAGCCACTAAACTTGGCGTACTGTTTGGTTTAATATTTCGCGTATTCTCATGCATGTCATCCATATTGTGAACAAAGCAGAGAGTGTTTAACGGTCTTCGAGGATTGTATGTTGACTACTATATTCACAGAAGCGGACATTTTACAATAGAGAGTATAATAATAAAGTGACTAGCTAGATCAGCTCACCAGGAAAAACTGGCGTGATCAAGAAGGTTAACCACTCCTAAAGTTATACTTTGTCCTCACTTCGAGTAGCCACGAAGCCTGACTAACTAGAGACAAAACTAAGGCAAAATAGCTCCTTTGACATGCAGTTGCATCCGCAATCCGAACCAATAGTTGCCGGTGCATGAGTGCCAAGCGCGGGTGAGTCGCAAAGCCTCCTGAGAGGAGAGGAGTCGATCGTAACGACCCTGCAGCCCTGAAAGCATATCTTGATTTGATGCTCTCACCAAGAGGAGCAACGCAGTTTGACTCCGCTTATGGCGTTGCCAATAGTTATAGTTACAATTATTTTCCATTAGATCATAACAACCTGGCCCTGAATGTATTTTAATACGGTATACCCTAGCCCGAGTCTCAAAATGAGTGGCACGATGACGTTATCCTGACGAAGTCACCAATGCGCGCCTCACGCTAGCGAGCTCATCTACCCATGTGATTCACATAGGGATCTACACTTCTTCTCCGGAGAGTGTTATCACCTGAGCCGAAAACATGTGTGCCGTGCGTAGAACGCTCCAATGCTGGGACCCTTAGTACCAGCAATTGTGAGGTATTGCGTTCGCTGCTAAGCTGTAACGGTGCATTTTCGGAGAATCAAACATTTTGCACGGGACCCTAGAGCATCTGCCGTTTGTCGCGTGGCCATCGTTACAATGTTCCTTGCCGATCTGGATCGAACGAAGCGTGAGAGCAACGCCCGCTTGAACGTTTACGTAGGCTCCCAAGGGCCAATCACCCTCACAAAGCCGGTCGTATATAACGCCGCACTCCGCACTCCCATCACCTCGTCAGCCCAATCGTTGCTGCAAGTTATTCTGTATCCTAAATACTGGTCCCGAGGTCAAACGAGATAATGGCGCTAACGGCAACGCATGCTTTGGTCCATTTGCTATCTTTCCTTTTGTTAAGCGGGTACGTTTAGTTTTGGCATTAGAGGCGCAATAAGTGTGATGTGATAGATATTAACATGTCATTCGCAGAGCCACTTTGATGCTCCTGCTAATCCTTCTCTCTGGCATCAAAAATGTCAATCCACTGAATCGGATTTTCTTTTTTCAGGCCAATACGGCCGGCATTGGCGACGCACCTCCAGTTTCTCGATGGACTCCCTGGAACGTTTGCGGCGTGTCCAACGGAATCAACTCGAATTGCCGCCCCAACCACCCTGGGTATGCGTTCCAACCATCTGTGAACTTCGGATCGACTTCTGGGGTCCCCGCGACCATTTTGGACCATCACAGCAATTACTTCTACCTCTCACGGTTCACTTTTGCGTTCTTAATGATCGCGACAATTTTCTCCGGCTTTGCGTGGTTGAGCGGACTGGTACGCACTAGTCATCTTGGTTCGAAATAATGCAACTAACGTAACTGGCAATAGCTTTCGCCTTTTCTCATGTGGGCTGCTCTCGTCACCGCAGGATTGGTTCTCGCCGCACTCTTGTTTGATATCATCGCGGCGTCGCTGGCTACTGCCTTGTACGTTAAGGCTCGCAACGCATTTACATCCGAGGGCCGTAGCGCTAGTCTAGGCTCCAAGTACTTTGGCCTCGGTTGGGCTTCTGTGGCCCTGCTCATCCTCGCCGCGCTCGGTTATACTCTTGCTCACCGCCTTTTCGTAGCAAGGAAGCGTGCTGCTGGTGCCGTTCCGTTAGAAGAGGAGAAGCGAAGGGGTCGCTTCTTCCGACGACGCCGTGAGTACCCCAGGGAGGGAGAGAGTGGGACTCATGTGATGGAGCCACAGGCCCCGCATGAACAGTCGAGCTTCTAAGAATCAAAATAAGAGCATGTCAAATATAGCGGCAGGCAACGGTCCCCGCATTTTTTGACTGGCAGAAGTGTGCGTGGCGAGTCATCAGTACCTTTTGTCTGTAACGAAATATTTTTGTGCCACAGTCTGTAGTATCTGTTGATATTTCTTTTCAAATGATCTAGTGTAATATGTTAATACTAACTAATTTTTGGTTGCGCATGTAAGAAGTTAAAGAATTAAATAAGTTTTAATATGCTCAGGGTTAGGGCATGTCATTGGTCAAGCATGGGGTAATTACTCCGACTTCTCGGGCCTTTTATAACTCGCGTCAGTTCATACCAAATCCCTACGGAAATTAGCACCTTCTAATGCGAAACTCGTAGTGGCCGGGATCGGTACGGATCGTTATCTATATCAGGGGTATCAGGCTACATGTAGTTATTCCGTATCCGTATCCATATCCAAAAGAAATGAGCTTATCCGTATCCGTGTCCGCCATACCCACAGGATATCACCACGAGATATCACGTAGGAGGAGTTAATGACAAAAATACGAGTGAAAAATGCTGCAACCATCACCAAATATGAGATATACTGTTCAACTGGTCTAAGCAGTTCCTCTGGCGATTATTGCCCAATCGGTCGTCATTGTTCCCGACGCTCGCTGCGCTTGTCCCAGGTGCATGAGCCCAAAATAATAAAGAGTGTTCAGGGATTGTCAGGGGTCATGAACTGAGGCAATTATTTATTGTCACGTTGGGGGGAACGCTGAACGCATAAGTGCGAAAAGTGTGCAGACAGTTAGCGCGCTCGGTTGGACCATGTGGCCATCCGACGCGATGTCGGATGTCTGCTGGATTATAGGGTTAGGTTTAGACCTAACGACGGACTTAGGGCTTACGCGCGTCGGTTGTTAGGGTTACGACTGCCACTGCCAGGCCAGATTCTGGTCACATGTGGGAAGTCAGCAAGTGAGTGACCAGGGTTCAGGGTTTCGGAACATTCTGTAACCGTCTGGAACCCTGCACCTATCGAGAAGCCAGTTTAAAAAAGCTCGGTCAACAACAGCAAACAGATTTTGTCAGTTGCATCCACTCACCTACACTACAACTTGCAATCATCAATCTTCCTAGCATCACACAATTAATAACAATGCCACGACAGTCTTCTCGTCGTTCTGCTCCCGCACCTGCCGCCAGACGGCCAATGTCCACTACGGCTGCTCCTCCTGCTCGTCATCAAGCGCCGCCCCCACCTGTGCCTGCTCAGCAACAACCAGTGATCGTCCAGGGTCAGCAACCCTCGCTTTTCGGACAGGTAAGATTAACCACTTTATTGAATCTTCTATGGTTCAGATAGTAACCGTCAATCTACTATAGATGGCTTCTACTGCTGCTGGTGTCGCGGTTGGATCCACGGTCGGCCATGCCCTCGGTGGCGCCCTCGGAGGTCTCTTCGGCGGCTCCTCGTCTGCCCCTGCTGTTGAGCAACCTCAAGCAGCTGCCCCTCTTGCGCCTCAACAGTCCTCGTACGCGTACAGCAATAACAACCAGCAGAGTGGTGTTTGCGACGTCGACGCCCGGAATTTCACCAAGTGTCTTGATGACAACGCCGGCAATATGCAGATTTGCGACTGGTATCTGCAACAGCTAAAGGCATGCCAGGAGATGAGCCGAAACTATTAGATTTTCGTTACTCCCCAAATTTGATGATAGTTTTCATAATAGACTTGGGTCGTCGTAAATAGTATTGGTTTGGCGGCCAGCGATCGGGGAATACAGTTGGCAGCTCAAAACGGGTTTTTTCGGTTGGGAATGGGATGTACTCAAGATGTCGGGCACGTCTATGGTATTAGATGTCATTTCAGACAAGTTTTCTTGGAAGTCCTAATACATTCACCCTATTCAAATCTTTAATATATCTGTTACGATCGATTCCATTTTCTACATAATTCGAAGACGAAACAATTAGTACATGGAATCTGGTAGCACCGAGAAGAATAACCACCGGGTGACCTCTCGTGCTTTGCTTTATTCACAACGATAATCTGAGGTTTAAAAAACCTTGGCCACTATCCCGGCGGCCGAAATCATTAACCCCAATATAGTCCAAAGAACATTTAAGCGGCAACTGAACTATAGATTATTTTTATACATACGAAGCCGCCCATATGCAGAAGAATGCCTCTATCATATAGAAGTTAGCTCGTCACATTATGTTACAGCTACTGTCAGGTGGATCGTCCTTGGCGCCTGCGCAGATCAAATTAGCTTCGTCAGCATAAGAGGAAGTATTGCTTGCTGGTAACATTACCCTTAGGTTTTGCACTCAGTGCACATCGAGCCGCCTCGGTGAAGCACTCATTAACTCCCCTATTTTTTTT
This sequence comes from Lipomyces sp. NRRL Y-11553, assembly GCA_003705905.2. Classification (NCBI taxonomy): domain Eukaryota; kingdom Fungi; phylum Ascomycota; class Lipomycetes; order Lipomycetales; family Lipomycetaceae; genus Lipomyces; species Lipomyces sp. NRRL Y-11553. The sequence goes on along the minus strand of PPJW02000003.1, from coordinate 606,901 downwards.
CGCTGAACATTCCAAATATCGTAGAGCACCAATCTTCTGCGCAACTTGTAGTCCCTCATCGTAACTAATATATGGCCTTCGTCCTTCCCCGAGCCTGGTTCCATTTGCATCGTCGCCGGCAGAACTTCGTAAATCGCACTTTAGAGCTACCAAGACTAACTTAACGCCTTCGCAATGATCCGCAATTTCTCCGACCCATTTTGTCTGCACGTTTTCTAGAGAATCTCGGGAGTCGATCTACAGGACCGTTAGTGACTGTGAGGGCACAGTCGTCAAACACAGTTGGAACATACACTGAAGCATAGCATGATCGTGTGGGTGTCATTATATGACAGGGACCGCAATCGGTCAAATTCTTCCTGGCCTATATGTGTGACACCAGTTAGAATATGGATGAACGAAAATGGGCAATTCAGATGCAAACTTACCGGCTGTATCCCACAACGACAACTGGAGTGCTGTACCGTCAACAAAAATATCGTGAACGTAATTTTCAAAGACGGTGGGCTCGTAGACTTGTGGGAAGTATCCTCGAGTGAAGACGTTTAATAAGGAAGTCTTGCCACAGGCACCATCGCCCAGAATGACAATCTTGCGAGATACTATACGCTATTAATCACAAGTCGTCCAAATATGGACACCCTAGATGTCAAAATGCTTTTAAATGCACCTAAACTTCTCGGGTAATACGCAAGAACGTACTTGGCCTTTTGGCACTTCCGCAGAGAGGCATATTGCAATAACTACCACGAACGGCAGCAGGTCAACAGAGAGAAATTGAGATAAATGCAAATACCGGTATCGACCAAATTGAAATCTCACGCAGAGCCAAATTTTTCTTTAAGACTCTAGAGCACAGTGGTTCCAGGGGCGCTGCTATACGACGAAATCACCGGGGACTTATAGTTTGCCATTGTCCGCTGCCGCCTCGTGGTCGCGGAATAAATGTGCCCCCCATCGCCTTCTGTGGCTCAGTCTATTGCCACAAGTGTACCAGCCACATCACTCAAAGCCTAGGCTTGCTTATACACGACAGGGCCAATAATATATATTCATGGAGTGCCTCTGTTTATTGTGAACTAAAATCCTAAATCCCTCTGTTTTGGCGTGCAGGAGCTGTCTATCTCAAAATACGGCAGAAATCAACTCTGGTACATAAAAGTCGGTCGACGGAGTAACGCCATACAAGTGCGGGTAACCTTTAACAAAAATTTACCGTCGTACTCTCAGCTCTCCCAGCCGATCAATTGATTCACTACAGTGATTAGGTATATTTGAACGATGCCAGAAGAAAACAAATTAGAAGAGCCGCAGCTTGCGACTCCGCCTGCAACTCCTGCGCCAGCTCCAGCTGCCGCCGAGGAACCGGCTGCCGAAGTCGTTTTGGGGTAAGTGCACTTAATTATTAACCCCGGTTTCACTTGGAACCGGACTGATCTGTTCGTGTTAGTGAGGACGGGCAGCCTCTGTCAAAGAAGGCATTGAAGAAGCTTGAAGCTCAGCGTGAGAAGGAACGGAAGAAGGCTGAGAAGGCTGCACTGCTGGAGGCCGAGAGGGCTGCTAAGGAAGCCAATGAGGTGGTAAGTCCGATTTGTGTTTTTCAGTCGTGTGATCCCGGATATTATAAAAGTAGTGATATTTAACTCGAATCCTTTCTGTAGGACTACTCAGTTGGTAAATATGGAAAGTTGCCACTGATCCAAAGCAACTCGAAGAGCGGCATTAAGAGAATCCAGATCCAGGATATTGACAAAACCTGGGAGGGGCAAGAGGTTGTCTTCCGTGCAAGAGTCCACACTTCACGACTACAGGGTGAGTACAGAACTTTCAACAAAAAGATTTTGAGACCAGACTCTCATATCTGTAGGGAACAAAATGTGCTTCTTTGCCTTCCGCCAGCAAAATGCACTTATCCAAGGCATTCTCGTCGCCAACAAGGATAGCATTTCCAAACAGTTCATTAAATGGGCGGGTTCAATTTCACTTGAAAGTATTGTCTTAGTCCACGGAAGGGTCGCGGCAGCTCCTGATTTGATTCGATCTGCTACTGTGCAGGATGCAGAAATCCAGGTTACCCAGCTCTTCACTATTGCCGAGACCCCCAACCAACTTCCAATTCTTATCGAGGATGCATCGCGGAGTGAGGCTGAGGCCGAGGCCGCCGGTCTGCCGGTAGTCAATCTTGACACTCGATTGAACTCTCGAGTAATCGATCTTCGAACGGTCACCAACCAGGCGATCTTCAAAATCTCGTCTGGTGTTTGCACTCTGTTCCGAGAGTACTTGCTGAAGCACAGCTTCATTGAAGCTCACTCACCTAAGATGATGGCGGCCGCGTCCGAGGGAGGCGCAAACGTCTTCAAAATCAAGTACTTCAGCGGCGACGCCTTCTTGGCGCAGTCTCCACAATTTCACAAGCAGATGCTCATCGCTAGCGACTTTGAGCGTGTCTTCGAAATTGCTCCCGTTTTCCGTGCTGAAGACAGTAATACACACAGACACATGACTGAATTTATCGGCCTTGATATGGAAATGGCAATTGAGGAGCATTATGACGAGGCCATTGATGTTCTTGTCGGCCTTTTCAATTACATTTTCACGGGCTTGCAAGAGCGATATGCGCGTGAGATTGCCATGGTCCGAAGACAGTATCCTGTCGAGGAGTTCAAGTTCCCCAAGGATGGAAAGATGGTTCGCATTCCATTCAAGGAAGGTATTGCCATGCTGAGGGAGGCTGGTCGTGACTTGCCTGAGCTTGAGGATTTAAAGTACGTAAACGGTGTCGGTTTTTGATTGCGAATTGGCTTCGCTGACAGTATAACAGCACGGAGAATGAGCGCTTCTTGGGTCAACTTGTCCGCGAAAAGTACGACACCGATTTCTACATTCTTGACAAGTTCCCTCTCGCTGTGAGACCATTTTACACAATGCCTGACCCGGAGGATCCCAATTACTCCAACTCATACGGTATGTTGCGAACTTAAGCCTTATCTAAATTGGAGCCAATATTAATGAGGTTCCAGATTTCTTTATGAGAGGTGAAGAGATCCTCTCTGGTGCTCAGCGAGTCCACGACGTAGACCTGCTGAGGAAGCGAATGAGAGAGTGCGGACTCGATCCCGACAACGCTGGTTTCAAGGATTACATTGACGCCTTCTCGTATGGTGCCCCTCCACACGCAGGTGGAGGAATCGGCTTAGAGCGCGTCGTCATGTTCTTCTTAGACCTTAAAAACATTAGACGCGCGAGTTTGTTCCCTCGCGACCCGAAAAGATTGCGACCATAGACGGATAAGAATATTGTGGCGCATGTACTGTTGACAAGATTTTCAGTGTTGGTACATGTACAATATAAAAAGATTACGGCAGGTGTATTTTGCGACACTGTCTTTTTTGCCGACACCATTATTAATCGTATATTACTTTGACACGACCCACGTAGTAATACCGACGTGTTAGAGCACCGGTTTTTTTTTTTTTGAAGCACCACGTCGTATGAAAATTTGTGTGATTGATGACCCGAAATAGCAACAAAATTATTCAGGGTGCTTTTCGGTCAGAGCACGAAACATAAATTACCCCTTTCTTTTATTCCTTTAAGTTATGTGGTTAAACCTTATTGAACTTATCAGCCAACCTTTGTTCCCGCGCCAGCTCCCGAATCGTTAAACTCTATCTAAAATGGCTTGCGTTCCTCATGCAGGCGTGTATACATTAAGTTATGCTGCTTCAATTCCGGTGCTTGGGGCTGTTTGTGCTCGTGCATGTTTCGTGTCGTGCGGGTAGAGTAATCTTTGAAGCCCCAACTTGTGCAGCGGACATTTTCTTATAACTGTTCATAGTGAATTTGGGCAACCTTATAATTCTACATTATCTTCGGATTGCTGCTTCACTGGTTTCAATTCAAGCAGCGGTGAGGTTGTTTTGATAGGCAAGAACAAGAACGCGTGTTTGTCGCGCCATTGAAACGCGTCGCCCTGATTTGTTTTTCTGACTTCGTCGGAAATTTTCAACAACGCGCCAATGGCTTTCCTACACCTCCGGAAACGCGGCAATAATGGGCGAAATAGGGCGGATGTGCCTCAGACGAATTCATCTGAAACGAACTTGTCACTGATGGAAAGCAACGGCAACGACAGAAAACACACCTCGCCGCAGCTCTCGCAAGACATCAATGGTTTCTTGCACCATGACCAGCTAAACAACACTAGCAGTAACAGAAGTACACCGCCCCAGAATAATGGTGGAAAACACGTACCCCAGGAGGGGCAGCAAGCGCAAACCAAATCGCAACAACAGTATCCATGGTCACAGCGACCATTTAACGGCGCGTCATTTCCGTTTCCAAGATACGGCCATTCCAGCAGTAACGCAGCTTCTAAAACAGGGCATATTTATCTGTTTGGTGGACTGACAGGATCTGCGCCAAAGAATGATTTGTGGGTTATTGAGACTGGTAAGGGAGCCGTATCCAGTTAACAGATATATTGATAATAACAAATGCCTAGACACATACACTGTCCGTCAGTTGCAAACTGGCGCCGATCTTGTTAGTGCAAGATATGGCCATGCGTCGGAACTTGTTGGAAATGCATTTATTGTGTTTGGAGGAGATACGCGGTACCCAGGCGCCAAGGAGAAGATTGACGACAACCTATACTTTTTGAATACCTGTATGTTTTGTCTGGCATGAAAACACTTTGCGTCAAATTCTGACTAATATATTGAAGCCACATATCAATGGTCCAAAGCCATTGTTACCGGACCCCGACCTCCAGCTCGTTATGGGCACACGATGACTATTATTGGTTCAAAGCTTTATGTGTTTGGTGGCCAGTTCGACGACAACGTTTTCAATGACCTTTATTCTTTCGATCTAAATACAGGTGGGTGGTCCCATTTTCCCACAATGAAAGCGTCGTATAAACTAACTGGCGCAAAAAGTCCAAGGGACTACGACAGAATCGCGATGGGAACTCATTAAACCGGCATCCGACGTTGTTCCTGCGACACGAACCAATCATTCTGCTGTAGTTTTCAATGGAAAGCTCTATGTGTAAGTTCAGGGAACTGAAGTATTTTGCGATGAGTATTTCTGATTAGTTATAAAGCTTTGGTGGCACGAATTCTTCAGGAAGCTATAATGACACTTGGTGTTTTGACCCAATTACGGTGACATGGAAGCAACTAAGCTGCGTGGGCTACTTGCCGAAACCCACCGCGGGCCATAAAGCTGCTATTGTTGGAAATATTATGTACATATTTGGTGGCAGATTGTCCGACGGTACCCATGTGCGCAACTTGGCATCTCTCAAACTAACAACCAATCGCTGGTATACATTCCAAAATATGGGAAAGGCGCCTTCTGCACGGTCTGGACATACCATGTCAGTGGTTGGATCAAAAATATTCACAATGGGGGGCCAGGGTGCACCCGGCAGCCCGGAGGATCACTCTATCGCTTTTGTGCTTGACACTGGCAGAATACGATATCCAGCAGAAGAGAAAGAGCAAACGGAAGTTGAAAGGCCAATTACCAAGCCGACTTCTACGCCACGAGAAAATGGCCAACGCACACCTAATACGCCTCAGCATGAGAGACTGGGCATTAACGCCGGATCGCATAAGGCGTCGCCGCGGCAGATTGAACGTCCGTTCGCCTCTGAATCTCACCGGGCCTCACCGCAGCAAAAAGTGACGGCCAAGCCGATTCAATTTCCTCATCCTCCAATACGATCCCCTAATCATGACTCCGATTCCGGGCGACAGCAAGACCACTATGATCGGACGCGCATTTCAAGGGACGATTATACGCCACCTACGGGTGGACGTATGAATCCGCCGGTTCATGCTGCAAGGCCCCAGCAATCGTTACCTGATCCTCGGTTCTCCAGACAGTCGCCCGTTGTGGCACAGCAGCGCGCTCTTTCACCTCTTCGCGATATTGATGGAAATGAGATTCCGACGACAAGAAGCGCACAACCCACGCCCGTGCTATCGAGCTCTAATGAAAATTTCGTAGCCCTCCCTGCTGAAAAGTACAATGAGCCAAAGCCTATCACGCCACCTCCAAGGCAGGTGTCGAAAGACCTGACGGTTAGCAGCAAGCCCTCGGGGCTGTCAGAACCTTACAATCTGGATAATGGCGTCACAGAAATGGAACGGCTACGTCGTGCGAACAAGTGGTTCGAGACCGAACTGCTCATGGCTCGTCAAGCGGGTTATAAGCTATCTTCGCCTTCTCAGTTTGCTCACTTTGAACTCGAGCAGGCGACACTGTCCAGGGATGACTCCCGGGATATGATATTTATTCAGGCCATGCTTTCTGTGAAGGCCGAGATTGAGCAGGTTAGAAAAAATGTATACGTTCAGACGTCGGAAGCGTCGTTAAAGATTGCGGAAGCAGAGAAACAGCGCGACATTATGTTAAAGGAGCTAGATAATTTGAAGAAAGGAGGTCGGGAGCCAGCGCAATCGCAAGACCTGGGTCTGACCAATACAGAGAGTGCCATAGAGGCAGACAGCGCACTTGAGGCCTTACGGCTGGAGCTGACCAGTGCTCTGTCAGAGATGGAAGCAGCGAAGAAAGAAATTTCGCAGTTGAAGGAAAAAGTTGCGGAAGCGGAGGTAGACAGAGCTAACTTGGCTGCAGCGCAGTCTGAATTACAGTCTGCCAAGGCAGAACTTTGTGATATGCGCGATATTCTGGAATCGTCGACTGCCGACGCTGATACCCTAAGGTCGCAGCTAAACGATGAGAAGGAATCAACTGAGCTTGTTCATAGCGAGATGGCACAGCTGCAAGCAAAGTTCGACACAGTAAACAACCAGAATGAAGAGTGGGCGACTAGTTTGGCGGCAGCCGATGTGGAGATAACTGGCCTTCGTGAGCGATTAGCAGATTATGAGAGCAAGGATGCAGTATACACGGAAGTTGAAGAAGTCAAGATGGCAATTGCAGAAAGTGCTCGACGAATTGAGTCATTAGAGAGACAGGCTGAAGTTGCTCGCACCGGAAAAGCTTCTGCAGAGCAGAAACTCAAAGAGGCCAAGACGGAGCTGGCAAACTTGCGAATCAAATTAGAATCATCAGAGTCGCAGATCGAGGAGCTTACAGCTCACAATGAGGAGTTGACTAAGGAAGTTACCGCATCCCAATCTGCAGTGATGGCTCGTTTTGATAAGTTCTTGGGTAAATCTTCTTGAAACACAGACTGCAGATTAAGGCGATGAGGAACCTTAACGATTGCTTAATGAGGTATTAGTGAATTTTGTAGTATACATTTTGTATTTGTTCTGGTTGTGAATTTCTTGGTCTTCGTCGATTGTAATATTGTTATCTAAATTCTGAATCTATATTATGCAGCACTCTACCGTCTATACTCTACCGTCTATACTCTACCGTCTATGTAATGACCACACCTCCAATCATAAGACGCTACTATGTACAATTTCTATTCCGTCATAAACTCTACAGATTGCCTCCGCCAATGTTCTCAAATTCGCTTTCCCAGCCGTCCTCGTCATTTGCGCTTTCGTTTAGCTCGCCGGATTTCATAGTGGCCAAAATCCAGCCGGTAACCGTAGTTAATGAGGTTTTGGAACTTGGAACAAAATGCCCCCCTGGATGGGTATATACTACCCGCTTCGCCTCTTCGCATGCATCTATTAATGTCTTACTGCGCTGTTCAGAAACGACCGTATCCAGTGATCCCAAGACATGCAACGTCGGCGTCGAAATCAGTGGACTATAAATGTAGTTATGTTGAGGCAATGGCGACCTGAACCCGGAATAGAGGACCGCAAACTTGAACGGCGGATGGCCAGGCGCGATCTTTGTGATTTGAGAACACAGCATCCCAGCCAAGGCAGCGCCTTGCGAAAACCCAACCGTTCCATCAAAAGGGCCCTATATCAATTTAGAACCCGAGCCGTGAAAAACCGGGAATTTGAGAAATCGTTACCTCTTCCTTAATATACTCTGCCAAATATGCCCACGTCTTGTCTAATCCCACATACTCTTGCTTCTCTTCATCTTTAACCCACCACCCATAACTATCATCATCGATGCCAAGACCGTCCAACCGGGACCGCTCTTCAGGATCAGCTGTATCTGGAAGCGCAAGTTTAATAGGACCAGTCGGATAACTAGCCGTAAATCCGAGCTTCAGTAGCGATTTTCTCAACGCGGCAGATTTCTTAGAGAACAAACTACCGGACTTCATCGTGACAAGTGTTTGGTCAGTACGCCGAAATGCTGACTAGAATTTTCATATGTAAGTCATACCTGTGTGTAACCGTGTAAGAAGAGAATTTTTCCCATTTATGAAAATGTATAGGTAATCTATAGAGAAAGAGCTACGTCCACGCGATAGTAATCCGTACCTTAGCTGAAGTAGATGAACCTGAATCGTTGGAGCGAACTCATCAAAGTTTATCAGGCCCATGCGTGTCAACTCCCAGCCGAGCCGCTCAAGTTGAAGAACAAGCGTTGCCCTTATTATAGCTACGTCTGCCATCGTCAAGACAATACTCCCTCTAAGGAACAAGTCTTGTCTAATCAATGAACGTATAATCATATAATTTCTTCTTGCTGAAAGTCAAGGGATATTGAACCATTAATCTTGAACCTCACTATATTATGTGGCGTCAGGATCGCAGATTAGACTCTCCATCCTGCCAAGCCAATTTATCTGCATTCATCTACAATCTTATCTATATAAATAACATCCTATCTCATGTCTTCACATCTGAGATGCCCAAAGAAACCACGAGATACCGGTTATACCAAAACATTCACAGCTTACAGGGGAAGTTCGAAAGAAACATTGACGTCAATTTCTCTAGCAAGCGAGACAACCTTGGATAGCTGGCAAACCTTTTGCGCGGCCTCGTCGAGGTCAGTGAAAGAGAATATCTTCAAGCCAGAGTTACTGATAAGACGCTGAGCTTCCTCAACATTTGTACCCTGGAGACGAGCGACAATTGGCACAGTGATGTTCATTTCCTGCGTTGTGGCGATCAAACCCTTGGCGATGTTGTCGCAACGGACGATACCACCGAAGATGTTGACGAAAATGGCAGTAACTTTAGGCTCACGCAGCAAAATGCCAAAAGCCTGGCGAATAGCCTCCGCAGTCGCACCGCCACCACAGTCAAGGAAATTAGCTGGCTCACCGCCGTAGAGCTTAATGATGTCCATCGTGGCCATGGCAAGACCGGCACCGTTCACGAGACAACCAATGTTACCATCGAGCTTGATAAAGTTGAGACCGTACTTGGCAGCCTCAATCTCATCAGCATCTTCCTGGGTGGTATCTCTCCAGCCCCAGACATCAGCTTGTCTGAATGACGCGTTGTCGTCAAATCCAAGCTTAGCATCCATGGCGAGAACACGGCGATCAACAGTCTCGGACAGAGGGTTGATCTCAACCTGGGTGGCATCTTTCTCCTCGAACACCTTGTAGAGCTTCTTAACGACATCTGCGGCCTCTTTGTTGGCAGCATCAGAGAAGCCAAGTGCCTTAGCAACCTTCAAAGCTAACTCATCGGTGACACCAGTATGGATGTCCACAGGAGTGGAAAAGATTGCATCCGGGGTCTCCTTCGCCACAGTTTCGATATCCATACCGCCCTGGCTTGAGGCAACAATGACGGGACCACGAGTAGCACGGTCGAGGAGGATGGCAAGGTATGCCTCGCGACGAACAAACTCTCGCTCGACGACGTAAACCGCAGTGCAGAGCTTGCCAGCAGCGCCGGTCTGTTTAGTAATGAGTTTGTGGCCGATCATCTGCTCAGCATAGATCTTAGCCTCGACTGGCGAAGTAATTAATTTAACACCGCCCTTGAGGCCATTGTCAAAGGTACCCTTGCCACGGCCTCCAGCGAGAACCTGCGCCTTGATAACCATGTCGTCCTTTCCTATATAAAATGTCAGCAAGCTTTTGAGTCAATGAATTGAAATCTCGAGTTTTTAACTTACCAAGCTTCTGGGCAATCTTCTCAGCTTCATCGGGAGTAGATGCGGCATCGCCATCGGGGACTGGAACGCCATACTAAATGGACTATCATCAATAACAAGGTCTAGGAAAAAAAGACCAACTTATAACATACGTCTTTGAGAATGGCGGCCGATCGATACTCGTGCAGAGACAAGAATCGTTGTTGCTAACATCGTTAGATACCTCTCATAACCTATATGCAGCGGTAAAAGCAACAAATTCGCACGCAACACCAATAACCATATAACTAATCATTAATATAGCCATCAATTGCTTGTTTTAGACGACCATAACGAGCACTATAATTGGTAGCAGCGACATTCCGGTGTAATGCGGACACCCGACGACACATCTGACATTTATCCGATGACTACAACAACACCACCCGCAATTGAAAGACATAAGTCGATAATTCATTTGAGGTTTTCGACAAAATTAACCATGCAATGCATCATATTGACATTCAATGACTGGGAATATATAAATGCAAGTGGGAGACCGATTGTTGCGTGCCTGCCAAAATGTATCCTGAAACGTATGAAGAATGGTACACACCTGTCTAAGCGCGCCAGCGCGCGAGACTGTCCGGGACGCGGTTGCGAGATGTCCGGTAAGCGAAACAGCACGTTTAAGAAGCATTGGTTTAGACCCAAAGGATAAATTGTTGGTGAAGGAAAAGAGCGATCGATGTTAAGAGAGATATGAATTGAAGAAGCGGCGGGATCTTAGTTGCCGGAAGGTTAGGTTTTTGTGTACCTGGTGCCACAGAAATGGACCTATAGTCGGAGTCCGAAACTCATAGCCTGACCGTACCCTGACTTTTCAAACCAGCATGGCATCTGAGACCGCGCTGCTTGCCTCCCGATTTGCCGTCTCTATTGCTCAGACTCGTGCCCTGGTCGCTTCCTGGCTCGAGTCTGACCCCAAAGGCAAGGCAGATACCAAAAACAATGGTTCTGGCAATACTGCTGGCTCTGACCGGGATGATCTACTCGACGAAGCGGAATCCGACGAAGCAGAATCCGACGAAGAGCAAGGGAAAAACAAAGAGAGGTCAAGAGAAATCGGACTGGACAAGGCAAAACAACGCAATGAAAGGGCGAATGCTCAGGGACATGAAGATGTAAGAATGTCGACTGAGGATGAAACATCGGCCAATGATGAGGACAATGAATTTTCAAAAAAATACACAATTATCGTTGGACGGTTAGTGAATTTAGGCTTTGATAATGGGGCTTGACTGACTGGGGTTTATGTAGAGGTGGAATTGGCACGCCAGCGTCATCTGACACTTCAGAGTCGTTGAAACCATCAGTGAGCGCATTCAGACAGCGAAAGACGATTGAGTTCATGCAAAAGCAGATCCATAAGCGTCGAGCGGAAAATACGCGTTTGCAAGTCATTTCCAACTCACGTAATTCGGGAGAAGTAGACGAGGATGGTGACGAGGAGGAAAGCCGAACCACGGCTGTACAAGCCGGGGCTAAAAGACCTGGCTCTGATGGGCCGATGTCTAATGGACCACCGTTTTTGAATACACATCCAGCGTCTGAGAGTAACGGCAATGACACCTCCATACCCACACCTACCAAGAAAATCAAACACCTATCAGTGCTAGATGATTTGATTCTTCAAAGACAAGAGCAGCAACGAAGGAAAAAAAAAAAGAAAAAGAGGGTCAGCAAAGGAACCTCAGAAGCTTGATTCCAATGCAACCCTCGATTGTTTTATCTGTGTATTTGTATAACTCATACGTTTCTACGGTAGTTATAAAATACTTATCATCGCATCAATGAGAAGTGGTTCATTCCGGGTAAATGTTTTTTACCCCTGGTTCTTGGAACTACAATTTTTTTCCACTTGGACTCCTCCCAACTTCGTAAGATCACTCCATCGACTAAACCTGTAAATACATTCCTACAGGTTTCGGATTTTCGGAATTTGAGGAAGCAAGACTATATAGAAATGCTAAAGTCGACTGCGAAGTCTGCCTTAGCCACCAAAGCAACGCAGGGTCGTCACGAACCGTTACTTGTCGATTATGAAAATGCTGCTTTAGGAGATGGGAAGTTGAAGACTCCTTCTCGCGGCAAGCGAAGGCGCGAGGATGACGATGACCTTGAGGATGACGAAGACGAGAATTTCGTTGATGCGGCGTTGTCACGGAAGATTCTGCAGATTGCCAGGGATCAGCAGCAAGAAATTAATGATGAGAATACTTCAGAGAAGACGGACAAGCTGCGCAACGACGAGGAGAGTGACGATGACGAATTTGAAGATTATGATGACGTGGATGACGAGGACGAGTATGCAGAATTTGAAGAATTTCAGAAAGAAGAAATGCGAGGACTTGAGTTAGAAGATGAAGATAGTGCATTGTTTGAGAGGTTTTTGCCAACGGGTGCCCGTGGTCTGGGGAACGACAAGCCACTTACACTGGCGGACAAAATTATGGAGCGATTAGAACAGCATGAAATAGATATGAAGCGCCAAGGCATTGGAAAGCCAGAGGAACCGGAGTTTCCCCCAAAAGTCGTCGAAGTCTACGGCAAGTAAGTAACATCAAATTTTGACATGAGTTTACGTGATTCTAATCCATTGCATAGAGTGGGGCTTCTTCTTTCGCGGTATCGATCAGGAAAGCTACCCAAGGCATTCAAAATTATTCCATCCCTGAAAAATTGGGAAGACATTCTCTTTTTAACTCAGCCTGACTCATGGTCGCCAAACGCATGCTATGAAGCAACTAAATTATTTATAAGTAGCCTGAAATCAAAGCAATCTCAGAGGTATGGGGTAATAACTAGGATGTACTGCAAATGCTAAGCTGCGTGTAGATTTATGTCGGATATCTTGTTGGATCGGGTACGCGACGATATTCGCGAGAACAAGACACTTAATTATCACCTATACCGGGCTCTGAAGAAGTCGCTTTACAAGCCCGCAGCCTTCTTCAAGGGCTTTTTATTTCCACTCTGTGAGGTATGCTGTATTATGTTCGGTACGATAGGCTCTGCATTGACTGATAAATTCTTAGTCTGGAACTTGTACGTTGAAAGAAGCGATTATTGTTGGCTCTGTCCTCTCGAAAGTGTCAATCCCAGCATTGCATTCGTCCGCGGCACTCCTCAGGCTAGCAGAGATGGAAACGTACTCTGGTGCAAACTCGCTTTTCATGCGAGTGCTGATAGATAAGAAGTATGCGTTGCCGTACAAGGTCGTCGACGGCGTGGTCTTTCACTTTCTCCGATTCCGTAGCTCTGCTTCTGATCCAAGCGAAAAGGACCAGTCACTGCCGGTGCTATGGCATCAGGCATTTTTGACGTTTGCCCAGAGATATAAGAACGACATCACGGAGGAGCAGCGGGAAGCGCTTCTAGAAGTCGTCAAAGCCCGGGTACATCCGAAGATCAGCCCGGAGATCCGTCGAGAGCTACGAGAAGGGGTTGCCCGAGATATGATGGTTGAGTAGAGAGTAGGTTGTAGTAACTACTTTACGAATGCGTTGCTAGTTGTATAGCTAGGACATTATTATGTTGGACTTGTACTGATATGGGTTGGTTCAGGTAACGTGCAATTGAATTGGTAACTCGACTTTCACTCAGAAGTTCGAAGAGCATGTCCCTCTTGAAATGGATTTAAGTTTGAGTCTCTCGATCTGAATTTTTGTAGAGGGCAAAAAGTATAGCTTAAGCGAACAATCGCCAAGCATGTAGGCATTACGTACTCGTAAGCCAACAGGTCCTCTATAAGATTTCAATTAATATTCATTTCAATCTTAGCGGCGTTGTTGTCAGACCCCTTGGCGTGGTTCTGTATTGTCAAGTGGCGCGTCGTAGATAAATTCGGCAGATTGCCATCGACAAAGAGCGTAGAGCTAATTGATGGAGCTAATAATGAGTAATTATGTTCAAATTTGTCGTTGGTGAGTCCATCAGCGCTTTTAGATTGCTGGCACACCCACTCAAAAAATAATCGGCTAGGACGGCGCTCCCAAGCCCTCCCACTAAGTGGACCCACCTCGGTGTACTTTTGTACTTCCCAAGATATGACCTCCCCTTCGTAGAGCGTCAGCTCCGTCATACATCGTCAGACGTTCACTGCTCCATGCCCGGCTCTCTTCGCTCGCGTACGCCATGACCATGAATGGTGATGATGCTACCGTTGCCGCGTCTTCGATCAACCCCGAGCGACCCCAGTCTGCCCCACGTACAGTATCCTCCGACAAAATCGACCATCTGTCTCCTAGAACTGCTGCAGTGACCCATGTCGACTTGGGTCGCTCTGATTCCAATGCTCCTTCGTCGACTACCACGCAGTCCGCTGGCATATCTTCCACGGCAGGGATATCTGTTACCGTACCTACAGGCGTGTCTGCACCGGGTCAACTGAAAGTCAACCAGTCTGCATTCATCCACAAACTCTACAAGTGCGTGGCGTTCCCGCATATTTGAGGTGACGATTGTGTAAAGGCGAATGCTCATCACTCGCTCATCGCTTACGCACACCGGACTCTACCGAATTTTCTTTTCTCGAAGCTGAACGCTAACGTGCTCTAGCATGCTGGAGGATCCTTCTATTCAGCATCTCATTTCGTGGACGTCAACCAGCGACAGCTTCGTCGTGTTACCTAACGAAGAGTTTTCAAAGGTTTTGAGGTACATCTTTGCACCAGGTAACAATAATTCAAATGACAGTCGAACTAATGCAGACCTAGCCAATACTTCAAACATACTAATGTGTCGTCTTTTGTGCGGCAACTGAACATGTATGGTTTCCACAAAGGTGTGAAAATTTTCAAATTTCAACAAACCACTAATTACGTGCGCTGACTTCGGCACAGTGAACGACGTTTTTCACGCAGGTTCAACTATAGATTCGGGACAATGGGAATTTAAACATGGAGACGGGAGTTTTAAGCGCGGTGATGTCGAGTCGTTACGCGGGATCAAGCGTCGAGCCTCGCGACAGTCTGTAGTTCACCGTGAGTCGATTTCATCCTCCAAAAGCGGATCCGTGTCTATGCCAGCAACCCCAATCTCGCCAAACGGAACCTCAATACCGATAAATTCCTCGCCTGGATTCCTTGGTGACAGTGCAGGGAGTCATGCTGCTGCATTGACTGCTGCCAATACTACTACTGCTGCCATGGCCGCTGCTCAACGAGGAAGTCTCCGTGGCGAATCCACTGACGCCATGAGGCTAGCGACTCTGGAAAATACAATGTGGCAGTTACAGGATTCGCAGCTACGGCTTCAGGCTAGAACAGATATGGTATTGGGGTCTGTCCGGAGCTGTCAAGAAGTATGTGATTGGTCAGGATACGGTGTGGATTTTGTGTCTGACGATTATTGTTAGTGGCTGAGAAGCTTGATCTCTATTGTTGCAAGGCTACCATTTGGGAATGATCTAGCATCAATCGAAGCGGAACGTACGTTACATTGAATCATTGTGGGGGTGACAACAGCAACGGCTAACTGCTTCCCAGTTAGGAGACTTCATGACGATGTGAGCAGGCGTGGGCAGCTCCTGGTCGATGAGCCTTTGGCTGCATATTCACAACACCTGAAAGTTGAGTCACCTACCGCCGGTGATCTTTCACCTCTTTCAAATGGCGGCCGAAAGTCAGTGTTTGTTCCGCAGTATTTTCCGGCAGAGGGAGTGGCTCCTGGCTCTGGAATGTTGAACCCACCAAGCATTACGTCGGTTCCTCAGTCCCATCAGGAATCTATGACACATCAATATGGACCTACTCTACCACTTAATCCTGCGTTGCTGCGAAGTCGCCCGGGATCGTATCCTTCAACATCTTACGCTCACCGTCAGCCACCGACACTACGACGGCATACTTCGGGCGACAGTCGAACGGTTGCCAGTGCACGGAGCTGGAGCGATGTGTCGTCGTCAACGGATAGCAGTGGCGATGCGGGCTCAGTTCACAATCCGCGACGGTCACTCTCTAGTGCGATCTATGGGACCGAAAACTCCGCATTTAACAGCGAGAGGTCGGCAATTCCTCCCCAAACGGCAGCAATACATTCACAAGTGTTGTCACCGTTGTCGCCTTCTCCGGCGTCTCTTTCACCATTACATCAGCCTCTCCAAGGAATTGCGAACATGAGACGGGAGAGCATTAATCCTGCAGTCCAGTTTTCGTCCGTCAATAAACATTACCGATTGCATCCAGTTTCGCCAAATATGTCGCCAACATCGGGACTAAACACAGGGTTCGCGAGTGAGCCTCCACCTCCTTCCGGCTTATCACAGCCGCTACCGCCTTTGCTGCCATCTCAAATGCAGCCGCAAATACATGCGACTCAGCAGCAGCTGCTACCGACCGAAAAGCAGCAACAACCGCCAACGTCAGCGCCGTCCATTACTTCATCTGTCGCAGCTCCGAATAATTCATCGACCTCTAGACAATCTGTGGTCGTCGGTGTGCAATCTTTATTAAACCCACTAGAGAAGGAAGAATGCGCAGACGAAAGCCCGCCATTGTCACCCCTGTCGACTGGTCGCAAACGGCGGAAAGGTCAGTAATTTCATGGAAATCGACGCAGATGGACTGTACATTAAATAGGACGACGCAAAAGTTTGTACGACTAGTGGGTGATTAATATTTTAAGGGCCAACCGATGTGCTTTTGAAAATTTAATGTGCTTCCGTTAGACGAAGTTGTTACATATAGCCATGTTACTTATAATTTATGCGGCGGTAGAACTACCCTCTTTGTGGCGTTTTGGAAGTTTGTATCTTTACTAGTATTATTGAAGTGCTTGGTTATCGACTTTTAAAGTCCTTGAGCGATAGAGCTATGTATTATTTGATGTAAGCTTGGAAGCAGCAAACTACTGTGACGTGAGGTGAGGGCTTAGCAAATTCAATACCTTATTTAACTTGGGACTGATTACGACGACGGGGCACTGGTATTTTACGCTGGTGGTAAGGACCGACGAGTGACGACACAGTCATTACACCTTTGTCCATATGAAGTTCCATTTTATTCATGTACATAGACGTAGGTTGTACACTTAAGAGGGTGGTTAATTGTAGCTGCCCGCTGAGGCTTGCCTCCTTGCCTTCTGGTCTGGCCAGAAGGCAAAATCCCCGGCGTGGTCGGCATGCTAGCAGTCTAACGCGAGAGAAACTAGGAACGCATTCATATTCTGACTCCATCCGGGTAACTTGAGCGGTTCGACAAGGTTATAGTAGTGAATTGAGGTTCGTCAACAGCGAAGCATCGGACGCGTTAGTTGCATAGCAGTGTGGGTTATACTACTTTGCCAATTCGAAAATTTTGGCCATCTATAGATTATATAGAGCATTGACCGGGAACTGGGAGACAGATCGCGACAGATAAGTTGCAAGGGTAATTGGGACGCGGTTATAATTGTCGACTTAGGTGCGTCATTATTCAATAGGCGCACCATTCAATTCGAGACTTTGGCCAGATATGATTTATACGGCTTTTCGCACCGCTTATTTGCAAAGGCGTTTGCCATGTGTGGCTGGAAGCGGAGTTCTGTCCGCGGCGAAGGCTGCTGGTACGAGGTTTATGACTACCGAGACTGACGTCGCACCGAATTTCGCATTTGCATTTGAGTATGTGGTAATCAGTGGCTTGGTATACTTATCAATCGGTTTGTGTATATACTAATGGGCAATAGTATTGACGGAGTTTTGGTCCGCGGCGCGAAACCATTGGCAGAGGGCAAGAAGGCCCTGAAGTGCCTCCAGGAACACAAAATTCCTTGGTATGAATTGGCACGTAGATGCGCTAATACATGGGTAGTTAGTAACCAATCATTAGGGTGCTACTAACGAACGGCGGAGGCAAATCAGAAGTTGCCCGCGTAACCGACCTGTCGGAAAAACTCGAAATTGATATTTCCACGAGGCAATTTATACAATCCCACACTCCATTCAGGCGACTCGTGGACAATTACAGCAAAGTCTTAGTTGTCGGCGGTGACGCCGATACATGCCGTTATGTGGCCGAAGAATACGGATTTAAAAACTGCGCAATGTCGCTCGATATCATCGCTGCCCAAAGAAGTATATGGCCGTTCCACAGGTTCTCAACCGAAGACCTCCAACAGGCGCGAGCACTTTCTGAAGATGCCTTTGATGCAATACTGGTGTTCAATGACTCGAGGGATTGGGGATGCGATACCCAGGTCATTGTTGACCTGTTGACATCTGAAGGAGGAAAATTGGGTACGAAGAACAGCAATTTGGAGCAGGCATTACCAATATATTTCTCAAATAACGACTTGTTGTGGGCGAATGAGTATCATCTTCCGCGATTTGGACAGGGCGCATTTAGAACGTGTGTTGAGAAGCTGTTTAAGGACTATACAGGACGGGATTTGCAGTCGTAAGCACAATCGGGCTATATGATTTTGTTTGCTTGGCATATACTAATATTGTTTTGGTCCTAGAACAATTATCGGCAAACCATACCTCTTCACTTATGAGTATGCGCATGGCGTGCTTAACGATTGGCGACAAGAAAAATTCGGATATGAGGGAAAGTTGCAAAGAGTGTACATGATTGGCGATAATCCGGCGTCGGATATTGTTGGTGGAAATGGATATGGTTGGTATTCCATTCTCGTCCGCACCGGTGTCTTCAAAGATGGTGACCAGCTACATGCCGCTGCGAAGCCCAAGGTTATTGTAGACAATGCTTTAGAGGCCGTCATGCATGCTATCCAGAATGAGATAAAACTCAAATAGTTTGATAAATTATTTATAGAGTTAGATAGATTGCTTCGTATAAGTATGCATGGATCAAATTCATTCCAAATTTATCGAACAAACTGTATACATAGCAAATAATCGAATTCCATGTCCAGTCCATCGCAATTAACGAGTGATAAATGAACACTGATGCGGGTACATACCAAAACCAGAATAACTTACAGCAAGCAAGAGAGCGAATATACCAAGAACAATACCATGAAAAAGCCCCACCACCACCAATTCCCCGACCCAAGCAAAACCATTAATACCAATCACGCAATCCACAATCCACCACCTTCCCGCTCACTCAAAACTTCGATTAATTCGCTAACTTCTTCATCGTCCTTCGTCCAACCCAGCTTAATGCTGGCTCTAACAATTCGTAGCTTTGGTAGTCGGCCTTCAAGAACGGCAAGCGCAATATCGTCGGCCTGGATTTTTCGTGACTGTCCAAGCATACCGCTGCAATCTAAATCCAACATTTCCAACGGGTGAGGACTGGGTACATTTTCAGCCGAGAGCAGGCGGTGAGTAATATAATCGGTCGACACAACCAGTTTCCGCAATGATGGGCAAAATTTCAGAGCTGCGTCCAATGAATTATAGCTCAATGCCGGCAACGGGAACAATACCCGAAGCGACGTGAGTGATGGACCCAACCTCTGGCACAAAGATCTCACAGAGTCAGTTTTGACGAAAGGACAATGTGCCATCGATAATGTCTTGATCGTGTGCGGAAACTTAGTTTGGGATAAAAAGTCGTCAGAGATGCCGCCTGCAAGGCCTAACTGCGAGAGATTCGGTGGCCAGAGATCATCCTCGAAATCCACACAAAACACGGATGAGCGCGGAAAGTGCAATACGGTTAGCTTCTGCAGATTCCTGATTGCTAGAAACAGTTCTCGCAAATCGACTGTCTCCGACACTAGGCTCAGATCGAGAACCCGAAGACGACCGCATTGCCGGACGCTGACAAGCGGTGCATATCCGAAACTTGTTTGCGGCGCGTAAAATTCCTCTAAATTACGCGAGCACCGTCGTAGTAGTCGCGAAGTGTACGAGTTCTTGCCGGACTGGATGATGAAGCGAAGGTCAAGCACGTGCACGTAAGTCCCTAGTATGTCGCTGCTGGAAAGAGTGTTAACAAATGAGAAGTAATTCTTGGGACTGAGTCGGGGCCGACGGTAAATGTACGGACGAGCTGCGTAATACCACGCCCGGGAGACGTAAAGGAGGCTAGCTGGAAATGGCTCAGGCACAAACGATAAAATCAATTCTATAATCTCCATGGGCAGATATCGGTACCGATACAATGATGATTCTGGGTGCCGAAAAGAATCATCTGGGGTGTCAGGTAGCACAGTACTGCTAGAAGATACTGTTACTGAGCTTGACAGTGGGGATGATGGTAACGACGAGGAAGATGAGGCAGAATCGGATGCGAAAGAACATGATGAATTTGAAGATAAAGAAGTCAGCGACGACTGCGAGTCGGACGTCATATCTGCCTGCGCAGAGTGCGCTCCCTGTGTGTAGGCTTCACCATACTTCTTGGTTGGAGCGCGTCCCTTGCGGGCTTGGCGCTTAGTCGGACCGGTCCGAATATTGACGACGACAAAAGAGTTGGACGCTATAGAGCGTGTGGATTAGTCGTTGCAAGGTCGTTGCGAGTTCGCGCGAGGCGGGGTAGTGAGAGACACTGAGGGGAAGTTCGACGTCGAGCGTTGAAAATGTCCGTTGCCGCTGAAGCTTTGGCATCATGCAATAATTATGGTGATGTCAGCACTGCTAAGGGTGTTGTACCGATGCACGATATAACTGCAACTTGGTCACTAAACCCTTAACTACTGTCGTTGCAATATTCAATAATAGCGTTCGCGCGTCTACCAAGTACCAAGCCCCCCTGAGTTTCCCCTTTGAGAGACTATTATTGACTCTGTTTTTCGCGTCAATTCTTTTGATCTCGGATACTCTTAGTTGACTCTTCTAAAGTTTGAGACTCGCCGGCAGCTTGCGCTCTAGAATCACGGTCTAGTGAGCTCAGCCGTTCAGTTTTCGCGTTTTATTCCGCGTACAGGTGATTTTGAGGTAGCGCACTGTACAAAATGTCGAGCACCTCCGTCAAATTCTCCACTCTACCCGCCAAAGATAAGGCTACAATTATGTCAATTACGGTTCTCGCCGTTCTTGTCAGATTGTATAAAATATGGGAGCCTTCATCGGTCGTGTTCGATGAAGTTCATTTTGGTGGATTTGCTTCAAAGTTTGTCATCGCGTGCGATAATCTATATTCGGCAATGTCTAATTTGTTTCCAGATACATCAAAGGACGATACTTTATGGATGTCCATCCCCCACTCGCAAAACTTTTAATCACATTAGCGGGTTATTTGGCTGGATATGATGGAAATTTCGATTTCAAGGATATTGGAAAGTAAGGTTGTCCTGAGAGAAGATCTACTGACCAAGGCTGACAACTGTCTTGTTCATCTAGGGACTATATTGAGGACGGTGTCCCGTATGTCGCAATGCGACTTCTTCCAGCCACTTTGGGTGTCCTTGTCATTCCATTGGCATTTTTGACGCTCAAGGCTTATGGATGCTCCAGCTTGACATCTTCTTTTGGCGCCCTTCTCGTGCTCTTTGGTATGGTGAATCGGCCCATCTTATTAGATACTTTGCTGATTTATCTCAGAGAATGCGCTTACGACCCAGTCGCGATTTATTCTTCTTGACTCGCCTCTAGTATTTTTTACAGCGCTTACTGCCTACGCGTGGTCGAACTTTCAAAACCAGCCGGCTTTCCAGTCATCATGGTATTGGTACCTGTTTCTTACCGGCTTATCTCTCGGTGCGACTGTGAGCGTGAAATGGGTGGGACTCTTCACAATTGCTTGGGTTGGTGTCACTACGATTTCCGGTCTCTGGCACCTTCTCGGAGATCTGTCAGTCACGCCAACCAAATATGCCAAACACTTTTTCTGGCGCGCCGTATTTCTAATCGGTTTGCCCGTAACATTTTATATGTTGATGTTTGGCATTCACTTTATTTGCCTGGTCAACCCGGGTGACGGCGATGGCTTTATGAGCTCTGAATTCCAAGCTACCCTGAACAATAAGAAAATGGCCGATACTCCGGCCGATGTGGCATTCGGAAGTCAAATTACGATCAGACACTGGAACACTCAAGGCGGTTATCTTCACAGCCACGACCATTTGTACCCTGGAGGTTCTAAGCAGCAACAAGTTACCCTCTACCCTCACAAGGATGACAACAACCTTTGGCTAGTTGAGAACGTTACCGAAGTTGACGTTGAACTTCGCGATCCTGACCCGGTCTACCTTAAGGATGGCGACATCATTAGATTGCACCATTTGAAAACATATCGACGACTTCACAGTCATGACGTGCGACCTCCAGTCACTGAAGCAGACTGGCAGAATGAAGTCAGCGCGTATGGTTACAAAGGATTTGAGGGTGATGCGAACGACAATTTTCGGATAGAGATTCTTGAGAGCAAATCCAAGCCTGGCAAGGCACAACAGCAAGTTCGCGCAATTGACACCAAATTCAGATTGATTCATACGATTACCGGTTGCGTTCTGTTCTCGCACAAGGTCAAGCTGCCCAGTTGGGGCTATGAGCAGCAAGAAGTTACCTGCTCGAGACAGAGTACACTGCCCAACAGTATTTGGTATATTGAATATAATGAGCATCCCGGGCGTATGTTGTCTATTGTCCTGTGGGAATACCTAAGTTACTTACTGAGCTTTTAGTCCCGGAAGATGCCGAGAAGGTTAACTATCCTAAGCTCGGATTTTTCAAGAAGTTCGCAGAGCTACAGCAAGTCATGTGGGAGACAAATGCAGGTTTGATTGCTGCGCACAACTGGGATTCTCGGCCGGAGGCGTGGCCCTACTTGCGTCGCGGTATTAATTTCTGGATCAAGGATCACAGGCAAGTTTACCTTATTGGCAACATATTTACCTGGTGGTTAGGAACCGCTGGTCTTGTAATTTATTGTCTATTCAAGATTACGACAATCCTGCGTTGGCAACGCGGATATGGCGACTATTCGCTCGCATCCGTGCAAGCTTTCAGCAACAAGGTCGGAACCAATGTCGTGGCCTGGGCCCTACATTACTTTCCTTTCTTCCTCATGAAGCGACAGCTTTTCCTGCACCATTACCTTCCCGCTCTGTATTTTTCCATCTTATCAGTGGTTATAGCATGGGATCTGTTCTGCAAGAACGTGCTAAAGCATAGGGCCATCACTACTGTAGCGACTATCGGATTACTTGTCGCGGCGGTGTATATCTTTGTGACTCTGTCGCCACTCGCATATGCCGAGCAATGGACAAGAGACCAGTGCGAGAATGCGAGGTTCCTGAAACATTGGGATTTCGATTGCAACGCTTTCCCAACTGATGTGAGTAGCTGATTGTGTAGTTAGCTCTTGCACCTCTATCATCTAACGACGATTGTAGATCTCTGGTTACGACGCGTCGAGCATTACTAACGTCTCGTCCGTCCAGGGAAGCGTTGCGGGAGAGACCGACGGTAGCGACTCAAGTTTGCTGTCGCCTGAGGAGATGGCAAGAGACGAATTGTAGGTTTTTATTCATGCAGTAGTTTACCAAAATGAACTGCAATAAGTGTAAAGATGGATTTGCTATGGCGAGTTCATATCAGTAGACAAAAGTTCGACATCATTCGGTCGACTTCAGTTGTTCTTTATTAATAAATATATGTACAGCAAAAGATCAGCAAACCAATATATAACATACTGCAAATCTCATCATGAGCCGTGTCGCGGCTGTGGTAGTAAAGTCTTTGGTGGTGGCGAAGATGGAAAGTCTATTATATGAAATTCGTTCTCGGATGACAACATGACATCCGTGAGTTTATTTTCGTTAATTTGAGCATTATCGACTGGGTCTGCGGACATATGATTACTCTTCTCCCGAGAGTTACGACAGTCGGTAGCACTAGCACGGTTACCTGGATGCTGACGCGTTTCGTGTTGTCGGTCATTGCAGATTTTATGTCGTTTATGTGACTTTGCTGCTACTGCGCTTGCACCGGCACCGTCCTTGACTGTGTTCTTTTTCCGAATCCGAGACCGAGAGGTACCGGGAGGTCTTCGGATACAGTTAGGATTTATCGGAGACAAGGTGATTTCACAGATCACTTGGACTGGTTCGTCAGGTGCCTCTGGCGTCCGTGGAAGATGCATGTGCACGTCATCAATGGGATCAGTGGAGAGGACATGCATTGGCGGTGACGTGACGATAGTGGTATAATCATGTACCGAAGTCCCGGTGGTGTGTGGCCCGTCAGATTCTAGAATGTCCTCTGACCGGTCCGTGATGCTCGCCTGTACTTCGTAGAGACCATTGGCGGTTGTACACCTTGGAGATGATGTAAAAGCATCAAAAAATGGTGACGAGCCGACCGACATAGAATCAACCAGATGCCTTCTTAGTCGTAACTGGTGGATGAATAATATGGATTCACGGCCAGCCGCGCCCCAAGTCGATTGTCCTGTTTCATCAGATGTGTCAGCTTTGCGCAAAATCTACGAGATTAGTAGTATTATTGGGGGACGATAGATACCGGCGCCCACGTTGCTGGTTACTAAGACGATTCGAGAAGATAAAGCATGCTATCTTGTGAGCATATCTATGATGCCAAGTAATCCCCGGACTGCCAGTTAGGTTAATGACGAGAGAGCATGACGAACAGCGTTGTGGCGGTGCGTAAGCTACTAAACCCTTGGAAGGATCTGGAACATTGCATAGTGTGGCTTTTGCACACTAAATTAGTATGGGCTGACCTTGCATGTGGCGAAGCACATGACCATCCGAGCCGCACAAACTGAGGTTTCTCGAATAGTGTCGCATTATCTCGAAATTGAGCGAGCAGAAGTATATATTGGCCGTGCAGTTCCGGCCAGTTGACCGTTTTTAATTCTTTGTCTTCAAGAATCCAAATTGATCAGTGATCTTACACAACACAAAAAAACTACTAGTATAACTACTACAATGTCACTTTCACGATTATTGAGCTCATCGGCAATTCCTTCCGCCCGTGAGCTGCTTTACCCATCTTCGCGACTATTGCGTCTATTTGAGGATCCATTCTTTGACCAGGCGTTTCCCACTCCGCTCTCGTCTAGCCTGGCGAACACGGCCTTCTCACGAACACCGACGTTCGACGTGAAGGAGACTGAGAACGAATTTGTCCTTCAAGGCGAATTGCCAGGTGTCGACAAGAAGAATCTCAATCTCGAGTTCATTGATCCCCAGACACTAAGCGTCAAAGGCACTATTGAGAAGTTGCAAGAGTACACGTCGCCATCCGCAGAGCATGGCGGTGAAGTATCGCAGGCCACCGAGTCGACTTCAGCGGAAGTTACAAAACCAGAATCAGAAAGGAGTGTTACCCAACAAGGACATCAGCCGACATACTGGGCTGCCGAAAGGGTTTATGGCGAGTTTTCGCGGTCGTTTAAGTTTCCGTCCTTGGTTGACTCAGAGCGGGTATCTGCTTCCTTGAAAAATGGCGTCTTAAATGTTAGAGTGCCAAAGGTCGGCGAGACTACTTCCAAGAGGATCGAGGTCTCGGAGGAGTGACAAGTCGACGACGATGACTTTTTTAATAATGAATTATGATATTGGTTTTCGTTGGATTTAAAAGGAATTGACTGAGAGTGTTATTCGTTGGTTGTTTGATAACCTGGCTTTGCATAGTAACTAACTAATGTTCTTTGGATTTTGTACATATTTCTATGAAGCAACCCCATTTGTACATATTATATATTAATCACAAAAAAAAAGTAACTCCCATTAGGTAGCATCTACTTGATACGATGGACAATTGTCCTCAACCAGGTTGTGCCCTGGTGTTCTTATGTTGCGGTGATCATAAAGCTCTGTGATATAACTACCACATATATTCATGTAAGCTGTTGTTTCTTCACATAGCTTATGAGACAAGAATGATGTTCAAATAATTCAAATTTATGGACTAATTAGGAAAGAATCGGATTCTATTCTGAAAGAAATAAATCTTGGCCTGTTGTTTAAAGGCAGAGCGAATCAGCTGGTTCGCTATAAAGCCTATAAAGTGATCGTCGATTAAAGTTGTCTCATGTGGCTAATTAGCGGCGATCTGGGGTTGACCCTACCCATTTCTGGCCTTGTGGACTCCAGAATGCTTATTCGGTAACCAAAATTATGCACGTGATCGCAGTAAGGTTTACCCCACACCGCATCCGCCACATGCTCCCGACAAGTTGATGACTTGAACTTCACCCAACTTTCCATATTGACTTTTATATTTTTCCCAAAGAATCTCTTTTTATTGCTTGGATAGTAGTGACCTTATATATTCGATATTTAACAAAGGCTCTTTTGAACCTCCACCCCGAAGTAAATCCACCGACCAGCACCTCGGGGCAATGACGACCAGCCTTTCCTCTGCACGACATGCACTCCAACCACTCTTCTTTTGCAGATCTCCCAGGGTCATGCATCGTACTCGACTGATTCCCGGACGAGCAGCAGAACGAGCTTCACGCTTCCATAAAGCTGGTTTCTCGACAACTGTGTTGGCCCGGGAAGAGGAAAAGCCAACAGAGGACAAACCGGACAACAAACCCGCCCGTGTGCCATCGTTCGGAAACGTGCCTCCGCTATACAAGGGTCATTATTTTGGTCCCGAAGTAGAGCCTGATATCGCCCAGGAGGCCGAGCCTGAACCATCTACGGAAGAAAGCACCCAATCCAAGCCAGCCAAAGTTGCGGCCGGGGCAAATAAATTGATCAAGTCGTTCTTGTTTGGGACGGAAGAATCTAGGAAGGAACAGGAAAGTTTGGAGAGGTCATATTCGACGCAATTGATGCGTGGTAAATATGTTCATGAGATTGCATTTCATCAAGTAAAGCCTGAGTGCAGTCCTAAATATGTCAAACTGATGTATGCATGGGAGTATGTTGCCCAAAGTGACTTTGCGAGACTAACTTTGACGTTAGTTCTGAGATTTATCCCCAAATCGCGGCCGATCCTCTGAATAAAGTGCACCTCGTGGGAAGCTGGAGATGTGTTGTCGGCGATCTTGATACATTTGGTAAATTTGTTCATTTCCGAACCATTCTGCGTCATTGTGCTAATATAACAAATCAAAGTCACGATCTGGGAGTACAACGGCTATGCAGGTTTCCATGAGACTTACTATCGCATTCATAGTAACCACAAATTCATCGAATACCTCGGCAAGCTTCGTCCACTTCTTCGCTCGCGGCACACAAACCTTATGCAAGAGTTCAGCTTCTGGGGCGGAACGGCCGCGCCACGGGATCTGGGCGGGATTTTTGAGCTTCGTACTTACGATCTCCAGCCTGGCAGGCTTCTCGAATGGGAGACAAGCTGGCAAAAAGGAATCGAGTGTCGTCGTCAAGTGATGGAGCCGGTCGGAGCCTGGTTTACGCAGCTGGGAAGTCTTAATACTGTGCATCATCTATGGCAGTTTGCCGATTTAGAGCATCGAAAGCTTAGCAGGGAGAAATGTTGGGAGTTACCTGGTTGGGCAGATACGGTGCATGACACGGTTAAATTGATCAACAAAATGGATTCGAAAATTTTGGTTGCCTTGCCCTTCAGTCCACTAAAGGTTAGTTTGTCACTGACTAGTACATAGCGCAACACTAATTCTTTGCCTATAGTAATCCGCGACGCCGATGTCAATTAAGAGAATATTATAATACACGTTTGTATATGCTTCTATGTACAGTCGTTACTACAGTATAATATGTTAAATTCGTAAATGCGCAGCGCTTCCTTCTATCACTCCAATTTGCACATCAATACTGATAGTTATATCGCCTTCTAAGATACTCATCATCCCGTTCAGTGAATTCCGAACTAAATTCGTCGTCGTCCTGCGCAATTGTATTCATGTCGTCATCCTTGTCTGAATCCTGATTTGGATATTTATCATTCTTCATATTATCTCGAGGATTCTGGACGATCCGTCGAACGTTCTGGGTTTTAGCGGACAATGCCCACAGGTCGCCCCAGCTGGCCTTGCGGGCATCGTGATACTCTTGCTTTCCAGCAGATTTGTTGACGATCCAGCGTTCAATGTATCCATTGTTTGTGCAAAGATCAAGAATGACGTGCTTGTCGCGCTTCAGTGGTTGATTAATCAAACGTGGCCAGTGCAAGCTTTGGGCCAAGTCGGAAAGTTCAGGCAGATTATTAACTCCTGTCATGTCGTCGACATTGTTATCTGATAGTGTCTCGATCTCGCGCTGGACGACCAAGTAACTCAGTCTAGCGACCTCGTAATTCCGGCTACCGGATCTTCCACTGCCAGATATGCCATGCCCAGCTTTGTCTGATTTTTTGCCGCCGCCTTTCCACTGCATCGCCAACGATTTACCTTTTTTCAACTCAATCAACCACCGTGGTTTCTGCATCATCTGGGGGAAATGGCACCAATGATTGCGCGTCGCGTTCTCGTCGACATTGCGAAATTGCATGGGACATTGTCTATGATGGGGACAGGGCGAAATGATCCGCAATCCGTTACTGACTTTCTTATTGCGATTGTTGTTATTGTTGTTGCTGCCGTTGTGTTCATCCTCAATGATGAAATCCTGGTCGTCTATTAATTGTTGTAATTCATTGCGCTCCTCATCCGTCAATTCGCTCTCGTCGTATACATTCTCGCTTTCCTTGACATCATTTTTGGCACTGCCAGTGAACTCTTTTACGAAACCGTCGGGATAAAGTTCCTTATCGGTCTGCCATGCCTTGCGTAGTTTGGGTTCAGACAGGTTTGTTGATCGACGATTGGTCGGTCGCAGGATGAGTTCTCGCGCGCGCGCGATGCGTTCAAACCCAAATATATTGCCGCGCTCGACAATGACAAGCACGCCACCTGGCGCGAGCAATTCGAGCAGGCTTTTAATTCGTTTGTCACTTATTGACGGTTTCTTTTCTGTCGGCAACACGAGATGGTGCATCACGGTTATCAAGTCGAATTTATTGTCGCCGCCCCGACCGTCTTTACTACCCGGTAGTCTGTTGAGTCGGAATTTGACATTATAACGGCTGTCGTCGCCGGCATCGTCGGCAATTGTCGGCTCTTGCTCTTCGACAGGGTGCTGTTCAGTGACCACGCCACCGTCATCGCCACCTTCCTGGTGATCTCGTTTTTCATTTTGCAGACCTCCTCCACTTGACTCCTCGATGTTATCATCTCTACTGTAGGCAGCAGGCTCGCTCTTGTACATCTGAAGATGCTCCAACTTCTGCTCCTGCAACATCTGCATGCCTCGTCTTGCCATCAACATGTCTCCAAAGACCACACATTCAATCCGTTCCGGTCGCCAAGAATGACTGCCTTCAAACACTTCGTTCAACGCCAGCACGCCGGTTGCCGGTCCATTACCGACGTCAAGTATTCTCTTAGGTCGCCAGTCCGGTCCTAACCTGCGTCGCGTCTCTGACAAGGCGTAAAGGGCGGAAGTGAAGTTTTGCGGGAACATGGCTGCCAAATACGCATCCACCAGCCCACGATGAGGTGTTTCGAGAACGGATTTCAAACTTTTTGATGCCGCCGTCCTTTGTGTCATCGTCGTCGCAGTAGTAGTAGTAGTGCCGACGCCAGTGCGAGCGGCTTGCGAGGCTTGGTGGTATATCATTTGGACATCTCTTCGTAACCGCTTCATGTCCGCTAAATTTGTTTCATTAGACATATACATGATAAAAAATCATTTTTTTTTAAAAAAATTATTTACCAGGACTACCACCGATAACTTTGTTAACAGCTTCCGGTAGTTCGACCGATCGTAATCGAGCTTTACCTAGTAACGTGTCGGGATGAAATCTGGGGTCGACCCCGTCCGGATCACTGGCCCATGGGTTTTCGTACACGTCAGGTAATTCGCGAATTGGTCGTTTTCCATCCGGCCGGGCCTCCCGGTTGTTCTCGTTGTCGACCGCCGCCATCAAGTCGTGCAGATCAGTGTCCGTCATGGTGGTCGTGCCACCAGAAGCTGGCACACTGTATGATAATGATTGTCGGCGGCCACCACAACCTAGCCGTCCAGCAACAGCACACCAAGCCCGAACCGGTACACGACTCCGACCGACAAGAGCGGCCACTGACATATTTTTTTTTTTTTTGCTCCTGCCCTGATTTTTATTTGTCTTTCGGAATTTGCCGTTGATTGCCAGTTAACTTCAGTTGGCAATTTTTTTTTGTGGAGGAATACTACTTCCTCAATGTGTTTTGGGAGTTTTACCTTCGAACATGCCTTGGGACTTTTGTCGCTTACATGATTAAGTGGGCTGTGTACCGATCACGGTGTTCCACACTTTTTGTAATAAGTTATTTTATTGCCACAACTTGCATCTTCAACCAACTCTTAAATTGTGTTTCGCGACAAGCTTTCTGGCTATCTAGTGTACATATATGACATTGGATATATAAAATACAAAAGCAAAAAAAAATGGTGTACATAGTATTACACAAAAAAAAACAGCGCACAATATATAATCAAACAAAAAATGAAATGTCCCCGTTCCGAATATATGGTAGTAAGCTTTAATAGTACAAGTTCAGCCCAAATACTTCGTTTTTTTAATTCTTCTAAACCTGAAGCAAAAGAAAAATTAATTACATTCTCAAAACGAGAACCTCCAACAAAACGTCCGCCGTCTTGGCTGCCGCTTCACCGCTCGCAGCTGTCCGTAACATGCCCAAGACACTCGTCGCCTTGCGAACCACTCGCGCAAACGGATTCGTGTCGCCGCTTGATGATTGCAACGCAGCAGCAGCCACGGCCGCCGCAGCAGTGCTCCCATGTCGACCATGGACAGGTGGTGGCGGCGCGGCGACGAATCCTTGCAACACGGCCGCGGCACGAGTGAGGAATGGCTTGACGCACTCGTCCAGAGCCTGGATGGTTTCATGCAAAACATCTTGCATCGGTCCGCTACTAGTCGTCGGTATATCCGAGGCCACGATCGCCTTGGCCAAGATTTCGGCCGCGAACATGCTCTGCTCAAGAACCGGCCTCCGGACTTCGAACGCCCGCGGCAGTAATTGCGAGTCAGTCAGCCGCGGGAACGTGCACATGCAGAGTTGCAAGACTTTCTTGAGAAGAGGTGCTGCCGTCTCCGCCGTCGCTGGCGTAGCTGGAATCAGTTCGGCTCGTATGTATACCAAGTTCGGAGACTCCCTAGCAAGCAGCTTACCCAGGATGTCGACCGCGAGGGCCAAGTACCTGTGCTTGAATGGGACATAAGGGGCCCAGACCTTCTGCAACTTTGGTTTGCCGTTGTCTGTCATGACAGGGTTGATCGGCGCGAACGCGGACAAGAGTGCGATCATCCATTTGGCGTCATCGGAACTTCGTAACCGAACCTCATGGGCGATATTGGACAAAATGACAATCATATCCTTAACTAACCCTAACCGAGCCCCGGCAGTGAGTCTGGATGTCAATAACCCGTCATTACCAAGCAGCTTGACAACATCCATCACAAATCCGTACGCGGTCTGGTAGACGGCCAAGAATGGCTGGTTGTGTTCGTAGAAAGACAAATTGCGCAGGATCGTGGTCACAGCAGATAACCTGTCCGTCAAGTTGTGCAGCGTCGACCCATCAGATCCCGGCTTTGACGGAGTCGCGAAACTTTCGAATTCTTCTCTCGTGGCAGCCACCATGGTCTCGTACGGGTCGAATTCGATGACCGCATCCGGCTTGTTGGCGCCAGATCCTGAATTCTTCTTGGCCTCAATCTGCCTGATGCAATCCTCGCCAACATCAATCAAAGCATCAACCAAGTCCTCGCATTCTGCTATCGGAATGACGATATGTTGCTCAACCGATATCAGTAATAGGGAGTCTAGGGCGACTTTCAATTCTCCAGGGATCAAACTACGCAGACTCATTATGACGGCATGCAAATTGATTTCTCCCATTTCCTGTAACATGGGAAAATCGCCCCGCACAGCCTCGATCTCGTCACCCAAGCCGGCGAGAATGCTGATGTTGAAACCGCCGTGGAGATCGAGTCTTCGCGTTTTCGGGACGTACGAGACCACCTCTTGCAAAGGAGTGGAAGGCGGCTCGACGGGTTGCGGTGCCTGGGCCTGGGCCTGGGCCTGGACTTGCGGTGGCTGCGGTGGCTGCGGTGGCTGCGGTGGCTGCGGTGCCGGTGGTGCTTGGACTTTTGGCTGTGAGGGCAACGGAGGCGATCCCTGAGCAACCGGCGTCTGTTGCGCAATCACGCTTTTTTGAGGCGCGCCGACACTTTGAGGTACGACTGTAGGAATCGGGGCATGGACTTGAGGAGTTGTTGGTGTCGTCGTTGGTGGTGGTATTGGGGGTGGGTTTAGATTGCGCAACGCGGGATGGGTCGACTTTTGACGGTTTCGGTTCCGATTCCGGACAGGTTGACGAGCACTAGCTGGAGACGGTGCGCCTGGGGTTGGCGGCGGGCTTCCCATTGGAATTTGAATTTGGGGCTTTACTCCTACACCGTAAACAGGGCCAGGACCAGGACCAGGAGAAGGAGCAGGAGGATTCGCGACGGGCGACATTCGGTGGGGTTGCAGCATCGGTGATGATTGGTGTTGGAGCAGAGGCGACTGCAGTTGTTGTTGCAATTGCTGGGGAGACATTGTCAAGGACGCAGCGGTTGGCGGTTGTGTCATCATGCCGGATTGCATGATCATGATTTGCGACAAGTCACGCGGCGGCTGTTGCACTTGCTGCTGCTGCTGCAATAACATGGATTGCTGTTGTTGTTGCTGTTGCTGCTGGGCTTGCAACATCCGCAACTGCTGCTGGTGTTGAGGCGAGCTGATCCACCATTCCTCGAACGGGTGCAGGTATCGCTGGAATGCTTGGGCGAGCTGCTGGGGTGCATCCGGAACGTCGCTCAAATTAAATCCGAGCGCTGCCGCAGCAGTATACCAATTCTTTAGCTGCGGTTGTGCGGGAGCAGACATGCCAGCGGCATTGAGCTTTGCTGAACCGCCACATTTCATGACGACGGCGTAGAGGAGTGGGAGCGGGACCACGCGGCCGGCGACAAAAGGATGGGAAGTTATTGGTGTACCACGCTTTTGCATAAATTCGAGCAGTGTTCGCATGAACTGATCCGGCGAATTTGCTGACTTTGTGCCGGACGCCGTAGACGTGGTCGACATGTTCTGGGGTCCAGACGTTTGCGGCATTGAGTAACCCGAACTTCCAGGTCTGCTTGCTGGCGTAAACGACGGACTCGTGCTTACGACATTGGGGGCTGCTCGCTGTTGTTGCTGTTGCACTGGCTGTTGCTGGAATTGTTGCTGGAACTGTTGCACTTTGTTCTGGTACTGCTGCTGTGGTTGTGGTTGTTGCGGCTGTTGTTGTTGCTGCTGCTGCTGCTGCTGGGCCAATTGTTGTGCCGCTTTCTGCTGCAAGAACAGCTGCTGTGGGGTGAGATTGAGTTGAGCCATTGCTGGCGAGGCACGTAATGTAGATGGTGATGACGGCGAGGGAGACGAATGCTGATTCTGTTGCTGTTGTTGTATGACCTGAGCTTGGGCTTGGGCTTGGGCTTGGGCTTGTGCCTGGACCTGGGCCTGTAAGAATCGCAGCTGCTGGGGATTTAGGCCCGCCAATTGGGACTGGAGAGTCTGCATGTTTGGCTGCTGCTGTTGCTGCTGCTGCTGTTGTTGTTGTAGGGCCAAGAGTGTCATCAGTTTTGGGTTTGCAGCCATGCCGTTGGTGGCATTCATTCCGGCGACAGATCCGTTTTGGACATAGACATTCGAGAGTGCAGGGCCAGCGGGCGCGGGCGAGTTAGCCTGGCCGACGTCTGGGCCACCGACGACGGAGGAGGTGACGGGGAATTGGGTAGGGGAGAATTGTTGTTGTGCCGGGTGGTTGAGGCCTTGCAAGGAAGATTGGTCCTGGACATGCTGGAAGAGGAACTGGTTTTGGGGCGAGGCAGGCTGTTGCTGTTGTTGTTGTTGCTGCTGTTGTTGAGGGGTCTGCGAGCGAGAGAGTGCGATGGATGGGTTACTGATGTTGCGCTGTCGCGGGAACATGTCGGTTGAGTCGTGCATGCGTTTTGAGGGCACGACCGGCGCGACCGAGTATAAGGGGGAAGATGTCCGGGATGGCACGCCGGTGAGGGGATCAAAGTTTGCCAGTAACGGCGACTGCTGGGTTGACTGGGTCGGTGTCATTTGCTGGGCAGCCTGTTGCTGTTGTTGTTGCTGTCCTTGCTGTTGCTGGTCGAACTCGTTTCCGAGCAAGGAGCCAGTGTAAGGGTCATTAGCATAGTGTTGCAGACCACCGGCAGTTGTATCGAATGAGCCGGGGAAGAAGTTGTCACCGAACCAAGACATGTTCCATCTAGATTAGATTGATTGATGTCAGTGATGATTCATTTGCCCAGCCGGTCTTACGCGGTAGTGTGCGCGCCGGGTGTCTGCCGGGGGGGGACGGGCGAGGGCACGCGACCGCGAGCGAGAGACAAAAACATAAGAGTGAGGAGGACAATGACTTACATGGGGACAGGGGGCCAGACCTGTGGGGGAGGTTAGATGATCGACCGATAGCGGGTGGACAGGGACCGACCGGCCAGGGTCTGCCGAGGCTTTGCTGGGCTTGCTGGGCTGGAGCAGTGGCGGGCGGCGGGCCAGGCGGAGGATAAGGGCAAGGGCGTTCCGGGGGGGTAGTGGCAGCGGTAAGCTGTAGCAAGTAGCAGGTAGCAAGTAGTAACAATAACGGGCCCGATGGACAGGGCCAGCTAAGCTTAAGTTGCTGTGCTGTGCTGTGCTGGGCTGGGCAAGCTAGCGAGCGAGCTGACACGCGGGGGGGGGGAAGCGGGAAGTAAGAAGTGTGTGGCTGGCACACACTTGCGAGAAATGTAGAACACAAAGTAAGCTCAGCTTAGCGAACGGAGAGAGTGAGAAATGAGAGCTCTAAGCTCAGGCTCAGCTCAACGCGCGAAAGAGAACTGGGGGAAAGGGGCGGCCGAAAAAAAAAACTACGCAGCAGAACAAAACAAGGACGACGGCAAAAACGGGCGAATTGGGCGCCCCGGCGTTTGGCGGCAAAATAAGTGACTACGATTAGCACTTCACACGGACCTATCGCTCGCTTCTGCGCCCGGCCACGCGCGCAAATCGTCATAAATGACAGACAGATCCACATATTTATTACAACTACGTAGGTACACAAGTACACAACTCCAGTTACGGCTGGCCAGACTGCCAAATCAAAACATGCTCACTGACTGCCCTGGCCTGCCGAGAGGGCCGGGGACAGATGGGGAACCTGGACCAGCGGACAGCAGCGTAGTGGCCAGATGACTGCTTGGCTGGGGCCAGGTTGGTGGTCAAAGTGCATCTTAGATTAAGTACTGTAGATGCAAAATATGCAAATGCAAATGCAAATGCATGTAAAGATTGTACCTGGCGACTCGGACTCAACTCAGAGTACAGTAGTGACAGGACCACTCCACCCGCTACTAGCTAGACTGATGACAGGACGGGCCAAGCCCCAGCCAGCCAGCCATCCAGCCAGCCAGCCGAACTTAGTATCCGGCTGGTCCGATTAGATGCGTGTTTTTGTCTTTTTCGGTTCATATTTATTACTACTTCTAGTTCCTCTACTTTTACTACTAAGCCCGCCTTAGCGACCCATCCTCACTCGCTTCCTCTTCTGGAATCCCGTGAATCTCCCGCCTCTCAACCAAAGGCGTTTCAGGACCAAGCTTCTTTTCCTGCGCCCGTGCCTCGCTCTCCAACCGCCGTGTGATCCTCTCCTCCCGCTTGGCCTGCTCCCTGGCCTTGCGCGCATCCATCCGTTTGTCATTCCACTTTCTAATCTTCTCGCCCCTAAAGTACACTACAACCGGAAACACGGTCCCAATCACAAGCGCCACAAATGCCAGCATCGTGTTGCCCCACCCTCGGCCCAACTTGCCGTACATCTGCGACGCAAAAAGTGGCATGCCAAACCCAAACAAGCTTCGGAACGTGGTCGCCGCCGCAGTGCTCGACGCCGCGTATGCCGGATTCATGTCAATCAAGTAGCTCTGAATGCACTGGAACACTGAAATCAGTGCGATGCCAAACAACGCCGCCCCAATCAGCGGCATGATCCAAAACAATTGCTTCTCCGCGCTCCACCCATACCAGATCAACCCGACCGGCATGCACACCGCCCCTATTGCAATAGCAGGTAACCGAAACTCGGGCTTAGCCACCCCGCCGTTCTGCACTACCAGTCGGTGGTATGCCCACTGCGACACTGGCGTCACCGTAAGGATCCCAACAAAAAAACCGATTCCAGGCCCGAGATACATCAACCCCGAAATGCCAACTGAAAATCCGTAATCGACCTCCCACAGCGACGGAAACGTCACTAGCAGCAAGTACAGAAACCCATACGTGAAGGCCATTAGCAGCCCCAGGCCAAACACGATCGGGTTCGTGAACAGCAACATGATCGGCCGCATCACCGCAATCTCCAACTTCTCCAGCGCCGTAAAATTCGTAATCTCGAATACGGTGTGCAAGGCTGGGTTCTGGGTCTCTTTCCGCAGCTTGATCGCCTTCCACTTCAGCAAGATCGGTGCATACGTCTCCTCGAGGATGACCAGTCCAAAGGCTAATACAACCCCATTCACGATAATCAGTATCCAAAAAACCCAACGCCATTCCAGATTCATGGCTATCCATCCCGCAATAATGGGAGAAACTACAGGGCCCAAAGTGGGCCCGATAGAAAATAACCCAATCGCGGCAGTCCGCTCATCATCGTTCCAGATATCAGCAACAACACCGGCACCAATTGCCAGCGGTCCTGCCCCGCCAGCACCAGCCAAGAACCGAAACGCAATCATCTCGCCAAGATCATTGGCCAACCCACATGCCATGTTGAAAACAAGCAATACAAAAATCGAAACATGCAGCACCACTCGCCGGCCAAACATCTCCGACAGCGGCGCAACCACAAGTGGTGTAAACGCCCACGCCAGCACAAAAACCGACACCATGAGTGCCGCGACAGTCGTGTTAGTCACACCAAACGCCACACATATCTTGGGCACCGCAGGCGACACGATAGACGAACTGAACGGACCCAGGAAACTGTACATCGCAATCCCAATCGTCGCCCGCCATTTCTTCGACCTCGCCCAGTTGCGGGGATTCTCTGGGTCTTCTGGACCGTCCCACGTCACGAGCTCGGGGTCAATGTCGACAAGTTCCTGCGCATCGTTTGGCGCGCTCATTTCTCCTTCGTTCCTACGGATGTCACTATACAGCGACGCAACCGTTTCCATCGTGCGGAGTCGTTCGAGCTGGATCAATTCCGTCGGCGTGTCTCCGTAGATTTCCTTTTCTGACATGCCAACAGATCTAAACGAGTTCATGGTCGGCGCTCCCGACGGTCGGCGAGCCAGCACGCTCGCCGTGTTGGCTCGACGCATCGCTGGAGGAGGAGGTGCATTCACCGTCGACCTGCGCGAACGGGTACGCGTGAGCGCAGGCGCCGTCGCCGTCCCTGTTCGCAATTTCACGGTAGAGTCGTCCAGTTTACCGTCACCCGTCTTGGGTTCGGCGTCCTCATTCGCTATGACATTGCGAGGATCAATCACCGTGCTGGCAGCACTGGACGTGCGACTCGTACCTCGGGGGCGCCCACCGGCTGTCCTGATATCATCCGACATCTCGGCAGACTGACACGCGGGATATTTGGTTAGGTATGCAAGATCGGAAGAGACAGTAAATGGCGGCGATGAGATAAAGCCCTCGGTGCCTTTGCCCTGTTTTAAATCCCTTAAACTTTTCCCATCTTTAGCCCCGAACTTTATAGTCGATCGCCATTATTGTTCTGCTTATGGCGAAGAAATTCTCTGCCTCGTTGCAAATTGAGCCGCCTCCTAATAATCAATAATGGTGACTCCGGATAGCGCAGCCACAGCACTTTTGTAGGCTAGGTTTCTCTTCGGACTTTGGTAACCACCTTATTAACTAACATTCCAACCACGTATCCCTAACTTATGCCTTAGCATATAATATACAGTGGACTGTGCTAAATTGTTTACAAATTACATATTTATATTCATACCTGCCAGATTCCATGCTAATTGTTGTCTCTGTAAATCCCCAATTATCAACACAGATAATTGCAAGACCGCGACTGCCAAGTTCGAATACGAACCCCTTAGGAAATCTCATCTATTTTGGTCAGACCGCTTCGCGTGCCCGCGTACGGTCGACGTATAGTTTCGCCCAAAAAATTCGATATCTTTAGATCTCTTGGTTCCAGCCAGTCATCGACACTGCTTCACGACGGGGTATGGTTCGACATTAGATGCATGTTGTTTAAACTACCGTCCGGGATTTAAAGGACCTTCCGGACCACTCACATCTCCCTGCATCCAGTGGGCTTTATTTTTTGGCAAACCAACTCAATGGCAGTTACCAACGAGGCCACGTCATCTCTGCTCGTGAACTCGGCGTCGGCAGGCACCAGCACGTCGTTGTCCGAAAACACGAGCACAACATCGTTACCAGAAGATGTCGTCATCGCGTCCCAGGAGATCCAAGCCAAATATGAGGGCCCAAATATCAACTCGGGGTTGCTGGCCGGTGGCACCGAGAATTGGGAAGATATCAATGCTTCAGAAGTTGACCGGTATGTTCGTACGATCCTTCCATTCGCGGAGAGATGGCCAGACTTCTTACTTTGTTTAGATACGGATTTATTATCAAGCCGAATCCTCCCCATTTGCGCGGTCAACCATCCTCTATGCGTCGCCGGCTCCGGCTCCGGCTGCCTGTCTTACTACGACCAAGAAACATGAAGTTACGGGCACCCGCTGTCATCTACTATACGCCTCAACTCGAGCCATGGCATGAATCAATGCGGGAAGTCAAATGGCGCGAAATGGCGGTCCGGCAAGTCGATAAGAAAACCAGTGAAGTCACGTATCTTTTTGAGAGGACATTGAAACTTGTCGACAGGACTTTTAAAGGCATCCCTGATGCATGGAGGGTATGTATAGTTCACTCCCCAAATATTCGAACCAGTGACAGACCTGACGCTCAAAGGCTTCGGCGTGGCGGTCCTTCCTCACCAGCTCTGCAATGAAAAAGAAAGATTACATTCCAGACCACGATCTAGAAGATCTTTACCCCGTAAGTCCATTTCCCTCACAATATTTCAATTTGCAAATATCAATGGGTATTAGAAATATATTGCCGAGCCTTCACCCCATGACACCCAAATCGATCTCGACGTACCTCGCACAGTCGATTCCCATGTCATGTTCTCAGCCCGGTACCGAGGAGGCCAACGACTTCTCTTCCGTGTCCTCCACGCATTCTCTCTACACATGTCAGATATCGGTTACGTCCAAGGCATGGCGCCATTGGCCGCGAATTTGCTCTGTTACTACGATGAAATAGGCTGTTTCATAATGCTCATCCGCATCTTCACGACACGACATCTAGCAAAGCTCTACGGGCACGGATTCACTGGACTCATGGACGCGTTCGAGGAACTTCGTGTTGAACTTAACAGACGCAAAATAGGACAAAATTTACAAGCTCTCAGGATCGAACCGACACTGTACGCGACAAAATGGTACTTGACACTCTTTAGTTACTCTCTTCCATTCTTTACCCAATTACGGATCTGTGACGTGTTCTTCTTGCTCGGTGATGATGATCTTGGCGTCATCCATGCTGCAGCCCTCACAATACTCGACAGCATGCGCAGTACGTCTTGCTTTTCTCTTCTTCATTGTTCGTAAAATGTGTCCGTCAGGCAGCATGCTAACCCAACAAAATTAGGCACTCTAGTCACCGCGGATTTCGAATCCGCCATGGAGCAATTAACTCACTTCGTCGACGTCAAAAACCCCGATTTATTCATGCAAGTCCTCGAATACGAATACAATGGTTTGCTGTCTCGCAAAAAAATCGTCTCGTCACAGTTCCGAAAGGATGCCCACAAAGAATAGAACTACGCCTCGTGGCGGCATCATCAGCATCGTCATAAAACGCGGCAGCCGAAAACCAAAATTAAAAGCATGATATTCTTAGAAAATTCTTGGTGTACTTTGGTTAACTTATTTGGAGTTTTAAGTTTGGTTTTTTTTGTTTGGTTTGCACCCTTTGATAGATATTAGATTTTGCAATCCCTATCTGACGAGCGGCCCGGACACAATGGGCACTACCTATGACCAACTGTTGTATGATAACAATACGACGTAATGCATTTATTTCACAAGAAAGAACAGGACAAAAGCCTTTGCATCAATATTACACATGAACCTGATACTATCCTAGTGTGTTGAGGGCCCTGACTTGCCTGCTGCCTTACTTGTAGAACTCAAACTTGTCCACATCGCTCGTCGTCTTGACCTGCGAATTATATGCCTCCTCAAGATCAGAGTTCAAAATAACATATCTATTCTTGCGCACCGCACGTAAGCCCGCTTCCTGCATAATCGCCGCAATCACGGCACCAGATAACGGATCGTTTCGTATGATGAGCGAGTCCAGGTCCACTTCAGGCGCTAGCGACATCTTGGACGCAATTGTCGAGAAAATAAGGCGCCGCTCGCGACGGTCCCTCAGGGACGGGAATTCGATTTTTCGGTCCAACCGGCCAGGTCGAAGCAGGGCCGGGTCTAGCGTGTCGGCACGGTTTGTAGCCATGATGACCTATTGTTATTGTTAGATCGTTCGGTTGTAATATGTTTAAAAAACAGCGGCTCGGCCTCCAGTAAGCCAATCATATTTACCTTGACGTTCGACGATTGATCAAAACCGTCCATCTGATTCAGCAACTCCAACAAGATTCGCTGCACTTCTCGGTCAGCACCGGTCTGTGCGTCGAATCGCTTTGTCGCAATTGCATCGATCTCATCAATGAAAATAATTGCCGGTGAATTCTCACGCGCAAGTCTGAAGACGTCTCGAACCATTCGAGGACCTTCACCCAAGTATTTTTGCACAAATTCCGACCCGACGACCCGTATGAATGAGGCTGTCGTGCTATTCGCCACGGCTTTCACGAGCATTGTCTTGCCTGTACCAGGCGGACCATATAGCAACACACCTCGTGGTGGGTCGATTCCGATCTGCTTGTACAGTTCGAACTGCGTAAGAGGCAGTTCCACCGCCTCTCGAATCTCTTGCTTTTGCATGTCCAACCCACCCACGTCTGCATACGAGACATCTGGTTTCTCGTCCGCGCCGAGCATCGCAATACTTGAATCCGCCTCTGGTGGAAGAATATCAACCAGTGAATTCGAATGCCGATGCAACGCGACTGATGACGAGGGCTTCAACAGTTCCCGATCCAAAGTTGATAAAATCCGCACAACGTAATTTGAACCCGTAGTCGAGCCAACGATGGCAGTGTGTTGATCAATTGGTTCCAAAAACTGCCCGATCACAAGCGGGACAGACTGAATCCGCTTGACCTCCTCTTGTGCTCTAACCAGCTCGTGTTTCAGATTTCGCTGCTCATCCTTGATGTATTCCTCCTGCAAATTCAAATACTCTAGTTCTCGTTCTAGCCTCTTCAGACGACTGTATGGATCCGCTGGCGCCACTTCCGGTAATTTCTTCAGCTTCTTGGTTACTTGTTTGGTTGGTGTGGCGGCGGGTGATGTCGCCTTGGCGCTGTTCGTTTGTACGATACCTAGTTCCTCCATTGTAGAATATGATTGGAACGGAAAGTATAATCAGATTACAACTAAAACCTTGCAACAAATCGTGATAATATTAGAAGCTCTGATTAACAACGAGATGGTGCATCAATCAGATTGGTATCGTGCGTTTAGGTGAGACGGATAGTGGTTCTTCAGTAGTCAGCGGCACAAATAACACGACGACGTGCAACTTGTGCACAATTGTTACAGGCCAAAGGCGGTACAATGAGACTTACCATATCACCTCTACGATGACTTATAATCAATGCATTATATTTCTTTCAAACCAATCCGATTACCAACAATGAAGGAATCTTAAACAATATATATCATGACAAACGCCCGAAATCAAATGTACAAAACTTTCATGCTCATTAACCAATCGTAACTATGCTTTTGTCGCTCCTAAACGCGTATACTCCTCTTCTTCTGTAACGTTAAATCTGCATCGTCATGATCTCTAGGATGTTTCTTTGCTACCAGCTCATTCTTCTGGACCGGAGTCGGCACAATCTCGATCACGCCATCAACCCTCTCCACTTCGCCAAATTCCTCTGGCCTAAGTAGTTGGACTCTAAAGGCGAGCTTCTCATTCCGTTCTTTAAACATCGCTATTTCGTCGCCATTCTTCAGTAAGGCCTGCATGCCCGACCCAACTTTCTGGTTATTTACAAAACATCCATTCGTCGAGAAATCGCACAAATAAATGCTGTCGAGATTGCTTTTGTGTCCACCGTCACCGCCACCTCCGTTGCTGTGACGCTTGCGCCGTAGATAGCAGTGGAACTTGGACGTTCGACTGTCCGTTAACTGAATATCGCATTTCCTCGCACGACCAAACCAGGCCCGCTCGCGAGAGATCATGATGTCCTTGTACGGAATACTGTCCTTCACGGTTTCCAGCATGAGCCATGTTTTCGGCGGCAGCTCGCCTATAGATGATGAATGCAAGTCGTTTTCGGCGGCGTAGAATCCCACGCCAGTTACCTGCCGCTGACCAATACGGTCGACTTTAAGTTTCTTCTCGTTGTCGCCTTCACCGTCCGGCCCTATTAACGACGTTTGTGCATGGCCCGAACCGTGAGATATCTCAAGCTTGGCCGTCCGTTTTTGTAAGTCTGAGCTGTCAATATCTGATACATGCCCAATAGCAACTTTCTCCACCCCTTCCATGGGACTATCGTGAAACTCATCGTCCTGTTCCACTTTACTTTCCACCACCTCGTCGCTCTCTTCCCTTGCACTTGAAACTGCGGAATGTGGACTCTCACGTATCCAATTCAGCAACAGCGCGGACTTGGCCGTGACTCTTTTCTTTGGATCGACTTCGAGCAGCGCTCTGATAAACGCATTTGCATCTGCGGAAACTTTTGCATCTTCAAGGGGCTGCTGGGCATAGTCACCGGCTGTTATCTGATTACATAGTTGCTCTTGGGTATTCCCATTGAACGGCAGGTAGCCCGTTAAAAGAACATATACCATGCATCCAATACTCCACATGTCGACTTTATTTGAGTAGTATGTCGACGACCGCTCCACAAGTGCGTGA
Source organism: Lipomyces sp. NRRL Y-11553 (assembly GCA_003705905.2). Taxonomy (NCBI): domain Eukaryota; kingdom Fungi; phylum Ascomycota; class Lipomycetes; order Lipomycetales; family Lipomycetaceae; genus Lipomyces; species Lipomyces sp. NRRL Y-11553. Next base: position 563,846 of record PPJW02000003.1, on the reverse strand, counting down.
GCGGATGAGTCTCTAGCTTTGATAACTTCCGGTGCCAGGTAAGCTAGAGTACCACAAAACGTTTTCAAAAATGTCCCTGATTCCGAGATTTTTGCCAAACCAAAATCAGAGACCTTGACTTGGATCGAATTTCTGTCGGACTCTTCTTCGGACACGAGGAGAATATTGTCGGGTTTAATGTCTCGATGTGAGATCCCTGCAGAATGCACATATACGACTGCTTGCAATACCTGCTTCACAACAATCCGAGCAATATTGTCCTCCATTGGACCGTACTTGGTGATATAGTCCATCAGATCACCGCCGGCGACATACTCCATGACCAGATACACATTTGATCTGTCCTCATACAATTCTTTCAGCTTGACAATATGAGGGTGGTCCAGTCGCATCAAAATATCAACCTCTCGTTTAACAGCTAAACCAGCCATGATACGTCTCCGTGGAATTACTTTGACCGCAAACACTTCACCGGTCACACGATCAACCGCTTTTCGTACAGTCGCAAACGCGCCTTTTCCAATAGTATCGCGCATATCATATCTGCCGTACACACCAGTTTCTATAGTATGTTCCTTGACTTGTTGTTGCCGACCACGCAGAAAAGCGGGTCCGAAATTGACCAAATAACGGATCTCGTCTTGTGGGACTCCCATGCCTAGGCCAATCTCGTCACCTTGCGAGAGTATGCACGATCGTTTTCGTGGTAACCGTGATTGATTGAGAAATGTGCCATTGGTGGAAATATCCTCGATTAGTACAATTGGTGGTTCATTGGTATTTGCAGGGGGATCGCGCTGCGAGAAAGAGTCAATCAAGTTTATAAAACGTTCAGATCATAAATCAACTCACTGTCCATATTCTGAAATGGTGATTCGAGACTCGCTTGATGTCTCCCAAATACACATCGCATCGCGAATTCCGACCAAATATCCATTCTTTCTTCGTCACTGACTTGCCGTCGAATCCAATTGAGGTCTCGTCCAACCGTAACACGATGTTCTTGATATTGCCAGTTAAACACACGAGTGTGCATAGTATATTCTCATCTTCCTGATTTGAAGAATCAAACTGCCCAGCCTGCTGCGGAACAGTGGACGGCTGTGTGGCAAAATCGGGTTCCTCCATAATTGGACCTTGGCCAAGAAGGTCGTGTCTAGGCGCCTGCTTTGACTTGAGTGGAGCTGGGTGGAGTGAAGTGATGGAAAAGGCGTTTTGCAGCGACCGAGTCGCTCAAGCCCTTATGGAACCAGGATAACGTTGTGACGCGTTTCACACTTTATCGCGTTACTTGCAGGATCCAAAAAGTCAAACCGACACGAGCACCCATCTGCTACACACCACGATGCATTAATTGTAAAGATTGTCAAAATATAACGGCATGGCGACTTCTGAAGGTGATGGGGGTGCCAGCAACGAACTTTTACGCGATGTCATCGGGTTACGAAGACAGCTCTCGTCGTCCTCGCCAAGTACGCCTGGTGCGACATCGTCCTTTGCGTCCTCGCCGTTATTGTCGCCTTCTACGCGACAGCAGCACGCGGATCCTCCTTTGATTCTTGATATTGGAGCACGGGGTATTAGAGCTGGGATAGCAGGCTCGGAACGGCCAACCTGTGAGATACCAATCGCCCCTGATCGGAAGGGACGAATCCGAAGCTATGAGCTCTGGGACTTGGATATGAGGAGCACGAAGATAGAGGATGTTCATGATACACTGCAAGCAATCCTGAGAGATGTGTATTATAAGTGAGCCTTAGAATATTTTGCTTATTCTTATGTTATTGGTCATTGCTAATCATGAGAACCAGATACCTTCTGTTAGATGGGAAGAGCCGGAAGGTTGTAATCCTCGAGAACCCAATGATGTCGGTGCAGCTTAAAAAACTCATCGCCTTTGTCTTGTTTAGTTATTTCCAGGTATGGAAGCTGCAGTTTTCGAAATTTCTGAGAGTTAGTTGACTAAATAAACGCCGACAGTCAATATCGGTTACCTTTTTGCTTTCCCCGGTTTGTTCAATGCTAGCTGCTGGAGCTAGAACGGCGCTTGTAGTTGATATAGCATGGCACGAGACGACAGTTACGCCGGTATGTAGTAGCAGCGAATAAGAGTTGTTTAAAGATTTTGTCATTTACTTGTAGCAGATATACGATTACAAGCCTATCTTGTCCGCAGTGCAATCAACAACACGGGCAGGAAAGCGGCTGCACGACATAGTCAATGAGACATTGAAAGAATTCACTACGGTTTCACCTTCATTTGATGAAGTGGAGCAATTCATTGGTCGAGCCATGTATTGTAGTAGCGATGACACAACAACATCCTCAAGTTCTCAACAAGCTTTTGCAGTTACACTTTCGGGAAACACATATTACGTTCCAGGCTCAGAATCGCGGTATAGCCCGTTAGTTCAATGCTTCATACGGCGCGCAGAGGATAATACGGATGACATCGATTGTTTCCCTATTCCTGACCTAATAGCATACTGTCTCTCTCGACTAGGTATTGACACCAGAGCGGGGATGCTGTCTAGGATAGTATTTGTAGGAGGGTGCAGCAATATTCCGGGATTAAAGTTAAGACTTTTGGAGGAGGTGCGGAATTGTCTCGTATCTGGTGGCTCCAGCGACAAGAGCGTAGAGCTCCAGAAAAATTTCAGACCGTGGGCTATAACCCATAGATCCCGGATCAAAGCCATAACTAGTCTGGGGGCATGGAGTGGAGCCAGTCTGTACATTTCACGAGAAAGAGAATATCTGCTAAGTGGGGGAGCCGCAGCGGCAGGGTCAATGGCTATCAGACGTGTTCGTGCGGAAACGGCAAGTGGCATTAGTCATGGAACCAGTAGCAGCTTCCGGATCTTAGGCGAGGTTGAGAGGGACAAATTTTTACTCGACAGAGTTTATGCAGATAATATTTTCGACTGGACTGTCCCGGCAAAATATGCATAGTATTTCTGCTAATACAATGCAGTGTTCGGGATCGAACGCGCAACTATTATTCGCGAGAAAGTGGCATTTGCATTCATAACCTATTCTGTCCGAGACCGACTGGGAGTACGATGTCGACTATGCTTGCATCTTCGCCGGTATTGTTTTACTTGAGGCTCATCAATTTTAATAGTTCCAGTCGTGTTCTGGAGCTCGCCTCTAATAATGCCATTAACTGTTGTCGAGGTGGGGATGAATTTGAAGTTGTCACTAATGGCGTACGCGATTGAACGTGTCCTCACGCTAACAATCCCAATATCCTGACTTGTATTAGCGCAGTCAATACTAGGACATGATAGCTAAATACCCTGCGCCCTGGTTGAGTCTTGACACCGGCCCAGTCTTTTAAGTGACTTCCCAAGTACCTATCAATGTCATCGGCATCTGTGGATATCTTTGCCTTGCCTGAAATTGAGACCCATTCGGCCTGTGTTCGTTAGACTTCTAATCATAGCTCGGCAAAAAGGTGATCGTACAGTCTCACTGTTCTGGAACGAAAGATTTACGTTCGGGTTGTCATCGATATCCGGGACTTTTAATGTATGCGTATTCGTATGAAAAACAAAATCAACACCATTTTCCTGCGTTTCTGATTAGTTCTGGTGTCGAAATAATATAATGAAACCAAATCAGACCACTTCAGTGACGACTGTAGCACTGGCAATCAAATAGCCTTTCGCGTTATGCGACGTCATCATGCCAATTCGCTGTCCCCTGATGAACTCCAGAACCACCTGAATTCTCTCTCGCACCCGTCTCTCATCATCCGTTTCTGGTTCTTCAGGATCGAAACTTTTCTTAAATATTGCCCGATAGGCCTTGGAGGACAATACCTTCTTCTCATTTGGCGACGAGGAAGGCCTTGTCAGTCGCTGGACCTGGTCATCGCTAAGTGTGATATGACCGATCCCGTTCTCTAAGCCAGTCGCATTGCTCGATTCTCGACCACTGGTCGAAGTACCTTCTCTTTTACCTGGGCTGACACTCCTACTCCATCTACCCCGCATTAACCATCGATTTCGACCAGGCTCCGGGTCCAGATCGGTATTTCTCCCTAAATATTCATTCCCTTCCGCTTCCGCATCAAAAGACACATGTCGACTATGCCGTCTTAGCGGTTCATTGAGATGTTGTGCCATATTAGTTGACGTCTGATTTGTGTCCTCGACCTCTATTTTCGGCACTGTGGACGATGACAGTTGTGCCTTCTTCCTTAATGATTCACTGATGACAGTCGGCTCCATAGTATATACGCAGGTTCAGATAGGCCCATGGCCTTCGGAATCTTTCCTGATCTCAGTTCAGTCGGCTCGGGGTAATTGGGACACCAACCAAAAATAGACTTTTAAGCTAGGGCCTATCTAGGCGAAACACTGACTCGTGCTTGGCCAGGCAGAAAATGGCGAGACGCCGCATTGGATTACGTCATTAGGTGCAGGGAATTGAAATGAGCTGACCTACAATATGTAACCCCAAATATTCGAATTGACGGAATGATCAGCGATCACGCTCATATTGCTATCGAAATTTCTGTGAATTACTGGTTACTTGCAAGCTGATCGCAGTTTGGCACCGCATTTGCAGCGAGCTTTCGGCTAGCAAATATGGTCGCGTTGACGATGAATTTTTTGCAATTCTTCATTGAGACCAAAGAAAGAGTTGTTTATATTGATTTCGTCCATACAAGGTAGAATTACACCATATGTCTCGGACGCCAGGCTGGTAGCGAATCAACTAGAGGACGACTCGAGTAATTTGATGGCTCTCTCGCCTTCGCGCTCTAGAAACCCTACCAATCTGTCGCACTTCATCAGTAATGTCCGCTCACCCACCTCAGCCATACGCTTAATACACTCCTCGACTGTCATGTCAAGGTCCATCTCAGAAATGTCTTGTCCTTGAAAAACCGTCGACAGCCACATGTCAGCATCACTCTGATCATCCACATAACGCGACAAACTGTTACGAAACCAGGCGAGCTTGTTTCGTGACAGATCTCTAGAAATTGGGACGATATTGCCACCATGCGGACTATCCGTAAGAACTCGTGGAGAACTATGCTGATGGACTGTTCTGGAAGCAAACTTTTCTCTTGGACTTGAAGCCCCGGAGCCTGCATCGATCGGAGGTATCCTTGCGTCATCGTTGTCAGACGTTCCGGGTACTGTACAACTTCTGGCCTGCGACACGGTAATTGATGTAGACTCATTCCTGGATGCTGTGGCACAGGCTGGAATATTTTCACTGTATGCTTGACCGTCTCGGCTACCTGTAGTTGAAATGTCTTCTTCAGTTGTGAGGACCGTACCAGCGTCTTTTCTTGATCTCGTCATAGATCCTGCGGCAACAGAACTGTGACTCTTCGGTGTAACCTTGTGCGAAGCTCGTCGTTCACGCGGTGGCGGAAGTTGATCTAGATTCACTTTAGCAGACGGCGTAGACTGAGGATGTACAACATCCTCATGGTAGTTGGGCCCAGCAATCGCAGTCACTGGATTTAGCGGTTCTTCATGGGTTTCAGAATAATTTGCAATCAGATTCTCCAACAAACTTGAACTGTTCTCTGATCCGGATGACCTTCGCGATTGGACAGAAATTTGTGGCGACGAATGTTTTACAAGGACCTCATTAGTTATAATCTTCTGCAACGGTGGTAACGGCGGTACTGTTTCGACTTTAGGACTTGCTCCCTGTCGAAACTTCCTTGTTTTCGCAACCTTCGTCTTCATTGGCCGTGGGCCACGTGTTCTCTTCACCGTGGTCTCCGTCTCTTCTTCAACTTCGGCTATGGAGTCTGTTGGCACGCTACTTAAAGTAATTTCGCGGGAAGTTGCCTGTCGTGTCGATAACTGTCGTTGCTGAGAAGTCTGACTAGTGGTCGAGTAGTTAATTTCTCGGATACTATCCTCTGTAGTTGACGACGGACTAGCTTTGCTGTTTCGCTTGTTCGCTCTTCTCTTGGGCTTCGGCTCTTCCACTTGGACTTCTTCCTCCACATCCATTCCAGAACTTGGCCGTTTTTTGGGACTTGTCTTTTTGGAAGTCGTTGACGTTGACTGTCGTGCTCTAGAGTTTCGTTTGCCCTTGGATGAACCTCTATATATTCGCGTAAAAAAATAACAATCGGGACCGCGTCGTCGATGTTCCTCACTAAATCGCACTTTTAGCTGACAATTCCACTCAGTAAAGATGCAAAACGTGCTTCATACGTAGGATCGTCTTTTGGCTCCCAGCCATCCAACACTACACCGCAATACATGCATGCCGCAAAATCATCGCCTGATCTTCCTGGGTTGTAAAAAAATCCGGCTTTACTCATCTAGCCGTAAGTCAATTATGCTTGCTCCCTGTCAGAATCTCGTTCTCGACCTCGACTCACATTTTGACTGGTAGGAATCCAGCCGCGCTTTCCGTCGTGGGGCCACCAAGTGCCAAAAGTCTCCAATCTAGCTCGCTCCATGTCGCGGCTTTGCGGATCATGGTACTCGTCATCTTTCCAGTCCGACCTGTGAATAATTGCCCACGCACACTGTGGCGAGTGATCGAGATGCTCTATTTTAGGGTCGTCACCTCTACTCCATCCGTCCAGGCTCTTGTCGCATAGGAAACAGGTAACATTATCTGGCGATTGGGGCGACGGACTGTATATGAATCCCGCTTTGGCCATCTACGCACCGCAGGTTAGCCATAGACAAAAGAAAAGTAAAACCTCTAGAGAGTTGCAATATACCTGCGTCACACTTGGTCGAGTATGGGGCCATGCCTTAACTGCGCCCCGTTTCGTTCCATGCCCGACGCGTTGCACTCTAAATGAAGCTATTCGGTCGTCAAAGGCGGCCAATGGCTTGGACACCACCATGTTTATGGAAACTGGAACAGAAACCAACGACAGATATTTTTACTCGATAGAGGTATGTTGTCTTTGGTAGACCCGAGATTTTGAGTTTAGTGCCTACTTGTAATGTGGTTACCGATGGTTGCTGCGGCAACCGCCGGGGCCGGAATAAACAATGCCTCCGCGCAAGTTTCGCACTGCAAACCGACAATGCAGAATGGCGCCGCCTTTCAAGTGCAGGCCTCATTTACGCATAAAAACTTAGTGCAGACAGTCTCCGTAGTGGATTTTCTGATGAATGGCCATATATGGATGGACCAGACTATGGCTGGCACCATTCTACTTGGCAAGATACCTGTTGGCTCCCAATGCTAGGAGACAAAACCGAAGATTTCACGACAACCTGTTCAGCAATTATTCCACGGACCATGGTTCCCAGGACCTTTGAAATTCAACGAAATGAGAGGTCAGCAGAAGTAAATCAGTCAACTATCGTATGTATCCCATGCCCCAATTAATTTTTGGCGACGTTGGCCAAGTGGGAGTTTCAACGCGAGAGTTTAGTATGGTTACGCGTTTATGCAGTAAACGCCAAGGCGCTTCGCGTATCCAACCGTAGTCGCGACAGAGTTGCTAGCCGATGCATGCCACCAGGCACGCTAATGCACGGTTCATCCCTTAGGAGTGAAACCTCCGAATTCAAAAATATGCTAGCTCCATTCCCCGGACTGGCGCGCCTCATTGTTCTCCTTACAGGGTCTTTTTCCACTCTTTCTTCTTGCAGTCATTCGATTGTTTCGTGCCGTCTAGGAGAATTTAACTGCAGTCATTCGTTTTGCACTTTTCTTTATTTGTTGCACACACAGTGTGGATGAAAAAACATTCATTTATTCATTCATTCATTCGTTCATTCGGCATTTACAACTCTGCTAGATTTATAGACAGGACTTCATGCGCGTCTAACACTCGTACGGATTAATGGAATCACTGGAAAGTAACTGTCGAGATACTCTCGTCACGGTATCATTGTCCGATACATCGTCAGTCGCGAGTTTCGTTCCGGAGATTCTGTCAGATGTGGCCCCTTCGACCGCCCACTCGTCAATAGGAATATCCGAAGAACTGGAGGAAAAGGACGGCGATGAATATGAGACTGTGGACTGGAACGAATTAGAGCGGACAGAGTGCGAGGAGTCAAAAGATGGCGTGAATGACGAGGTATTGTTATTCCATTGACAATGTCACCATAATAGCGGCTAACAACATGTCAATTTAAAGAATATTGCATACCTGCTTGCACGGTTGGAACGTGAAAACGCGAGATTTGAGCGGGACCCTAAAGCATTGACATCCAGCGCTCTACCACGAAGGCGCCGTCCTTTGTCGGTAGACAAGTTACGAAAAATCGCTGAAGAGCAAAACGCTCTGCGCATATCCATGGTTCCTAGTGCTCCACAGCTAACAGACCTGGAATTTTGGGCAGCCGTTGTTGCCGACTATCCTCGTACAGCGGCCAAGCTTCCAAATTTACTGTCTAAGAAAGTACTTTGCCGTCAAATGTTAAGCGGTTGGTTTATTATATTCTAACGGTAGCATAGATCAAAGGTGGCGTGCCTCCTCCATTGCGTGGTTTAGTGTGGCAAAGTATGGCGGGTGCGAGCGATCCTACGTTAGAGTCTTTGTTTAACGCCTTCATTGCCGAACCTTCACCGTATGACAAAGTAATTGGTCGAGACCTACATCGTACCTTTCCAGAAGTTGAAATGTTCAGGGAGCGAGGCGGTCGAGGACAAACAATGCTGGGGCAAGTCCTCCGGGCATTTAGCTTGTACGATATGCAAGTCGGATACTGTCAAGGCCTCGCATTTTTAGTGGGTCCCTTGCTAATGCATATGGATGAGCGTTCTGCATTCTGCATACTCGTGCGATTAATGGAAGAATACGATTTACGCACAATGTTTACGGCGGACATGGCAGGACTCCATCTTCGAATATTCCAGCTCACCCAGCTTTTGCAAAAGTTCGTTCCCGCCGTGAGTGAGCATATGGAGCATCTCGGCGTGCAGTCGATCTACGCTACCCAATGGTTTCTTTCCTTCTTCGCAGTCACTTGCCCTCTGAATATACTGCTTCGGATTTACGACGTTATATTCGCCGAAGGAGCGTTGGAGACGTTAATGCGTGTAGCTGTTGCGATCATGCAAGCCAATCAAGAACAAATCTTGTTGTTGCGTGAGGAGGACGAAGTACTTCAATTGCTCCTAGGCCGATCACTGTGGCAGGTATACGAAGGAAATGCGGACGCACTTATTTCAGACGCCATGTCTCTCACGACAGTGGCGACCCGAGACGTCTTAGAAGATCTTGAAGTGTTATACAAGTCAGGACAGGCTTCAGCCGCCACAGGCGCCAATCATGCAGATTCGCCCACAAAGACGTCGAGCATCCAAACGTCGGAGCTGCACGCGGCGGCAACTCGGTTTCTGGGTCGCATTTGGTCAAACGTTGGCTACAGCTCTCCCGTTCATATGACGCCTACCAACAGCACACCTGCTCGTACATTGAGAAGAACTGGATCCAAAGCCTCGCTAACGTCGACCATAATCTCGCTCGAGTTAGATGACGGGAGCCAGTCTTTGCGCCAATCTGATAATAAGCAACGGGAGCTGCATAACCAGATCGAGGACCTCGTAACGGCACTCAGTGAGCTGCAGAGGCAGCATGTGTCGACTGTCGAACAGCTTGAGGTCGAAAGAAGGGCCAAAGAGGAAGAGCGCAGCACATTTCAGATCTTTTTGTCGAACCTACCGAACGACAATGATGACCCCGAGGTGGCGAAGTGCATCGCAGATATGAAGGAAAAGTTCAGGCACCAGGCTGAAAGCTCCCAGCGGTTGATGACGTTCAAGGACTTGATCAAGCAACTGGAACTGTCACAAGCTGACATGTTGATGGAGAAAGAGCGGAACGTGTTCTTAAAGCGAGATCTGGACAGCAAATGTGTCGAAGTCCGAGACTTGAAAGACCAGCTGTTCGAGATTAAGGGCAGGTATCAAGACATTCAACGGGAAAAGACCAAGCTGGAGAGGACGTTGAATGAAGTCAGGCAGCGACAAGCGCCACCAAGAGAGGATCTGTCATCAGAATATGAGTATTACGATCCGAACGGCAGTCCGACGACTGTCGGTAGTCCAGGAGCTCGATCGTCACCGTCTTCACAGGGCCTTCGAGAATTGCGTCTTGGTCGTCAGAACCAGCTGCATGGAATGACATTCAATAAGAGAAGTAGCTCGCTGTTTGTTCCGGACGAAGTCAGTGCGGTCCAAAGTGCGCCTTCTTCTCCCACGCCTAACTCACTCCAGCCACCGTCGTCCCCGATAAGGGAATATAATTGCGACTCATGCGATGCTTTACTTATGGAGCTGGCCATGGCGAAAACAAGCGAGGCCATTGCCAGGCAAGAACTCGAGGAAGCAAAAAATAAGTTTGACCAGGTAAGAAGGAGTATGACTGGTGGTGGATCGGATTCGAGGGCACCTATGATCCGGTATGCCACCGCACCGTCGAATATGCAGCCAGCACAAGCAAGTGATGGTGCGTGGCCAAAAATTGGCAAGTTTGGATGGACGCGTTGATATGCGATTAAACTAATAACTTTTTCGTTGGAGAGTTTTGATTTGGTACATGAGTTTTTGTATTGATTTTGGACGGCACATTTGTATTATTATGATGATCAAAATTGGGTAGTAGATATTATGCATTTAAGCATGTGCAAACACATTCAGAGTAAATGTAAATAATAACTGGTATTTTCGGTTTTCATATTCATATTAAAATCTGGTTGGAGCTGCCATTGTTTAATAGGGCACAAGACTGCTGGGCAATTTGCGCCTCATCCGTAACTCTGTGGCTAGATTTATGTCAAAGTTTCGCAAACCCAACTTTTGCATCCTGGCAACCTTGCTGCGACGATTTTAGAGAGCATATTTTATTGCAATTTCTTTTGCGAAACACCAACGGCAAAGCCGTATTTCTCAGTCGGCGTTTTAGAAGGTTATAATATAGATCGGCAAAGAAAAAAGTAACACTTTTGGATTTCGCTGCGGAGGTTTGAAAACAAATAAAAACCAACAAACAACAAAAAGATGGCAGATATGGTGAAGCTCGACTTGGACCGGAGGCGAGTGACCCTAGTGTTGGAGATCAATGCCGAGTTATTTCGCGAGTCGATACAGATCCAGAAGGCGTCCGACGGAGATCCTGAAAAGGCGCGGCAGGATGTGACGTTTATTCAGTAAGTTGGATTTTCGGAAGGTGATCTTGGTGTGAATGCTAAATTGTTTTTAGTTGCATGAAGCGATTACAGTGTAATCTTGCTTATTTAGCTGGCGTGGCGGATAGAGGAAAGATCAGTCATGCACCTCAGTATCCACAAATTTTAATACCGCCTCCCGATGTTGCGAGTCTGGTTGAACCATATAATAAACTGCAGGAATTATTCCGCGACGCAGTGACTGCGTTGCAATCGATGCAACAACCGGTGCAGCAGCAGCAGCAACAACAACAACAACCACAACAACCGCAGCAACCGCAGCAACCGCAGCAGATACAACCACAGAATTCTCCCCAAGTTGCTGCACGGGCGCATCTTCCTCGACAGCAACAAGGTTTGGGATTGCAGCAGCAACAGTATCAGTTACAGATACAACAGCAATTACAGCAGCAGCAGCAGCAACAACAACAGCAGAAACTCCAGCAGCAACAACAGCAACAATTCCAACAATTCCAACAGCAGCAGCAGCAACAACAATTCCAGCAACTTCAACAACAGCAGTTCAAATCTCAACCGCAACAATTCCAGCAGCTGGCTCAACAGGCAATGCAACAGCAGCCAACAACAGCACAACTTCAACAACAATCACAACAACAGCAGCCGACAACTGCGCAACTTCAACAGCAGCAACGATATTACCAACAACAGCTGCAACAGGCGGGATTCATGCCGAATCAACTCCAACCGCAGATTTAAACAAATTTAGAGACGAACAGACGAACAGTTGGATATCTACAACACACACACATATATAAAGGCTCCCTTGTATTCTAGCTTGGCTTGGTTGTTTTTTGGCGTATATCGTGGTGGGTCAGTTTGATGGTAAAGCGAAAGTTGAGGGCGCTTGGTGCATGTTTGCCATTGCATGGAACTGCTTTGTATATTACGGTCGTGTTTCTTTTTTAATTATTTTGTCGCTTTGCGTTCGTTCCCTTAGAAAGTGGATGTGTATCATATGGTCGATCGAGTGTCGCTCCGGGGATGTCTGGTTTTGCATATACATATTACCATTGACTGAATTAGGCTACTACAAGAAAAGTATCCTCATTATAATATAATGACCTTTGACTTGGCCGTCGTCACAACAAGTACCCCCACCAAAAAAACCAACATAATATTACGTCCCATGTAGATGGTCCAAAAAAAATAATATCCACCTAAAACACCAAAATGTAGCAGTAGTACCATATTCCAGAATCAAATTTGTAAACATACCCTCGCTCCTATCGGCCTCATATCGCTCTTTTAGACACTCGACTGCCTGCCATCGGGTTCGGGCAATGCCGAACTTGGCGTCATCTCTTTATCGCGCAAGGTTTTGACGATCTCGGTCAAGTCGGAGACCTGCTTGCGCAGCTCGTTGATCTCCCACAGGCCCGGTTCGGTCTCGGCATGAGGAGACGCGGCCCGGACGCGGTCGAGCCATCCGCTGCGTTCAAGGTCGAGCTCTGATTCGAGATCGTCCCAATCATGTCTCGTCTCATCGTCTGACTCGCCAGTTGCCCGGTTGCGAAGGATCTTGCCGGCAACATAGACCTCGTAACCGGCGACGGCAAACAAGATCGGCGAATAGACAACCTATTTTAAACGTTTTAGATGGTCAACCCTTTTTTTTAAACGAATCTGCCGGACGAATACGTACGGCCATGACAATGTCGTTCAACTTTGCGTACTTCTGCCTCGGCATCCACCATTGGAACGGCAATATAAGACAGAAAACCTCAATCAAGTTCAGCGGCGGCACGAACACGTTCTCGTCCGGTGCCCGCACGAACCGCAGCGTTTTCTGGGCGAACAGGGCCAGGAACTCGTCCACGGCGTTATCGTACACTTTTGCGTACGCGGAGTTGAACAGGGCAATCAGGATGTTGAGCAGGATGACGGTGACGACAAACGTAAAGATGTAATTCAAGATCGCAGCAAAAGGCTGGGCAAATTCCTCGAATGGCTCGAATTCGGGCGCCGTCAAGACTGCACGAGTCATGTATGAGAAAGACCTTGCGCCGATGTCTGCGGCGCCGTCTGCAGAGAGGCCAATGAATGCTTGCAGGAACCCGACGATGATGAGGATCAAAAGTACAAAGAACACAACACTCTCTTGCATGAGCTTTGTCAATACGACCAGCATCGCACCAAAGAATCTCTGGGAATCGAGGTAAAGAAGAAGACGGCTCCACATTAACGGTGAGCAGAACGCGAGAATGCGGTAGGCCAATATGTCATACGTCTCCTGGACGCCGGTACCGGCCGGGTGGGCGAGGGTAATCATGCGGATAATGAAGGAGATTGTCAAGATGATATAGAGTATGCCGTTAAATCCGGACCAGAAACTGATATAGTAGTAACCAATTTGATAAAACTTGTTCACTTCGTCAAGAATGAAGCCAAGCGTGAACACATAGAGCAATCCCTCAAAGGCATCAAAATTTCTGCCCGGATATTCTGTATTGACGGCTCCGGAATATACTACCAAATAAAGTATGGAAATAAATAATTGAAGCGCATTCTGATACAAAGGCGTCATTATTCTGTCCGGGTCGTAATGAATCCAAAAGTCAGGAACAGCTGCCGGTCTATACGAGATATACTCTTTCGGATTGTCTGGGTTCTGGATGATCCAGCCGTGCCAGATCCACGTAATACATTTCTGAAAGCCGGCCGAGCCGATTACGATAAGTGCGTGCAGGTCGATCGCATATTCGAGTGCGTTTCGCTGGCTCGTGACCTCGTTGTCGATGATGATCGCGAACCGACGGCAGAGCATCTGTTTGAACAAAAAATCCTGATCAGTTTCATTGTCAATCAGTCGTTTGGCAATAACTTCTGATGCTTTTGCCCTGAGCAGGTTGAGCTCGGCATCGTAGAGCTCCTCTAGTTCGAGACGACGGTACCACTGCTTGCATGTCAAGAGCGCGTAGATGACGCACGCCTTGTTCGGTCCCTCGGCCGCTTCCAATGCCAGCTGCAACACACTCTTTGTGATGACGGACGCGCCGCCCGGTCTTGTAATCCGGCTTTCTTTGAGTTCGATTGGAACAATTGCGTCGATCATCGCCTTCAGCCTCAGTGCGACCGACATGACCTCTCGGGGTGAGATGCTTGGTGGATTAGTCGGTTCCCCTGGGGGCAAGAGCGCTTCATAATCGCGTTGCGGCTGGCTGAACGTGATTGCACGCGGCAACTTGCTCGTCTTAAGGCTGAAAGCCGAAACAGGCATTGTCGACGTAGCTGAATGTTGTGACGGACCAAGGTTAGCCAAAGTGACGAGAATTGATCAATGCCGACGAATGCACATCATGGCGCGACACTGATGATGGCGAATGATAGGAGTTTACTTTATTGCAAAGGAATAGTTCTTATCAAAACGTAAACGGGCATAACTTATGTATGATCAAAGCCGCTTGGCGAACGCCATGGCGCGGCTCACCACGGAGCTTCCCCCCCCCGCGCACATCGGGGATGTACTTAATTTAAGGTTTATCATGCAGGGATCAAGTTACGAATCTTACCATACCTAAACGCTGTTCCTGCATGTAATAGGATTTCATTTATCAATGTCGTGTTGTTCGTGTCACCGTTGGTGATGCATAGCAAGTCTATAACGAAAATATGTACAATATCTCTAATACTCTGGCCATAAAAGAGCTAAATTCAGTCAAATATCTGGTTTATCACTCTGCGGCTCGCCGTTATTCTCATCGCACACCATCCTCCTAAACAAGAAGGAGACGCAGTCCATGTTGGGATCAAGTTCGAGCGCATTCTGGAGGACCTTGTCGTTCAACACGTCGGCCTTGTCCTCCAAATCATCGTATTTGCCAATCACGGTGGCAGGGTTAATATGGGTAAACTCGAGCAGTGATTTTAGCCGATTTTTGGCCTGCAGACGCTTCGGAATGGCAGATTGGCCCTGCAACATCTGGGAGGCCGAAATCCAGCCGACGTCGTCGTCATCGTCGTTGTTGTTGCTGTCGTTGTCATCGTCGTCGTCAGTGTCATGAGCAACTTCCTTTTTGTCATGAGCAACTTCCTGTTTGATGTGCACGCCACCTGAGCCGTCGCAGTTGCATTCGAGCAAGTCATGGGTATGGCAGGGTGTATCCTCATAAATCGCGAAAATGTCGCGCAATTCCGACATTGTGAACGAGTTCTCGGAAGAGTCGGCTTTGCCGTCCATCAAGTTATCGGCCAATCCCTTTTTCGTGAGTTGGCGCTGGAATATTTTTTCGTCGATGCAACCGGTGCTTTATTTTTGAATATATTAGAAAAATTTGTACTCAAGGGAAAGGGAAGCACGTACGTGAGCAGACGGTAGATATATACGGGCCGCTTCTGGCCGTCTCTGTGAATGCGGGCCATTGCTTGTAGATCGACAGACGGGTTCCAGTCTGTGTCGAACAGAATCAATCTCGAGGCGCCAATCAAGTTTATGCCGGCACTATTTGAATCAGCAAACGCGACCACCGCGGTCAAAAGAAAGAATCATAAAAATCATACCCTCCACTCTTGGCAGACAGCAAAAACGCGAACGAGCGGGCTTGATCAGACCCGTTAAATGTGTCGACGATCTCCTGGCGTTTCTTCATGGGTGTACTACCGTCCAGTCTAAGAAATGGCATGGCCAAACCGGCCAACATGGTCTGGAGCAAATCGAGCGTTTGGGTAAAACTGGACACAAGTACGATTTTCTCGTCGGTTTCGTCATGGAGTTGTTGCAGGAAACTTTTGAGAAAGATGAGTTTGCCGGCCGGTGCAGTTTTGGCTTTGATGCGGTCGATCGTCGAGACAAATGTGTCGGCCTGTACTGGTCAGACAGGAAAAGAAAACAAAAAAAATAAAATCTCAAGGCCTAGTCTTACGTCTTCGGAGGTGTTCAAGAGGAGCTTTGGACCGTTGCAGACTTTCTTTAATGCCGTGATGGCTCGCAAATGGTTCGAGATGTCGTCGCTCTTGATGAGCGATTTCATTACTTTGGACTCAAGCAAGTCCTTGTATATTTCCAGTTGCGGGCGTGTCGGCTTGCAAAAGACGACAAATTCATCTAACAAGGGTCAGTCATCAGCCATTGTATGTGTGAGTTTCAGATCATAAGAGGCATATACGTTTTGGTGGCAGATATTTGGCCAGAATGTCTGCCGTGCGCCGTAATACGAATGTCTTTGTAAGCTTGGATAGCTTATCTAATTGTTAGTTTGGGGATTCGTGACAATATTGTGGACGAACGAGGAACAGACCTGCTCGGATCGAACTTTGCCGAGCTCAATGTCTTTTTTGCGCGCGTCAGGTTGTCGGGACCGCATAATCGGCACCTCGTATTCCTAGAGATTAAAAAAACATCTGTTGGCAAAATAAACTCTCACCGCACTCGTAAATAGTACACACCTTCTTAAATGCATTGTAATTGTCGAACAAGCCCGGGTTAATAAAATCGATCATGGCGAAGAACTCTGCGAGATCGTTCTGGATTGGTGTGCCGGTGAGGAGGACCCGCCTGGGCGTGTTGATTGTGCGCAAGGCCAGGGCGGACTTGCTGTTTGCACTTTTAATGCGATGACCTTCGTCGCATACGACAAGATCGAACGTGACGTCCTTCAGTTCGGACTGGACTAGCCGCAGTTTCTCGTAGCCGATGATCATGACTTGATAGACCTTGCCGTTAGTGAAATCCCTGAGCATTGCTTTGCCATCGACGGCAAAGACGGCGACGCGGTCCCGGCCGAGCCATTTTCTAAACTCGCGTTTCCAATTCGGGATCAAGGTGACGGGACAGACGATCATGACCTTGCTTGCGACGGACCGTTGGCCCCAGACGGGATTTTGCTTGAGCAAGGTCCAAATGAGCGTGATGGTCATGAGAGTTTTGCCGAGCCCCATTTCGTCGGCCAAGAGGGCGCCGTTACCGGGAATCGGCTTCATGCCCATCACGCATTCGTACAGGAACCGGACGCCGTCGCGTTGGTGCGGACGCAGGAACCGGCAGAGGTACGGGTCGACGACGACGTCGACGATTTCTTGACCGGCTTTAGTGGTTGCCGGCCGCGGGAGCACGAGTGCGTTGGGCGCGGACGGGTCGTGACGCGGGATCGCGCCGGATGTTATATTGGTTTTGTTGTTTGCGTAGAAGGTGGCGGCCGAGAATCTTGAGTCTGTTTTGGAATATGGTGGCTTGAATCGGGCATTGGCAGTAGCAGCAGGCATTGACTGTAATGCCTGCGGGTTCACGTTGGGTTTCGGAGCAAGTTGCATGACACTGTCGTCATTGTCGTGGTCGTGGCTGCCGGGCGTATTGAGAAGCTGGGCAAACTCTGCTGCCGACAACGGAATGTCAGGTTGGACGTCATAGTTGCCTATTCGTACGATTTCGCCTAGTGAGATGGATTTACAGGCGGTTCGGCCGATTCTGTTTTGAGGTCAGAAAATAATAACGGATAAAGAAACAACTGTATCAACTAGTACACTTTGCCGGAGGTGTCGTGCAAGATGCAGACGTTTGCGTTGAAGACCAGGATTCCGTCGCCGTCCCAGGTCTTGTTTTTGCGCATTGTCAGTTTTCGCCACAAGGCAGTAAAATAGCGGATGCCGGTGGCATTGTCGGGATTGATGGCGGATGACAGGGTCCGAGACGAGATGAGTTGACAGTCGTCGTCATCGTCGTCATGGCGGTGTGCACTGTCTGGCAGTTTGCGCTTGGTTCCGGCGAGATTGGAGGGCGTCGACAGAGTATCCGACGAAGCAGGATCGGGACGAGTAATGAAGGACGGCGGCTTGAATGGACGGTACATGGCATGGCTTCGTTTGGTATTGAATTGTGTGTTTACGATTGCAGCGGATGAAAGTTGACGCGTGGATGCACCTGCGCCGCGCGAACGCGTGCGAATTCAGGGCGACGCGTGGAGTGCGGCCCACGCGTGCTGTCACGTGCGAGCCAGTTATTTATCATGGTTAAGTTACGCATAGTGCCAGGGGCAGATATGCACGTGTTGTGACGGGTGATCGGCGGGTGATTGTGCCGAGGAAGCGGGAGCGTGGTGCCGTGATCGACGTGACGAGTCGGCCAGCGTGCCTGAACCGGGCCGAGTCCGTGTCGCGCGCGCGTGTTACATACAGTACTATTATTAATATCGGAGTCGCTCGTCCGACCGACATTGGGCCCCGCCCAGGCGCCAGACGCCAGCCGCGCCCGTCTGTTTGGCCGATCACGATTAGCCGCGGGCGCAGTAGCGGCTTAAGCTATGAGCAGCAGAGCAGCAGCAGGGCAGCATAGCAAGGCAGCATAGCAAGGCAGCAACAGGTGCCCTGCCAATAGCACTGGATGGACCAAGGCCAGAGTGACTGGAATCATTGCTGCAGGCTGCAGGCAGGCTGCAGGGCAGATTAGAGCAACCGCAGAAGGCGCTTGTTTAGTGTGATTGTGTTTTCGGCTATTTACTGGCCGGCAAAATGGGCCCAGACTCTCGCCAATGTTACGGCATGTGGAAATGCAGATGTTTACCAGTGTGCTGGTCGTTGCGTGAGTTTCATTTGTGTTCAAGATGACAGGGTGACATTCGCCTATGCACGGAAATTGCCGGTGGGTGGGGCCCAGCCCAGCCAACAACAGCCAGTTAAGTTACAAGCGCGCTAAGATCGGCTGAAGTCGTGTATGATGATGACATGATCGGAGTACATAGACAGATAAGAGAAGAATGGCAGATGCAAGATGAAGACACGCTACTGCAGGCACCGCGTTCCCCAAATTGGCAATCTGCACTAGTCTAGCTGGTCTGGACAAATGCGCGAGATTGTATTTGTTATTGTTATTATTAATGATGAAAAAAAGCACTAATGGCGAGCGGCGAGCGGCGCAGGCAGGGCGTTTCTGCCCTGCGTTGCTGGTGCGACTCACTAAACCGTGTTGGTCGGTCGGGCAAGCTGATCCGGGTCCGGCTTAGCCTAAGACGGAAGTCAGTCCGTATCGACACCATTCACGCTAATAAATAGCAAGGAAATTGGTGGCTAGTCCCACTACTACTACTACCACCACCACCACACTACCACCATTATCATGCTATTATCTCGCTGTTGTCCGAAGATAAACCTGTAGTTAATGATGATGGCCAGAACATAAGCGCGTCCGCCAAGGGAGATTGTTTGCTGCTGCGCGCGTTTCATCGTCGCTCATCCTTAACAAGCACAATGATGTCACTGTCTCACGACCACCGCCGCGCGCTCTTTACGGGTACCTTGCGCCCCCCCCCCGTTCGAGTCTTACTTGTAATAAATAATAAGTTGAGCTGTCATTGGTCCAACTCTTGCTTGCTGTGTTGTTGCCCTCGCAACCCTAAGCCTATCCGGAGTTCGGCAGCGCCGCAAGTCGCACTTGTCGGTCCCACTTTTTCTGCGCAATGACGTTTGTGCGCTTATGATGATCATGACAAGGAAATCTTCGTTCTGCTGTAACGCACAATGGCGTCATGCTGCAGCTTTCGCGTACTCACTTGGCGCCGCCGTGGTGGATCCACACAACTTGTCCCGTGCGCCCTTTGGCTCGACACGTATTTGCGACACGAAATCCGTTGTTGCGGTCAGCAGTTTTGACGCTTTCGTTCGTTCGTCGTCGTCGTGATGGGCCAATGCCCAAAAAAAGGCACGCCAGGGTCCGCCCGGTCCAAATTAATATCGTCGATGGACAAAAGTATACTAGTACTAAAGTAATAATATTTTAATAATATTAGTTTACTCGGCCCGCGTCCCGCTTCTGATTTGCTTGCTTTTGTCTGCTTCTTTCTTTCCTTCTCCTCTCCTTCCACCCCCCTCCCCCCTCATCTTCGACAAACAAAAAAAAAGATAAGAAAATTAAAAAAAAAATTCAATATGGAGAGGTCTTCTTCGCTGTCGATCGCACTTAGTCAAAGAAGACACGACGACTCGGCCGCTGTCCTACCACCGTTCGCTCCGCCAATGCACGCGCTGCCTGACTTCCGGGGCCTGCTCACCTCCTCATCTCGACGGTCATACTCGCCCGCCTCGCTCGATGCATATCATCTCGGCTCGACCAGGTCCTCGGCCACCGGTGGTGGTCGTACTGGAGCTTTAGCAACTTCAGTGTCGCCTGCACCGTCAACAACCCCCGCATCCGCTTCATCATCGCCGCCTCCGCGGTCATCTTCCGAGCCTTCGCTGCCACCAATATCATCAATCTTGGCCGGCAATGCGACCACATCTCATCGCGATAGATCCCAATCCTGGCCGACAAGCCTGCCATCGGCAAACCAACTAGGCCAACCTCAGCAATCAACCTCCTCTCCGACAGCTGCTGCTGCTCCGATACCAATCCTGTCCAACGCTAAGGACACTCCGGCATCATCTTTGGCCAACTCGCCCGCCTTGTCCTCCGTCTTCTCCCTTTCCGGCTCGCCATATTCTGTCGCTTCCGATCTGCCACCCCCGTCCTTGTCCTCTTCCTTGTCATCGTCGTCTCATGAATCAGATTACGGCTACTTTTACAAGCGACAGATCTCCCCGACTCCGACCGCCACGTCTGAAGACGGACCTCCAAACGACAACACGACAAGATCGGCCGGATACAACTCCTCATACTACTGTCCTGTCAGGAATGGCCTGACTGCACCTGCCGCCGCCGCTGCTGCTGCTGGAACTCGCCCATACCAGTCGCCCGACTCGGCCGTATCACCGACCCCTTCCACCTCTGGGCCTGACAGATACGCATGTCCTGTCTGCTCCCGTACGTTCTCGCGACCAAGCAGCCTCCGCATCCATACCCATTCCCACACCGGCGAGAAACCATTCATTTGCGGCCACCAAGGCTGCGGCAAAGCCTTCAGCGTCCGCTCAAACATGAAGCGCCACGAGCGGGGCTGCCATACCGTCTAGATGCCGCAACTGTATTTCAATCCAGAGGCGTTGTTAAAACATTTTCCTTTGCGTGCGTGTGTGTGTGTGTGTTAATACCGGGATTAATATTCGTGTAAATTTGTTTATAATTGTGTTTTTTGTGAAGGAACCCGCCGGCGTCTTTTGTTTGGTGTGGGAAGGGGCTCGGAAACTTGTTTTTTTGCTTTTGTATTAGCTCTGTATTATCGTTTTGTTGGGTGCGTTTGTTTTGTTTTTGTATTTTCATTCGGGAGTCCTACGGAGTATCACAATCTTGTTTCGTTTTGTGTATCATGCATTGATTATTTTGCTTGATTTGATTTTGGGTAAAGTTCTTTTGTCGGGTCAATATTGGGTTTTTTTTTTTTGTTTTTGTGTACAGATATAAAAAAGCGCTTGTGAACAGTTTGCGATTGATTGAATTAAATAATTTTTTTCGGCCTTATATTTCCATTCCCATCCCGCGTCCCCGGCTCTATATATAATTACAAAGTTTACATCCTATACATACATACATACATACATACATGCGCTGGCAGCGAATAATATTCATTCACATTCAACCCCACCGTCTCACAAATCATCCCACCCAAAAATAAACTCCTGAGTTTTCTTTGTCGTCCATCCGAGCCAGCTCTCTTGTTGTTGCGGTAGCAGCGGCTGCTGCTGCTGCTGCTGCTGCAACGGTCTTTTGCCATTGCCACCAGCCAAAAATTCGTCGCCAGCAAGCCGTTTGAGTGCACCACCACCTTGTTGTTTTGGCTGTTCGCCGCCCAGAAAAATGGATGCCAGACCCCGCAACGTGGCCGAGCCGGATAACATGCCGCCTTTACGTTCCTTCTCCTTGAAAATACCTTCCGGACCATGCACGTCAATGCGCTTGCCCAAACCGGCCGGCACGCTCGACATCCTCGGCAGCGTCGACGACGACGACTTTGTCGGCTCTTGTACTTGTTGTTGAGGCGTCGATGGTCCGCGTGCCGCCGGCTGGGCCACGGGTGTAAACAAATTCGACGACGACGAGCCAGAAGCTGTCGCCGCCGCCGCCTTCCACAACTCATCACCCTTGCGTCGCCGTGAGTTCGACGACCCGGCCAGATCCTCGCCGGTTGGTCCTTCTGACAGCAGCGCGTGAATATTCAGGCTCGGTCCCGACCCCCGCAACAGGCCGGTTGTGGATGTCTTCCGGCCATCTGTAAAAAACGCCGGTGTTGTCGGCGAATGTGGCACACAGCCAATAACGTAGTCCATGCTCCCTAACGTCCGGCCGTTCTCGGCCAACGCCCGGTTCGCGGCCACAGCAGTCGTGTACGTTATCTTGACCCAGTTTTTGCCCGTCTCGACCGGCGTGCCATCGCTCACGCCGACATGGTGTTCGCCCGTAGAACTCAAACTGCCCGACGACAAATGCTCCATTATCGTGCCAAACCTCGCGAAATGGTCCACAACAACGTGGGTCAGTTCGGGTGGGAACCCAAACACGATCACGCTCGTCGCTTGTTCCTTTGCCGGCGACATTGTCGACAGGGCCGGCGTGCCCGGTGTGCTGCCTTGTGCCCCCGGCTGTTGCATGTATCTACTGTCGTCAACCTGACCACCTCCCGCGTTCGACGACGGTGTCGACACCAGCCCAAACCCCGCCGAACTTTCAGTCATCATCGCGCCGGTCGCCCCAGACGTGGTCGGTAGCTGGAACGCAAACGGCGACGCCGCGCCGGCATCGTAAATCGATTCTGTCGGCGGCAGGTCGTCAAACTCACCAAACGACACGTTCGCACTCGAACTTTGGGCCAGGGATGAACGCGTGTGGTGAGGCTTTGGCACGCCAAACGATGGACCCGCGAATTTGTTACTGGCACCGCCGCCCCGGACCCTCGTCGCCGGTTCTGCCGATGACCGCAATGCCGTTGTCGATTGCGACGCAGGAAACGGTCTTGCCGGTCGCGACATCGAACCCAGACCGCCCGGAGATGGCGTGCCCGCAATCGGAGACGTTGGCATCCTATCCGGCGTGTAAAATCCATTTGCCGCATTAGTACTACCACCGCTACCGACAGGCGAGTTCTTGTACCGCATGTGTGTCAAATGCGACGGCACATACCGTCGACTCTCACCTGCTCCCGCAGCCCATGCCGGCGCAGGAGGCGGCGCTCGCGGCGGCGACGTCAGCAGAAACGCGTTTGTCGACATGATCTGGTTTTGTTGCTGCCCTTGCTGCTGTTGTGCAATGAATTGTCCTGGCAACGACGGTGGCTGCTGCTGCTGCTGCTGCTGCTGCATCATCGATCCGCTCAGATCAAACGCCGACTGTGAGTGCGTGAGACCGCCACCAGGTCGCGGGCCACCAAACGAGCTCGAGAATTGAGACGGCGTATTTTGTTGCGGCCCAACTTGTCCCTGTTGCGGTGCAGCAAATGGCGAGCTGAACAGACCACCACCACCACCACCACCGCTCTGTGAAGCCGAGCCAAATCCGCCACCAAACGGTGCTTGCTGTGTTTGCTGTCCAAATAAGGACGGCGATGGCTGCTGCTGCTGCGCTTGCTGTTGAGGCGTGCTCGTGTTTCCTCCTGGCAACGAGAACGAGAACGAAGGAGTCAAAGTGTTGGCTTGGCCAGCGCCTGCACCGGCTGCACCCTGTCCTCCTACTGGCCCAGTCAAAGAACTGCTGCCGGCCAGTCCACTCCCAGCACCGGCACTACCGCCAGTCGTTCCGCCGAATGAGAACATCGGCGTTGTTGATTGTGCCGGTTGTGGTGTCGCCCCGAAAAGACTCATCGTCCCGTGTCCGTGTCCGTGTACCGATTCCGCTTTTGGAACTTAAATGACCGGTTCCGTTGTTTTTTTGGGGGTTGTATAGAGTCGTGTCTGTGATGGTTGAGGGGCGGGGGATTGCTAGATATTTTTCACAAGTTGGTTGGTGGTTGCAAAGCTTGCGTTTGTCAAATGTGTCAACAAAACCCAGCAGAAAAAAACTTTGGAGAGGTTTGGTTGCCGCACGACCACGCCTCAATGATAGGATAAGTTAACTTACTACTAATTACTGATTCAATGATTTTAACGTTATATTGTTACTAACTAGCGATAATTTATATCATGATTATATACTACATCTATTATAACCGTTCTCGCATCTTCGATAGCCAATTTTTGTCCTTTCCTCCCCGCATCAATAACAACCACCTAACGCCAAACTTCAAAATATAATGTACCATCTTTTAAAGCAAAACAAAAAAAAACAACAACAACAAGAGACCGCCATTTACGTGCGATAACTACAATTTTAGCCTTCGATCGACATCAACAAAGATGAGTCGTCTCGCGCGACAAGCTCGAACTCGTCGTTTTCACCCTTCATGCTCTCGTCATCAAAGTCTGGCGCAAGTTTGCAGTCATCATAATCCACTCCTGTACCACGCGCGATATCGTCGTCATCATCATCATCATCATCTATGATTGTCCGGCTATTATCGTCCTTTTTGGTGCTACTACCATCGTAATCGATAAAAATCACCGGCGGTCGCTTCGATGATGGGAATCCCGTAGACGAAGACGGCGAACCAACACTTGACGTACATCCTTTCGCGACATCACGCAGACTCTGTAAAAGGGATCCAAAATCATGAAAATACTCTGCGTCTTCATCATCGTATTCATCTTCGCTCTCGGGCGTCACCGCAGCCACTTCAAGGCTTCGATCATCACTATCGAGCGTAAAATACTCCGAGACAGACGGTCCCATGACTTGTGCATCAAGCGCGAGTTCCGACGAAATTAACAGGTCGCAGTCATCGTTCCCCGAATCCCTCGCGCCATCCTCGTCAGCCTCGTCATTGTCAGTGGTTTCATCATTCTCGCTCGGAGGTGTCGGCCACCCGCCAGGGTAATATCGTGGCAATCCTGAGTCCGCATTATTGCGAAGGGGTGATGAACGACGCATGTCGCACGAAGACATATTAGACTGCCAATGAGAACTTTTGGAGGCAATGTAATCGTCATTCGAAATTGCCATATCCACCGTGCCATCTGCCCCACTACTACGCCTGCGCTTGCTCTTGCCAGCCCAAAATCGTTCGTCTCCGATTGAACTACCCGACGAGACATGCAATGCTCTCCGCTTTTGCGCCAGGTGGTCGCCCCGTTTACGACTCTCGTTGGTCCAGCCAGCAAGATACCTCAGTGGCAAAGTTGGTGCATCGCGTTGGTCTATGCGACTAGCAATTGACTGCCACAGCCTGACGAGATGATTTTTCCGCTGCCAATATTCGGGCACATGTGCACCAACTAATTCCCCAGTCTTGCACAGCTCAACTACCGATTCGAAAACATTTTCGTCCTCCTCGAGTTCATCACAATCATATGTAGTATCGTCCCGCATCTCCGCGTCCTCGTCTAGTAGAGTGTCGCTGCTGTCGCATGCTGTCGTCGTATCGTCGTGGTCGTCACCCGCTGCCCTTCGCTTTCGACGCAGGCTCTCTGGGTTCGTGCTGTCTCTTGCATTATCATACCGCGGCGGAACGATGTGGATTGCCGGTGACAACACCGGACTAGTTATGCCAGTACTCTCCTCATCGTTCGCATCGCCACTCACATCCAGATGCCGTTTGAACAGTGAACTGTCGTCGTTGCCTTGCGGCATAAAAACCAATTGATGTGCCATATATCACAGTGAAATATAACTGGGCGGTCGGGGGAGAGACGACGATCCTGGGGAGATGTGGGAGTTTTGTTATGGTCGCTTGCTTTTACCCCAGATGCAGCAACCACGCAACTTCCACATGCAACCCGCTTAGTCCGTGCGCTGCAAGGCGCGTCCTGTCGAAACAAATCCGCCGATAGCCGTCTGGGCTAGGGCTCGGTAATTTTAGATAGGGTAAGGGTTAGGCAATGACCGGGCTGTACAAGCCCCTCAGATGCCAGAATTGCGGCGAACCTTCTCGAGGGGCGCAGAAGGACCCTGAAAATCGATTTGGAAACAAGTAGTCATCAATATTACTCATCACTACCATCGCTAGTTACCCCGGATTTGCGCCTTCTCGTGGCGTGTTCGTGAAATGCCAACCGCGGTTCGAGAACCGTCTAGCAAGGCCCTAAATGGACTTGCCTATGGATATATAGCCGACCGCTCTTGCCGTCTTCAAACTTCAAATTTCTCGTAACACTTTCCAACTTCGATTCACACCATTCACCAAATAGCTATACAGCATCTAATCGTCCCACCTTCGACATTACAATCACAATTTACAATGCCGATGTTATATTCTTACTCTCCGGTTTGGTCTGTTGTCGACGCGATCGCTGACGATCTCAGCAACCACGCCTCCTCCCAGAAGCGGGAAATCCAAAAGCGCCGACGCCAACAGGACGAACCGGCGCCGTTTGCCCCGCTTGTCGACATTTATGATCTCAAGTCCGCATACGTCATCCAGGCCTCCCTTCCCGGGGCGGCGGCGTCCGCTGTCACTGTCGACTACGATGCCAAGGTTGCCACCGTCGTCATCAAGGGTGAGATCAAACGTTCTTCAGTCGCAGGAGTCCATGGAGAGCCGGCAACAAAGGCGCTCAAAGTGGGTGAGCGCCAGATCGGCAAGTTTGAACGACGAGTGAAACTCCCTGACAGCGTCAAAATTCAACTGGACTCTATGACTGCCAAGTACAGTAACGGTGTTCTGGAGATCAAGGTGCCCAAAGCTCCTGAACTTCAGAGGCGAAGTATTGTCGTCCATGTTGACGAAGATGTACCTATGGACGAAGACAATAGTGCTACTGCTGCCACTGATCAGCTGCCTGTAGTGACCGCGGCTGTTGAACCAGCGGCTATTGAACCAGCACCTGTTGGCAAGAAGACCACGCCGACTGTTGAGATTGAAGACGCAGAAGAAGACAGCGACATAGGAAGCGTCAAGTCCTTTTCTTCGGAGATTTCATCTTAATTATTTCGAATTTGTGTATTGAACATTTATTTTGTACTGGGTGTCAGCGTGAGTGGTCGGCCGAGTCATTTAGAGGCGCAATGGTCACGGTTTTGCATATCTTGTCATTTGAATAGCATAATAACTTGTACTTACATATATTAGCGTTTGAATAATAGTTTTTTTGGGAAAAGAAAAACCAAATAAGAAATAGTTAACTGAATATGTCAACGACTCAAGGGACACATTATAACGCGACTGTTAAATATAGCACACCTGCTGGTCACGTTTCGTCTTGTTTACGTACTACCATATGCGTCAATTAATATTGGCGCGTTGTGCTCAACCCTACAAACCGGGCCAGCAACCCCGCGGTCCACTTGGTATACAACACCGCCTCTGACTCATGACGATCGAAGTTAACGCGTTCAGCACATTGCGCACGCAATTCTTCAAGTTAATTTCTGAATAATTTGCTAACTTTTGGTGAGAATCCAGGAGCGGTTGTTGAGCCGCTTCAATTTTGGTCAAGTTTTGGGTTTGTTTACTTTTGGACTTTCGTGTGTTGCCAACCCCGACATCGCCGGGCGCCATTCAAACACTCGATTCTTTGCGCATTCATTTGAAGTTTGACGGGTGTAGCACGATACGAAAACCCTGTACGATGTCATCCAGTTCCGACAACAATGTTCAGCCGGACGATCAGGAAGAGCTAACTCAAACCAACGTTTCGAAATTTTTACAGCGGTTAGAAGATTTAAAGCAGGCAGCGTACGTTCAGACTGCCTTCTCATCTACCTATTTTTACTTGTACTAGTGCAGTTGGGGTTCTGACATATTTTGATTTCTAGAGGCTCCGACGACAAGGATCGCGCACGGAGATTGGAAGAAGAAATAGATGAGGCTAAGCGTCAGCGCATTGCAAGAAGACAAGGTAAAATATAATAACTTTGTGCAAACTTAACCAGCTTATTTAAACGTGGTCCTACTAGCTCGGTCGCGGTCAATCTCACCCGAGAAATTTGAGGTAAACCCATCAACCACAAATCGTCCACTATCTAAATCCGGTGTCACGTCTCGGAAAGAGCTAAAGTCAACGTATCTCTCATATGAAACCCACCCCAGTCTCTCACCGACAACTGCCGTAGCCGATCCAGCGGTGGACGTGCCGGAAACCTCTCCTTCCGAGTTCAGTAAGAACTACGTTTCATCGCCTTCACAAATCCAACTGACCCCGAAATTGCAGGTACTCACGGCATTCCTGCTTCAAATTTGAGACGAGACTCGCCTTCGGTCAGGAATACACCGAGCTCACCGGCGTTGAAAGTCAGCGCCCCATTGGCCCTCAAATCCGACGTTCCTACGATGGAAAAAATCAAAATGTGGGAAAGGTCAGCCGAAACTGTGCAGGCAGCTGAAAAAGGAGGGGACGAGCCAATTGACGATAATGAGAGCCGTAGTAAGAAAGGAAACGAGAGGTCGAACCTCAGTCACTCACAAGCGGAAACAAGCGCGGAATTGTCTAGAGAAAGCGAGAGCTCTAGCTCGCCGGTAGCCACAGAGGTCTCGGCGCAGTCAGATGCAGCAATCATCAATTCAAAGCGAGCGCCCTTGCACGCGCGGTATACTGTCAGTGACCAAGCGAGGAAAGAAAATGACGGCGTATCAACATTGTCTCGAAGTACCTCAAGACTCACTTTATCTCCATCTAGTAATGTGCCCTCTAGCGCACGTTCAGAAGCTAATGTCGACAAGGAAAAAGAGAGCTCAAATCGTGAGGAAGAGAGACTATCCAAATTCCTGAGACCCGCAAGCCAACTCTCTTCAACAAAGGACAGATTGCACGGTAATGATGCACCCTATCTCCCTTCCCCTTCCAATGTAAGTTCTTTTTGCACGCATTTGCTTCTTTTGTTTTATTAACAAGACGCAGAATCGCGCCGGATCTTGTTCTCCAACACTATCTCAAATAAACGAGCAGCGCATGGAGTCTCATATTGCTGAGCATAGCATTTCTCGATCACCAGAAAGATCCCCTGCTAGAGGTTCCCAATCTCCATTCCGCTCTAATCGCTATTCCGGTATCGGCACATTCGCATCGTCAGATTTCTATAATGAAGGGGCCATTTCGCCTGCATCGTTTGAACTCGGTTTAAAAAATCTTCCTGGTGCACTAGATTTGCGACGGTCTGACTCTGCTCGTTCATCTGGTTCAGTTGCATCCAATGACATTTCTTGCTTCGAATCGCCGGGAATGCGGTCACCGTCGCCTACAAGACCAAAAAGTCCTACAAAAGTCGGATTCGTCCAAAGTGCAATGCTAAAACGGGACGGGAGCCGCTCACCAACCAAACGGCTATCAATGAGCAATTTCCGCCCTGCTCCTGCAGTACTGAATTCGTCTGGTTCCTCGCCTCTCCAGAAAAGTCATGAATGGCAAGGTGCATGCAGTCAGGAGAGCGATCCAATTCTATCAACAGGTTCCGATTCACAAGAATCTACCGCTGAGAAGCGTACTGAGCATGATAAACCCCTTCCGGAACAGAACGATAACCAACCGAGCCTCAAGTCTGAGCCAGAGGTCAAGAAAGTCGACCGTGGACAGTCGCAGACGCAGCCATCTAAGCCCACTACTCCAGTCCCTCACACAGCGGACAATTCTACATCTCCTAATCGCATACGCCACTCGTCTTCGTTACACCGTAGCGCAAGTAGTTTGACAATGGCTCGATCGGCAGTGGAGCGGTTTCGCTCACAGGATCTGGATTTGACTGCGAGATATGACAAGGAGCGGGACAACAGCATTGTGTCGCAGTATAGTCAATCTAACTTTAAGCCCTCCCCAACGAATAGGTCGCTATTAGATATATATTCCGAGGAAGAGAACGGCGTAACTGTTCGGCCACCACGTGGTCCTAAGCCAGATCAGATAGAGATTCATGAAGAGGCCGAAGACTCCGCCTGTCGGGTGACCGGAGATGAGTCTAATAAGGAGAACCTGGTGACTGATGGAAGTTCACCACGTACTGACACTGTCAAGACGCCTACGCGTTCGGGCTCTCGAGAGCCGACGACGCCAACTTCTCCCTTACTCTCCCGGTCACCATCGCGATCGAAAAATAACAAGCGTTGGACGCCGTCGCCGAATAAGTCCTCGTGGCTAGAGACTGCATTGATGAAGACGGGTGGCGGTGCAAGCATGCGAGTTCCTGCTGCGAGATCACCAAAGGACGTGTTTAGCTAGTTGGTGGGTAGAACAGGATATCAAAACTTGCACTGTCAAAAAATATGCAGATGGATTTTGATATTGATACAACGATTCTTGTGTACCTTTCATTGCGACCTTTATAGGTCTTTTAGAAAGTTTGAAATTTGGTCCATTTTGTATATCATTATTACCTTTGTGAATGTGACAGAGTAGATATGACAGAGTAGATATGAACAGAAAAGCGAGTGTGTTTCCAGACACGATAAGCGTTAGAGTTTAAAGTTTACAGACAACACTGTTTAAGGTTTGCACATAACTTGGACAGCAGCTTCGACGCCGCTCGCCGCTCCGCCTTCTGCCTATGTTGGATAACATCTCTTGGATGTCTGTCACATCATACTAATCTCGTAAAGCAGCCAATACATATAACGACGACACGAGAATCGCCCGAACGAAAGTTGCTCTTATTCTAAGGTTTAGTATCTGGTACGGTTCCCGAAAGCCTTTAACACAAGGCGCATTATTCACATCATGGCATCGACGGTGGTTGGCGGCCATCCGTCTGCGGCGATAGCGGCGATGATGCGCAAGAAGTTGGGCGGAGGGGACGTTGATGATGCTACTCTTGAACAAATTACACAATCTGCGAGTGCAAAGAAGACGGTGGCGGTTGATAAAGTAGGCCAGGAGGTAAAGTTAACGCACGTAAGTTGTATGCGACTCTTTACGGGGAACTTTATAGTAATGTATACATATAGATGACCAAAGGAAGAGCAAAAGGTCCTAAACGACGACTACCGACGACGACTGCGCAAGCGGTAGAAAACAATGAGAAACAGTCGCCGGAGATGGGTTCGACCCGAAGCATTCCAGCATCCGCGGCGAAACCCGTCACTATTGCTCCGCTGTCTGCCAAATCACATTCTTTCCCATCTGGACCACGCAGCTCACTTGTGAGCGAACGGTTGGCTATGTTTTCGGGCAGTGACTCCGGTTCCCGTGAGGTGCCCAAGAATGGGTCAACATCGGTCGCTAAGACGTACCAAGTGCCAATGACAACGTCAGTGGCATCTAAAAGTGCGACGACATTCAACACAGCTGCTGACAAACCGAAGCCTGCAACACCCGCAAAGCCGGCGTTCGGAGTCATCAAGTCGGGAGATAAGGCACGACCGGTATCGCTCATATTCCCGCCGACAAAGTCAAGTGAACACGAACATGTGGACCAAATCGCGGACCAAGAGCCCACTTATAAACCGCGGCCAGTGATACCTGGAAAGCCCAAGCTTCAGACATTGAGAGGTTCTTCGTATTCGGCCGTTGTTTCTACTAGGCCGAAAGAAGGCGAGGCTACTGGACCGTTGAAGAAAATGCAGTCGCTTCCACTTTCATCACCCACGCCAAAGCCTAAACCAGAGTCGCTTATGAGGGACCGTCACTGGGACACGAAATCAGCCATGACGTCCGCTACTGCTGCGGCACCGAAGCCACCGTTCAAGTCAACTCCTCAGTTGAAGGTCAATGACGTGAAGGCGAAACAGGCAATGGCAGAAACTTCTCTCAACGAGAAGCAGCAGCCGATGCTCCGGCCAAAGCCAGTGTCAATCGTGAAGTCTGTATTCGAGTCGAAGGAGAAGGCTGCAGACTTGTCATCGACCTCATGGAGATCGCCTTCGAAGCCAGAACCTGCAAAGAAACCGCCCATATTTCATTCTCGGTCGAAAAGCTACGGCGGCCGTAGCAATATTGAAAGGCCGACCCTGCCGCCAAAACCAAAGGCACTATTTTCTAGGTATAATACAGGCGAAGAGGAGAAAGTGGAAGACAGGAAGACTGGTGCAGTTGTTCATGACCATGAAATGCCCGCCAAATCGCCTGCCAGTAAACTGCAGCCTGTCTCTTTCCTGTTGGGTGGACGGCCGGCTGGTTCAGCATCTGAGGTATCTTTCAGTGAGCCTAAAACAAAAGCAGTGAGGATACCGCCAAAACCGCTGCTTGAAGCAACTGAACGACCGAGGCCAGCGACAATACCACGGATGAGTGACGACATGTCAAGTGCACCAACCCAAAACATCAAGCCACCTCTGCCATCAAAACCGAAGTCTAAGTGGTCAACAGTGGTTCGGGACCCACCAATTTTGAGCATCCTTCCGAAGCCTGCCGTCCGAGAGCACGAGCCAGTCGTCCCCAGCAAAATTTCGGTGCGAGATAGAGTCTCAAATTGGGGAGTCGCGTCATCCACCACGAGTAAAGGATCCACTACCATCACAATGTTACGAGCACAAACGCCTTTAGTCTCATAGGATCAATTATGTTTCAAGTCATTTATACGAATTAATTAATCTCTTCGTCATAGACATGTAATAGTAAATCTCAAAGATTTTGGTGTTCTAATTGACAATATAATGGTTGGATAAGTTATATAAATTGTTAATTCTAAATTTGACCCATGATGCCCATAGCCCTCGCATGAATTTTAACTACGGTCGGTTTACTATGATAATGAAGCGACTACACAATGCAACCCCAATAATTTAGGCAATAGCTCCTGGACAGTCTATTTAATATGGCTCAAATCGTAAAAACGATGAGAGAGATCCCTTGTATGTAAAACGTTCTCGGTTCTTCAATGGCGGTGACGTCAGGCTCGACACCAAGCCCTTACTATCTATTGCTGCTTCGTCGGGAAATCAACCACCGGAACTTTCAGGGACCTTTGGACGAAGTACACCCCGAGCGCTATATTACGTTTGGTGTTCGCCTAAATTCACGATTGAAAACGAAGCAAGGTCGATACAGCTCGAGGGTAAATATTCCTGGCGCGGTGTTGGTTGAGCCACGCAAGCCAATGCCATCAGAAGCTAACGATCCTAGTCGAATGCCGAGCGACAGCAAACTAGTCGGCAAGCTATTTCGACAGTGGAAGAATAACTATCGTATTAGAAGACATTCACCACCGCAGCCCAGCCCTCTCGTAGACAGAAAGGGTGCTCATCGTGCGATCAAGTCCAATCGTCCGGTATGGTGCGGGAGTAATAGAGAATATGGCATTTCCGATCGCGAGTTGCTCGATATATATTTGTCCCAGAAGTACAAAGTCGATGTCAGCCCGGTATCAGAAACACTGCAGAACACAATACAGTTACCGAATGCGCTTACGGTCCCTTTTCAAAGGAAATTCTTTGTCAGATTGCTGCATCTAGGTGGTACTTTCGACTTTTATCGAGAACAGTCACAACGGCAATTCAGCATCGCGTCTCAAAAGAATCAAACAGCTGCGGCCATTATGCGGGGAATATATCATATCAGCAACTCATCTATCTTTCAGTCTAATAAGGCTTTGTACTCTTGGACTCGAAAGCATGGGTTACTCCTCTCATACTATCCTCCGTACCACCATCTTGGTGCATTTGCAAAGTCGCGGCCAGCAGTGTTGGTGTCGGAAAGCAACAAGTTGAAGCCTGGGTCAGTATTTAGATCTACGCACAGAAAAAAAATACGACGGTATTTGTTTGAGGCATTTTGCGAGGTGCAAGGTATCACAAGGGAGACATTGCGGTGGAGTGATGTCACGACGTTTGAGCCGATGGCACATAACGAGAATCTCAACTTCTTGCTTCAAGACGAACGACATCAGGAGATTATAGATGACGAATTGGAGCGTAGCGAGCAAGACTACGGTGTCCAAGATGAATATGAATCGTTCCTTACCAAGAAAGATCTGAATTATATTCGAGGAATTGATGGACTGTACGTGTTCTTATCTCGTCATGGCCATGTTTTTCCGGACGACGAACTCAGAGATTTGATGCGAGAGGCGGTAAAATGCGTTATACATGAGTATGGCTACGTTAGTCAGGAGATGCATGACGAATACAAAACAAAGTGCAAAGACGAAAGCGAGCTTTCTGAGACGTACGATATTGAAACCAACACCAGACAGCAACAAGACTCTTTCAAAGGACTGGAATTCTACCGAGATTCGTTGCACAAGGCATATTCACGCACTTCGAGACCATGCAGACAATGGATATACAAAAGAAACAAGCAGTTCCTAGAGTCCGAATTAGAATTCGACGAACAGGGACGTCACTATCAGGATCCAGAGGAATGGGAAAGATTGTACAGTGCAGCAAAAAGAAGTTTAACCGATTATCAGGAGTATTTCGTTCGAACGACCGCACAATGGAAAATCGACAGAGAAATTTAGCGGTCTCGGCACAGAATCTAGACAACTACAGATTATTACAGATAAACTTCAGGATAATGTATCATGTATATATCGGGGACTTCGAGTGTATGATTACTGATTGGTTGATGGATATATATTAATATAATAATAAACCAAGGAAATCCTTTGCAAGGATCTCATTTCCTACTTACCAGTTGGCCAGACAAAAGCTGCCTGTGAGTTCTGGAGAACGTTGCCTCTTCACCGGGTAGGGTGGATACGATTTGGGAATAATCGTTGTTCGTATTCATAAAGTACAATGCGATTACTATAACTAGGCGTTCTCATTGAGAAGTCAATTGATAAAATAATGCACGTACTGTCTTTGAACGTCCACCCTTCCTTCGTGAGGACTTCGTGAAAGCTGCAGGGAATCGGCAACTTAACAGGGTTGGGAATGGTCATGTCATCTTCAACGGTATCCAGACCGCGCAAGATAATATAGAACAGCATGACCTACAGAGCCACAGTCAGATACA
The DNA here is from genome assembly GCA_003705905.2 of Lipomyces sp. NRRL Y-11553. Taxonomy (NCBI): domain Eukaryota; kingdom Fungi; phylum Ascomycota; class Lipomycetes; order Lipomycetales; family Lipomycetaceae; genus Lipomyces; species Lipomyces sp. NRRL Y-11553. The sequence continues at coordinate 528,984 of PPJW02000003.1, read as the reverse complement.
ATTGACTCATTAACGGAGAACAATGAAGTATGATATCAGATTTCGGGTTGACTGTCGACAATACGCGAACAAGGAAAGGAATAAACCTACCGCTTGGCGTAACTCCGGAGCTACAGCAGTAAAACTTCGCGACGTGTAAGCAAACAATTCGTAACATCGTTTAAGGTTATCAGACTCCTTCGACGGTTCTCGGGTATACAGGGGTTCGTGCCATATCGCCCTGGATTTCAATTAGCCGGTGCATTGGACATTTCTGAACCAGTGTCGACATGAAAATGCCATTGAAGAACGGCACGCAGCTCCTGAGGATGCGCTATCAGTTGCAAGTACCTCGACATTACTGCCTTGGACAGCAGGAAGGTTGGTCGTGGGTGAGGTCGCCGGACAGTTGGCGCAACACGAAACAGAGCGGCTCGCTCCCATAAGAGACAGGCCTTTTGATTATTAGAGACAGTTTACATCTCGAGAATGTGACTAGGACACGAATAACGGTTTCGCGAATATTCGTACGAATTTGCCCAGGTACGAATAATTACGAACGAATACGAATACCGATGCGAAGACCCCTAACCCGATGCGAATAACGAATTGCTAGTTAACTACAACGGGGTCCGTTGGCTCGGCACGTCTGATGACGGTACCAGTAGTTTGCTACCCAAAAAAAGACGAGCAAATTATCTGCGGCTTAACATAACTATGAAAGTGATGTGCACGTATGCCATAATGTCTATAGGTTTGTGCATGAGGCTCGAAAATTGTCGTGCCCGTTGTAGGAGAACTGTGATGATGATTACCTTGTTAATGAGCCGGTAAGAGGTCGGAGCAAAAAGGGTTTAGTAAGAGCTTTTGTAATTACGCTGTTGGAGACAGTTAGGTATAGGGTCTGTTGGTTCAGGACGACAAGCGGATATACATGTCGAGAGAACTATCTGTGGTCAGCATACGATATTACCACTACAGGGCATTATACGACTGTGATTCAGTTTGGGTTGAGAAGTGATCCCAGGTCAGCGGCTTGACGGTATTTAGTTAGGTCAACTATCCAGAGTTTCACATTTCATTTCCAATGCTATTAGTTGACGGAGAAAAATATGCATGGTGAGTGATATTCTCAATTCGCCCTGGGAGCCTGGAAGTCAAGAGTCTAGAAGTCAATTGTGGGAGTGGCTATCAGATACCGTGCAGTTTACTAATAGGAACTGTTATTTAGCATCCGGTGTATTCGTGGCCACCGCTCATCGACATGTAAACACAAAGAGCGACCGCTGGTTCAGGTTCGAAAGAGAGGCCGACCGGCGTCGGATTGCAATCATCGGTTAGCAGTCCTGCCTGACGGTACTTGTGAGTGCGGTATTGCAGCGATTATTTTACCAAAGGGTGGGTCTATATTTCGAGTTGTTAAGTATACGCTTTACGCTGTGGACGATTTTATTCATCTGGATTTCTAGGTGCATCTGGTTCAGAATTCAGAGAGTTAGAAGGCGGCAGAAGGCAAATTCTCGACACGAGAAACGTCAAGTACGAAGTTGAATCCAATCCTACCACAACAGAGCACACATGTTCGTCTTGTCTTGGTTTTCCGCATGTCGATAACAATATTGGATTCCATAGTGAAGGTGACGGCCTTGGCTCCGACAGCCCACGACCGCAAAAATTGCCTCGAGTCTTTTACGATCACAACCAGTTTGTCATTCAGCAAGTTGGAGCACCACAAACGTCACAAGGCGATATCCAGAAGACGACACCGAATGGGTCATGTTGTAGTGAAAGGACAGCGAGCGAGGTAGGCCCGCCGTCGACGCCCTCTGTCTCTGTCTCCTCATCCGCGACATCTATAACATCAATATCAGATTCGGATGCAGACGTTAGAAAACCGGTTAAGTTACGGTCCATTGTCGTTAAGCCTGATGATAACAGTCCCGCCATTGTCAGGCCGATAGATGTCGGCTTGCAGTGCCAACTGCCGGAGAGAATAGCTCATAATTCTTCTCCGCGTGATACTACGCAGCGACCTCTATATCACCAAAGCGAAAGCAGCGTGAGTACGACGGAATCGCTCGATAATGATACCGATTATTCGAATTCTAGCCCTAGCGGTGTTCTTGATCAGGCACTGCATTCTGTCGAAACGTATCTTGCAAAATCGCTATCCCAGAGTAATAATCCTTCTCGTCAGCCATATGAACTTCCACATTCAGCGTCATCTCAACAAGACATCAAGCCAACAATATACAATGCCAACTCTCTGGAACAACAACAGCCATTTACCCTCACCCCCTCTCAAGTCGAAGACCTTACGAGGTACTGTTCGCAAACAGGCGTTGTCAGCTATCCAATCGCAGGAATGCCATTTAGTAATGCGTCACCTGTTTCCTTTGACACGCGGCATGAGAATTTATATATTCCATCGGGAAGCGACATCGACACGTCACAGACTGATCTCTCGCAACATCTCGAGACGCTTCGTCATGAGGACCAGCATATTGCAACAGCCAAACCGCACCCTCAGCAGGGACAAATGTCGTCGTCTGCACATGCTGAAGAGTCCGCTGGTGAAGACCTCGAGTTGTTGGATAATTTATTCTCGGTCTATCTGACTTCTGCGTGCATAGTACCTGGAGAGGAATGTTATTGCACGGACAACTGCAGTTGTTTTGGCTGTACGAAGCACGGGAATCGTGTTATAGATGGTGAAGTGAACGGAAGGGATGATTTAGACATTTTCAGATGACCCAAGCACAAAGGCGATAGTCTAATGCGTGTATTGGCTGGTTAATAGTGTTTGGATAGAGATTATGCGCCAACTGCTTTCCATTAGTTGAAACGTGATCTGGCTCTGTTACCGCCAGGGTTGTTTATGTACAGGGTTCTTGTAATATTTTAGCCGTGATTGCTTGATTGTACAATGTAGGGAAATTCAACCACAATGTGCTGTAACAAAAATATGCAACGGATTCCTGACAGAGCCGTGGACGTATTATTCTGTCAAAGGTCAAGGTAAGAATCTAGGTGCTCAGCAGCAGATCAGAATTAGGGTCCACCTTGTCTCACTCTTCAGAGTACACGTGTGATTGTCAGGGTTCTGCGACCCCTTAAGAAGTCTCGGAGAAACATTTGCTAACCATATACATTTGGCTCAAACCGAACATCTGCTGTGCATTCTGGGTCACAATCCTGACAAATCACGGAACGATGAACAGTACCTTTTTTTTTTTTTTTTTTGACTACATTAACTCATAGGAGGGTTCAGATCTCTCGATATTGTGGCGTACGTATCCCAATAGCTCGGATGAGAGCACGTCGGAAAGGAGTATAACGTCTCTTTCAAACAAAACCACCCAAAAACTCATCAATGGACTGATTGCAATAGTTTGAATATGGATTGAAACTGGCTCGCACTTACCAAATCCTTTCTGCCAGAGCCACGGCAACAGATTCTACAATTCCGACTGCAAAATAGAGAGAACGAGGGCCACAATTATGTCCCTGTAACTTAGCCTAATTGGGAAAGCATATCACAGGGAGAATATCTAACGTCACAATTAATATGATCGGCCGAGTGTTGGGACTGCGGAGTTTCCGTCGACGGTTTGTAGGCTCACCAGCGCGGCAGCCTATGAACAAAACCATTGGCGTGCCGTAAAAGACTGATTGATTATATTGTATGTACCACCTAGTTATTTGCTTGTTCTGACCATTTTCGTCAACCGGGTGAACAATGAATGGCAAGTCAATGCTTGGCATATCATTCACGCAGGCCAAGAACAGGATGTCTTCTGATAAAACGTTCGAACGGCGTGAATCCAGGTGTGGGTCTTGTCGGCCAGCCACTCCCGCCGACGTCTTGCCAGAGTATAATAATGTGTAATTACGATAACTAACTATCTTGCGCGGGCTTGCATGGATTAATTAGACAACCGTATATGGCTAACTAATTAATGGAATGATCCTAGTGGTCATTTCCTCCACAGCAACGGTGCAGGTTTGTAGACAATGTTGCTGTTAAATTAAGCAATAAAAAGGACGCTAACTGGCACTAACTAAGCTTGTATAACAAACAATTCAAATAATAATACGACTGAACCGGGGCCAACCCTAAAGAGGTTTTCAGTTCAGCTCCCAGGGCAAGACTGGAAGCCATATATATGGAATCAACTGGCTATGATGGCGATAAGCTCCAATCTCGCTCCAGCACAAACAGTAACAATGTGTTTTATATTCTTTATCGACAAGATACTATGATACGAGACAAAGAAGGGGAGAGTGGAGTTGGCCGCATCAGGGAAGATGGCTGAACGCGAAGAAGACTGGTTCCGGAGTAGATTTTCCGCGTGGCTGGCCGTGATCTGCCATGAATCGCGTACCTGAACCACGCGATTTTGCAGCCGCGTTCGCTACTAACGCATTCATCCCGCCTTCCCAACATCTCTGTCAAATTTATCGTCTGCAGAAAGCGATCGACTCCACTGCCTCTGAGGGTTAAAAGGTCCTGTCAATCAAGGCGAATTGTTAGGCCGTTGTGCAATTTACGGTGGCCATGCGGTGGAGACAGGGCAAATAATACCAGCAGCCACACTGCAGGGCTAATCCAGAAGCGGCTAAGGCGTAGACTCATTAATTAGTGCAATCTTAACAAGGTTTTCTAAAATGCATTTCGCTGCAGGCTAATGCAGGACTAGGCCTGTTTTGGCGGAGCGGCGGCACGTCGAAGTGTTTTTCGTCTGCGGTCCAATGTTGGGCGTCCAGTGTAGAAGATAAAATCGTCAACATTCCTCGCGCGCCCCTGCTTTTCTCCTGTTTTCGTCTTCGCCTACATTCCTCTCCGCCTACTGCTCATCCAGCTTCGCGACTCTTTGAGTCCTCCATCTCTTGTTTCGTCTCCGTTCCGACCATCCGGTGCAATTGCTGCGTCTTCACTCCTTCGGCCAGCTCTTCACCACCGTTTCGTTCTTTTTGTCGTCCGGAAAATTCGCGCTTGTTTCATACAGTACAATCCCCTAAAATTAGCTCTCGTTAGACTCGCTATTCGTCGCAACCGCTTTCAGCAAGTACCGTCCAACTCGTCTGCTAGATTTGCGCCGAAATGAAGTTCTCTGCGATCTCCGTTGCCGGCCTCTCCTTGATTGCCGCCGCGTCCTCAGTTTCTGCTGCCGCCATTGCTGATTCAAACATTGTCCGCCGTGGTCTTTCCAGTCGTCATGTTCATCACCGTCATAATGCGCGTGATGCGAAAGCAGAGCGCCGCTCTGCTGTCGAGAAGGAGAAGCGGGATATCGATGTTGTTTACACTTATGTGACAGTCATTGTCGATGCGGATGGTAACACAATTTCTCCGGCTCCAGCTGCGCCAACATCGACTGCCGCGCCCGTTGCTGCGGCCGTGGTCACGACTTCAGTAGCAGAAGTTCAACCTACGACTTCTTCGGTCGACATTCCGGCTTCGACTTCCAGCGCTGTTCCTAGCAGCTCTTTGACGACCTTCGCGACCGTCGCCACTACAAGCTCGTCCACCTCAAGCTCGTCCAGCTCCAGCTCCAGCTCGTCTGCCCCAAGTTCATCGTCCTTCAGCTCGGTCGAGGCTTCGGCCACGGCTTCGGCCACTAGCTCTGGATCTTATCCCACAAGCTCCGGCCTTCTAGCTGACTACGCCGGTCCTTATCAGGAGTTCCAAGACGGCGTTGTTCCATGTTCCACCTTCCCCGCTGGGCAAGGTGTCGTTGCACTTGACTGGATCAATCTAGGTGGTTGGTCAGGTATCCAGCTCTCGGTAGATGCTGGCGCTGGCCAAGGTACTTCATGCGGCGAGGGCAACCTTTGCTCGTATGCCTGCCAGCCCGGTATGTCTAAGACTCAGTGGCCATCTAACCAGCCAGCGGATGGTGAATCGCGCGGTGGTCTTCTCTGCCAGAATGGTTATCTCTATCGCACAAACACCGACACCAACTACTTATGCGAGTGGGGTGTTCCATCGGCCCAGATCGTCTCTGAACTCAGTCAACCCGTTGCGATTTGCAGAACCGACTATCCCGGTACAGAAAATATGGTTATTCCCACAGAGGTTGATGCAGGTGCGACGGAGCCGCTTACTGTTGTCGATGAGGACAGCTACTACCAGTGGGATGGTAAGCCGACTTCTGCTCAGTACTATGTGAACAACGCCGGCGTTTCCGTTTCGGATGGTTGCGTATGGGGATCATCTGGCTCCGATATTGGCAACTTTGCTCCTCTCAACTTTGGTGCTGGATCTGCAAATGGTATCACATATCTTTCGCTCATTCCCAACCCGAACTGTAACTCACAGCTCAACTACAATGTCAAAATTGTCGCGTCGGATGGAGCTACTGTCAACGGTGACTGCTCCTATGTTGGAGGTTCCTTCTCCGGTGGATCCTCAGGCTGCACGGTCGCTGTCACCAACGGCACTGCCAACTTTGTGTTGTACAATTAAGGCAGTTGCGGGTGGTAGTAATGTACGGCATTGTGGTTTTTTTAATGGGTAAATGCGACAAATGGAATGTTTTGTTTTGTGAAATATGCGAAAATTGGATTTGTTTTGTTTTTGTCCTTTTTTTTTTTTTTTTAACCGGGAACTAAATACCACTATTGCTTCTTTGTGGTATGTGTACGCTAGTTTGTATATTCTTGCGATGTTTGTTTTGTAATGATCTGTCATGACCCCATCTGATTTGTGATGACCCTTGTTATTAAATAGAATGAATCTTCTTGCTAAACATGCTTTGTGACAACATCCGCTCGTTAGACGATCCGTACAATACTCCCTGTTTTCTGTACCGTGTATTGCCCGTTAATTAACTGCTACAATGCGAAAATGAGTACTGTCCACCGCATATTGTAGGCAGTAGACTGACACTGGCACATGTCTATTTCACCATTGGGCATAGTGTGTTAGCAAAATAACTAATTACTCCAATTACTCCACTTGTCATCGCTAGCACGAGAATATCGATGTCATGAACCAGCGTTATAACGAGTGATAATAACTCGCCGACGTTCAGTGGTTAGGGTGGTTCATGGCGTCCGACACACCCTTACCCAGTATTGACGTATTGATACATCACAGCTCGAGACGGGGACTCATGTACATTACTGAGCATTCATCTGGTCCGGCTGATGAAAATTGCACCAGTAGATTGATCCGCACTAAGATCAGTTGTTTTATTTTTGCTCTAAGCTGGATTTTGAAATAGTTATAAAATCGCGGGAACCGTTGGATCTCCTAATCGAACCACATTAAGTTTACTGTGCGTTCGATATTCCCTTTTATTACTCAATCCTTTTTCGCAGTTTTTATTATTTTCACTTTAAACGGCAATGGCAGATGACGAGGAAACGGCACGTCAGGAGAAGCTAGCAGCCGCGCGAAAACGAGTATGTGTTTCATCATAGCATCTGCTTATTACCGACATTAAATGGGGCGAGAAATCCGTGGGGCTTGCTAACATACGTTTCATAGTTTGAGGAAATAAAAAAGGATAAAAAACCTTCTAAAAAGAAAGGCGGCGCTCGAAAGGAGAAAACTGAAAGTGAAGTTGGATCGGCGACAGCCTCAGACGCTGCGCCGGAACGGACAGACAGCCCCGCGACAGTTGAGACTGGGACCGAAACCCCGCCACCACCAGAGGAGGGAATTGCCGTAGTCGAGAAAGTGGACGATGCTGCCGGTGCTACTACGTCGCATGAGGACGAGGAGCAAGGTGCTGATGAGAATGCAAAGGCGGAAAATGATTCTGCGGCTGTCATAGCCGAGCTGCGTAGCCGGGTTAGTGCTCTGGAACTCGAAAACACGGCACTGAAAGATTCACTTGCGACCGCGAATGCAAAAATTCAGTTGGATGCGTCGACAATATCGAGCTTACAGGCACAGCTGCCAATATCGCCACCCACAGGAGAAACAGTGATGCAAACGCCTCCGCCCATGTCGCCGTCCAAGAGGGAAGAATACTACAGAGTTCTAGAAGAGAAGTTCTCCCGCGAAGCACAGGAGCGGTATTTACTGGAGCGGGATTATGCGTCTCTAGCTCGCACGCACGATAAACTTGTTAGTGCGCACAATGCTGTTGTTGCTGAACTCGAGCGGCTAAAAATGCGCTTCAGTGCGGAAGAGAAGCGCCGACAGATGTCGGAGAGCGGGGAGGAGTATGCGATCGATGAGAAACAGGCCCTTGCTGCACGGGAACGGGCAGCGAATATTAATGCCCGCATATCAGCAGGTACAAGCTCGTTCTTTCGGACGGCCCAGGGTTTCTCCGCAGCAGTTGTGAAAGGTGTTACTGGCGGTGCGAGTGCCGTCATTGATGGTGGTGCGCCTGCCATGATGAGACGAGCCAGCAGTAACAGTAAAACCGGTCGGATCCGTGCCAGTAGCTCGGCTTCGTATGCAGATGTAGATCTCTATGCTGACGACGGCGATTTGGGCGAAGACGAGGAGGAGGACGACGAGGCTTCATATCAACGTGGGCTCGAAAGGGCGCGGTTAGCGGCGGCGGCACAGAAGGAGAAAGAGGCGAAGGAGGACGCCAACGCAAAGAGACTGCAGTGGTTCAAGAATGAGATGGAGAAATGGAAAGGATTCCAGCTTGATTTAGCTAAAGCTGGCGGCTCGCCAATTGGGGCCGGTCCAATTTTCGAGGTGTAAAATGAGACATTCTTTCGCATTACGACAGTTATTCAACTATTTCTTTTTTTTTTAATTGATGCAACATCTCCGATTTATTCTCCCCATAAAATATGACATTAAATATTACGGACAATCATTAATCCCCGTAAAATGGACAATTCATCTTTCAAAGCATGATTGAAAACCAGCGCCTTTTAAATGTGTTTACCATAACTACCAACAAAAAAAACCGTAATAAAAAAAAAAACGATCCTACCAATGACAAATTCCACCGTAATCATCATCAACATTCCACTTGCCAGCTAATCCAACAAGTCCGTCCTGAGGCTGCTGTGGCTCACCAAGTCCCATTGCATCGCGCATCTTACGCTTTGCAACGAATGCGTCGTCACGCAGTAATCTGGCAGCCCACGATCCAGCCGCAGGCTCACCAGTCTCGTCCCGAGCTTGCTTTAAAAACGGCAAAAGTGCAGTTCCACCCGTGCCGCGCGCTTTCTTCTTGTCACTGACGACAACAGCGGCAAGGCCATCTCTCTTTGCAGTAAACGCGCCGGGTGATAATTCTTGTGGATGTGATACTGATGCGGAACCGGTCGTGGTGGTGGTGGCTGTTGTGGACGTTGGTTTCTTGGCCTGCAAGATGATGTACCGTGAGACGATTTGAATGTGTTTATCTCTGAACGAGCGGAGCATGGCAAGACAAGCATCATATGCAAGTGTGAGTGCTGAGTTTGAGGATTTGTGTTCGCGAACATATTCCCTAATATTTGAGCACAGTTCCAATTGTTCGAGAAACCTGCGATGTGGTCCAGGCATGTATCTGCGCATTTCGTGAATAAAGTTGTTCGACGGCCCAGCCGACGACGGCGATTCTGATTGTGAGGATGATGATGTTTGTGAGCTAGACGACGTCGGACGGTGGTGCACACCGAGGCCAATGTCTAGAGCCTGAATCAGACTACTTTGGGCATTCGAGCCACCGGCATATTGTCGATACTCGCTTTCGTTTCCGTACCTGACACCGTGAGGGAGACCTGCATCTGCCATGTTCTGCGAGCCAGCGAGGAACGGGCGGATGCGGTAGTAGAACGTATGAGGATCACACTGTTCAGGCAGGCGCGACAGGATTGGGCTCAAGCTGTCGATAGACTCGGCCAAGAGTTGTAACGCAACGACAACATCATGCGATGCGTCAGCGCGACATGCGTGCATGGCGTCTAGAAGAAACTGTAGGCATGCAGCACCGCGAATCTCTATCGCGGTCGAGACAAGGTAGAACCATGACTCGTCGATGGAGCCGGTGAATGTGTGTAGAGTAGCCAGATTCGACAGGTCAAGGAATTTAGGGTCAGTCTGGTCGGCAAAGAGGGGTCGATGATTCCACAGACATAGTCCGGCATATGTGGCCAAAGGCAGAACTTCAAGTATCTCGCTCAACTGGACGAGTGGTCGCGCTATCGCTTCCGGTAGCTCGTCACTGGCGGAAGGACCAGCCCAGATATACGCATGGGCCAAGAAGCCGAGGATCGAGTATGCGCGTCGGCGCTCGGATATTGATCGCAGACGTGAGATGGAAAGTACCGGGAAAGATGGTGAGTCGATGACGGAGCGAATCTGGCGGGTCATTACCAGGAACTGGAGGTTCGAAGCTGTAGCTTCCCATGGATCATAGTATGGATTAGAGAGACGGGTCAGTGGCAAGTCCTCGGAGACAAACCCCGTATCGAGCGAGATGTCGTAGTCTGCTGGATTCGGTATGGTAGGCAGCATTATGGGTGACTAATACTTTGGCAGCCGCCGGCTGCTGCTGCTGCTGCAAAAAAGTGGCGAACAAAAAAAAAGTGGAAAAAGATCAATTGAATCAAGTTGCGTGAGTACACTAGTACTGCTGGCAACGTCCACAGTTGCAACCAGTGCAGATTACGACTGGACTGAGATTACAGTCACGTAATAATGACTTTCGAAAAAAATAGGTGTAGAACGGGGGGTTGGTGGGAGGTTGGGGAAATATGAAAAAATATATTAGGCAACAGCTCACAAGAGCTCACGGTCCAGCGGCGTCGGGATTTGCTAAGCAGGATCGCTTAAAGACTATTATTGCGGCGCGGCGCGCGGTTTGCGGAACAGCAGAAAAAAAATCGGACGAATTCCGACGACTCCGCTGAGGCTTTTTTAGGAACATATAGCCGTCGGCAGCACAAACAATAGCAGCAATATTGTTTGTTGAGCCCACGATACCTCCCTTGGTATAAAATATGGGGCCCCGACAGCAAAACAGTAACATAGGCGAACAGCAGCCACCTTTGTAGGCTAATAAAAACTACTGGTTCTCGGCGCGCCGCACTCGTGCGACGGTTGTGCGATGGCGGCCGAATGCGGCAGCAATGCCGAGATCGTCAATTAATCATGTGCAGCTCACAAGCCGTAAGCCCGAGTCCCCAGCAAGGTATTGGTCTCGTTCGTTATGTCGGTGGGACGGAGACAAATTGATGTTCGCGCAGGCTGTCGTCCGCCTTTGCGGGGTCTAAATTTGCGATTTTGTGCAAAAAATATGTCATCCGCTGACGTCTCGCGCTTGCTTATCAAGCGACACGCGACAAGCGAAAAAAAGTCGGAAACTATGAGGTCATCCCCCAAGACTTTCTCCACATTGTCATTGTTAGTTTTGAGTGCCATTCAATAATTAATGTCTGCACAAGGAGTGACAAGTAACCGCAATTATGTTGCCGAACTAGTCGGAGCAGGGCGGTCGATCATCAGCCACTTGGACCTAGCAGCTGCAGCTAGTTAGTTAGCTATGACAGCCTAAATAACTTATAGTACGGCAATATGATATTAAAATTTCCGCTCGACCTTCCCGAACAGGGAGGGTAAATTTTGGTGCGACTCAAAAAGACATGACCTGATCTACGCATGTATATCCAGAGACGGTTTATATTATTTCGGACTGAAAAATTTTCAATCGTATATTTTGTACCTCAAAAACAAAAAGTCGAAAACTATTTTATGCGTTTTCCTGGCAATTGTATTGAGTGACAGTTTAATGCCCTGTGCTTATGCAGATCTGCGATATTATTATGCAATATTCATTCGTTTTTTTCTCTCTGTAATATCTATCCAGCGATATCATTACAATCCCTATTATTACACCCCGAAACATATATTGTCACCTGAGAGAAGATTCGCATTGCAGGCCAAAAGGTGCCGTCAATTGCCTAACATTCAAAAGAAATGAGAGCAACATGAGAAACAAAAAACTCCAAAATCACTTCGTCCAATCTAACCTAATATTTTTTTTTCCTTCAAGCTATTCCTCATCCTCCTCATCTGCCGCAACCATATCCTCGTACCCTCCTAATCGCATACCGATACTGACACACTCCTTAACTATATCCCTTCTAGTCTCTGTAGAAATTCCAGCGGCCTCACCTTCATCTCCCCCGATCCAAATCCGCGCACGACCGGCTAATGCCTCGCTTACTTTCTCCAGCCGAGGTCTTCTCTGCATCTTGCGGACTGTAGTTAAAACCGCAACAAAGCCAAGTAATCCCAGTTCACTGGCTTCGTATACCTTGAGCGACGAGTAGAGTTTCTCAGCCATGTAGGGCCGCGATGGTAATAATGTCTTCACAAGAGCGCATCTGATAGCCACCCGTGTATCGGGTGACGATAGCATTCGCAAAACATTAATCGTCGTGAACGACGTCGTCGGAGCCCTTGATGTCGTGACCACGTCATCCTCCAAAGACGATTCATTGTCAACCGATCGCAGTGACGTACCATCCAGCACGGTCTCGTCCTCATCATCATCATCATCATCATCATCATCATCATCATCATCATCATCATCCTCACCCTCGGTCTCGGTCTCTGACTCGGTTTCTATCTCAGCCTCATTGGCTGCCTCGTCCTCATATGACGATACAACAGCTGAAGGCGAAAGTCCGGTATGGATCACTGACGATGTGACCTCCTCCTTCGCACCCGCTACCATTAGATCCTCACCAACAGCCTCCATCATCTCGCGCGTATATTCCGGACATATATCTCCAAGTAGCACCGATCTCGCGATCAACGCTCGGCGTTGTACAATCGAATTCGGCGGCGCAACTTTCACACTCGCTTCCAAGGCCGCGGCGTCAGGATTGCCGTCCAGCGCCTCAACAAGAGCACCACGTAATTTGCGGCACGAGTACCAAGCTGCCAATGCGTCCAGCGGAGACTTGATCGCCGTGTCCTCCATCGTCGAGTTGAAGCCGTCATCACGATAAGTCGACGATGTACAACCTTTTCCTGGTGCATTGTTCCACGTCAAGTTATACGCGCGGGTAACAGTATCGACATCGAAGACATCATCGCACTCGAGAAGATGAACAAGATGTTCCGGGGTCTTCTCGCTCGGGTCAACCGAGCCCTCTTGTTCCTGCTGTTGTCGCTGGAGTTCTCGGGCTTCGTCCCAAAGGGATCGCTGATACTTGACGCACACTCCTTGAAATAATCTAAAGTCGTGTAGCAGAATATTCACGTGAAGCGCCTGCATCATCACGCGGATTGGCGTCGCAGGAATCAAGAAGCTAGCCAACAAGGTGATTAACAGACGGACATGCGAGCAGTTCGCGTCTCCCCCTCCAAGCTGCGCGTCAATTGCGGTTTTCCAGGCAGCAGTGCGAGCGAAATCTTCCTCCTCAGTAATACCTATCAAAAGCTTGTAGCCATCAAAACCAACAATGCTGCGAAGGGCAAGCTTGGCGAGTTTTCGTGCGACACCGTAAATTTCGAGTGGAGTTGCTCGGGGAGGGACATCGACTGTGCGGATAGCAGTAAGCCAAGCACGCCGACGAACTTCCAGTGGCATGCTGACCGACAGGGATTGAGCTGCAAAGAAAACAGAAGCATCCTGCGTCTTGCTGCCAGTATTTCCTGAGTGATTCTCGAACAACGAAGGATACAAGATATACATGACAGCTCCGAGAAGTAGAACACCACGGATGAGACTCATGACCATCGACGCATGAGGTCCCAGAGTAGACTGCACGGATGATCGGATCATGAACGGTATTGCCGCGAGTCCTCGAGTGTTCTGGCCATCGACGTCGTTAAACGAATTGGCGACGAGCACACCCGCCATCGATCCCATCATAACTTTGCCCATCATGTTACGACCGACGCCGCCGATCATGCTCGTTCCTCGCCCAATGACATTTTCGCCAGCGACATGCTGATTGGGAACATTCATGATTCCAGGAGAATTGCTCATCATTCTAGAATCCGCGCCGAGTTGACCGCCGTTCGCCGCAATAATGCTTTCAGGAAGTTTGCCTTCAAGAAGAGCCCTGTTTTCCCGTTGTAACTGAGCGTTACGTTGTTGTAGATGAATAATATACTCCGTGGCCTTGGTCAAGACAGTGGCCTTGTTGAGCTTGCTCGCTGGAGCAAGCCCGTCCAGTTCATCTACCTCATCATCGAATGAGCCAGTCACGGCGCAGCGGAGTGCCGGGACGCAATCTCTAAGAGCTGCGATTTTATCATTTAGGTTGGTTCGGTATCGCTTCTCAATCATGTTGTGCGCGGTCTGTAATTGTTAAATTCGACACATAAAATATGAGCTCACTTTATAGTTACCTTCTTAGGCTTTGTGATCTTTCCACCCTTGGAGCTATGTTCAAGATGCGATAGATCATTTGACAACTGTGGATTCCGTTGGGTCGACCTTGGGGCTCTGCTGGCGGAACTTTCAGTAATGCCAGATTCGGTAGTCGGCTCGGATTTGGCCACCAGTATATTGGTATTGGTGGAAGGGATGATAGTGGCCGCAGTATTGCCGTTGGTAACCACTTGTTGTACAGAGTCCTGTGACCGTGGCTGCTGGAACTGAGAAGGTGACTGTAGCATTTGAGGTTCGGTTGTGTACATTCCCGGAGGCGACGGAAAGTACGTATTGGAAGGCGGCGTTGATATGTGAGATGTTGAAGAAGAAGCAGGCGAGAGCAACGGTGGTGTCATTGATGAGATACTGGCGGATTGGGAGATACCGTTCGAGATCGCATTAGAAGAATAGTCGGCACCTGCGTACGGTGACCTCCCAGTGTCGTAGAAGAGTTGTGACGGGTCCACTTGACTATACTCCGTCTTCACAGGCGGCGAAGGTTGCTGCTGTCGCTGCAAAGGCAGCATACCGTTAGAGTCAACCGGGAATAAGAAGGCGTCTCCACCCCAGGAACTTGGGTCGTTCGATTCATCTGTGGGAGGTGAGAAAGACGACAGTGGTGACGAGCCGTGCCCAGATGATATGATATCTCCAGGGGAGAGAGAATATGAAGATGCGTATGACGAGGCAATGGCGTCCTCTGCTTCAAGACGAGCAAGGAAGTCCTCGCAATCCGTGAAGTCAAAGAAGGCGTTGTTCGCAGGTATTGTTGCGGGGAACTCGTCCATAGCTTGTCGCTGGTAGAGCTTGCACGACACAAGACCTTTTTCGAGCAAATATAGATAGATATTCTCGGACAAAGGAGGAATTTATTGATAGTAAAGAGCTGCCGGTGGTCTTCAGGAAGTCGGAAGGACTAAGAAGAAGTTAAGGCAGCTCGGTTCTCGGAGGACGTCGGGGGGTTGTGGGCAACGAATGGCCAATTTTCGGCACCAAGATGCGATCTGTGTCCGTGCTGTGGCTGAGCACATGTGGGCTGATAATTTGGTGTGGCGGGCCATGTGGCTCAAATGAAAGTGGACTGATTTTTTGCTTTCTACCCGAGCGCCGCACAAAATGTCTTTTTTTGTTCTGTTGGCCCAAGCTAAGTTAATCATGTGCACAGCAGAATCGGTGCTGGCCGCGGTTTACCCCGTTCTCACGGAGTGCTCATCGTGTTCCTGATTGAGTACATTCATTTTCTAACAGCAACGAGTGCCTGAAGATACAAGCAGGAATTCGGCTGACCTGGGACAACACCGCGGGCCCCCAAATGACTAGCTGTCAGTCGTTGGTTGAGAATGTAACTGATGCTCGAATGTTGAAAGGTTCCAAATCCATTCCGGCTTGTATCATAGGACTTGCTGACGTAGTCGTACACACAAGCTTTTCTCAAACATAGAAATTGTATCGGTTATCAACCTGAAAGGCGTAGAGATTAAAAAGACCAGTGGTCAGTGGGATGTTACATGTTCACTATGCAGTTACTATCACAGAAAGAAGCGGTCGGTCTGTCTGTTACACCTTCAATTTAAGCACTTTCATAATGGACCACCACATCCGCATTACGGCACACGATACATAATCGTTGCACGTCCGTTATTGAAATGCACGGAAACTACCCAAAGGTGCTAGTGCCTTATTGACTTAAAAGGCCTGCTGTCGATAAAAACGGTAATGCTAGTAGAAGCTTATGATACTGTTCTGCTAAAGTTCCCAGACCCTGCGCTAGCTTCGTGTGCTCAAGTCACGAATCCTTATGGCGAATTCGCTGAACAGACACTAAAAGTTGTGGGTAGTTGAGTTTTTTGAACCTTCAAATCAATCAACCTTCAAACTCTAATCACTCCTGAAATCCCTAACCACGGCCAACCTTTTATTGAAACTCCAAAATATATGGATCGAGTATACCAATTGCCGGTCAAGCAAGGCGTTAGTTCAAAGTGCACCAGCGAAACATTGCTCGTCGATTTACGTGCCCAAACTGCGATAAAATCGCAGGGCCACTGAAGGTCGAAAGTGTGGTATAGAGTCAAAGATGATTAGAATAGGCCCGTGGGTATGTTTTGCAATTTCATATTAGATGACGAGTTACGATTACAGAAAACATTATGAACATACTGACAATTAAACAGTTGCCACCTAGACTGAGATCACTGCAGAGCCCGCCTCTCGTCCGCTCTGCCTCGTGGACTGGTCGCGGTCGACAATCCAAACCTCAAAAATCGACCTCCAACCGTACCAAGATTGTCCAAGAAGTCGACGGAGTGCCGTGGTGGGCCTACGATGAGTACAAAAGTGTCGAATCTGTGCCAAAAGACAAACTGAAAACGGCGATTGTCGACAGCGACGGAAATCCTCTGAAGAATCACAAGGGGCGGCGGGTCCGCATCTACGAGAACTTGACCGCTTCTAACCAGAAAATACGATCAACGACCGAGAAGAGGTCGGATAAGAAGCCGAACGCTACCGCCGCACCTCAGCGGATCCCGCCCGAAAGTGATTGGACCGCGAAGAGGGTCGATGGCCGCAGTTCCGTGAGAGAAGAGTTTATACGAGACCAGCCGCCAAGCGACCAACCACCAGTAGAGCGATGGCGCCTTAAAGTTGCAAAAAAGCGAATGAGGCAGGAATATATGGAACGAGGTTTGGATCCCCCACCGGAACCACAACCATTAGACTCACGGCAGGGCAAGAAACGGGAGCGCAATCCCAATAAACCGTTCGGTAAAATAGAACACGCCAAACGCGACTTGAAAAAGATTGGTAGATTAGATGAAAATGGAAATCTCAACTTCACAATCTATCCATGGAAGCCGATGTTGCAATCTCACCGAAGTAGGATCCATCACGTCAAGTTTCCGGGATTTCCCGAGAAAACAGCAGTTCAGCCCCGCCTCTTCTACGAACGTGTCATTACCTGGCCGTATATCATGGAGCGCGAGTGGTTGACGGGACAGCAGACTCTATACCGCTACGAGGCTCGTCTGCGACCACTGTTTTTTAGCGACTGGCAAATCCCGGAAATGTGGTTCACAGGCCACGGAAAAAACCAAAAGGATGCCGATAATGCTGCGTTTATCCGTATGCTGAGCAAACTGCACAACTCCTTCGACCCAAGCGTCAGATTGGACGATTTCTTGCCCGGGCGGAAATTCGGCATTCCGTATGATCCTGAAATTCCGATCGTGAGGGATAAGGAGTTGCCTTATATGGTCGGTCGGAATATATGGCTAACCCAGTCGCTTGACACGCAGTTGAAATATTTGGAAAAGGTGGAGTTTGAAGTTCAAAGGCTGACGGAGATTGGCAAGAGAGATGAGATAAATGCCTGGAATGAGTTCAAGCGACTCAATCTTGTACACGCAGTCAAGCATATCCGAGAGGAAGCAGAGGCAAAGAAACTTGCGGACCGGCCAAGAAAAACTCTGAGCGCTAGTAGCGATGTTCAAGGTCTAGAGCCGTCAATCACAGAGTAGTATTGCCTATTTGGCTGCAAGTGAACTAGACTTCACGTAGTCGCCTGCAAATTATTCTATGTATTATATATATTGTGATTATACATTTATTTGACGAAATAAATTAAATCTTCTCTGGAGCACTCATGATTTCGTACTACCTTTTTTAATTATTAGTTGTGGCACGTCTAAAAAGTGTCATCACAAAACGCCTACTACGCCATTCAAAACGCCTCCTAATGATGTAGAAGACACGAAGATTTCCAAAAACTCAGAATAGCGAGCTTCCAAAAAGTTTCTTGTTATGCGAATGCGTCACTCAATGAAATCGTCATTGAAGGTTCCAAACACTCCCTCCTTATTGAATATGATCGAGAAATAGGAAAACTGATTACTCACCCCTTATCTCCAGCTTCACAGAACTACAGGGGAATGTACTCTTGCCCAGCATCGTGTTCCATACTATCGGGTATCCCGTTCATATCATCACCATCACCATCTTGTTCTTCGTTTTTGTTGTCATCGTCCTCATCTTCAAACATATCCGAATCAAACTCGACTTCGTCCTCCTCGTCGTCCTCACCGTCATCTTCGCCTTCATCATCATCATCGTCATCATTCTCATCCTCGGCATCATCTTCCTCGTCATCGGTATAGAGGTTAAAAATATTCTGATTAGTTGAAAGTCCTTCATCACGTTGCAGATGTGCAATCACATTCTGAAGCACGTCGGCAGGCAATTCTGAATGCTCTCCGGTTCCTTCGTCATCCATAAACACCATGCCATCACCATCTTCTCGAGGATTGTCCTTGCGTTGCTTATTCTTTCCCGCACGGAACACGTGCATCAACTTGCACCTTTTCTCACCCCTAGGGCAAGTCCCACTCTCCTCGAAATCTGGGCACTCGAAGACATGTCTGCCAGCACATTTGTCACCTGCATCGCAGTAAAGCTTTAGAGCGAAATCACGACAAACTTTAGCATTTGGAGCCAATCTCATGTGTGTATATTTGCAGTTTGGATTTGAGCAATGACCGCGTTGAAAGTGAACACATAACGGTGAGTTGTGCGGTGAAGGAGTGTGAGAAAGATCGCAAGATGGATTTTGACATTTGTTGTGTAGATATAGAGGACAGAGCGCTACATGATTAGGGTCGTGATTATATGGACATGACAGGCCGCGCCCACATTTACCTAGCGTATGTTAGTTGGGTCCATACACCAAATGCTTTCAGCAAGGCCATCTAATGCATGGAATCATCAATTTCATCCAAGCACTTAATGGCCTACTATACTCATCAGCAGTAGACAAACTAAAAGGGATAAGAACCAGTCATAGTAAAATATCGACAAGGCTCGTCGATGCTCTTTCGCTCTCTACAATATCGTCAGTCTGGCTATCGCTTCGTGAGATCTCAAGCACGTTCTCACCGTTTCTTCGACTTCACAAACCCTTTGCGCCACAAATTACCGTTCTTGCTTCGCAAGAAAGTAACACCTCCAACAATTGCTTTCTTCGGCGCATGACTAGCATTTGAATCGTCGCCTGCATCCAGTTAGTATTCAACTTACGCACAAAATAATGTATACTTACCGGTCACACGAATGAGCTTGCTGCCATCCTTGGCAACCCTGTATTTCACACCGTCAATCTCGACCTCTTCTAACTGCGCAACACGTCTTGCTTTAGCTGCCTCTCGCTGTGCACGCAGGGCACGCTTCTCTTCTAACTTCTTTTCCTTCGCCACACGCGTTGCCTCTATCGCCTTAGTCCGCGCTTGGGCAAGGTCAGAGTATACAGACGAGTTTATTAGTTGCATGTGGCGGTCGCGTTTCTTGACGTACGTAGGACCTGTAGAACTTGTCGGCGTGTTCGCTGCAGAGCTCGGCGCGCCTGTCGACAAACTCGAGTCTGTCGAATCAACGCCAGGTTCACTTATTGAAGAGCCGTTAAGAACAAGCGTCCGATTTCGATGAGAGATCGATTTCGCTCCTCGGTAGCTTGATGCACGACCACGACCTATTATCAAATTTGAGCATGCTGCATGCGAGCTGGTTCATCCCGCAAAGTCTACATACCTCGTGTACCGCGGTAATTCCAACGGCTTCTGGAAGCTGCCGACGGGTATGGATGTGGCGCTGATGTTATTAGTTTCCCCAAGTCCCCTAAATCAGATCCACGTGCAGACATACAAATTGTAGAGGGCTGCTGCCCATTATTCTTGTGTCGATTAATAGCCCCTTCGTAGTTAGTACCATAGCCTCAGTCTTCCGACCATAGATGAAAATAGTGATACAACGGATCCGTACCTGCTAATATAGCAATTTGATTTAATAGTTCAGAGTCGGACATTCTAATACCTGTTTCGGAGATACACTGATAACCCAATATAGCTAGAGTAAGTCTAAGAATCTCTGGAACAGCGTGGACTAAAAGAAAGCATGGAAACTTGCAGGCATATTATTATTAACTCGTTGTGGCGGTCAACTTTTAAATGTCATCGGAGGAAAATATGGCTAGGGCTCGATTACGCCAACCACCAAAACTGCTTAGGGTATTTTCAATATTTGATCTGGGACATGGGGCTATTTAATGGAACTGTGTTCTATTTCGCTGCCGAATGCAGATGTGAACGTTACATTTTCAATATAAAATATATTTGGCCCAGATACAGATGGCTTTTCACATCGCCTCTCTGCCATATAACTACCAGTCAGAGCGGCCAATCTGTCCAATCACAACAGATGCAGCACCAAGGATTATGAAAGGATTATGAGTTTCATTCCAGATATGTACCTTCGTAAATTTGCTAATAATACAGATAAGCCCAATTAATTACCGTAACGTGGTGGTGAATCTAACAAGATATGTGTGTGTTTACAGAACAATATTGTCTTTTCGGCCCTTGTACTCTGGCTTCAAGCTGTATTTCAGAGCGTACGGACCTTTTTTGTTGAGAATAGCAATGGACTCTAAAACTTCCTTGAGATATGCCTAAATATGAGTTAGCCACAAAACGCCTGCAAATATTTTTTAGTAGACAAGTGAAATATACCTCAGGCTGACGCGTACGTTCTCTAAATCCCTTCATACTCCAATAATCGTATTCCTCAAACAATTTGAATAACTGATCATACAGCTCGTTCTTTGGAATTCTCGCAGCCTTGCCCTCTGCGGACGCGCGATCCTTCTCACGCTTCTGAGCTTTCATGAATGCGCTGCTGCTGTCTTTCATGCTAGGGCCAGCCATCGCAGAAGTCACGCCGGGGATTTCGTTTAAAAGAGTGACCTGCGGCCTCGGCTCTGCTTCGGCCATCATCTTCCTCTGAGCAACGAAATTCGTATAGTTCTTGTCCGCCGCAGACACAGTTAGAGAGCACTCGTGGTAGACCGTCCCGACTATTGACGTTTTTTCTACGACTAATGTTAGCCATCGATCGGACACAACAGTCTTTACAGTCTTCACAATAAAAGCGATCATACTTGGAATATTAACTCGGCTATATGGTTGATACCGTCTTCGCTTGATATTTCCGTTTGCATTCTGTGGCGCGAGAGCTCCGTTTTGATTTCTCGCTCTGCCATCGCTATATCGGGCTAGATTCTGTTCCCCGAAAACGAACGTATTTGAAACATTCTGATTCGTAACAGATAATTTATATTCGTGCGGTAGGTCCTTCGTCGCAGCATTATCAGCCAATATAAGACGAATCTACACAGGTCACATGTCAATAACATATCAATCAGGTCACCGCTTAGGCAACGTACATCATTCGTATTATCTTGCCGCAGCCGCACGATACCCAGATCTTGCCCATCAGTATTATCCATCTCAAGCCATCGCTCCCTCAAGAACTTTGGCATGCGTACGAGCCACACTTTAGTGCCTGCAGCGCTCATGTCGAGATCTCCAGAGTCTTCGTACACGTCGTCATCGTCCCCATCCTCCTCGTCTGGCGGAATGGACGCAGGCGAAACCGGATCGTCATCTTCGTATCCAACTATGTTTAAGTCATCTTCTGATTTCACTGGACCGGCAGAAGACATATCGCAGAGTGAATAAAGATGCAAGTGTAATTTCCCAAGTTGGTTGAAGCGGCGAACGTGACTTGCAGATCACAAAAAAGATGTGAACCGCGGCTGTCCCCTTACCCAGGGAGGTTAGGGATATGTGCATGATGCAATATGCGCAGTATAAATGGTCGCAGCACAACGACCAACCAGAAGGCGCCGGCTTTGGCGAGAAAGTCGCAGCGAGTAGTTCGAGGACTGCTTTTCGTCGGACTGCTATCCTTTCTCACCTTGTCATTTCCCCAGATCCGGATCTCCACGTTTAGGCCGATTTTTAAAGCCGACGATTGACAACGAATCGATCTGTTTGATTGACCTATTCAATTGCAACCATGGCTGATGTTAGCGAGGCTGAATTACAGAAGTTAAAGCTATTGCAGAGACCCGTTGTCTGGCCGTCTGGTCTCGACAAGCAACCTCCGACCTGGTTCTATGCCGAGGGCGCCGAACATATTTTGAAAGGATTTTATGACAAGCGCGATGAATTCTTGGAGAAGGTTATTACTAGAAAACAACGATACGTGGAAGCGTACAAGGAGGTGTATCAGAAGGAATTTCCCAGCCTGAAGGAGCTCGATGAAAGCATTGCCAAGGCCAGAGGTGATGCTGCGCTAGCAAGAGCAACCCACATAACTGGCTTTACGTTTGACGATAAAAAGGACAATTGCTCGGATAAGGTTCTGGCTGGTATCCAATCACTGGCATTCAAGCGGAATCCGCCTGCCGAGGACGTCGAGAAGCTTGCGGACGTCTTTGTCGAGTGCGCGAACATCTCGAAGCCCGCTGCCGTTGCCCTGGCCAGAACAGCAAAAAGCCCGTCAGGAATATACAATAACGTGCTTACTGCTCAGGTACAGTACGACCGAGTAAACAAAGTCGATCGCGAAGAGCCGAGTATCTTCCAAAGTTTGCTATACGCGTACAAGAACCCGGACAGTTTCTCGGACGAATAAGCTTACCACGTTATTCCAAAATCTATACTCAGCTGGAGTGCATTTGATAGGAACGGGGTTGGTTCTGCAATGGAATGGAAGCATATTTAGTCACATCTAGTCTCGCAAGGGCAAATTGGACCTATCTTTTGGTGGAAAATCTGGCCCGTAGATTGGAAATGTTCATATCGCTCTTGGAATTTGGATTACTGTCTTTGGTCATAGAATTGTCAAAAAATAATTGTGGGCATAGCTAGATGTTTGGTGTACCTTCTACCGGGTACTTGTCCGTCCTTAATTATCAGAAGCATATTTGCAATGATGTTCTTCCCGAACTAGTCATCAAACTTGTGTAAAGTAATGTTGCTTAAATCCCGACGACGCAAATATATATATTTACAAGCGGCTTTTAGATTACTATTGCAATTCAAATTATCAGTAATTACATCAACTGTAAGAATTGACACAGAATCAAACTGCGTTTGCATCTTTCATAAGTTAAATCAAAGTGCACACACTATTACATCACTTAGTACACAATCTATTAAAATTGAAGCACAGAATCCACAATCACAAAGACAAAACCGTAAAGCCAAACCATGAAAAACAAAAAAATACTTTTATGTTGCTCAAATCGCAAAACTTCGCAACGGAAAACCCAGAAAAACCATTGACTATCCAAATTATGCTTTTAGTTTGCCTGGCTCTCCCAGTTGTCAATAAACGCGTAAGCCATAGTACATGCAACTAATAAATACACGATGCAAGCAAAGACCGACGAAATTCTTTGAGACCAATTTAGAAAGTGATCTTTTTGCCCTTGAACTCCACAGCGTTAGCACCAGTGCGATTAAAGGGAGCACCCCCACGACCGCCGCGACCACCACGGCTACCACCACGGTTGCCGCCACGATTGCCGCCACGGCTTCCACCACGACCTCCCCGGGCACCACCGCGGCCACCGCCAGTGTTGTCACGAGGGGCAGAGTAGTCAAGCCGGACTGAACGGCCGGCGATTGAAGTGCCATTAAGTGCTTCGAGGGCCGACTTGGCCTCTTCGATGCTCGAGAACTGAACGTAGCCGAAACCCTTGAGCTGCTCGGTCTCTGGGTTTGTAGGGAGACGCACATTAAGGACGTTGCCGTGGGCTCCAAATAACTCGAAGAGGTTGTCTCGATCGACGTTAAAAGAAAGATTTCCCAAGAAGAGAGTGTCGGAAGGTTCGGAGATCTTGTCACCGTACTTGTCTGCGCGGGTATTGCTGCCAGTTTTATCGACTGGCTTGGCGGTAGACAGATCCAAATTCACAGGTCGACCGTCAATCTCCTTCCCTTGCAGCTCATCAATTGCCTTCTGGGCCGAAGCAGCATCAGCGAAATCAACATAACCGAATCTAACTTCGTTAGCTAAACCAAACTTTCAAATGCACCGACAATGACATACCCCTTCGACTTGCCGGACTGTTTGTCGTAGACAATCCTGGCTGAAACAACTTCTCCAATATCTTGGAACTCACTCTTGAGCCACTCATCATCAACGTTCCAGGACAACCGTCCGACGAACAAGGTCTTGGGGGCATCCTCGTCCACCTTCTGTTTTTTCTGGACACCGTTCTTGACAACTACATCCTCCTCAGCCTTTCGCTTGACGGGCTGCTTCTCCTCTTCCTCTTCCTCTTCCTCCTCTTCCTCTTCTTCCTCTTCAGAGCTCTCTTCGTCAGACTCCGACGACTCGGTCTCACCTTTCGTCGCAGCCTTGGTGGGCTCTTCTACTTCCTCGTCGCTATCTTCGTCACTGTCGCTCTCATCGCTGCTTTCGCTGACAGCAGCAACGGCGGTCTTGCCATTGGCCGTCTTCTTGGCCGTCGTCGGGGCGGGCGCTTTGACATCCTTCTCCTCCTCAGACTCAGACTCAGACTCGGACTCGGACTCTTCTTCTGACTCAGATTCTTCATCAGCCTCACTGTCAGATTCCTCGTCACTGCGGGACTCTGCTTTGGGAACCTGCTTCTTGCTTTCCTTCTTCTCCACAACAGACTTCTTGCTTTCAACAGGAGTCTTCTTACTGTCCTTCTTCTCAACACCAGGCTTCTTGACTTCCACCTCTTCCTCCTCATCGGACGACTCTTCATCTGAATCTTCGGACTCTGACTCAGCCTCTGGTACGACGGCAGGTTTGCCCTTCTTGGTAGCAGACTCCTGGACGGTCTCTTCCTCTTCACTCTCACTCGAGTCGGACTCGGACTCGGACTCGGACTCAGACTCGCTCTCACTTTCCGAGGAAGAATCAACGTCCATCTTATCCTCAGCCTTCTCCTCCTTCTCACTCTCGCTCTCCGACTCGCTCTCCGACTCTGATTCGCTTTCAACCTTCTTCGCAACCTTCTTCACCTCCTTTTTCTTCTTCTGCGTCGCCTCCTTCGCCTTTTGTGCCAACTTATCCGCAACAGCGGCAGCAGCGGTGGCTGCCTTTTGTAACTTGGCAGGCCTGCCGTTCGCTTCACTCTTTGGCTTCACAACTCCAGCTCCCGGTTTGGCGGCTAATGCCTTTGAATTTTCAACCCCGTTATTCGCCTTGCTACTGGCGGTTTTCTTTGCTGATTTGGCCATTGTTATGTATGCTTCTGCACAAATGCAACCAAACGTTAGCGCTGGTAGATAAAAAAAAAACCGACAAACTCTTGTACTTAAGCGCACACAGCCCACATAATTTTCATCGCAAATAACAAATCAAATCTAAAAACAAACTTACTTCTTTAATCTCTTTTAGGAACCTACCTCAAAACTCTTGTAAATAATTTTTTTAAATAAAAAGAGAGAAAGCCACAACCGATGATGATAGACGTCGTGTGGTATCTGTGAGGTTGGGAGTGTGAGCCCTGTTCCCAAAAATTTTTTTTTTAAACGCATAATAATTAGATCTCATGTGGCTCTATCTAAGCCACACTTTGTGGCTGTGATAGCACCGAATGCGATGACAAAATATGTAAGGGTTTAGTGGGTTTTTACTTGAGTGTAACCCTAACCGGATATAATTTAATGACGTTGGGTTAGGTTAGATCAGGTTGATGGGCATGGCGCGGTGTGTTCAACCGACAAGAGAGGCAACGCGATTTTCTGCAACATGCACATTCATCACCCATTTTTCATATTGAGCTTAATATAAGTCGTACGCTATAATTTTTTTAGTCTTATGAAACAGGACACCAACACTTGCACGCTCAAGCCTCTTCCACGCTGACGAACACGAACTCACCCCTCCAAGTCGCGCGATGCTCTCGTGTGTGAACCACGTTGCAATTTGGGGTCCTACCTACCGCTCTGTTCCGATTTCAACGTGCGATTCATTGATAACTGCGACAAGGAGGCTATATGGGATAAAGATGCCATGTGATGTTTCAGGGTGGTTCTAACTTGCCATACTTATTTTTCTGGCCAATGCCCTGAGGGTAAAGGTTGTGGCCTGACATTGTATAGCGGCGTTGGGTCGAAGGAATTCCGAAGACGCAAAGACAATAAACCCAGTGCTTGCATATACTATCAGTGGACTTTGGCAGTGAAGTTAAAATTTGAAACCGCGGCCGAGCCGAAGTACAAAGCGGAGGTTTTCCAACGGACTATCCGTCAGCAATAGTCTGTTAAGGTCAAAAAGAATAAATACAGTTTAATATATTGTGTTTAGGGCGCTGCGCGATGGGGAGCTTCGAAAAATTCGCTCGCTTACTGTCCATAGTTATTTTGAGTGTGAGACGTGCGTTTATACATGCCTCTGGTGACATACGCTGGGTCCCCGTTGACGCGGCGGAATACGACAAAAAGTGATAATAGGCCAGCTTTCTTGATGACACATCCATGCATTCAGGACCCGTTTACGTAAGGAATATTTTTTTTGCTCGTCTTAGTCTGGGTGGTATCGCGATGAAATGTATAGCGTTCACATGTCAGTACCCATGGCAATAATCGACAGACTTACAAGACCGTACCCCCCACCCGCTGTTGATCGGTGAGGACACCGTTTCAATCGAAGTTTTCTGTCGATCGCTTTTGACCGCTCCCCACGTGGTGAGATTTGGTCGCGTGGTCGCGTGGCTGAAGCGTGGTAATGGAAAAGTGATCGTGCCGTGTGTGTCGTGCCGCCGCCCGTGAATATGGTAGGTTTGAAGATTGTATACCCTTATTAATCCCGCGTGGAAGTCGAACCAGACGGCACTCCCTATTGATCCGGACAAGACCGAGTCGACCCAGTCACATGCAAGAGAGGTTGGGCGAGAGAACTACGCGACTAGTATCGGAACCATCTCATATTGCGAATTTGATAACTTTTATATTATCATCATCGCACGACATACAACGAAAGTCGTCGTCCAGCCTTCAGTTCAACGTACACCGGAGGATTACACACAAGTCGTGACAAAAAAAAAGGCTATCGTAATCATACTTATACAACCCACCGCCTATTTACACTATACAGCACGTAAACGCCAAAAGTACCCAAATGAAAAAAAAAAGTAAAGCAACCAAAAAGTCAAAAGACCAACAACATATGGGACTTCACTTGGATTCGTCCATAGCTTCATGGTCGTCATCGTCGGCATCATCCAACTCTGATCCGCCGGTGGATTCACGATTGCCGCGATTACTACTGCTCCCGTTCAATGACGAGACTCCAACCGCAGCGAATTTTTTCGGCGGCATGCCAAGCTTTGTTCTCAGGTCGTTGACTTCTTGCCTGAGCTCGTCATTGTGGCGATTGAGTTTCCTGATGACGCTGATCGCGCGGACGAGAATCTCGTGTTTCGAGCTCTTGACGCCTTTCTCGTCTGGCAAGATCTCTTTCAAATCTTCGTACAGAAGCGACATGTCTCTCCGCCGCTTGCGTTCTGCGATCTTGTGTGTCTGGCGAAGCTCGGGTGAGCGGGAATAGGGACCAACTCCAGCGGTCTGTTGGCCGCCTGATGTTTGGTCGTCAAGGTCGAGCGAGCGAGCCGACACCCGGTCGTAGCTATCTATGCTTGTCCGGGACGCGTTCGAAGCGTGGCTATATCCCAGCATTGACGACCCGTTAGGGAAGTACTGACTCGATGGTGGCGGCGCCTGAAGCGACTGGGAGCTGGGTAAGGACGCTCCCGGATCCGGAAACGCATACGGATATCCCTTTGTAGGCGACGGCGCATTTGGATGTGGTGCGTATGGTGTTGGGTTAGTTATGGGCGGCGCAATTCTGGGCGCGGCTACTCTAGATGTGCCACCGGTGGCCTTGCTATTTACAGAATAGCGCAGATCAAGACCAGAATTTCTGCCGATTGGTGACGGGGCACGCTGAGTGGTGGTGTACTGCATCGAATCGACGGATGTGACGGACGCACGGCGGGAATCTGGTTGATAGTCCATAGATTCGCGGGCGTACTGCGGGTAGGCAACCTGGGAGCTGGTGTCCATTGACGAACGGGGAGCACTGGCCTGGCCATACCATGACTGCACATTCATACCCGATTGAGCGTTTGCGTACGGCTGCGGAGGCTGAGGCTGCTGGTCAGGCGAGTAGGTAGTGTTGGGCGGCCGGTAGGAGCTGTACTGTGTGGGAGCCGGCTGCTGGTCACGATAGTAATCAGACCGAATGGACGAGGCGGCCGAAGGCGGGGCGTGGTGGAAGTCGCGCTGCTGCGGGATGGCGGACATAACGGAACTAGTTTTCTGCTGCTGTTGTTGTTGCTGTTGTTGCTGAGGATTCGGATGGGCAAAAGGAGGAGACGACGGTTTGGATGGCGCAGACGAGGTTGAGGATGACGATGACGAGCGGTGATGGAGCGCGGCGGTGGGGGAGTCAGTCATTTTAGATATAGGCGGCAGGATGGGCGGCGTCGGGTGGTGGTTGTGGCCTGGAGCCTCGGACGGAACGGGCAAGCTGGCGGGAGCGTGGGCATGATGGGCCTGAGCAGACGCGACGGCGCGGAGCGGCGAGGGAAGCGGCATGATCGACTGAGCGACTAAAAGCACGCCGCCGTGCTGTTTTTTTTTTTTTCTGACCAGCTGAATAATTGTATTTGGTGAGTGGGTGGTGTGGGGGGTGTTGGTTAGAGGCAGCGTAGTAGTTGGTAAGGGTACCACCACTACCTTGGCTGGCAGGTAGTATAACCCAAGCACAGGGCAAACACCAGCTCCGGAAGCAGCAGAGAGCAATGCGTGGAAAAGCACGGACGGGAGGCCTGGCCGTGAACGTGGTCAACGTGGGATTGATGGGTACTTTTCAATAATAGGGCAGATTTGCGAGAAGCAGCAACCAGGGAAGGCGGTGAGGGAAGCAAAGAAGAAAGCGTGGCAAGGCGCACAATAATAATTTTGAGTTGCCGCCATGCCCAACCCGCATTCTATCAACTTTTAGCGAACTGCGTCTCGGGAACCTGGTCTCATCTGCCAAAAACCCCCTTCCAGCTCGTAACTTGGCAGGCAAACCGATATTACTTGCATACTTCGTCTCCCACCAGCCTGGGCCCCCGTCTTTGTGCCCGATTCGTGTCCTCGGCTCCGGCGCTGGCAGTCAGCGGATCACATGCGCTATGCCCAAACTGGCTAGTGCGCATTTGGGGCCCATTCGCGATCCGCGTCGCGTGGACTCCACGCGCTCCACGTGAGTCGAAGACGTGTCAACGTCATCGTCAAAACGGGCAGTCGGAATTTATTACGGCACGAACTCTTGGTTGTTGAATTCTTTCCGTCTCGTCCCACCACGTCAGCAAAATGTAACGAATAATAATATAAACCGATAGACGGCTCAAACCAGCAACAACCATGCCAAAGTGAAACCGTCCCGTCAGATGGTACATGTGAATGGCCAGTGGGGCCACATGAACCTGTACCGAACCCAGTCCCTGCAAAACGAAAATCGAACTTCGTACCTTCTATCACCCGATCCACGCGGGCTAATTAATTAATGATGATCAGACAATCTAATGCGTGCTTGGCAGCGTATGCGACACGTACAGGACGAACATGAAAGGCAAACCACCATGCGCACGCGGCGTGTCAAACCATTCTTTTTCACTCTATCTGGCAGTGACATCACTGCAAATTGTGTGCAATTCAAAAACCCACTCTAAAGCAAGGCTGTTGCGCAGAAAAAACTAATTTTTACCGCACCATTGAAGTTGTTATAAACCCACCTCCTGTTTGGATTATGGTGACAATATAGATCTGCCTTAGCAAAGGGTTATTTTCGAACAACCACTCCATCTCCCCCCATTAACATGAAACATCATTCCAGCGATCTGCTCGATCGCCGTCTCGACCTCGACCCGGGACCCTCGACATGCGTGCCACGACAAAAGATTCTCCATTCAACGTCCCCTAACCCAAAGATGTCTGTCATCGCCAGCCGCACGCCAATTTTGCGCTAGGAGCTCATGGAGAAGCCATCCGCTTGGCCTGTGCCAAAGTGCTAAATATTGCTGTTCGGAACTGAACTGCGAGTCGACCGGCGAAACATAGTCCCAAAGCGTTGTAGTAATCATTATCCTGGTCGAATATACTCTACATAATTTGCTGATCATGGGATATGATTGCGTTTGACGCAACAACTGGTCACTGACGATCACTGTCTGCGTGGTAGTTACATGTCCGAAAGTAGGACAAGACCATTACTAGTGGATGTACAGAGCATGGACACTAGTCGTCAGCATGGCCATAGCCATGGAATACTCAGTGAGTTGCCCACTTACATGATCTACGTGAGCGCAAAACATATTATTAACACCAACCGCTCCGTGCGGCGGATCTGCGTATTAAACCGACTTCGGCCGACGATCAGCAAGGAACATCCTTGCGTTCGGCAACCTCCTACTCCTTGACGATAACCGCCACCACCAAACTGGGAGCCTATATTGGTCCTGCTACAAGTGTCCGATGAACAGGACCATGATAGCGACATGTGGGCAATTCCGTTCGACTCACTACGCTTCATTGTCCAGCCGAAACCTTACAATCGTGGCAAGCTATCATTGTCCTTACTCCGTCGATTACCGGCTTCCTTCACTGTTATCTGTAATGCGACTATGAGGATAATTTGACTCTAGCACCCGGGCCACCTATGCACAATATGTCAACCGTTCGGTGCCGCTTATTACTGCTACAATACCGATTAATCGTGAACCAAATGCTTGTAGCTATAATAATTCGTCCACTATTTAGACCCGCCCGACCTAAAGAAAACGCAGCTGATGCTGGCTTGGTAAATCGTAATTGATATCTTGTTTCAACGCGGCGTGGAGGTGTAGTGATGCGGCTTAAATGTGCGATCCGTTTCGTACCTATGCCATCGTGTCGCGCGCACGCAATACTCTATCAGCGCGTGCGCATATTCACTATACAAACACGGAACACAAAATACACGAGCGTGTCATCAATTTGCGGGAGAAGATGTATCTACCTACCATAGCGCGATTCGTATAACGCCACGCATATTCAGAGATCGCAATTATGCCACCGCCGAAGTCTGGCCGGGCCGCAGGGGGGAGCGGTAAAGACTCGGCAAGCACAAATAAGCGAAAGGCATCAAATAAGAAAGGGCACACTGGACCTAGCTTGCTGAATTACTTCAAGAGGCTGAAGCCGGCTGAGAGTACTATTGTTGCGAGTACTGAATTGACAAAGCAGAGTGCGACTGGCTTGTTTTTCGTGAGTGACGACGATGATCAGGAGGATATGGCGTCCGAAACCATTGAACACGAACGACAGGTTAGCGTGATTCAAGTCAGAAATGAGGATTCTCTTGCTCAAGGTGTCCCAATACCAGTACAAAATGAGCGAGACAGCGAGAATTTGGCAGTGCCACCATTTGTCATTGAGAACGAACATCTCAGCGGCGGCGACGACTACCGTTACGACAGCTGTACAAAAGATTCGACGGCGAGGTACGCTTCTTCACCTTTTGAAATCGTGGACGATCTTGCAGCGAGTGCTAGTGGCGACCTTTTCGAGGTTCCTGCAAATGACCATGTACTGGAAGAATCGGCAATCGTGCTTCCAAGAGAGACTGTGACATGCCCAGTTTGTTCTGAAGAACTAGTGGATCAGACGGAAGATGTGAGCCATCTCTGTTTTATAGTCTTTTAATTCCTTGTCGCTGACGTGATAGGTCATCGCCGGTCATGTGAATTCGTGTCTCGATCACTCGGCCGCCGAACAACTGGCTGAAGACGCGATAGACGTCCATAGCGATGATGAAGTGAATGACAGTAACGACCATATTGACGATTTCTGTAACGACAATGATGACAGTAACTTTTTGGATAATAACGACAGCAATGACGACAAGGACATCGCGTCCGTATTGCTTAGCGAGGACATCAAAATCAAACAAGAACCGCCATCTACGCAATCCTCCGATGACGCAGCTGAACCAAACATTTCAGTCCCTCAGACCTTGTACCCACCACGCAATGCAATCTCCCAGCTACTCATGGGAAGGCGCGAATCACAAAAATGGACAACCGCGACGGCAAAATTCCAAAGCCGCCAGAGCTCGACTAACGGCAACGGTGCAGCCGAGAACTCTCAGAATGCACAGCAGATGCGTCGATGCCCTTTTTACAAGATCATGAACATCGAACCTGGTGTCGCTGTTGATGCTTTTAGGTTTGGTGCCGTGCCAAATATTTCAATGTATTTCTTAACGTAAGTCTTTGAATATGCAGAGTCAACAATAAGTGAAACCCAGCTGATACCAAAACCCAAGGCATTTTCATTCAGACCATTATGGTGGACTATCGCAGACCTGGGTGCATGGCAAGATTTACTGTTCAGAAATCACTGGACGACTGGTCATACAGCAATTACGGGTCAATCCCGAATTTGTTGTCATGCTGCCAATGGACCAACGCATTGAAATGGGTAAATTCGCCGTGACCCTAATCGATGCAAACCAGTACGTCCATCACCTCTTTTTTTTTATATCAATCTAGCAGGATATGTTGACACAAATTAAGTTGTCCAGGGTCAGTGCTCTTCCTATTCGAGACTCCACGGCAACGCATACTCCACACTGGCGACTTTCGCGCAAGTCCGTCTCACGCAAAGCATCCCTCCATTCACAACAAACGTGTAGACAGTCTCTACCTAGATACGACCTACCTTAGTCCTAGATACGCGTTTCCCCACCAATCCGACGTGGTAGAGGCTTGTGCAGATATATGCTACAAACTTACCCATGACGACGATTTTGCTCGACGGTTAATATCACGCAAGTCGGAAGGAAATCAAGGATTGATGAAGAAATTGCTGGCTTCGATCACGAAGCAGGAAACGGTACGAAGGTGGTTGATTATTGTTGGAACATACAGCATTGGGAAAGAGCGTATGGCCATGTAAGTTTTTTTGGAGTATTGTTTTGCTATGCATTATTATCCGTGCCGTCAGAGGCTGACTGACGTAGTGGCATTGCGAAAAAGATAGGAGCCAAGATCTTTGCACCCCCAAATAAGCGGAGGATCTACTCTTGTTTGCGAGATCCTGTGCTTGACGGTTTACTAACCAGTGACCCGCTCGAAGGCCAGGTGCATCTTGTCAGTTTACAAGAAATCAGGCCCGATGTGAGCTATTTTTATATCTCCCACAATCCTCGATTACGTCACTAACGGGCATATAGACGCTCTCTGCCTATCTAGAACATTTCAAGCCCCACTACGGCAGTATCGTTGGTTTTCGGCCCACAGGTTGGGCGTACAAGTCTCCCGTTGCCCGCGGTGCGACAGCAAAAGCAATGCCATCTGTAGAGACGATAATAAACACGTGGCATTCGCCATTCTCTGAATCGGATATGGTCGCTTCCCGTGGGTCGACAGAATCCGTCATGTATTTTGATATACCCTATAGTGAGCATTCTAGCTTTCGGGACTTGACATGCTTTTGCATCAGTTTGCATATAGGAAGGGTGATTCCGACAGTTAATGTCGGGACGCAGACCGCTCGTGATCAGATGCGGATTTGGTTCGATAAATGGGGGGCTGAACGACGAAGATTAGGAGGAGTGCGAAAGGTCGCAGATGGGCAAACTACGTGGTAGTCTCTGTTTTTTTTTGTGTGTACATAAAATTTTGTCTGCAGTCTCCCGGTGTTAGGTGTTATTGTATTATTCATACAAGTTATCGAATCTAATAGTACTGTCCTTGTCCACTATAACCAATCTTGCCTGAGTGCCTGCTTTCGCCCGCCGCATCCTCGATGCTGTCCCAATCCACCACACTTTTCGGTGGCAACCATTCGCCTCTTGGCGGGACAACTTCCCGGCCCGATGGCCAATTCCGTTTAATCTCTGACACGTCGGGAATCTTCTGGAACGTAACGCTATCATTCTGGGCCCGGTAACTTTTCTCCAGCACTTCGAGTTCTTCACGGAGAGCCCTTATGTTCGCTTGAATTCCATCTTTCTGCTTGCCGCTGTCTCCACTAGACGAAGACGATGACGCGCTGCGCGGCATGCTCGGCTTCTTGTGTAATAGCTTGGCAGATTGCTTTAATAGGTCTGCCGCTTTTCCGCTCTTCAGTTCTGCCCTGGCCGCAACACAAAACGCGATCGCAGACCCAACATCACCTTTATTTTCGCGCTCAACTGCCATATATCTTTCGGCGACCGCGGTTGCGTACGACTTGGCGTCTTGCAGCCAATGTGGCAACGCATCGTTTTGAAAACGTGGCGAGAGCAAGGTTAGTGCTGCCGAGAATAGGTCGAGCGCATGGATAGACACGCGTGACATCAGACTCGCCGGCGGCGATTTTGTCGTCGTTGAAGATGACGGTAAGGATTTGTAGATGACAAGGAGGTGGAGCGAACCAGATATAAGGTTCACTATTGGATTCAGTGTCGATGGATGTAAATCTATCGGAGCTGAAGTGCCTAGCTGTGCGGGATGCGTTGACAAATATGTCAATACGGCTTGCGCAGACAATAAATTCGCTGTGGCCTAAATTCTCCATTAGCGAAGCCGATAGATAGCAACCTGCCATTGAAATATTGACCTGCTTCCATTTTTCATCCGACTGACCGACTTGGTAAGTTTCCTCGCCTAATGAGAGTAACGACAACGCATACGTAAGAAGTGTCATCGAAATCTCGAAATATATAGTCGGAAATTGTACTTTTTGGTTCTCGACAACATGTAGAGTAGATGCAGACAGTGGCAATCGCCACGACGTCACTATTGCGTCGTTAGTTAACGCCCATTGGTGATGGTCAATGGATAAGTCTTCACCTATCTCTGCGTCAAGTATTAATTCGCCGGCCTCTAATCCGTCTTTGATTGTGAAAACATAAGATATGTAATCTTCTATAGTCTATATCTGTCTGTCAGCTCCATAAAGCGCTAACCATTCGGCTGAAGAAGTGAAAGCAGACCTTGACAACTTCAAGCATATCTTGCACATTGCTCCTCTTCGCGCGCTTCAAAACATCGCGTACCCGAGCCCGGTGAACGTCGGCGTCGGCGAGTAATTGGTACCGTTCAGTTGAACTAATACAATTGCAGAATGAGAATGTGCCTGTTGTTGGCAGCTGGAATGGGAATATTACGCTCATTAATTAAAGTCATTTAATTTAGACCTTCCATTTGTAGTGAATTAGAAAATCCGATGATGTCTAGTTGGGACTTGCTGTTCTTAATTTTCACATTTTATTGTCAGGCGACCACCAGACCGCCTTTTGAGCTTGTGCGCAAAACTCCGAGATCTATTTCGAACCGCCTTCCA
Source organism: Lipomyces sp. NRRL Y-11553 (assembly GCA_003705905.2). Lineage (NCBI taxonomy): Eukaryota > Fungi > Ascomycota > Lipomycetes > Lipomycetales > Lipomycetaceae > Lipomyces > Lipomyces sp. NRRL Y-11553. Next base: position 493,463 of record PPJW02000003.1, on the reverse strand, counting down.
TGAACATCTGGTAAAGTTAGATTCAAAGAGAAATGATTTTATCTTATAGCTATTAGCTTGGTCGCCGGCCCAAAGAGAGCCCCAGTGACTTTAGAGGCATTTACATCTACAGATGTATTTACCAACGACAGGGACTACTTTTCATGTGCGCGAGATGCCAACGCGTCTGCAAGAACTTCCAATATGATTATAGATAACTTAATGCATAAGCTATAGAATGAATACGAATTACGCATGGTGAATTGGCCCGCTTCGATCGACAGCAAATAGAGCGAATATTAGGTCAATTACTTAGTGCAAAATGGTTTGACTATTAGTCTCTCGTGACCAGTTGGTACTATTCTCACAGATTTCTTGTAAAGCAGTGAGGTCGCTTGCAAGATTTGTATGCGTTTGCTAACTTTTCGACTCCATTAAAAATGACTGCATGTCCAAGTTACGATCTAACACTAAGTGTGGTAACCTAAGTAAACCCTCGATATAACGAAATTATTTAGCTATTGATTACTATTTGCTGCACAGCGTGTTCGTTATGTAAAAAAATCCCGAATAGTACCTGTAGATATCGAGTGGGGATAGGAGACATAGTTAACTTAAACTTAGTTAACTAGTTAGTTAAACTTAACTTACCGCCTATGACGTCACAATCGATGCCGAGCCACACGGAGTTTAGCACCGCCATGATCCTTGGTGGTCCTTAATGCCGCGTAACTTAAAAGTCGGGGAATTTCGCCCAGTTGGCAAGATGATGCAAAGAAAGATTGTGAAATGGTTTGCCAATTGAGAGAGCAATGATATTATGGATGTAATGATTGCAAGCTTCCGACGCACGTTTAAAGTGCTGGGTGAGCGGCCGGCGTAACTAGTCAAAGGCGAGTCGGCAAATATTTCATATCGTCGAGACCGGTCAAATAATTGGCTATTCCCGATTCTGGATGGTGGTCAACAAACATGAGTCACTACTTTTGCAGGTTGGCTGCATTTTTTTCACCCCTGATCAATGTTAGTAAGCGGAGATGAATCAAGAGATTGAAAGACCTTTTGCGTAAAATCGAGGACGTCAAGTTTATCTACACGTAGTTATGGATAATAGATTTTATATCCATAGATTTACGATAGTTAATCACTTATTAAATTTTTGATGGGTTTCATCATCAAAGCCATTTAGACAATGGCCTATTTCATAAAGCATTTCCACCATCATTTAACTAGACTGTCCTCACGGCAGTGCATCAATAAATAGGAACAATTATGTTCATTGTGTAGGAAAGCTTTGTATGTAGTCGAATTAGGATCGAATCACCCGTGGGCAGCTAAACACTAATGTGGCTCGTAGGCAACACTCATCTCTAGTGGCTGCGGCTATGCCTTACACGTAGCGATTTCTTAAACACTTCCCTTTTATTCCCCAAAATCACAGATCCAATCTGTACATTCCTTATCTAGTGATATAGTATTCCCAGTAAGTTTACTTATTTTTTGTTAATGCTTTGAGAATTAGAATGCTTTGCAACCGCCGTATGTTCGCCTAGTTACTGGTGGCGGTGCCAATGCCTGGAACTCAGCTCTACATGAGATCCCATGAAATATTTCCGAACATGCCTTCTCTGCCATTAATCGCTGCTTCGTCTCATACAGTGGACAGCTTCAGCACTATCACAGCAGAATCGCGTGGATTCGGTGGTTGCGAAATTTTACCGAATCAATATCACCGACCAAGCAACTGTCATATTTGTTGGGATTGCTATGTCTGAGTTCTGCCACGACTGCTGATTGTTGTCGACTGTCAGAAAGTTTGCTGTTGAATTAAATTGGTTTTACTTACAATCTTTTTACACAGACACCATCGTTCATCCGGCTTTGATCTAAAATCCGGCAAATTTCGTTTTTTTTTTTCGATTAGCACATATTAGATTATCTCCGTTGCTTACTTCCCTTAACGGAGTCACCCTATTGCTTGCCGCGATATTGAGGCAGACGACAAATCGGTTTTTTGTTTATATATGATCATTAACGTCAATCCGATCTCTTTTCTGAAGTCTGACGTTGTCCATTGATCAACCAGTTCCAAGACGCTCAATTGTGAAAGTAGCTCTGGTCGACAGCCACTTCGGTAGGAAGCTATCATTCAGAACGAAAGATAAGGACGATGGTCCCACCAACAGATATGAAACCACCGATAGGTGAATCACCGGCTTCCCAACGATCACTCAGCTCTTCATCAAGTCTCAGTCTCACACCTCCACAACTACCGCAAACTAACACTGCTGCTTCGGCCGACCATAAAACTATTCGCAAGCGAAATCGAGTACCCTTGTCATGCAACTTTTGTCGACAAAGGAAATTAAAATGCAATCGCGGACATCCATGTGAGAATTGTATAAAAAGGGGGGAAGAAGGGTCATGCGTCTATTTAATGGGAAATAATGTCCCGCAGGCAGCTGTGCATGTGGCGAGTCAGCAAGGCTTATCACCGCAAATATTTGCAAACGCTGTGCTGAGTGGGAACAAGCGGACGACTGGCGTTGAACTCCAAAATAGATTGGATAAACTAGAGAGCTTGGTGTTAGGGTAGTATTTACGTTGCACGTTATTGGTGGTTGAACAGCACTAACTAATTGCGATGCAGGTTAATGCACAGTTCGAGTGGGGATTCAGATAGTCCTCAGGATTCCTACGGGGAAGAATCAAATAGTCGACTGACAGACTTCAATTCAACCGGCGAGATGCCGCCAGATGTGGATTCCGTGGGAGAGTCTCTCGGAATGATGAAGCTAGATAAGAAAGGTAAAGCTATGTATCATGGTGAAACTCATTGGGGAGCTCTCTTGAATGAGTTGAGCGAGGTGAAGTCGCTATTCGATAGGCGCAGAGAAGGTGCCGATCGGTCCCAATTGGAAATTCCTGAAAATGGACTCGAATATCAAAGCTGCTTTCCATTTAACAGCATGGGAGGTGTTGAATTGTCAGATATATTGACACTTATACCATCCAGAGCCGACTGTGATGTTTTAGTGTACAGGTATTTTGAAGTATTCGATCCAATTTATCATGTACTTCACAAGCCTGTTTTCGAGGACGAGTATGCCTCTTTCTGGGAGAATCCAGAGAAGGCCGATGTTGTTTGGATTGGCATGTTATTGTGTATTTTGACCATAGGATTGCAGTCCTACCGGCTAGGTGAGGCGCCGTCATCGTATTTAGGAAGGGAAAGCGACACTTGGTTTGGATGGCAGAAGGCGGCTGAGGTGTGTTTGGTGGAAGGAAATTTTATGCTGAAGGGCAGCATCATGATTGTCAGGACGTTGACGCTGTGGCTCATGTCAGAAACACGAACGACACTCAAAGGAAATTGGATGGACAGGACTTGGGTATCTCTTGGCATGATAATACGAATAGCACAGTCTATGGTAAGTTATTCTTGATCTTTAATCCCTTTACTGGAACTTACAACATTTAGGGTCTCCATCGCGATCCAAAATGGTTCCACATCTCTCCATACGAAGCAGAGATCCGTCGGCAGATCTGGTGTGTGGTGACATTGCTTGACATCTTATTTTCAATTAACGAGGGTCTCCCTTTGACAATACGAGCTGGAGAACATGATGTCCGCATGCCGATGAACATCGACGACGACGACATTAGCCCCAACTCACAGAAGTTACCAGACTCTCGACCCTGGGAGACGGAGACTAATACATCATACCTGTTGTGTCAGAGCAAATTGGCTAACGTGCTGTGCCGGATTGTATCTGGCACATTCTCGTTGCGACCGCGAGTGGGGTACGATACAATTTTGGCACATGACGCGGAATTGCGGGCGACATTTGCGAGCTTCCCGGAATATTTGCGTGTTGCGCCTGAGGCGTCGAATCCACTTGATCCGCCTCATATCATTATGCAGCGTTTTCTACTCGACCTGCAGTATCGCAAGTCACTAATAGTTCTACACCGACCATTCGCGGCTCGAGTACCAGCAAATCCAAATTTCAAGCGTAGTAAAGATGAATGCATAGATGCGTCACTACAGATACTTCGTCGACAGAATTGGCTATACCATTCGCCGGCCGCACGGGAGACACTCAGCATGTTTGTGTGGTTCACGGACGGCTTGATGCTGAATCATTTTTTTCACGCATGTATTATGCTGTGCATCGAGCTTTATACGAATATGGACTCAATGTCTCTATTTCAGAGACAGACGGTTCGAGATGTGGTGGATGTGTCGAGGCAGATTCAGGCGTCGGTGGGACGGTACGACATGTCTGCTGCTAAAAAGCACGGGTTGATTGAGGGTTTACTTGAGAGGTTCTATGAGATGGAAAAGATGACTCCGGAACAACGTAAGGCTGTTCAGAAGAATGCTTTGGCTGGACAACGACTTCATTCGATGGTTGTGTCGGGGAGACCAAAGGCGAACGAGGAGGTGAGGTTTGCAAACTTCACCGAAAGCAGAAGTCACGTCGTTGCGGATGAGAGGCTTGATAGTGAGGGCGTACTTCCTACGTCGGCTATTATAAATAGTAACACCGCTCTTGGTGAATTGGGATCGCAAGAACAGGGACCAACTTCTATGCAAGTCGATCCTCAGTCATCTGGAATGATGTTCTTACCAGAGGAGGATGAAATTTATATGGACGCGCCATTTAGGGTGCGACGTCTTTCCGATACGAATTGGCTGCAACAGATATACGCACTGCCCCAACAAGATGGGTCGCCTTTGTCGCCTTTGTCATCTGCCAAAGAATCAATTCATCCCAATGGATCTCTACTTATGAATGGGCTTAACGGGAACGGAGTCCAAGTGGGCAGTGTGGAGGAGCAGACGGAGGCCATCTCGGCAACTATTGCTGGTGGATCAAGTGATGGGTCGGCAGAGTTGCTGTCGGCGAGCGACAACAGGCTTTCCAATACAGGGATGATGGTAATGACGCAATCGCCGGGAAATGATGTTCCACAAGGCATGAACTTAACCGAATGGGATATGTTTATGCATGGCATGGACATGAACCCGGTGCCGTGGAACTCACTCGGTGGACTAGCGCCTGGAATCGATGGTACCGCGAACGGAATCTCTGGACTCCAGGGGCTAGGATGGGATTCAGATATGCATACAGGTTTGACGCCGGAGCCGAACTTGATGGATACTTCCGACCTCATGGACGAGCGGACGTCACAGTCGCGGCCCGCGGTGATTGCGGCCATTGCCGTCTCTCAGGCTGCTCGCAACGGCAACGGCACATCATTCAACCATGGCCGTTCTAACTTTTAACGCGTAAGCCTCTAATTTTTTTAATTTTAAGACGGATTTGTTCGTAAATAAGTCTACAAGTTGGGAAACAAGTGGGATTGAAAATAATAATCGGGATGGAGTTCGAAATTATTTAATGCGGTAATACAGTTGCGTCATTGTGTACATATTTGTTTGGGTATCGGTATCGGATCAAGAATTGGGAATATACTGCAGTATGGTTTAGAGAATTCAGTACTCTAGTATTTCCGTAGTTTAATCAAAAAGTCGAGCGAGTGTGAAATCGCACCCTGGATGCCTAGGGTAAGGGTAATTGGCGGCAACGCTATCGTCGATGTCCTCACTTTTTTAAATGTCGCTCGCCGCATTTCATTCCAAGGTGTAATTCCCCACTCAACCCACCCAGTTTTCGGGATCTCGCCACAACGTATTCACGCAGGAACGCAACACGCACCAGCATTAATACTCGCCCTCACACTCGTCCCCATCCTCGCCCCCGCCCCCGTCCCCGTCCTCGCCGTAACACTCGAGCTCGATCGCCCCCTCCACTCCGGGAGAAGCGTGACTACAATCGGACTCGCTCTACAAGGTCCAGCATGTCGCCTGTGCACTACAGAACACTCCAGAAAATGGAGCGGCTAAAGAGGGAGCACGAGGAGCTCGAGCGGGATCAGGAAGTTAACGAGGAAAAGGCTGATAGCATGCCAGTCGAGGAAGTCATCGATGAGAAAGCAGCACTGGAGGCTGAGGTAACGCCCACTGTCGACATTGAGATGACTGATGCGTCACTTGACCAGACAGCTTTCAGCACCACAAGGAACACGGATGACGAAAGGGTTGCAAGAAGTGTGTCTCCAACTACATTACCTTCCGCCGTATCGACTCCCGCTTACTATGACACTCCCGTCGGCCTGCCGCGATCAAGTAGTTATCAAAGTAAGTCGCAAGCCTCACTTTCCCGCCGTCTTGCACTCGCAAACTTGCCACCGATAACTCCGGTCACAACCCGCTCCAAAGAACGTGCCGCAGCTTCCGCTGATGCAAACGACGACCGCAACTTGCCACCTGACGACCAGGGTGTGCCATCAGTTGCCATCGATCTCGACACAAACACAGACTACATAGCGCTCTCGTCCACGCTCGAGTTGCTTACTTCTCAGCGTGAAGCTGCGTCAGAGGATATTACGAAGTTGCAGCAACTTAAGCTCGATGCCATCGATGACCCAGATGGCTTTATCGCAAAGCTGAAAAAGGATGGCAAAGTCGACGGCGCACCGAAAATGCAAAGCATCGTGCGTGCACCGGTAGTACGATGGAGTAAATATGGCATTTCGAATCCCGTGCTTGAGAAGGAGATTGAGAAGGGTGTAGTCAATCGGGACACGCGGTTTGGCGCCGTCAGGATATTCGGCGATCCTCCCGGCCAGCGGAAAGCTAGTGCCTAATCGTTTGATATAGTGCAAGAATAATGATTTGATTTTTTTATGATTAACAAAATTGGAGTTTATTGGTTATTTCGGTTTATGACACCTTTCACTGTACATAGTATACATAGTTTAATCAAGTTATTGTTTATGGATTGGGTATGTTTGTTCCTTCGTGCGATGTCGTATGTTTCGTATTGCATCTTGTATACGTTGAATGTTACGAATGACAATAAGACATTGCATTGCTGTATATCTTGCTATCCGTAATGGACGTTGTAATCGTTTGTTCGTAAATGCGCGGCTACGGTATATGTATTTACAATATTATTGTATCATGGCCCTTGAACCACCTGCACCTTGTTCTTGGTCTATACTGTATTAGCAGCTGCTCATAAACATATTCCGCCCGCATAACGCTCACCTGCCACTTGTTCATATCTTCCTCGGTCTTCTTATACTCCTTGACAAGTTGCTGCAAAACACTTTCCACACCCTTGGCGTTCGTCTCCAGCGCAGGAATAACTTCAGCCACGGTTCTCTCAACAAGCACGCCTCCTATCATCCTAAAACACTTGCGTGATCCTGGAAGAGGCCGAAGCGTCTCGAGAACCAATTTATGTTCGTCTCCCTCAGATTCTAATTCTCCGATTTTTTGCGCGAGCTGTTGAAGAGTGGATTTGTAGGAATTGTACTGTGCCTGGAGATCTAAGTATCCAAGCGTATTAGAAACCGTGCAGTAAGGCACCACAAAGAAATAACTTACCAGCTTGCTTCTTACTCGCAGTTCCACCGGCTGCTGCACTCGAACTACTCGATTCCTGCATTGTTATGTGACAGGCTTTTATAACCTTATGCTTTAGAAATGATTGCCTGCGATTTAAACAACCACAACGACTTCATAAACTTTTTGTGGCGGTGCTGTGGCGTAATGTAGGGTGGTTTGACATTAATTGATATCGTTCCAATAATTAATAGTCGTCACAGAGATCACTATTATCTCAGTTTTATCCCATATCGGCACTCTCGAGATGCATCCGAACCTGGATCACCCTGACTTCATAGGTAGACTCCACTCTTCCCTACGTACAAAGGTTATGAACTAACTACGACCCAGATTGCTCTGATCTCATCCAAGCGCTAAATAATTGCCATGACAACTTGTCATTTATGGAGCGTCAGTTCAAGTGCAATAACATAAGTGAAGATGTCAAACGGTGTCTTCACGAAGCGCGAATGCTGCGCCGGCGTCAGAACAATAAAGAGGGTCGCGAGAGGACGGCAAGAATAGGAGCGTTTATGAGTCGGATGCGAGAGAGGGATGACGAGGATTATGAAGTAGCGAGACAGATGGCGATGAAGGAGTTGGCATCACGAGAAAAGTCATGGAAGTGAGCATGTACAGGAGTATATTGTTCGATTTGTATATAATGCTTGCGGGTTCGTCATGATACTGAGTTATAGGGTAGCAAAGACCAAAAAATTGTAATAATAAATTCGCTAACATAGATTTACAACTCTGCATACTATATAAATGACTTATGCCTCTTCGTCTTTTGTTTGGTCTGTGTATATCAGTATTCTCTGTATCTGTACTACTTCAGAATAATAGAGCTTCCCGCCGTTTTCCGCATTGGTCGTTATACTTGATACGGATCGCCAAATTCAACCATACCCGGCCAAAAAACACTAGCCGGACTGCGCCTTTATAATACGGCACCGCTTATTAGCTTACCGAATTTGAAAAATATAGCGAGCGTTAGTTCACCATTTGCCCAACCCGTGCCGTTTATAGCTTGCAGGGTGATTTGAAAACTTTTGGCATTGACTGTCTTGGTCTCATTATGACGGCGGACTTTGGAGTCAGCCAGCGCAAGCCGGAATTGTTACGCCTGATCAGTGCAACACAAGATATCTTGACTAGAGGCGGTTGTCCGCGTTAAATCAGCCAGGGAGCCGAACATCAGAACATGAGGGTACTGCCGACCGCAACTACTTTTGTGATAATAACTCCACCTCGTTTCTCAATTCTCATCTGCCGTAGCAGTCGCGAGTCCGCGGCTCGGAGCCATACGGCGAATCTGAAGCCACGATTTCCGCAATGCCCGAGATCGATTTACCGTTGCTCGTTGCCCTTCGCTGGTTCGTTCAGCCTCGTGCGGCGCCCAGCGGCAAAATCACGGAACCGCTAAGGCGCCAGAACCTTAAATCATCCCTGGTTAAATTTTTGTCGCGTGCTGGTTTCCTACATACTATTATTTCAGAGGAGTCATTCATAGAAGGTTGAACATTCTTGCATAGAACGTGGACAGGTGGACAGGTTATAATAATAAACGGCGTAATTCTACATAGACTGTAGGCATCCTCTCTGAAAGCACGCGACATAAATAACATGTAACGTACTGAGACGTGGGATGCAGCGAAGGAGAGAAAAAACAAGAAATCTAGCTGCATTCGTTATCGTAATTTGTAGCAGAGTTAAGGTGCACTAGGGGTCAAACGGATTATAAGTCATTCTAAATCATATATATACAAATACAATGCGAGAATCTCGCGCCAACCAATTCGTGAAATTTTGTTGTTGAAACCCAATGATTAATGAGCGTTGAATAATTCAAAACATCATTTCTGCCGAGTCGGTGGTAACTAAAATACATACTGGTGTAGTACAAAAACTTTTAACCGTATCGCCTCAACTGTAGTATATTCGATTTAGTACAAACTTCCGGCTGAATAATGAGCTGAATCGTAATACTCACACTGTCAAGAAGGGCCTGGAGCTCTTGGTCTGACTTTTTATTTGCGAGACTACAATTCGTAAGTCGTCATTCACATGTTTAGAATATCATCGATACAAATCAGTCATAGACTCTATATCAATTAGTAGAAAACATCCAATGAATTTTACCTTGGAATCAATGTCTTCGCTTCTTCCGCATCCTCGCAGGATAACGATCCTGTAAATGGTCAGTATGTGAAGCTTCCCACAAGGTTCTCGCGAACAAAAACAATTCAATTCAAGAGGTACCTAATTGTGCAATTTCAAATGGATGCAGGTCCGCGTTCTCAGGTGTTTTCAAAATATGCTCGACAGCACTCACGGTGTCCTCATCTCTGAACCTTGCAAATACTGACAAATATTCTTGGGTCTTTCGCACAATTCTGTGACATCAGTCAGAATCTAGCCACATACACCTTTTTTTTAAAAAAAAAGAGCTTACTGATTTGAGGACAACAATTCCTCTTCATCCATATCGTCCTGCTCCATCTCGTCATATCCCCCGCCCTGCCCATTCATCTCCCTTTTCCGTTGCCGCATAGCAGCCATCATAAGTAGCCTTACTTCCGAGAGGTTTAGCGCTATCAGCGGAATCTCCTCGCCGTCGTGCGAGACTTGTTTGGTGTCGAACTCGGGCCCGAGTTTTAGCACAGACGCGTCGACGTCCTCAATTACACCATTTACAAGCCGTCGTGGCCGTGGTCGGGTAGCAGACATTGCCGGATGGAGGACTTCAAGGGTATGTGATCGTGCTAGTGTGGAGACAGAGGAAAGTCTTCTCTAGCAACGAGCGGCAGGTGCGCGTCGTGCCGTTGGCGTCGGATACGATATTCGTGAAACAACAGATGTCCAGTAGGAATATAGAGTTGTTCAGTAAGAAAAAATGTGTGATGGTTCGGCACGAGCCCGACGAATAGTTGGCGGGGCGAATGTTTCTGATGCTAAATACAATAATAATGGAAGTGGAAGTGTGGAATGAAAGTTGTAAGTGACGCTAGTCTTCGGCGCTAATCCAGTTTAGGAAGCGATAAAAGTTAAATACCAATAGGGCTCAGCCCGCGTTCGCGCTCCACTCCAATACTAACGTGTTTCGCAATCTTGCTTGATCTAAGGCTATGACGCTGAAATATAGTACACAATGGTAGTGTATTCGTTATACATTCTCAACAAGGCTGCAGGTTTAATTTACCAAGTACGTGTCGTGGTGCTCTACTATCATTGTGGGTCTCACCATCCTTTAGCGTGATTTCAACGAAGGGTTGAAGCGACTGTCGTCGAACGACTATCTTGTGCTATCCGGCACTTTCCATGCGTAAGCGTCCTTGACTAACTGGATTCAAAACGCGAATGCTCATACATTACACTGCAAGCGTCTACGCGATTGCATCACAGATATCTCCAGTGCCGTCGTCGTCGGGTATAGAAGTGCTAGAAACTGAAACGTTTCGACTACAGTGTTTCCAAACATTGACAGGTAAGGACATCTCTCTGTCTGTGTGTCTTCACCTAACAATGTGCACTTCAGGTACGAAGTTCTTGCTAATTTCGGAACCGAGACAACAAAATACCGACGCTATACTACGACGTATATACGAACTTTACGCTGACTACGTTATTAAAAATCCATTTTATCAAATTGAGATGCCAGTCAGATGTGACCTCTTTGATCGTCACCTTGCCACATTTATTAAAGGGATACCATAGGTTCTCCGGATTTAGTCTCGGTGCAGTAGTTAATCATTGACTTGGAGCTTGGGTCGGGTTTTACGTATAGACTTGTTATGAACTTTGTACGATATGTGGTGGTCACAGCGCATGGGGTGTTTGGTAATATGGTCTATTTGAATAATGAAAAGTTTATAACTGATCAGGCATAATTAACTAGAGACTACGTGTGAATCGTGATAATATCAGAGTCGTCTTATTGCAAGTAGATAAACTTTAATAGGAGGAGGGGTGCTTTGGTGTTGGCAGCTTTACACTCCGGTCTCCCGACTGCAAAGTGTAGATTCAATGAATTATATCGAATGCTGTCCTATGCGTCCACAGGAATGGGACATTGTATTTGGTAAGCGATATAATGTCGTCGAGAATGCTCCGACGAATTTCCAGTGGCCCGGTGCCTAGTCCAGCCTCATCGCAGCTGGGTTGACTCCCTTTTGGCTGGGCAGCATCACCTATCATCAAGATACGCCACAGGTGGTTTCACCACTCCGCTACGGGCGTGCTTTGAACGTATGAAGCTGGTGCCACAATATTGTCGGAAGTTGCAGATGTTGCACGAGACCAGCTCACTTTCTCATCAGGCTTAAATAGGCCGACTGCTAACTGTGTCTCTGTGTACTGAACTTCTGTTGATCACATTCTGTTCGCAAAAGCCGCTTGCCAACGGTTTTGGAGGTACTTTGTCGCTTCTCTCTCGTCACATTGATTATGTTAGGTTATGACGGATCAGTGCTCAGAAGCCGATATCAAGATTATAGAGAGCATGGCGAGCCTTGTTCCCCAGCCATTCAACGCGAATCCTGTTCTTCGCATAGCCCCGTTTGACGATCCTTTACCAATTTCTTCTGGAGGGTCATCAGCGGATAACGACGACTGCTCATCAAAAACGCAGGATGCGGCGTGTTTGGAGGTGGACGAATCTACGAGCTTCTGGTCTTTTCTCCATGGTGTTGTGAAGTCCTTTGCGGAGAGTTATGCAAAAGGTGAGAAGCAGTCTTGATGGTTACTGGAGTAAAATTAAACTATTCAACAGAGCTTGCTCCGGAATGTTATCCGACGTTCAAACCCATTGCAATCGAGCCTAGCCCAGAGTATGGCAATGAATTCGATGAAGTGGACGAAAGTTCAGACTCCAGGGACTCTGAAGAAAACCAATCGGTTCTATCGACTTTAGTACAGTACACCACAAAGGGCCATTGTCAGTTAACAGCCTCGAACGATTCGCGTACCGCTGCACAGAAGGTTACGGGTGCTAAGCCGACGACAATTTCTGAATTCACGCGGGCATGCGGTATGACCCCATCAATAGAGATAGGCACAGATATATACCGCAAGTACGCGTATTGTAAAGAAGAAATTACGAAATTTGAAATCTTGAGAGTGCTAGAGGAAGATCTCGATGATTTCTGCACAAAGATTGCAAATCAATTGGTTGCCGTTGAGACGGCGAACACGAGCCAAGTTTCAGAACACCTGAAAGGCATACGTTACGCGATGGAGCAGAAATCAGTGCAACTGAAGGAGTGTGCCAGACAGATACGCGAGAGCACTCTCGATCAGAAGATGCGAGCGAAAAAATTGGAAACGAATCTCTATCACGAATGCTCATCACCGTTCAAGGATAGCAATGTCAATGACCTGGACAAGAACAGATTGGACATTTATTACAACGCTGTCCAGATTATGGATGAGTACGATCGTTTACTGGCAGCAGAGAATATCACTGATGCATTTCGCGAGAGACTTCTTACGGAGAAGAAGGAGGTGTGGCGAGAACTGAGACAGTGGGCAGCCAGTGACTCGAAGAATATTGCGACCCGCACTACGAAAACCTATTCATTTTTCTTCCGTACGCCCAGAATGTCATTCTTTACCACCTGATATCTGATGTCATATGATAGAAGATATGCGTGCAACTTCCGATAGGTGGCTATTTAATGATCATGTCCAAGTTGGATGCATAGATGGAAACGGGAAAGGGTAAACGGGATGCTTCGTACTGCTTTAGAGTAGTCTATCAAATGGTACAGGACGTATCCAAAGCACTACCCTGCGCAAAAAACGATTATATTACTATCCGCCCTCTCTATGGCAAACAGATAAACCTTAGACAAACGCCATCAAAAATGTTGAATTCCAATCCCACGAACCGTAAACAACTCTAGAACAGATTCCTGATAACGCCATAGACCAAATATAATAATAATTAATTTAATTTTGCATCATTGTCCTACCACTTCCAAAACCCTGCCCAATTTTCATCACCCACTCGCTCAGCTCGTTGTGAGTTTTCACGCATACCAGATGAGTCCCACTGTCAGCGTATATCGCAAAAATATTTGGTCGTTGAAGCGATTCTAGTACCTCCGGTTGGTAACCGATCCTGCATTGAGCGACGTTGATTGCAAGCAATTCGTCCATGTCGGGAAGAGTATGAACGTGCAAATACGGTCTACGAAGTTCAATGTACCGACGCTGCCAAGACTGCATCGCGTCATCTGGCATCCACACGTATCCACTCTTAGCCAAAATCGAACTGCAATTCGGTTACTTTCATGTCCGTAACACAGAACCCTAGAGAAACTACTCACCTCTTTGGTACTTGACGAACATCGGCAACATATTTCATTCCGGCCTGCGGATTTGCTAAATGCGAAATGGCAGACCTACCGGGAGCCCGCTCGAATCTGGAGTGTCGTTTCCACAGATTCAAAACCATTCCTAACAAGCGGACTTGGCGGTCATCAAAAGCTTCGCTATGTGAAGATTGAAAGTCATTCACACGTACATAGCCAAGCACTGTCTTCGTATGATCCAGATCTGCGCGCTTGATCCGGTTGTTGCGAGCTGCGGTATATTGCTCAACCAATGATATTCCTCGTGGCTTCCACGACCCGAGATATTCTTCACCACTAATGTAGTTACTCTGGACACTCAGTGGTCTCGGATCTACCGCACTATACGGCCGTAGGTGAACCTGGAACAGTGCAACATATGAGTGCGTGAGCCAGTTAGATGACAAAACCAATGATAGTCTGGACGGAGCGCGAGCTGCCCTCCCTTGCATCACACCGACAAGATTGGTGGCAAATTCCACGGGGGACGCAATTGACGGAGACGACACCAGCCAGCTAACACTCATCACGATGCGGCATTTATCAGCAGTAGTGCTATCCAAAAAGATGGAGCTATGAGCACTGGAGTCCCACTGGCCGATAACTGTCACAGTCCTGGTACCATCTGCATTTGCAACGGTCTTCAGCTTGTTAACCAATCGTAGCTCGACTTTGTCCACTTTGCTCTGCGAACCATGTATGTTTCCATGACGATCAATCAAGCGCACGTCACCGACTGCTAGTTTCGAAATGTTACTCCACTCAAAACTGTCGCCAGACGCATGCGTAATTGACAGCCGAATTCGCTTCTGGACGCCAATATGGAGATAGAGCAATCCTTTTTCCTCAGCATAACCTCGCACTATATCGACGGCCTCGTATAATCCGGAATCTGACAACTCAAGCAGTTGAATCTTTACAAATGCATCCTGTTGCTGACTCGCGCCGTGAGATTTGTCTGAACCATTCGATACTCTCTCGCTGTTCGCGCCGTCTTCCCTCAGATCGTCCCAACTCTGCAGTTTTTCCAAGTGAATCTTTGAAATCTTTGCGAAAACTTTCAAGTGCAGTAGAGTTGCATCTGCCCGATTCCGCACAGTGGGAGCTGACAGACTTGAGCTGAAACTGATTGCATGATAGCTGTCAAAAACCACCGCTACGTCCCCGAAACCACTAACTCTCTGGCTTGTCGAAATCCCACCCGGATAAGATGTCTCATTTGCCCCGGGAAGGAATATTTGAACGTGGACTTCTGTAAATTCACGCTCTGAGAACCCCAATATTGTCTTTAAATTAGCCACCAAGGTGAAAGCAGACACTCTCTCATCGGCGTCAGAAGGGAGATTCTCTGATTGCTCAAGGGACAAATTAATTAGACCAATGACACTGAGAGTGTGGGGGGAAACAATATCACTAGAAAACTCTGTCTTGTGACCCCGTAGGGCACCTACCATCGGTACATATGCATCCCCGACATGCGTGTATTTCTGCAAAAAGTCATCGGAGGCTGGTAGACTAGTGCACGGTTCACGAAGCTCAGCGTACATTGGCGACTCATTATATATATTTCGCATGGACTTGACGATGCTTTCCAGCTTCTCTATAGACAAAAGCCTAATGACTTCATTTCCGAAATCCATAGCTCTCACGGCTATGCACGGCTTGATCGAATTCATAAGTGCTGTATCCTCCTGCGGCTCTGCATCGTTCAATACTAGATCATACGAAGAAGCCGTAACATATCCTTCATCAACGATCGTAAATTGAAAACGGACGCTCTGATTCATCTCGTTACTCATGATCTGCGCTTCCTTGAGCAGCAAGGCGTATCGGTGTAAGGCGTCCATCATCCTTAACGACCCACGCCTTCGCCACACTGCAATCACTTTGCGACCGAGGACCTTCTCGTCTGACGACAATTCTGGGTTGCGTTTTAACGTAAACGGAGGAGGCGAGGAAACAGATAGTTGCCGCCGTAAGTTATCCACTAGTTCCTTTTCTGAATGATGCGACGGGGATGGCGAGTTGTTCAGATTTTCTCGTAATTTAGTCTCTAACTCTTTCTGTACATCCATACGGCCCCGAAGCTCCGTTCTCACTTGATTTAGCTTCATTTTCAAGCTATCTGGCCTATACACATCATTACTGAAGCTTCCACGGGACGTAGGCGAGAAGGGATCCTCCGAAAAGTATTCGTAGATTCCACTAGTACTGCGACGATCGCGTGCTGCAAATGGAGACGAGCTGACACTTGCCATAGAGTCCGTGTCTCCATCGTACGAGTCAAAACTAGAATCGGGACGGCTTTTGCGAGAAGATCGAACGCGCTGCATCTCATCGAACAATCTGTCAAGTTCCTCGTCGGTCAGTGAAGCAATATTTGCTGTTGCATCAGGTCCAAGATAAGTCTTAGCGGCCTCCATTCTCGCAAAGGACCAGTCACCCATGGCGTCGTCGGCTGGCAATGGGGGATTTGGAGTCCCTGAGCCGGTTGAAACCTCGTCAAATGACGGAAAATCAACGTAATCCGAGCTAATACTGGCCAACTCTGTATCGTCGCTGGCAGATGTGCTATTTCTCTGTTCCAAAGGCGTCATAGCCCTTTTCCTTTCTTGATCTATACCTTGGGCACGTATTTTTCTTGTGCCCTTGTGACGCTCCATAAGAGCCTCTTGCGGATGATTAAATCGAAAAATATGAAAATCTCCCAATATAATACGATCTCCCGAGTGTAGTCTTCTCGCTGCACTAAGTCGAAGCCCATTGACCATTACTGCAGCATTATCATTAGGAATGATTGTGACAACACCATCGTCGTTATCAAATGTACAGTGATCTGTGAGAATCTTGGATCCATGTAACCGAATTTGTGCTGTGGTTAAGCTGTCAGCATTGCCGACCCGAGTACTTCCTCGCTTTATATTGTAGACCAGGCACTCAGCTAGAAGTGGATCGTCACTCAAATTGACAAGATGCGGAATGTTCTTTGGCGTATGCAATCCAACAAAACCTTTTTCAATATTGATACCGAGCTCTTCCAACGCGGCTTCTCGCTGTTTGTGAATCTCTTGGGTCATAGCTAATCGCTCTTCCCATGTTTGATTCACCTCTTTCAGCAGCTTTTCCGAAGCATCCAACTGCTCAGCAATATCTGCCCTAGTGACATTTCGAATTGCACCATCTGGAGTTGTTATGGATATGAGTTGGTTATTAAGCGAAATAACTTCGCCAGGTTTGCTTTCACCTGTTTCCAGCTTCGTCCGCAACAACGCCAGCTCCTCTTTAAGCTCCCGAATAAGTTTGGCATTCGGATCTTCATTAACAATAGCGTGATTCTTGATCCTCTTTGCGGAGTCAGCGTACCGTAGAGTAGAAACAGTCTCGTCATAGTTTAAGTCAGCTGGCGAAATTGTGGCAATCATAGCAGTCATAGAGTTACCACCCAATGAATCCTTCAATAGCCATGTCAACGCGGAGTCACGATATGGAACCACTACGCCATCCTTCTGCTTCTTGCCAGTGGACATATCTGCCAGTACGCGAATAACGCGCCCTAGAGAGGACAACGATCTGTTAATTTCGGTCCCCTCTTTTAGTCGATTACCTGTTGCGCCCGTAGCCGCCGCTCTTTCAGAGCCCGCCAAGTCGACTAGTGAGATACGTGACACTTTTTCCGTGTCCATGTTGGTGTCGACATCGTGAATCCTTTGCGTAACTGTCAGTGTAAAAACTGCGTGAGACCGCGACGAAGTTTCATTCATATTGGTTGCAGCAACCGTCCGTGCTTTGTTACCCTCGTCCATCAGTTCCTCGATTTCCTCGAACGAGCCAACTGCTAAACGAGACTGAAGAATTAGCAGACACTTCCAATGATAATGTAGCATTTAGTCCTACCAAGTCCTCCACGTACGGTCCCAGCGAAGGGTGTTCTCTGACGCGCAAATTGCCCTTATTCTTCGGATTTAAAAGGTCCCGCACTCGCTCATTATAGATCTCGAGATACGACACCTCGACAGTACATGTGAGCTCGTGGTCCTTACTCATCTCCGCACTAATGACAGTTAGTATGACTTACACAATGAGATCCTCCAATTTACCAACTGACATTCTAGTAAATAACTCCTGGCATATCCGGGGAATCACGCCAGGCTCGTCTCGCGGCCCCATCTACCTCAGTTAGCGAATGTGTGCGTGGCTTCAACGCGATTGTCTCACCATAGAGTATGACTTTCCGGATCCTGTCTGACCATATGCAAATATGCAGTTATTAAAGCCTTTAAACGCATTATCAAGTAAGGGGAGGCCGAGGTCTTTGAACACTTGTTGTTGCCCAACTACATATCCTTGTCAGCAGCTTCGACATTTATTACAAATAATTTATTTGAGATACACACCAAAGTTTTCATCAATCGAATCAAAGCTCCAATAGCTCCTGTCGTACTTAAATACCTTCATCTTGTCACTCCTTGAAACTGACTTTGACGGCGTCGATTTTGATCCAGGGACTTCATCAGGGCCATGGACCACAGTTTGGTCCTCTTCCATTTGAATGATGCATTTTGCATTTCGGGCACGTTCTATTATGCTGTGAGTATTAAGACTCTGTGAAAATTTTTGTATATACCACCCCAGAATTAAAATACCAAGATAATCTCGCATCCATATGACTCACCTCGGTTATTGAACGGTCGCACCCTCACCACCACCTTGATGTTCCCGCCTCCAGGATCTTCTGCGGCCGACATTCCACCCTCTAAAACAGCTGTGCTTGCTACGGAATTCTATGCGGAGTCTAGTTGAACGTACATTAGCTTCATGTACTTCGTTCACCATATCCTCAGAATTCTAACCCTTATCACAGCTCTCAGAAACCCGTATCATGCGAGAATTCCACTTAATCGAATGAAGTTTAAATACAGCCAAGTGTGGCAACGGCGCTAGCTAAGCGAGAAACAAGGACCCCTTGTTTGGTCTGGGCCTATCATGTGGGGTTAGGGCTATTGAAGAAGCTGTCGATCATTTTCGTTTATGAGCTTCGATAGCACATTCTGATAGTCTAGATTACCAAGCTGAAGTAAACAGTGCCATAGTATCATAGCTGCTCTCAGTCTACCAGACAAGCATGGGTCACCATGTATCATCTAATTAAAACTCTTATAATCTACAACCTTTGCTTTACCCTTGCCTTTCGTGATCGATCCATTTGGCTGCGCATCAGCCTTATCGGAATCGTTGCGGCCCTCAAAGGTTTCTCTAACGCGCTTGTAATGTCTCAGCTCGTCCTCGCTCACACTAGCTACCAATTCCCGTCTGGCCTTTTCAAAGTCCTCTTTTCGAACAATTACTTCGAAATCTCCTTTCGTAGCTTGTGTGTCAAACCACCATCGTATACTAACCGGCGGATCGTAGGCTCTGACTCGCTGGTCAATGGACGAGGCAAGACGCGCCATTGCGTTAAGCATCGCATCGGAACAAAGAGCATAGAAGTCAGCGCCGGTGTATGTAAACGGACATGTTTCAGCAACAGCTCGCAAATCAAGGTCAGGAGCCACATTAAATCTAGCCATGATTGTCAGCACGTTAGTCACAGCTTTACGAACGAAGATGTTTGGGAAGTCGCACTTTCTTGTCAGCGCCTTCAAAATATTGTACTGCTGTTCGTGAGTGTCAGAGACACCGAGATACAACAATTTGTCAAATCTACGCCAAGTTAGCCTTGTAACTACTCATACAATTAAATTTCACATACCGCCCAGGACGGAGTAGCGCCTCATCGAGTAAATCGGGACGGTTGGTTGCGCCAATCACGAATACACCTTCACCACCACCACTGCTCATACCATCCAATTCTGCCAAGAGCTGTGACACGATTCGATCCATAACTCCTCCGGAGTCGCCTTGATTTCCACGTTTAGGAGCAACCGAATCCAACTCATCAAAGAACACGATGCATGGTCGCGCATCCCGTGCCCGCTGGAAAACTTTTCGGACGTTTGCTTCAGATTCACCTATGTACATATTAAGTAACTCCGGACCTTTCACGGAAAAGAAATTGAGAGAAAATGTTGTTGCAATTGCCTTCGCCAAAAGTGTCTTTCCAGTACCGGGGGGACCGTAGAAAAGAATACCACTACGCTTTTTGACACCCCCGGAGAATAATTCTGGGAAATTGAGTGGCATTTCAATTGTGTCCAAAATCTCAGACTTGGCTTCATTAAGGCCCCCTACATCTTCCCACTTCACACTTGGAATCCGAGGCGCTCCAATCGAGTCACTATACTTCCGTCTGGCGTCACTTGTAGCTTTTTCAAAATCAATGGGAATCAGTTTGAGATAACCGCCGCACGAGAGAAGAATATCGCGAGTGGTAAAGTCTTCAAATGACTCCTCGATTCTGTCGAGAGCATTGACGTACGCTGACTTCACAATTGCAACCAAATCCGGGGGTACTAATCCAGCCGATTGGAGTGCTAAAGTATTCAGATTGACGTCGTCGCTTAACACAAATCCCTCTTGTAAACTGGGATCTCGGTCCGTATACGGTTTAGTTGTGATATTCCACAGCGAGCTGGCAACAGGATCTGTCAAAAATTCGAACATTTGCCTTCTCTCGACCTCAGATGGTGCGCCAACTTCGATTTCAAAATTGAAGCCGGCCCGCACTTCGTCGGAAAGTGCATCGATATCTGAGACTGTAGAAACGATAACAACGCCGGGATCAGAGCTCGCGTGCTCCTTGATCATAGTCAGAACTCTGTCTCCTTTATAATTATCCCCTCCACCGTCCGTTGACTTCCTCGATATCGCTTCCAGATGCCGGATCAGCACAACGCATGGCGAACAATCGCTGCCACGTTCCAATCTTGCCTTTAAGGTGCCGAGTGTTTTAGCATCTGTGTCGCCCGCAATCTCGTGCCCCTCAATCTCAAACACATGAACACCCAATTGTCCAGCGATATACTTCACAATAGTAGCCTTTCCGACTCCCCGCTTGGCGGAAGACAGTAAAATAGCTGTCTGAAGTGAGTTACCCCGCGGCGAGACGCAAACGGATAATAGTTGCCTGAATCTTCGGCTACTGGCGGACTCAACTGGAGGCAACGACTGCATATTGAAGTATGCAGGCCAAGGCAGTGATGTAGGTGGATGAAGCGATGACGACACACCAGCCTGTACCACGCGAGTATGCGCCGCGTCGACCACAAACACAGAGTCTGTTGAGCTTTCCTCCGAGGGCACTATGGCTGTCACTTTACACCACGCGATTACCGATGGATGCGTAGTAGGTGTCAGAGTTACCATATCGTCATTGACCGTACCGTTGTTAGTACTAGGTTCACGACTGTACATGAGCTTCGCTACAGCAACATCAATGGGAATAGCAATCAAATCATCTTTTGCAACGACTCGCTTGTGATATTCGAAATATGAGCGCAAACCCTGTAGACACGCCTGCTGCAATGTACGATCTGTCGATACGGCTGACGCAATTCGGGAAATAATGATTTCTTTAGCCGATTTGGGCTCCTGCAGTGAGCCAAGCTCTATCCGTACAGTTGATGGCATTGCCAAGTTGTATAGAAGGATAGGAGATATATAAAGTTTCTTGACGTCAAACGCTTTCGGTGACGGGAATGAATATAACCGAATTGGCCGTGAGAATGATTCTGTGTGGATCATGACCTATATAGGACGTTAGCTATTTGTCTTCAGCAAGGCTACGCGAACAATCGTACCCAATCACCGGAGAAGCAACCTAGTTGTGCCAAAACGTCCACTCCTACAAAACCTCGAACCTCGCCATCATCAGATTCCTTGCCCAGCGGCATCAGAACTTCAGATTCAATCCTTTTACTTAGTGGCACCACATCAATTACTAACTCCTTCTCAGAATTCGCAGTCGATGGGGCAATGCACAATGCCGGATCGGAACTCCCCCAGTTCAATGGTGTCTCCAAAAAACGAGACAAATCTTCGCTGTCAAGAGACGAAGACAAGACCTCATCCACACTCAATTTTGAGATACTTTCATCAAGATCTAGAGCCTCTGAAGCCTGTGACTGTGGATTCCAAGTAGTCTCGTCTTTCACAAACGTGAATACTGTTAACCTGGGACGTAAAATACCTTGATCCACCGGTTCACAAGCGCGAACCACGCAGTCAAGAATGCTGATGTACTGCCCCTTTCGAATAACATCATAAGTCCGAAAATATTCCAATAGCTCTTCCTCGGATAAGCCCCTGATATAATCATATGCAGGTGGTGGAAATGTGAGAACAACTCGGTCCAGCGAGACGGGCTTTGCGGGATGGATCAAAATCATGGAAGGGTACTGAAATGACCACATACCGCCCGCATTGATCCTGGCGGTCGACGGCGGTAACATGGCGTCTCGGTCACATCGATATAGCAACCACTGAGGAGAGGGAAGAGTTGAATGATCCGTGACTGAGCATATGGACACAAATCGTGCCTTTCCAGCATTATCAGATGCGCAATCGCTCTCGCTCGGTTCGATATTAGTTCCATTTGAGAGCTTTTCCGTTTTTCTCATAGTAAATAACTCGTCGTATATGTCCGCCGAAATCATTAGCCTTCTGGCATCGACTTCCGGACACGCATCATCCTCGACTATCAAGGTTGCCTTCTTGGGCCTCGAAGGCCGGCGTTGTCGCGCTGGCAAAGCAGCCATCTTGTCATTCATGACGGCCATCTCACTATCCCGCAAGACCTATCTCTTGCGGAGTTTGTGGATATCTAATTTGCGGGGCAACCCCGGATCTGGATCCTCGGCGTAGTCTGAAATTCCGCCGCATCAGGGTTAGGAGTGCAAGCTTTAGGGGTCTAGTACTCGAAGTTAACGCGTGGCAGTTCTCAAAAGTTATCATTGATACCAGATCCCATATCATACATAATTGAGCTAACTAGCACAATGATTTTCATTTATCACATAAAGAGACTACCAGTGGTAGACTCATTCATGTACGTCAATGAGGCCCTTCGGCTTAACTGGGAATACACAGCGACAATTGTTTGAATATAATTTGTCGCGGTCGTCGATATTCCTTCTTTATCCATGGATTAATAGCCAGCGTGGTCAAGAGTGATTGGTCTACTCTAGGGCAGATCCAACGACTGTATCCTATCTTCTATATCACGAAAGAAATTATTTTGGTTACAAAGTTTAACTATTCCGTGTGGTATAGATGTCGACAACTTTTTTTTGCAAGTGCATTTTACTATTGGTATTCTTGAATCTTAAATATAGTCCGGCCGTTTACGGATATTGTCAATATGTTTAACGGCCAATGCCGCAATGCGATTCGAAGATAAGTGCAGAGCTTGATGTCACTCGCTTGCGGAAGCTGTTTCCAGTGGTCAACTTGCGTTGACGTCGTATAGCATATCAGCATATCTTTAAATAAACAATTTGTTACCTCAATAAATAATTTGAATGCTGCTCGTTGTGGTACGTTGTCACAAGAAAGTTGGTATGTACTGTTAGTGAATGTAAGGCCAAGGACGTGTTTGTGCAGACCGCGCTAGGCAAACCCAATTGCAGCGGACGCCTCCTTGGTCGCTCGCTCATCACTGCGCACGTCTCGTTCATACCTTACAAGACCGGCTTCGAAACCCACACCCTCTTTTGAACGCAATCCATTCACTCCCCTATTTTCTTCTTGAAATCAGCACATCTGCCGCACACTGACACCGGCCATGTCTTACAAGAAGAACGAGGACCTCGACAGTGGTCCTGGCGGTGCCGTCATGGACAAGATGACTGTCTTCCAGGACTGTATCGCAGGCTTCAACGCTTCGCCAATTCAGCCCCGAAAGTGTCGAATCCTGCTCACAAAGCTGACGTACCTCCTGTCAACAGGCGATACATTTGCAAGGGATGAATCGACTCGACTATTCTTTTCTATCACGAAGCTGTTCCAGCATAAAGACATCGCCTTGAGACAGATGGTGTACCTTGTCATTAAGGAACTGGCTACGGTTGCCGACGACGTTATCATGGTCACTTCATCCATCATGAAGGATACTACAGTTGGTAGTGATGTCGTCTATCGACCCAATGCCATCAGAACCTTAGCTAGAATCATTGATGTGGGTTTTTTTAATTGATACAACCTTTGGCCTTCTAGCGGCTTTCGAGTTTGTTCTTCGGAAAGTGCAATTACTGATAGGTTGGCCACTAGGCTTCTACAATCCAAGCCATTGAGCGCTTGATCAAGACTGCCATCGTTGACAAGCATCCAATTGTTTCATCAGCAGCATTGATCAGCTCGTATCATCTTCTGCCCGTCTCCCGTGATGTTGTTCGCCGCTGGGTCAACGAGACCCAGGACACTGTTCTCGCTCAGAAAGCATACCCACAAGCAGCGTATGGCGGTAATGCGGGAGGGTTAGGAATAGGTCCGGCTGGTCCTGCGCCTTCATTCATGACGCAGTATCACGCTCTAGGATTACTTTACCAGCTTCGATCGCATGATCGCATGGCGCTCATCAAGATGATCCAGCAGCTTGCCAATACTGGATCCGCATTGAAATCTCCAGCAGCCGTCGTGATGTTAATTCGATTCGTTGCTCGGGCTATTGACGAAGATAGAAATATGCATCGTCCGCTATACGCTCTCCTTGAGGGATGGTTGAAGCACAAGTCGGATATGGTCAATTTCGAGGCTGCCAAGACTATTCTTGAAATGCGAGACTCCACTGACGCGGAAGTATCACCAGCGATTAATGTGCTGCAGTTGTTCTTGTCATCGCCTCGCTTTGTGTCTCGGTTCTCTGCAATTAGAATTTTGAACAGGTTTGCCATGATCCGGCCACAGAACGTGAACGTGTGCAACATTGACATTGAAGCCCTGATCAACGATCCTAACCGCTCAATCGCTACTTATGCCATTACCACGCTTCTTAAGACCGGCAATGAGGCCAGTGTGGACAGGCTAATGAAACAGATTACAGGATTCATGAACGACATCTCGGACGAGTTCAAGATTATTGTGGTCGATGCCATCCGTAGTTTATGTCTCAAGTTCCCAAGCAAGCAGGCCTCTATGCTTTCATTCTTATCCGGCGTACTCCGCGACGAAGGTGGCTATGAGTTTAAGCGTGCCGTTATCGAGGCAATGTTCGATCTTATTAAATTCGTTCCTGACTCAAAGGAAGATGCTCTCGCTCACCTCTGCGAGTTCATTGAGGACTGTGAGTTTACGAAGTTAGCCGTCAGAATATTGCATTTGCTTGGAGAGGAGGGTCCATCTACTTCGCATCCGACGAAATACATTCGATACATCTATAATCGTGTTGTGCTGGAGAACGCGATTGTCCGTGCTGCCGCTGTCACCGCACTTTCAAAGTTTTCTCTTATCGACGATGTGTCTGTTCAAGAATCCGTCAAGGTCTTGCTGGCACGCTGCCTCGATGATCCCGATGACGAAGTCCGAGACAGAGCGGCAATGGCCTTACGGCTGTCTGCCACTGACAAGCCACTTGCCAAAGAGTATCTCGCCCCAGAGTCTGTTCCATCCCTCGGGGCGCTCGAACAGCAGCTAATCTTGTACGTCACCGGGGGACCTGATGCGGCTAGCGTTGCGTTCGACATCTCCTCTGTGCCATTTATTTCCAAGGACCAGGCGGACGCGGACCAGTTCCGGGCAAAGACGATGGCGACTCTTCCAATTCTGGGCGGCAGCCTCATAGACTCTGGTTCCGTTCCTGTTTCGGGCGGTGCTAGTCCATCAAAGTCGCCGGCCAATAATGGAGAGGAGGCCACGCAAAAATATGCTGCTGTCTTGGCGAAGATCCCGGAGTTCCAGGCATTCGGTGCGGTCATCCACAGTTCAAGGCCAGTGCCACTCACAGAATCGGAGACGGAGTACGTCATTACTGGTATCAAACATTTATATAAGAATCATCTTGTTCTGCAGTTTGACGTCCAAAATACGCTCCCAGATACCGTCCTCGAGGATGTGTCAGTGATTGCTAGTCCAAGCAGGGAGGACGAAGAGGCGGAGCAATTCGTTGAGGAGTTCATCATTGCTATTCCAAGATTAGTTCAGGAAAGTACCGGTACTATCTATGTTGCCTTCACACGACCCACTGGCGAAGAAAGTGCATACCAGGGCGCGGTGTTCAGCAATACACTGCGATTCACAAGCAAGGAGATTGACCCGACTACCGGTGAGCCGGAGGAGGAGGGATATGAGGATGAATACCAGGTCGAAGACATTGAAATCGGCGTATCCGATTTCCTGGTTCCTACTTACGTCGGAAATTTCCAACACATGTGGGACCAACTGTCGTTCGAGACCTCAGAAACATACAGTTTGGCCGGTGTTGGCAGTTTAAGCGAGGCTTGCTCAAGCGTTATCGACTCTCTGTCGATGCAGCCACTCGAAGGATCTGATACACCTTTACAGAGCGCCACGCATGTTTTGAAGCTCTTTGCGCGAACATTGCAGGGAACCAAGGTTGTTGCTTTGGTGCGGATGGCGTATAGTGCTAAGACTGGTGTTACGTTGAAGATCTCAGCCAGGGCTGAGGATGAGCGGGTGGCGCAGATGGTTGTTGCCGGTATTGCGTAGACTCTAGCACATGTTGAATGTAATTTGGGACCTGGACAATAAACTTATTGATTATTATACAGCTGGTGATGACTAATTCCTGCTTGATGTTTTGTCCATTTATTTTCATTTTTTTTGTATGTATGTTATAGTTCACTGAGTTGTAATATCAAAAGAAGTGTTTATTACTAGTTACATGGTTTATCAGTTTCAAAGGTAACGTCGTTGACTGTTCCGAGACGTTAATAACTCTTTTTAAGTCTGACCTAGCGAGTTCGGGTACAATAATACATTCTACTACCGGAGTCTGGGGCGCAAATGAAACGGTATCAATACGTGGACTAGCTCTCGTATACGATTCTTGCACTCGCTCCTCTCAAGCTTTAGTGGATGCACGAAGAAATTTATACTAACTATACAATACATAACATACGCCGATATAAACTATTCCCGTCCAGTGAAGCGAAATATACACGTACATGATGCGCCGACTCAAAGTCACTTACTTTCTAGCATCCCGTATTATTTTCTGCACTCGTTCCTCCATCTCTTCCCTTGGTAACTCCTCCGTTTCCTGAATAGCCTTAATAATAGCGACAGTCATCTTGCAGCTCTCCGAATCAATCCATATCCGTCCATTGCGACCGACAGCAATTTCAAACGGAACCAGCTTGCCCAGAACATCGACAACACTAGCACCACCATATGTTCCGGTCGGCGCCAACAATCTTCTCGCGAGTCCGATGCTCACATCGGCCGGCATGCCCCCTTTTAACTCACCAAACCCGCCATCTTTTCCCGTTTTCTCGTCAAAACATTCGAGTTCGGGTTCGCCGAGCGCGAGCGAGAATGCACTGATCCGCGCATACACTGTTGTTCCTGTCGACAGATTTGGCCGTGTGTGTTTAGAGGCGGCATTGGCGAAGGCGGCGGAAGATAATATTCCAATAGGCGCGGCACAGTTGGGAATGGCCACCCTGTAAAAAGATTTCTCTTGGTCCCCAAATCGGCCGTTCACGACACCTAGAATTGTGTCGTGCACGGCTGGGACGTATCGCCCTCCTGGCGTGTCAACGTAGACTGTTGTTGATCGTTGTGGTTTCGAGCGCGCCTGTGTTATTAGCGTCCCTGCTCTGACTGGAAGAAGTGTTTCCGGTGGAAAATGCAGGATTCCGGGGCCCAGCTGGATAACTGGGGCAGAATCTGACTCGTCAACATCCCCGTCGTCGATCAGTGAGTCAAGTGGAATAGGATCTCCTGGTAGTATCACTTCTGAAGACATCTGTGTGTCTAGTTCTTCGCTCGTCTGTCCTGGGCAAAAGGAATTCCTCGAGATGAATGCTAAAGTAGCAGACATAATTGAGCCGCACAACTTCAACGTCGACCGGACTCCAAATCCTCTTCAAGTGTGCTACCGCCTGCTACTTCGCACCCCCTAATTTCTTTGATTCCATATCTTGCACGTTAAAGAGTCGCATATTAGACACGTTACGATGCAGGTGGAGGTAAACCCCAACGAAGATACGGAGTGGTACGTCATCTAACTAAGTCGCACTCTTACATACTTCTAATATGCTGTCCCAGGAACGACATTCTCCGCGCCCACGGCGTCATCCCCGAACGTCCTCCCTCGCCTTCACAAGTAATAGATGAAGCTATCGAGCGTGCACGCGAATATCAAGAACTCCACCGGCTATCCGACAAATCGGACTCCGAACTCTCGGCGCTCGAAGACGAAGCCAACAATTCTTCCGAAGACGAGTTCATTGCCGCATACAGACGAAAGCGGTTACAAGAACTTTCTCAATTACAAGTTCAACGGCAAAAATTTGGCAGAGTGTTTCCGGTTTCAAAGCCAGAATACCAGAAGGAGGTCACTGATGCTAGCAAAGAGTGCTTTGTATTCGTACACTTGTCATTGCAACAGAATGTCCAGTCTAAATTGCTGGGCGGCTTGTTTATTAGGGCGGCAGAGAAGTTTGGAGACATCAAGTTCGTAGATATTCCTGGAGCACGTGCTATTGAAGGGTATCCGGACAGAAATTGCCCGACATTGCTGGTATATAAAGATACCGATGTCAAAAAACAATACATCACCCTACGCTTAGTTGGGGGTGACGGCATGCGAATGGAGGATTTGGAGAAGGTGTTGGTGGATGTCGGTGCAGTTAAAGAGAATGACAGCCGATTAACCGAAAATAAGCGGAGGAAAAATCGAGATGAGGAGAATGATTACGACAGCGATGACGACGCGGATCTAAGTAAGAACAATCACGCCGATGACGACGATTTTGATGATTGAATGTCCTTACAGCCGTCTACCGACAGGTTCGACCATGTGTATATAGAGTACAAAATTAATGACGGTCTTTAATACAATGGCGTCGTGTTTGGTGAGCAACTATTAGTATAAACTAAGAATAAAAACATATGAAGCCATGCCTTGCCGGCGTCTCAACCATAAATCTAACAATGAGACTTTCATCTTACAATCGAGGATCAAGGTTCCACCTTTAACAACGTCACTTTAATAAGTAGTATAAAAGAATATTTATATATAATTATATATATCAACGCGCAAATATAACATGACTTCTTCCGTACTCAATCTGAACGAGTCCATCCTTCCACTCAGATCCCGTTCCGGCTGATGATGACCTCCTTGGGAGCCCTCGAGCTCAGTCCCGGTGTCTTAAAAGCAAATCCATTCGGCAAGACATAAATTCAAACAACGCAAGCAAAGCAAATCACAAACCTTCGCAATGAATAATGAGAAACGATGTAAAAATAAAATTGCAATAATATCCCGCGGTTATGTCACTCTGCCATCTGCAGTCCATCTTCTCTCATCACAAGCCGGTAACACAATGCCTTTCATTCGGATAGCAAACTTATGGTCCTTAACAGTGCCTTTTAGCATTTCAAACAATGTTGCATACCGATGGTCGGCTAGAATCCCCTGTCATCTGGCGTAAGAGAAATTTGCTGCCATGAAAGATAAAAACAAAGAAAAAACTAACAAACTCGGGCAAATGCAGTGAAAACAAATGAACGACGATAACCATGATGATCGAAAAAAAGATAACCGACATAAAAGACAACAGACAATGACAAACACAACAATTTAACAAAACAATGAGTGGAGAGAAACAAATTTTCATAAACTGGCCAGACTTTAATAGCTGTCGCTTTCCAGGTACGCTAAAGGTTCAAAAGCATTGACCCCCCATAGAGGTTGACGATAAGATTGATTAATTCTCTACCCCTAATTGCTGAACCTTGCGTGCTATATCCAGTTACATGCGAAATGCCATAAAATTGTTGGTAACGATATAATCTCGCTTCACTTAGTACCATTGCTGGGGAATGTTGGACGACGCTCCATTTGGTGCGGCATCTTCTTTGCGGAACTGCATAGGCTGTGGGGCAGACGCATATGGATTCGGACTAGGCGTTTTGGCCGAAGAGCGGAGAATTCTATCTGCACCGGCAGCACGGCGGGCAATATCTGCGGCCATCGGGTCTAATGCATCTCGTGCAGCCTGCCAATCAGTAACTTTACGGCGTGAAGGTGTGGTACCCCCGGCAGCAACCGGGCGAGCAGATGACGGAACAGTACCAACCTGCTGAGTATTCTGCGACACGGCAACAGCAGTACCGGACCGGGCAGCGCGAGCGTCCTTGTCGTCTGCGCTGTCCTCGATCTGCTCTAAGTCGGCGCCATTGCGGCTAGTAATAGCATTGTGATTTTGATTCTGACAAATCGGTTAGTAACTCATTGTTATACTAGGTATATAATTATCGAAACGTACGTATTTGAACATTGTCCAGTCAAACACATAATCATACTGGAACCCCTCGCGAATGAAGAGGTCCCTGAACAACTTTCGAAGGTAAGTGTAGTCTGGTTTGTCATCAAACCTAAGTGATCGTGTATAGTTTAGATAGAGCGAGAATTCGGCAGGAAATCCCCGGCAGAGAATCTCAGCTGGAGTGGTCATCTTCTTTTCCATGATCCTGTCATACTTCTGTTTCTTTGTGGCGGCCTTCAATCCTTGCCAAGGGAGAGATCCTCTACAGAAGTACATCAAAACATATCCCAGCGACTCGAGATCATCCCTTCGAGATTGTTCTGTTGCAAAAAGAGTTAGTTACGACCAAATTTAAATTTTTTAGATCACGTAGAGCATACCAACACCGAGATGAGTGTTGACGGAAGCATAACGTGCAGTTCCGGTAAGATTCTTGTTCTCCCTGTAGGGTATATGCATGTGGGTTCTGGGGTCTCTGAACTTCTTGGCCAAACCGAAGTCAATAACATTCACCTGATTGCCACGCTTGCCAATGCCCATGAGAAAATTGTCGGGCTTTATGTCACGGTGAATAAACGACTTTGCATGGATAAACTCTATACGAGCAAGCTAATACGAATCTGTTAGTTGTTGATTGAACAGTTTCGGTGTCTAATTTCACATACCAACTGATCGGCCAAAAGCAGGACGGTTTTCAAAGAGAATTTCCGGTTGCAGAAGTTGAATAGATCCTCCAAACTAGGACCCAGAAGATCGATAACCATTGCATTATAATCGCACTCAGTACCATACCAGCGGACAAATGGAATACCCACACCACCAGCTAATATCTTGTAGCTGTCAAAGAAATATTAGGATACGCGATATCCAAATTCCCGATGAAAGGAGATAACTTACACTCTAGCCTCATATTCCAGCTGCGGGTGCTTCGCACGGACAGATTCCAGTTTGATCGCAACTTCTTCTCCGGAAATGATATTAGTGCCTAGAATCAAAAATCAGTAAGCATTTGTACAACTACAGCAAAAACATCACTTTATGCCGATCAAGGGCTTCTTCTCTCGAATCGAGGGACGATTACATACCCAAATAGATATCACCGAAACTGCCACTACCAATCTTTCGACCGAGTCTATATTTGTTGCCTATGCGAAGATCCCTAGAAATGAACTGTGTGAGCAGGAGATGACAGGAATCGCAAACTTTAACCAACTATAACAAAAGAAACACAGCAATAATATTACAACAGGCATAAACGATGTATCAAGATTTAACACTGTTCACGTAGCTTAATCACTTGGCGCATGAACAGAACTAGCCGCTGCGCCGACCGTTATGAAACGGACCGGCAGCAGCGGAATCACACAAACCATGTTCAGACATCACCAACACTTGTACACATACGCCATCCTAGAACCTCCCAAATATTGTACTTCGGTTTATGAAATTTTGAATAATGGTAAGGTACTTACAGAGTAGACATGATGAAAATATGAGCAACCTCGATCTAAGCCAAAAGGGATCGACGAAATATTTTTCGATGGAAAGATTGGACGGGACCAACCGCTAATAAAATTTCAAGTCGTTCTCGTAGACCGGTGGGTAATAACAGTTTGATATTCGACTCACGGGACGATCAGATATGGTCGAATAGTTTGTGACTCTTGAGGCGACTGCCGTGAGGTTCTATAAATATAACAGTCAGTAATTCGTTAAGACCATCAAATATA
The DNA here is from genome assembly GCA_003705905.2 of Lipomyces sp. NRRL Y-11553. Lineage (NCBI taxonomy): Eukaryota > Fungi > Ascomycota > Lipomycetes > Lipomycetales > Lipomycetaceae > Lipomyces > Lipomyces sp. NRRL Y-11553. Next base: position 461,551 of record PPJW02000003.1, on the reverse strand, counting down.
AAAAAAATGAGCGGAAGGCGCCTGCCACTATTCCAGATATATACTCGAGTATCGTCCAAAGCGCTGTGTTGCTCCGGGAAATAGATCCGAGCAGCTAGTCCAGCGGAGGGGTGACGAACAAACTCGACATCCAAAAGCTGACAAGCTCCAAGAAAATAAAAGTACGGTACCTTTTGACGGCGAAAGAGGTGAATTTCAGACAGGAGCAAGTATGACCTATGACCACTAGATGCCAGATAGCACTACAATGCGAGCAGGCAGTGAGCGGCACAGAGGAGGAAAGAAAAAATGGGAGTGCGTACTTGGAATAGAAGCGAGGACGAACAAATCGCAGGGGCGTCGAGGTTCTAGGCTGGCAGTAAGGAAGGTGGGCTGGGGCGGAAGAGTGTGGCGCACGCATAGTGACTCTCTGGTTAACTAAACTTGTAAATGCGCAGGCAAGAACCGGCCACACCGCCACACCGCCACACTGCCACTGACTGCGCAGTGTATTTGGTTACGTCACGTGCATCACTCTCCTGTGCACTGTGAAATTAAGCGCGGTTAATGAACTGTCCAATGCCTACTGCTCCACTAAAACCGAGTCGAGTAACATGTTTTCGATAACTGGCACATTTATCTATTGGCCAATACGAGTCCTCTGGTGCTTTTGAAGAAGAGCCGCCGGGTAAGTTGGGGCTCTGCTGTTGCGGCTGGGCGTGTGGTTGGTGATACGGTGGCGGATCCGGCAATAGAAACAGAAGCATATCGGCCGCAGTGGCGTGGTGTTCCGGGAGCTACATGTCACATTTCTCTGGCACATGCGGCAGGAATGCGCATACCACAACGCATTTTCGGCGTAGATCCTCAAGTATCACAATGGATGCGGATATAAATGCATAACCAGTTACTCACTTATCCCAGATTCCGCCGTTACACACACCTTTGATCGCCAGGCATTTGCGGCTCGGCAATTGCTAGTTCTAGGCGCGGAGCGATTAGATGACATTGATTCGTAAGTGGTGGCGGATAACGACCACCATACCCGAATGGTTTCTGGTTTCCAGTGGATTTGATTATTTGAAAGCAGAATTAGCGGCGTCAAGCCCTCGGCCTGTCGGCGTTGGCCTACGTACTTCACTTTAAAAAATTAATAATTACGACTGCATCCATTTTGAGGCTGGATATTGAATAATCTGTGGTTAGCCATTTAACAACGCTTGTGATCCAGACTGTATCCAGACTGCGCTACATGCTGAGACGTTCCAACGAAGTCTGTAGTTTAAGATTATGGGACGTTAAACACGACATTTGCGACTGATCCGCTTGACAATCAAGAGAGTCGTATCTGTCAGCGTCCGGTTGCCATGGGTTAATTAATATGTATATGCTACTTCCCGCATCAATGGCTAAGGATGTGTTGAGCTAGACTGGATACCTTCTTCTACCGGCAATATTCACTCTTTCGGTGACACAATGCAGAAAGCATGTCGTCAGCTATACCTCTGGGCTGGTCGGACTCTAGATGTTAAGCAAAGACAGCAGATTCGCATTGTCCAACTAAGAATAAATGACTATAATTACACTAATCCCCGCTGATGGCAAGACTACCGATAAGATATAGTTAGTAACATTGCATGGCTAAGAGAAGCGTAATCATTCTGTTAGAGGTTGAGGTTTCCGTAACTGCAATTGGGGAACTGCAAATACCCTGCGTCCGATGCGGCGCTGCTCACATTCATCGCTGCACAAATTGCCAGTTGCATTCGTTTCATCATAATTATCGTACATAGGGGGCCCCCGCCCAGATTTTACACAATGGATCTCTTAAGCGCATGCCACACCTATGTCGACAAATTACTAGACTCGAAGCCGGCCGCCGGAAACGGCGTGTATGAGTCTTCGGGCGGGAAGATGAAGATCCTATTACTTGACACCGAGACAGTGAGCGACTCTTGGCCTGAATTTTTGGCATTATCGTCCTTTTATTGACCTAGATTAGACACCGATATTATCGATGATATCGACCCAGTCGTTACTTCTTAAAAATGAAGTGTATTTAGTCGAGTATGCCGCTTACTGACCATGATTGATCGAGAGCAATACTAACTCCCTGTGCAAGTCGCCTCGACAACGCGAATCGCGAGCGCATGCGTCATTTGCGCTGTCTGGTCTTCGTGCGCCCGACAAATGATGCCATACAGGCCATCATCGACGAACTGCGAGATCCCAAGTATGGCGAGTACGAACTCTACTTTTCCAACGTCCTTAAGAAGAGCGCGTTGGAACGCATGGCCGAGGCAGACGATTATGAAGTCGTCAAAGCTGTTGTTGAAGTGTTTGCCGACTTTTTGGTGATTAATAAGGACTTGTTCGCACTGAATTTATTTGCGCCCCAGAGTTGTATCTTTGGGGATGCACCAGAATCGTGGAATACTCGCCCTTTTATGAGGTCTGTGGAGGCCATCACGGGAGCGTTGCTGACCTTGAAGAAGAAGCCTATCATTCGGTATGAGGCAAACAGTCCGTTGGCTAAGAGTCTAGCCATTGAGACCTTGGTATGTTCTCGGTCAGAGTACAAATGTGGCACCCCGTTTCTGACATAAAGATTTTAGTACAATATCCAACAGGATCCAAAGCTGTTTGATTTCAGAAAAATGGACACTCCACCGGTGCTACTTATCCTTGACCGAAAGAATGACCCTGTTACACCTCTTCTTACCCCATGGACATACCAAGCAATGGTTCACGAGTACCTCGGGATCAAGAATGGCCGTGTGGACCTTTCGACAGTACAGGACGTGCGCCCAGACATGAAAGAAATTGTGTTATCACCAGACGGGGATCCTTTCTATACAGACAATATGTTCAAGAACTTTGGCGACTTGGGCGCTTCGATAAAAGATTACGTCGACAAATATCAATCACGGACAAAGTCAAACATGAATATCGAGAGTATCGCAGATATGAAGCGATTCGTCGAAGAATACCCCGAATTCCGCAAACTGTCAGGAAACGTCACCAAACATGTCACGTTAGTTTCTGAATTATCCCGTCGAGTTAGTCAGGATAATTTGCTCGAAATTAGTGAACTCGAGCAGTCACTCGCGTGCAACGATAATCAGGCGAATGATTTGAAACAATTACGGATTTATTTATCCCAGAACCTACCGGACGATACCAAGATTAGATTAGTCGCGCTATACACACTGCGATACGAGAGGTCTGATCAAGGACCGAGCGCGTTACCATCTCTTTTGGACAAGCTCTCGCGGAGTAATGTCTCTTCAACACGATTACTTGCTCTTAAAACGTTATTACAGTATGCGGGTGCAAGCGAACGACAGGAAGATCTATTTAAAACGGACTCGATCTTCTCGCGCGCTCAGTCCGGATTTAAGGGTCTCCAAGGAGTCGAAAATGTTTACACCCAGCATGTCACATTACTAGAGCGCACATTAGGTGCGTTAGTAAAAGGCAGGTTACGCGAGAACTTGTATCCTTTCATTGAAGGCGGCGGTAGCTCACGGGACAAACCGTCCGACATTATCGTGTTTTTCATTGGCGGCGTGACGTTTGAAGAATCGAAAGTGATTGCCCAGATAAATGCCTCAACGCCGGGACTACGGATAGTGATTGGTGGTACTTCAGTGCATAACAGTAGTACGTTCTTGGACGAGATGGAATATGCGAGTACAAAATGGCAGATATGAAACTACTGTAATTGCATATATATATATATATAGGAAAACCGGGGTGTAATGTAAGATATTCAAATTTTCAAGTACGAGTCGCTGAACAACAATGATTACATTACAACGCATGACGAGCTGGACCATTTTGAGCCAACAAAATTTATCCAGAGACAGAATGCTGTAGATGATTCTTGGCAAATTCGTATCCGCGGCGTTAAATTTATATTTATCTTACAATAACTACCATTAGTTGACTTAAGCAATTAAAAAAAAAATTACAAGATTCGCCAAAACTATATCATTTACTGTACAAAATTCTTGGTTCATGACGCAGAACTCGCTTGCACCTCATGCGTCGACGAAATGACTTCGTCGAGAGAGTGTACGGTTTCATCGCTATAACATCCGCCGCTGACTCCTTCGACCACGGGGCTTGCCACGGACGTCCCGCTCGCAGCACTACTCCTACTCGATATCCTCCTTAACTCGTTCATAGTCGCGGTCGAGGCCTCATCGAGCTCATGCAACCCTGTTGGTTCTCGTCGGAGACTATCAGTCGGACGACGAATCGTACTCGTACTCGTACGCCTAGTGAAATGGGAACTGGAACTGTCCTGCTCAACTCCGCCACCACCAGGAGCTGCGACTGGCGAATCAACAGGCATTAATGGCGTACCATCTTCACTCAGTAATCCACGATCAATAAGATACCGCTCGACTGCGTTCTCGCTCTCGGTGTAGGTCGGGAGATGGCGGTCATTATCCGCCCACTCTGCCTCTTCTACTTCAATGGCTTCTTCAATCGACCCGATATCAGAGCCGGGAGTACCAGGTAGTGTTATCGAATCGATACTCGGTCGCGGACAGTCGTAGACGGATTCCGATTTACGACGATATGGTGGAGGGAGTGCTTGTCGGACCTTATGCTCAAACCGAAGGTTAGACATTAGTTTGAGGAAGGCTTGTGCCCGCTGTTGCGTAGAGAACGGGACAGTGAAAATATGCTACAAGTGATGATGTCAGATTAATGCGTCTCAACAAAAGTTTAAAAAAAATACATACTGTTGTTAGATTTGCCATGAAGAACCAGACTTTAAGATCGCTTTCGATTGTTTTCATGTTCTCGATATCCAGCATTCCAAACGAGCATCCTTTTGATCCTGGCGTGTTGGGTACAAACATTAACTACCAACATTTTAGCGAACGTGCTCCAATCTTCAATGACACCGTCCGGAACGCATCTAGCTTCCGGGGCGGTCGACTCCCCAACTCACCCGCATAGTGGTAACCCACAAGGCACCCATCTTTCCCTTCTTTGTAAGGTACGAGTGGAAAAACTCAGGTTCACTAAGAGTGAAGAATCCAGCCCTAGTCGCTGGGGTCTCGCGAAACGAACATAACTTTTTGGGAAAGATCTGAAGCACAATTTCGTTCGGCAACAAGATGGGGTCTTTCGAGCCTTCAGGTGTAGGGGGTCGCGATGGAATATCCTCTTTGGCAGCGTCGGAGCCACCGGCGACCTTGGTTTCAGTAGATGAGAATATGTTGAACGGAAGCCGCATTGATAAATATGAAAGCCGAATGTTAATCAATCGATAAGAGCTGATGAATATGATGCATGGCTAACGAAACCACTGGACGATGCGAGTGATGAGCTACAACTGCTCTGAAGTAGCTGGATTTTTTTCTCTCACACGCGCGCAAATGCAACAGGTCGTCAGGTGGTGGCGGAATTTGACGAAATTCCGCATATCATACGGTTGTAGCGGTTCGCGCGGAGACAGAGCAAAACCCTTACCTGTCAAATCACACGATCATACGAGCAAACGCAAGGTCAGAAACGCACGTGCCCGCAGGATCCAGGTCACGTGCACAGCAATTGGCGGTAGTGATGTCTGAACTAATATGTCAAATTGCTGTGTGGCGCAGCGCAAGTCAGATGCCATCGTAATTGGTTTTGCCACTTTCGAGTGTCTGTCATAGACTTTTCCTGTTTATATTCCCCCTTGATACTTGGGCCCCCTTCGTATCGATGTATCCGAAAATATGCGACTTAAAAGTACGAAAAACCGATAGAGTTCAATCAGAAGGCGCAGGCGACGTTACGCGTATCGTATAGCCCCTGCACATCTGTCCCAGCGATGTGTTTGCATTGACAGTTTGATACTGGGGTGACGTCATCCAAAAGCATAGAAACGCGTAGTGGTGGTAAACTGAGGGAAGGGCGTGAACGAAAAAAAAGCACTTTATCTCTCTTTTGTTGATGAGATGGCCAGCTGTCAGATAAAATATGCTTAATTAAAAATTACGAGGGACGATGGGCATCATCCTAGCTACAAGAGTCTGGCGCCTAGTTGTCAGTGGCGTTATAGCGTGCATATTATTCGTGTCATCTCCTTCTTCCGCGACGACTAGTCCGAGTCTTGCTCCGCTAAGTCAGATAGTACAAACAGAGAGTATTCCTCCTGATGTCTATTCCATATTTACGCATTACTTTCCGTCGAGTTTGTTGACGGATTATTCGGCCGTTTCTCATGAATTGTCCCTTCTGATGGATAGCACCGGGGTGACCATATTCGGCGGAACTAACGGAGCGTTGACTTCGACAATAATTTCTAGCGAATCGAGTGGCAGTAACGGTGTGTCTGGTTCTGCAGCACCGACCGCGGTGTCGACAACGGTATCGGCAACGACAGCAATACCGTCCACCGTCTCTGCCATTACATCCTCGACGGCAACAACACCGACAAGTACGAGTATGACGGCGACCGGTCCAAGTACAAGCACCACTTCCACAGCTGGGGCTGCTAGGTTTATCGGTTCGCCGTCGTGCTTAGCTATTAGCGTGGCGTGTCTGTTTGGAACGATTTTTTGAGTTTGGCAGTATATGTATGTTACTTATAGCCGTAGACTAGGCTCACTTTGGAGATGTAATGAATTTATTGTTACGATAAGTAAATTTTTTGTGATGATGGATATGTGGATGCACTCTCTCCATGTGTCGCATATGAGGGCGGGGTAATGGCGATTGCTTGCAAAAGTAATTTTTGACCGGCATTCCCCACACGTATTTTAGAGTCTCCCATTAATCGCCCTTTGCCAGCACATGCTTCGCTTAGCAAGCGGCATGTTCGCGGTACCAGATAAACACCGAAAGAGCACCATTCATTTGAGCGGCGACTTCCCCGCCAAAAGTCGCTATTTCTGTGTGCGTTCGCATATATTTTAATTTAAGCGCCACTGCAAAAGATAAGTGTCGGTGCGAGAGGCTCTGGCGGGTAAAATGAAAAAGACTCGCTACCCCTGAACGCTAACCGAGTTGTTCAGCAATCGAGAGAAAAACGATGGACCTTGGTAGATTGTCGCTGGGTGCCAAGCGACTTGGATTGTTCGCGCATCCCTCGCATCAGGCGCGCATGGGACAAGCCCTTGTCCGAGTTGATGATGCACAGGCCGATTGGCCGAAGGCGCAAGCTATCATAGAGACAGACATATTCTGCAAATTCCCCGTATCGGCATCTCATTCCATGCTGTGAACTATTTGACCAACCGACAGCTAAAACACTGAATGCCAGACATGCTCACCAGTTCACGTGTCCATCACCACCACAATAAAAATATGTATTTTTTTGCGATAATTAATGGATGGGCGGCTCTTTACGTGGCTGCCACGACCTGTGGCCCCAGCCAGACCCAACCCAGGGGTACTTTGCACGTGTACAGGCCCCAGATAATTCACTCGTGGGACCTCAACAGAGGGCAGTCGCACGAATTTCTTTTCTTCGTAGGTCAATATCGCTAGAACATTAAAAATATACCTGGCCGGATTGCTCTTTTAATCAGATCGAGAAAAATGCCTACAGATAATGTGTACATTTGGAGCAGAGAACATGTGGACTCTCACGTTGTCGATCCCTAACGTTCGGCATGTGAAAAATAAAATAAAATAAGGTAAACTAAAACTGTTTATTTGGGTCGGATCTACAGGACGGCCACTTTTCGTAATCTGGACAACCGTCAACATTTTTAAATCCGCCTTGGCTTTCAATATTTTGACCTGTAAACTAAGAATGTAACTAATTGTCCATCATCGCAATATGTATATATATCTACATGAAAAAAAAAAACCGTGAAATGCATATTTTCATGCCTCATACCCCCCCCCCCCCCGGGGGAACATTTTTAGCCGCGGTGGGTCCGCCCAGTTAAAGACAACGCACGGGGCAAGGTTTTGTACCGTCATCTTCTCCGCAAAAAAATACACGAAACCACAGCCGATCAATGTTTAATGGAAAAGCTGGGAACTACCGGTCCGTCATCAACGACATCCACACCGCCGGTAGTGTCCAATATGGACTATCCAACGAAAACTAAAAAATAATCTCGAGTCCGACTCTAACTTTATCTGAAATGCCATCATCACGCGGACTGTGCAAACGACCACTAACCTCCCTATCCATATATATATTAGCAAACCCGCTCTGCCACCCCAGCCCCTGTCGCCGTATCTGTGTGCACCGTACGGCTACATATACAACCCTGGCTGTTCGTCCGATCAATTAAAATTACACCTGTCATAGGAGTAAAGAATATGTCGCTACTCAACCAATCCCCGACCCAGCTTAGCATGTCGAGTGATGTATCTTCGCTGAATAGTCAGACTGCCGCTTCCCAACCCTGTCAGCCTCATCGTCCAACTCCAACCCGAAGCTGTCCGCCCGGCCCCATCCCGGCAGCACCGCCGGCTCTCGTCCGTCGAGATGAACATGGAGTCGACTGGATCGCCTTTCAGTACTCGAAGGATCGAGTGAGGACAGAATATTGCATCAGGTGCGATGTTGAATCCATCGATTTGACAAAAATGTCAAAGTTATTTCGCAAACTGAATTGTGTGAGCATCTCCCTCTAACAGCACAATCTTCTCTCATATCTGACCAATCGTCGTTTAGATCTATCCCCGTGCCGATGTGCCAGAAACAAATTACCTCGGCAATCGTCATCACTATGAAAATGAATGCAACAGAATCGGATGGGCACTCGCCCATCTCAATCCCTCACTTCGGGGCAAGCGCGGCCTGATCCAGCGTGCAGTTGACTCATGGCGGAATTCCAACGCTGATCCGAAGGTCAGATCGCGACGAGTTCGGCGACTGTCCAAACAGAAGCAGAAACAACAGCAGCAACGCCGATTGTCGATAGAGCAAGACCAAACTATAATTGACCCGAGAAACAGTATTAGTAGCAGTACTGGTTCGGCGAGCGGCGATATGATGTTGGCCATGTTGCCGACTAATCATGACACATACGGAGCTTCATTATCACAATGGCAGCAGCAGCAACATATGGAAACCAGTGAGATCAAATACGAAGGCCCAAGCAGCAACCTGCTTATAGCACGCACACTATCGACTTCCTCTGCATCCTCAAATAGTCCATCACCGCCAGTCACTCTAATTAGGTCATTACCAATGACACTGGAGCCAGTCACATTCAATTTCGCAACCGCCGATATAATCAATCCACTCCAATACCCCACGTCGCTCGTGATTCCTGATGACTGTTCTAACAGAAAGTCGCCATGTCTCGCCGTCGATACTGACGCAGTACCAGATTCCAGCCACCCCAAGAAGTCACTGAAATATATCATCCTCGACAATGACCCAACTATAGCCTCAAGCTCGAGACTCCGTGTGCGTGTAACCATTAACGATGCAGACTTGGAACAAGTTCCCGACAAATACCGGCTCGACCACGCCGTCTTCCCTCGGTCCGTGATCGCGTCCTTGTCGACTCATTTCCGGCATCACGGAGTCCAGGCATCACAGTCAGAGGACGAAGAGCGATTGAAGTTGGAGAAATCCATAAACGAGATCGGAATTAAGATGGCGTGGCTGCAACCGAGATTGTTTGAAGGTCGCATGCAGTTCTTGCAAAGAGCAATTGACACATACAGGTGTAAGCTAGTTCATGTAGGCGGCGGAGTCGAATATGCAGTCCGAAAGGGGAAGACTAAGTGGCGGGCAAGGAGAGAAAATCTAAATCAACCGAGGAAATGATTGCAATATTGCAAGCTAGACGCATCATCATTTTTTAGTGTGTATTATTATCGAGCTTGTGGATTTTTCTTTGGATTAATTATTCGTTTAATATACTTTGGCCCGGGCATCACGCGCCATAACCCCAACCCATCACGACTTCAAAGACAGCTCACGCGCCAAGCTACCAGAGACATGGCCACTAGTAGCTGGAATTAGCGAACGTTCGGTTTATCGTATGAGTGCTTCCTTATGACCAAGGCATTTGGTATGTTATGCGTGAACAAAAGGATATTTTACGACGTTGCGCCAAAAAGTTAGCAGTATTATTAAGACATACTATTATTACAAACGCAAATGTCTCATCAAAATAATCATACTGTTCTATAATATTGCACTTCAACTGGGAGCCAACGTTTGTACCAAAACGTCTCTAAAAAATATCGCGATAAACATAAAGATTAAAATACCAAGGAAGACATCGAGATCATCGTACATACCCCCCCCAAGTCCCATCTTTAATGATCCAATCCAAAAATTTTCCGCAAACCACCAAATTTCTTCTTTCGAGGCTGCGGCATCTGTACGCTATTTATATTCGCTATCGGGCCGATATTCGTAGTCACGTTAGTCGGGCCGTAATTCCGTGGTGGCTCCGGCACGTTTTTTAACCGTCCCTTTTCTTCCTTCTGTTGTTGCTTCTCGAGTCTGTGTTGCTGGTATTGACTCAGCTTTCGATGTCTGACAGGAGGCGGCGTTGCAGGTTCGCTAAATGCGCTTTCCTCCATTACTGGTGGCGGACGCGGCATTACCCCATCAGATATGGCAACACCAGCTGTGGCATCATCATATGAATAATCTGGCTCCTCATATATATTCCTGTTAGTATCAATACCGGCCTTCCGCTCGTAGGCAAAGCGCTGACTGCTGTGAAAACTTTTGCGTGTGTGGGATGGGGGAGCATCAATCTGTTCATCGTCAGAGTCGCTGTCAGCAATCCGTGAGTTGACAATACCGCCAAACGTATCCGTCGTTGGCGTACTCATCGCCACAGCAAGATTGCGTGTTGTTGAGTCTGAGTGGGGATGAAACGCTGGGGATTCATCTTCTAAGTTACTGTCTAGTATGCCATTGCGGCCCTTGGATCCTATCAAGCCTTGAGAGTGTCGTCGCGAAGGCACTGCCGCAGATAAAATCTTCTTAAATCCAAAAGGTTTGCTGTCAGATTCATAACCACCTTCTCGCTGGAAACTTGAAGCTGAGTTTGACCTTTGAAGCGGGCCGAGCGGAAGACTACCAGGCGCTGAAGCAGGTTGCGTTGATGGCCGCGTGGCTGGCAATTGAGAAGCCTTATTACGGTGCAAAACCCGGTAATTATTGGCAGCCTGAGATGCTGGCATTGATGGCGTGCCCTCAAGTTGAGGAAGTGTAGACAGTTCTTGAGCTGGCATAGTATCTCGTAAAGGTGGCTTTATTCCGTTCATAGTCGGCGAACCAACCACTGGGTTGCGCCGAACTGATGACAAGGAATTACCATTTTTCTGAGTAGCGTTGGATCCAATTGGAGAACTGAATGATGGAAGGGGCGGTGGCGAATTGGAGGATTTGCCAGGTAATGATCGCTGCGGTACTCGTCCACTTTTCTGATGATAGGAACCTGCAGTCCGAGTTAACTCGGGTGATGGCGTTTTAAGGATGCCGTTCAGCGGCTTCGCACTACGAGGCGTAGGATGCTGCAACGTGGGATCTCGCGATTTCTCTCGGGACTCAAATTCAGCATCCGTCGGCGATACATGCGGTTTTATTCCAGAACTACCAGACGACCCAACCGCTTTCCGAACAACACCGCCGGCTTGTTGTTTAGTGTTAGTCTCCGCAGTCGGCCGTAATTTGGCAGCCTCTGGCAACCGATTAACCGCATTTTCTCCAATTTGCTTGCCTTCGGCGACGATCCCATTGACCTGATTCGTTTGTCGAGTTGACTCATCAAGCACTGCAAAAAGATTTGGAAATTCATCCCTGTCCAGTGCGAAAAAAGTATCCAAAGCGTCCTCGTACACCGACCCTTCAGAATCACTACCCTCTTCCTCGTTATCTTGGACAGAATGTTCCAAGTTTGGTCTCTGGCGGAGGGATGCTGTTATTCCGTCAGGTTGAGGTTTGACTGTCGGACTCGCGTCATTCACGCCATCGTGAGCCGACGCCGCATCCAGGTCCTCAAGCGCACTTTCACCGGCATCGTTGTCGCATAGATCACGGTCGAGTTTGATAGTTCCGCGCTGCGGTGTGAATGCAGGCAGCACAGGCGGTGGACTCGAAGTCGTGCTGGAGAAAGAAATCCTGACATGCTTCTTCGCCGACGAATGATTCGTCTCTTCAGCGTCGTATTGGCTTGAGGTGACACTCGACGGCCGCGACGTATCTTTCAGTGCCGACTTTGAGGGAGACAACGAACGCGAGTGCGGTTCATGCTTGACAGGCGGCGATAGTGACTCCTCAGCAATGCCTGGGGGTACTTTCTTCGAGGCGACAAGTTTCGGCGACGAGAGGATACTGCTTGTGTCTAATGTTCTGTCTTCCGAGATCGAGTTCAAATCAGACTCGTATGATCTGATCGAGGAAGCATACCCTGATGACGATTTCCGCCATCCCGGCGACCTAAGCGTCCGAGGAAGCGATGCTGTGCTTGTAATTAAATTTTTTTGTAACCCAGCAAGGGGTGCACTTTCCCTCTTGTTTTTTTGGCGTAAGAGTCTGTGATCCGGTCCGACAGATTGGCTCCGGAGATCTCTTTCAGTCATACTAGATTTTCGCTCCAGTCGACCGGCTGATGCTCTTTGCTCTGCCCGTTTAGATGGCATCATCCCACCGTGGGCCGAGTCTAGTGAATTCGCGCGTTTCAGTGCCGTAGCAGCTGCTGCCTCATAGTTAGCAAGCTTATGATCATGCAAAAGCGGACACTTGACCTGACCGGCAGAAGAAAGCGAAGCACCAGACGAGCTTCGAGGCAGACCCGCCGCTGCAGCTGCAGCTGCGGCCGCCGTATTGTTATGCCTATGAAAATCCATCGACGACGAGCTCTGTGAACATTGGAGTAATCAGCACCTTCGAATACATCACAGATAATTGAATAGTTGGTCGTTTGCGCGGCCAGTTCATTGTTTGCATACCCTCATGCCTATCGCCCCGCCATACGGGACTCTCTTCCTGTCGCTCATTGTGAACCAGTGTAATTAACGAATCTCGGTGTGCCTTGTGGCTATGGATCGGCGACCAGTCTGAACAGGAAAGCAGGCCGCAGGTTCTTCGTGATTCAGGACCGTCACGAGTACATTCCACGATCAACGAACGGGTCCAAACAAGTTGACCTCGGACTAATGGTCGGGATCCAGTAGATTTGGCTCGGCAATGCGCGTGCAAGCTGGAATCAGGGTTTAAATGTGAGGGTGATAATGGACTCAGGCCCTGAACGTCACTAGGGGGGCCCATTACTTGACCCGGCTGAAAACTGCTACGCGCATATCGCACCACAAACGCAACTTGGCTACGCAGATATGCAGTGATCCGCGCTAAAATTAAAGTGAATGAAGCTTATAGAGTGACAAACGTCATCACCATCAACCTGTCTTAGCAACACTATTCTAACCATTAAAAATTCATGCTTGACAAACGACTCCGAAAACATCTCTAGAAGTGACACAAATTTTTTGCTAACAAAATATTGAAAATGCCAATAATATGTCCGAGCAAAGAGCAATGCAATCGTCATATAACGAGCTCTACAATTAAAACAACAATATACAAATTAAGATATAACCACTCTCTAACCACCGCTCAAGCCAGGTCAACCAAAATAAAAATTACCATAAAAAAATTAGTTATCACATTAGAATTTCCCACGAATCATGTTCTGTAACCGCCCGAGAGGGCCCACGTTTTTAGCGGCACCTGACGAACTGCTACTAGTCGCTGTCAAGCTCTCATCGGACATAGATTCGCCATCCTCCTCTTCCTGGTTGTATGGAACGGCTAGTAGATATCCATTGCCATCTGTATCAAGATCTTCGCCCTCATAGTCTCCCAATTCGCTCCAAATCTCGTTACGCTCCTCATAGCCCAATTTCTTTGAAGTCCATGGGCGAGCTGAGGGCATAGTAGACTTCGGCAGTGTACCGATTATAGCCTCTTCGTCGTCGCTCGTAGTCTCCATCAAATGGTCGGCTTCTCCAGCATCCGAGTCCACGTTAAGCGTAGCCATCGTCTCGGCATCATCCTTAGCGGCAGCCAGAGGTTCTGGTGTTAATCGCCATGACAACGCCAGGACACCAAGGAGGAGTACAATCGTTCCCAACGCAACGAGACCGATTTGCAGTCCTGATAGGCGCGACGCCTGCTGGAAGTAAATCAAACCATCCAGAATACTGATAATATTGTATACGCAGAAAACGAGAGGATACAGCACCGATGTCGAGCACAGCTTGAGACCCTGATGCAAAAAATATAGCTGTGTGAGAGCAAGAACGACTACACCCAGCACAATAATCCAGGTTTCCCATCTATTAAACTGATTGTCTTTCTCGATGACGGATTTAACGAGGAGTTCTACCGCAGACTTTGCCAGTAGAAGCGTGTGGGCAGAGAAAATAGCGCTCACGACACCAAAAAAAATGCCCCGAATCATCTTTCCGCGATGCGTATGTCCGCGTTTCCATGATCGCATCATTCGAACAATCACTAATAGAATAATGGCGACCGCAAAAGTGCTAGCGAACCATGCTAAGAAACTCATCTGCCCCAGGAGATACAATAAATCCTCCAAAGTGTGATTAGGTTCTGCCACTGCACCAAACATAGCGATTAAAACAGCACCAGCCGCGACCAGGACTGTGCCAATGCAAGAAAGTTTGGTAAACGGTTCCGATAAAAATATGGTAGCACATATTGAGTTGAAGACTAAACTGCACTATTATGGCGTTAGTACAGGCGATGAGTCAAATATAATACATCCTTCGTAGTGTCGTTTAACCGCTTCCGATAAGAAACCAAAAATCACGACAGATAGCTGAGAAAATTAATCCTCGCTCTCTGACGCGCAGCGCTGGACATTATCATCCTGGCTTATCCGCCACCCACCCTGCTGACACATAACTCTTCGACATTTCTGAGAAAGGAAAATCTGCATACCGCTTGTAAAGGTGCCAAGATGACTAGAGGAAGTGCACCCATCTGGAAACCCGAACCAAAAATATTCGCGGCCAAAAATACGGCCATACCAATGAGCCATCTCTTCCGCTTATACGGGGGGCGTTGGACCTGACCCCGAGGCTTCGCATCCTCCAGAATATGAGACTTCCTTTGCATCGTCATACCGAACGACTGTAACGCCGTCGAGGCGACACCGGCAACGATGCCAACAGCGATCGTTTGTCCTGAGGCCCCACTCATAGCGTCGTCGTGTTGTGTGTAATCTGAATGTCCGGCGAAAAGGCGAGGAGGATAAAGGCCATGAGGGAATTTGTGGCAGATTGGCGAGTTGGTAAGTGTAGTGGCGTACGCAGTGCAGAACCTGTCACGGCAGGAGATAGGAGGCCACGCTAACCTGTTCCTGCCACGCTCTCCCGCCTCGGCACATCACGCGCTAGGCTGTTCGCGCAGGTGAGGATCATCCGTCCAGCACACAAGACATTTGTGTCGTCCAATCAGTAATCCCTGTCTGTGCTGTGACGTCGGCTCACTTACGCTTATTTGCCGCACAAATTACGGCTATAGCGGCGTAACCGCATTAGTGTTCATTATCAACCTAGGGTTCGGGCTAATGCTGCTATCTCCTTCGAGCTTTAACGTTCGTGAAGCGTCGATTTGTATAGCTAGCTATTGCGAAGTGTGTGTGATTCTGCCTGCAACACTCCTCTGGTCGCATCTCTTCACCTTTCCACAGTAATACAACGAAAATGTCTAATACTGCTCTCACAGACGACCAGGTATGTTTAATATATTTCTCCGGGATTATCAATTGGGCCGGCGCGTGGCTTTTTATTGCGTGTTTTCATTGCACAAAGTTCATTCCGGGATGTTAATGTCTAGTGAAACAGGTCGACGCCGAGCTAAAGAAGCTCGTTCAATTCATCAAACAGGAAGCCCTTGAGAAGGCTCGTGAGATCCAAATTAAAGTGAGTTGCAGCATTACCTTTATTCGATCAACACACATACCGCAAGGCGGAGAGAAATCAAAATCTGCCCCGATGTGCATTGAGGCAGTTGGCTCATATTTCTTTTGATTCGACAAATTTCTAACAATAAGTGTGCACAGGCCGATGAGGAGTTTGCCATAGAGAAGGCCAAGCTAGTCCGGTCCGAGACCTCTACCATCGACAGTGTGTACGAGCGTCGGACGAAGCAGGCTTCGCTTGCCCAGCAAATCACAAAGTCAAACATCACTAATAAGACTCGTCTGCGCGTCCTTGCTGCTCGTCAAGATGTTTTGGACGATGTTTTTGAGGAGGCGACAAAGAAGTCGCTCGATATTTCTAAAGATAGCGACAAGTACTGCGTCCTGTTGAAGGACCTTATCCTGGAGGTAGGTCTTCTTCATTTATTCCACAGGAATTGGTGAATACTTTACTTACCATATCTAGGGTGCATTCGTCCTCTACGAGCCAGCCATTACTGTTTCGGCCCGGGAGAAGGACTATGATCTCATTAAAAAAGTAATCCCTATTGTAGTGGAAGAATTCACGAAAGCCGCTGGCTTCGCTGTGACTATCGCTATCAATGCAGCGCAACCTCTTCCCGCTGAGTCGTAAGTGTCACACCTTGTACGGCTCATTCTTATTGCAAATTGTCTAACTCATTTTATTTAAGCACTGGTGGTGTAATTGTTCTAGGATCCGGCGGTCGTATTGTCGTCACAAACACCTTGGAGGAACGTCTGAAGTTACTGAACGAAGAGTCCTTGCCTGCAATCAGAGTTGCCATCTTCGGGTATGTCCTGTTGTGTGCCGTTCATATACTTTCTGGCTAACAATGAACTAGTGAATCGCCCACTCGTAAATTTTATGACTAAAAGCACCTTAATCCTGCGTTATCTATGTTTGTAGTGTATTTAGGTTCTTGTTCATTTAATCAATTTTAACATTACGTCCGTTTGATCTCAATAGTTTATAGTTTGGTTTCGGTAATAGATATGCAATTAAAGAGTATCAGGGCAAGTAACTTGCAAATTGGTCTAACAATAACTACCATTGATTGTAAATAAATAGAAATGAAAACAGGAGCGAAATGTCGCCAAAAGAAAACCTGGATTCTGTCATACAGAAATTAACAGCAGACTGTAAGAACTGGGTATGATTGGAATCCCTCTAATCATAATATTTTTTATAAGTGACCCATTCTTCTCAGCATTATATGACCCTTAACTAAAAAGTGTCTACCAAGCGGCACCGAACTGCATATCTACTGCATCAGAAATCGAGTCTCGCAGCGTTCTTTCTACGAGTCTGGCCCCTTGCTCGTTCTCACCTACCCTGACCTCGGCCGTCGCGCCTGAATGGCTGAGACTAGCCGTGCCTCCCCGAAATATAATAGTGTCTTCACCAGGATTAGTATGTAAGGCTTGAGGACTGTCCTGCACGTTCCCATGCTGCCATGCACGAAATCGCGAAAAGGCTGCCTCGGATGTTGTTGTGGACGTAGCACGCGTTGTAACCCCATAGTATGGAAAGAGACCAGATATTTCCTGCGGCCTATTGTATGCTCGAAATGGGTTAGCGCTGGCCCAAGAGGCCGCTGTGTTGCCCGTACGCTGAGGGGTCAATGGGGTGTGGGGTTCAGTGACCAAAGGGACCGCAGCCGCTCCTGAATCAGTATTGCTCGCTGAGAAAAACAGATTTAATCCATCCGACCGCGCCGGTGGATTTGCTGAATTCGAATTTTCTGCCGCAATTGTTGCTAAATTCTGACGATCAAAAACATTTGGCACTGACCCGCGACTTTCTGTATCTACAACTCTGATAGTTGAAAGAGTTGTTGGCTCCTTTCTAAGACCTCGGCTAGAATCTGAATAGTTGACCCGCATGTCATTTGACTGAGATAACTGCATTGCTGCGACTTGGTTCCTTGTCGGGTCTGCCACAGAAGACCATGTGGCGGGTGAACGCCGGGCAAGAGTCTGCTCCTCCCGGCGTATAATTGTTGCTGGTGTGTCCGTAATTGCAGGCGAATATCGTGACGCCGTATCTTTGTCTTGGTTCTGGATGCGGCGGACTATCGCGGAATAAACATGGTTAGGCGTGAGATGTCTCGCCAGATGCTTTCTGAGCAGGCTCGGTTTCGTACGTAGGGGTTGGGTTGGCTGTAGCGGTGGATCTGAAATCATCTCTCGAGCTACATTGGATAAGAACGGATCAGTACTAGTGTATGAGGACATGCGCGACGTCATCATCGACGTGTCTTGAATATTGCTGTTTGTCTTGTCTTTCAAAATACCTAGCGGTGGCATAGTGACCTCGAAACTTCCTGTCTGACCATCGTCAACATGGACTCTCCGCATCGACTGAGCAAACGACGTCCGGCGAGACAAAGGGTACCCCGCATAACTGACTGGCCGGTAATATGCCTGTCGCGAACTGACCTGTTGCGGTGGAATCGGAGAGTGACCACTAATGTTGCTTCGTAGAGATGTGAACTGAGACGTGGTCGTCAAACCGGTATATGTGCCCCTGTCATCCTCATCTGTTGGCTGTCTTGCTGTCCCAGCATTTTTGGCATTTGATGAAGCGAAGTTGAACATCTTTTTAAAGCCTTTAATGAACGCGTTACTGCCTCTATCGGTATCGATAGTATCTTTCTTCTCAACCTTCTCCACCTTTTTCGCCTCGGCAGCAATTTTCTTCTCGCGTGTCTTGAGCAGACGAGGATTATTTCGGTATTCGACTTCAGCAAATTCATCCCCGCCGCGTAAAAAGGACTTCTGTCTGGTTGCTGTTGGTGTTGGTGTAGATACGAGACTTGTCACAGAACATCGCGATGCCAACGTTTCCGAGCGCGTGATTCCCCCAGACCTTAAAGACTGAACGGATCTCGCCCGCGCGAAGCCGTTTGCCCCGACGCTGGCAGACCGGGACAGAGTCAAGCCATCCATTCCAGATTTACATTCCTTTCCTCCTATGCCGCGGACGGACGTCATACCCAGACCAACACTTTTTGAACGACTAAGTCCAGTTTCCGACTGTACCGACCGTCGATACGATCCAGTTCGAGTGGACAACTCGCGCGACACTGTAGAGCGCTGTTGCCTCTCACCTGATTTAGTCGAACTCGCACGATTCAAGCCACCACCCATAGTATATCCATTCTCATTCACAGAGGAGGAGGATGCAATAGAAAGTTCAAAAGCATGCTTGGCTGCTGCTTTCGAAAGCACAGTGTCATAAGACTTGTCGGCAGCTCCGCTGGCGGACTGCTGATGACGCGTCGGCGATGACGGTGAAGCAACCGAGCGCGTGGCTGCATTGTGGCGAAGTGATCTTGTTTGTTTCATGCTATACACGAGTTAGCATAATGCTAAATATGAATAGTGAGAACCAAATTGTATCAAGTCAATGTAAACCTGTTGCTTCGTTCCAACTCGGCCGGTCGAGCGGCAGATGTAAATAAACCCCTGAATATTATCATAACCCTAAACTGCTTGTCTACTACATTTAACGTTTTAAGTTAACTTATAAACTCGAATTGAATTTCAAAGATTTTTGGTAACCAGAGGCCACTTAATTGCTTGGCTCTCCATTGACATGAACAACATTTTGGGGACAGACAAGGAGGTTCCAACTCAACCAGCGCATTTGATTCTTTGCGGTTTGATGAGAGCAGAGCAGTCATAATTGCGTAGATAGTTATGCAAGGAATTGATTCATTGTAATCCTTAGTGATTTCCACTTTCTATCAGCTTTACTTGCTGAAAGTGCTCGATTCAGCGCCACTACAGAGCCGATTAGTTGCCATGACAACATGGTCTTCGGAGGGAGTTTGGTGAAAAACAAATTCGCCTTCTGGTTCTCGAGATTCCCAACAGTTTCATGAATTCAGCGATACAACATCCAGTCTGATAGCATCTTACCGATCTTTGCGTTCAAGGGATCAATAATAACACAGACTCGTGCAGAGAAGTGAGTCAACTTAATCGAGTTTATTCTTCCAGCCTGGAGCAATTATGTATTATACTCGTACACAACCCTATAAATACAACTCTAAATCTATTATACAAAGCATCACTCCTCGATCTCCTTCCTCTTCTTACTCTTGTAATTCTTGCGTGGACTCCGTTTCGAATATTCGAAATGCTTCTCAATAACGCTCTGTCGTACACCATTGCCACCGACTACGGAATAGAGCAACCGAAACTCACATGCTTGAATCGCGGCCTTGGCCTCAGTGCGATCTGGAAATCGTGCCTGCGGGTCAAAAATCTTGTTATTTAGGTCACGCAGGAAGTCTGTCACGACCTTAATCTTCTGCATGTCCTTGTCAAACCGCACTGCCGTCATGAGCGCGAAATTGAGACACCAGATACGCTGTGTTAGCAAAACATAGTCAAAGTCGCAAGACTGATCGTCATCATCCTCTTCGGAGTAGATATCACATTCGCTATCATCAACGTCATCACCTATTGCCGGTGTGGGTTTTGGCGCTTCCTCGTCTTGCTCCTCCTCATGGTCAGCACTACTCACGACAATTTCAGGCTTGCTGTGTGATGGCGAAAGGATGCCATTCTCTTCCAGTTCTGCATCTGCTGACCCTGTTAGAGGCGTAGTACTAGGTTCGGCTTTTGCCGTTTCCACACATTTCTTCTGTTGCGGTAGCCGTAGCTTATACAACGGATTCGACAGCAATTCCGGTAAGATCCTCTTGGCAATCGGTAATCTATTATCCGCAAGCGTATCCATGACAAAGTCGACATCATTTAAAAAGAATGCGAGAGCCAATCTCGTACGCAGATGCATAGCGTATGTTCCCGGATTTATTGGTACTAATGTAAGTAGTCGCACGCGTTCTTTCGGATCGGTAACTGTGGAGAACAGGGTCCGCAGCAGAAACCGTTCTTCGTCGAGCCAGTCCTCTATTGGGATACGAGATAGGACTACCGAGAAAAGGTCGCTGAGGGACGAATACAGCGATTTGCCGACTGCAGAATCAAGAAGGGAACGGATAGAGAATATTACGACTTTGCGGAAGAAATGTCGCTCGTAGGGGCGTCGAGCGACGATTGCGTTGAGTAAGTCTAGAGTGAATTTGATATTGTGAGTGCAAAAGCGGGTCGCTGTGAATAGCATCCATCAGTCCACGATCTCGCATACAGCGTTAATTTGGTTACTCACCGTCGTCTTTTATTGGCGAAAGCGTCAATTCTGAATCGACATGGAGCAGGTCCGGCTTAACACCGAGATTATGAAACACTTGATCCAGAACTTCCTCATCCACATGCAGAATGTCATCGCACAACTGAGAGGGGCAGTCAATATCTCTTCTCGCAATATAGAATGACCGAGGTAAAGACATACCAGCAGTGTTTGTAAATATGAATGTGCAAGAAAATCGTTAGGTTCACGAGAAACTACTTATCATCAGCAACAAGGACCCTCACAAGATAGTACGATGAACAAACCTTCTAGCATTAACCACCAAACAAGCGTCTTGGGCATATTATTCCCTACATCTATCATATCCCTGACAAACCCACTTTCAAACATCACGTTTCTCATTTCGGGGTCTTAATTATCAGCCAAGATACTTTCACAGCTCACTGGTAGATTCAAGACTTACCATTCAAGCATTCAGACACCCACCCGGCCGGTAAGCCTGGAAATTGGTTACTCTCAGTCTCACAATGTTCTAATTTGCCACTATCGAAATAGTGAAACCCGACATTTTTCAACTTTTCACTCTCAGCTTTGGCCAATATCTCTGCCACTTGCATCGCATTCTCCTCACCGACCGCAACCATCATTAGATTATTATCGATATCTTCATCAGATCTCGGGTGATCGAAACGCTGACTTTCGATTTCTAGTTCGTTGCTTTCCGCCATTAAATTCTCAAATCGCTGTATTTCGGCCGCATGCGAATACAAGTCTCGGAGAGCGGATGGAATTGCTGGCTTGACCGCACGAGTCGGTTTACGCGCCGATTTCTGGATGAGGCTTTCGAGGAACGACGAAGGTGTTTTATTCGCTGCCTTTGGCATCTGAATCTCTGTCGGCCCAGGTGTATTTGGTAATAACTTCTGACTGGAAACGACAATGGTTGAAGGTGAGGATGGCGGAAATATGGGAGCCTCGATGACGAAGCTTGAAGATTCCATCGTTGTGCTACTCGATGAATCTGCAGTTGCGGATGGTCGTGATGATGAGAGAATGGATGCCAGAGCCGAACTTCGGAGTTGTCTCTTGTGTATTGTCAAAGTGTCTTCTGTCGTGGCTGGAATTTGACCCCGTGCTACAACAGCCGGGGTTGGTGTTGGCTCTGGGGATGGTGAGCTATCTAATTCGGAATCAGAGTTCAAGTCTATAATGTCCACTGGCTTTGCTGATTCGTTGGTCAACATCATGGACACTAGTGTAGAAGGTGGCGAGGATAATTCTGACGAATTCTCGATGTTTGATACGCCAGGACGTTTCTGAGCAGGAGGAGCAGCCACAACAATCGTGGGGACGCTGTCATCCAAGTCTATCACCTCAATATCATCGACTTGAGTCTGCTTAGAGCGTTCATGATTCTCACTGTCCTTGTCGGGCTCTTCTTGCATCACCGGCGACGACGCTGCCACCACCGATGATAACTCACCATCCAGCGTCTCGACAGCAGATCGAAACGACGATGGCGTGGGCACATCTTCGGTTTTTGATGTTGATACAGATCTCGTACTCGTAGGTGTCATATCTTCCGAAGACTCCTTAGCTTCCTGTGGCTTTTCCTCGTCAACGTTAATAATCGGTGAACTGATAGCGACAGCCGGACCAGACTCAACAAACGTATCCTGGGACGAACTGCTGTCGTCGATGTATAACACGGCAGAATTATTCCTCATAGGCGTCGGCGCACCATCGCTGTCAAGCCCAGTATGACTTGGACTTGAGGTGAGATTGTCCTCGAACTTCCGGGGCCCTGCAACAACAGCTAATTTCTGCTTCTGCGTCGAGGTAAGCATGAGCTTCTGTTGCAGCTTGCGCTTGGCTGGCCCCGTACTCAAACCGGTCTTGGTTACTGCTCCGATTGTTCGTGTTGGCGAACTATTCACCGAGCTTGCAACCCTCTTCACTTGCGCCGGGCCATTCATCACCTTGCGCCGCGGAGACGCAATGGTACTAGTATTGTGATTGAGCTTCTTAGAGGAAGAGAGCGGACTCCGCGGCCCAGCGTTTCCAGATGCGTCATCACTCGAGCTGCTCACAGAATTCTTATTCTTTGGCGCAAACCAATCCGATAATTGTCTCCTCATTGGTGCCGCCGGTTTTGCTGGTGTCGGGGTCGCGACCGCATGCGGTGAGGATGAATTAATTGCCTGGTCAGTGCCAGACGCGCCTTTTTCCATGCGCGCAATTGCTGTCTTATAACAAGGATAGCATATGCATTAAATCTGATGCTTCGTCGATCGTATGAGAATCGGAGGAATTAATGGAGGCGCGATCAAAAAAGAGAATCCAGAGCAGCTAATTAGTGATTTATCGCGTTGCGTGACGCGCACGAACAAAGAATCTACGCGTGTGAATCTTCGCGCCGGGTAAACCACTCAGCCGGCTTCGGCTACTTCCTTTCCCCGCGACCCTATCCCTCTGACTTTTGTGTCAAAAAGAAATTTCGAACGGCAAAGTCATCAACTAAGAGGTCAGGAATTCAAACTTGCGTCCACAAAACACCGCGACAAAAGCAAAGCGGCGAATACCATGACGAGTTTTTACTTCACTCTGTTTTGTGGGCTTGCTCGATTTATATAGAATCTCAGATAAGCAGTGAGACTTGAAGCGAGGCTGAGGCAGGACACCTAGTCGTCGATTCGTGAATATTATGTTAACCCTCGCGACCGCGGCGTCCCCGCCAGGTGGGGCATGCCGGGTGCCGTCACGGCTATTATTGGTTCAATTACGTGCTCTATGTTTATCGGCGTTCGATTCCAGCGCGCGCGTGTCGGAACCCCGTCAGGGAACTATTTCGCGGTCATGTCGGCATTCGAGTGGGTGGAAGAATTATGCCGGTTCCAAGGCGCGAGTGCCTGACGGACATTCACGAGTATGTTCGTTACGCTGGTTTCATTCATCCCAGTCTGGCTTTGATGTCGTTGGCGGTGGTGGTGGTGATCCATTGCGATCGAAATTGGGCTCGTTTTTGTTGTCCAGTGCGACGTCTTCAGTCCATGCTGCGGCAGAGCCGGCGAGCATGCTGAAATCGAGAGAGTTATATGATCGACCAAGACGAACTGCGCTGGCAGAAGCTGGGAGGCGGGTACGTGAGGATGAGGCCGAGGAAAAGAGGAACAAAGTTAAAAATCAATTTTTGACCGAAGACGTTGGGGTTACTGGGTCGGAATTACGTGCGCTTTTATTAAATCGACGGCGCGATATACTCTCTGGCCAGGAACAAGTCACAGAAAAGGCACCGAAGTCCAAGTCATCGTATACGGCGCCAGCATCGCAGGTGTCAAGTGCAGTTACGGAGTCGCACGCTCAAGATGGCGTAATCAGCGAAGCTTCTTCAAGCGCCACAGAAGCTGGCAATCCTGCCGACATAACAATCAAAGAAAGGACTCAAGATCAGATTCGCACACTGTTCAAGTCAATATCTATTATCCCTTCGTCACCAACCAAATCTCCACCACCGCCGCAATCCGAGTCCGCAGAACAACATTCACCTCATCACAAGACGCGCGCGCGGAAATGGACTCGGTCGGCAATAGAGGATTTGCTGCTCGAACGGAGCTTGATTCATAAGTCCACTACGGCCGGTAACCTTGTTCGTTGCACAGTTTTTGATTTAGAAGGGAGCGTGACAGTGGTGTCGGGGGAGTTCAAGAAAGCAGAGCTATTAAGCAAGGTATGTCTGCTGATAAAGTGGGCCTGGCGCTACATTCCGCTGACATTTTCGCAGCACGGATTATTACCTCGAGATTTGCGCAAGCTCGACACAGGCTCTTATATGACAATGCCGGCAATCCTGGTGCGCAACAACTCGATTCTCATTAACCTGCTCCATATCCGAGCTTTGATTAAAGCGGATATGGTCCTAATATTTGACGCGTACGGTTCGACCGACTCTCAGACGCAATCCGTGTTCATGTACGACCTCGAAGGCAAGCTGCGACAAGGCAGCAAAGCCATGGGTGGTCTACCTTATGAAATGAGGGCGTTGGAGGCAATCCTAATTTCGGTCGTGACAGCATTGGATGCGGAGATGAAGATCCATACAACAATAGTGACTAGCATCTTAGCCGATCTCGAAAATAATATCGACCGAGAAAAATTACGGCATTTACTGGTGCAAAGCAAAGCGTTGGCCCAGTTTCTACAAAAAGCTACCTTGGTCCGGGATGCAATCAATGAGGTTTTGGAACAAGATGACGATCTTGCTGGCATGTACCTGACCGAGAAACTCAACGGTATCGTACGTCCACACGAGCAGCATTCCGAAGTCGAAATGCTGCTGGAATCTTATTACAAGCACTGCGACGAGATCGTCCAGGCAGCAAATATTACAATGTCGAACGTGCGCACGACCGAGGAGATTGTGAACATTATTTTAGACGCAAACAGGAACTCGCTCATGCTGCTCGAACTCAAGTTTACGATCGGCGCGTTGGGTTTAGGCGGTGGTGCACTTGTTGCGGCCCTTTACGGCATGAATCTTAAAAATTTCATGGAAGACTCTGTCGTCGGGTTCTGGACCGTGTCAGCTTTTGCCAGCGCGATCGTCGGCGTTATCATCTTGATCGGTCTTAAAAACCTGAGAAAAGTCCAACGAGTGACAATGATGTGGGAACATGGCGCCGAAGCAGCCAGCGCTCATGGTTGTAGCAGTACCACGACAACCGGCAGCTCGACCGCTCATGGTGGTGGTACTCGCGGCGGCGCAGCCGTAATCAGGCCGATTGTCGTTGTCGGCAAAGCGACACGACAAAAGTCCCGATTCTGGCGATGATAATGGCGGGGTATATAAAATAATAAAAATTAAAAAAAATATTGTTGGCAACAAAAAGACGGGGTTTTCTTTGGGATATCAAACTGTGCGTTCAGGGTTCTTCGGTTTGTGGTGCTGGGCCAATTTATTTTGCATATATAAGTTATTGTTAATTTCTTAGAGTTTTACTTATAGGTTTACAAGTTTTCTCTTCCCTCGTGTTTGCATGTGATTTTGTATATATATCTATCTCAATCGATTCACATCTTGCCTCTACGTAATGAGTCTTTTGGCAATAAGGTCCATAAATTTCATCTAAGCACACTCGAAAAAACCAAATGCAAAAAAGAAAATAAGAAAAAGAAAGCAGAGGTACAAAATCAATGTGTCAACTTTTCTTTTCTGTAACAGACACGTAATCACGAAACCAGAAAACAGAAGTAGAATTTCTTCTTAGATTATATAAAACACACTTCCACGCACCTATCACTCCCATTCGAGACTTAAAAAACGACCAAAGACACCACAACGTCACGATTTTATGGACATATCTAGCCATTATCGTGTATACATAGACCAATAACACATAGCAATATACTGCCACAAACAAAAAGATTAGCTGTATAAAAAAGAGGTTTACATTTAGTGGTAAGTGGAGTATAAAATGTGTAAAATTAAGCCGACAACGCCGAAGACCACAATTTGGAAAAAAAAAAACACAACTCACGCCATAGAACGTAGATTGGAAAAAGCGATAAAAGTAGTAAAAGTACAATGGAAAAGAAAATGAATCTCTATCGTGACACGACTAGTATGCAAATGTATTAATGATCATGATGACGATGGCGAATGCGCGGACGATGACGACGAATTGTCCGGTATATCTGTCGGCTGAATTGGGGCATCTTTAGACACATCATCTGATGGCGCTGATTCGACGGTAGGGGAAGATGGAGTGGACGGAGTGGACGATGAACTGCAGGCAGCCTCGGGTTCGACTAATACCAGCGATGAACCCTCACTTGAAGGTGTCAAGTTCTCCAAGCGAACACTACTGCTAGAATCGTACAGATCGTCAATAGCGTCTTCATCGTTGAGCTCTATCAGGTTTTGCCGACTGGCACTGCTCGAGCTACTACCAGTTTGCAGTTCGGCAATCTGCTGTTGCTGGAGATGTTGTTGCCTGGATTCTTCCAGATCTGGATCGCCAGCTTCTGGCATAGGTGCTAAAAGAGGAAGTTGTTCGTTGGCGTTAGTCACGTCGCGCTTGCAAATCGGGCAGGTGCGTTTGCGCAAAGTAAGCCAAGGAGTACTAATTCGAGTTCAGCTTCAAATCCAAAACAAGTGAGCCAAGGGTAGAATAAGATACATACATGCAGGTAGAGTGGAACTCATGACCACAGGGCAACTGCATAACACGACTCTGTCCTGGGACGTAGTCTTCCAGACAAATAACGCACTCGGCAGCTGAACCCCACAGCTTTTCAGGACCATTTGTGTTGTTGGTCTCTGTACCCCAGATGCGGGTTGGAAGATTGTCTACAAATGCCTTAGGGGCCCTGTCGCGCATGCGCTTGTAACGGCGATGGAAGATGAGAAGTGCATAAATGAGGGAGAGCGAAAGTAAAGGTGAAACGAGGAGAAAGAGCAGAGTGTCCAGAACGGGCGATGGTGGTTGTGAAGGGATGATGGAGACCGTGTCTAGTTGGGCGAGCTGGACATAGGACGAATGTGAAACAAAGAACGATGGGATGCGTATTTTGTGCGTGTCGCCTGGTTTTGTCAGACCCAGATCGATCGACTTGTGCGAAAAATAGAACACAAACCTTTAGCGGACATAGTCAAGAGACCACGAGCACCCTCAATATCACCGACGATCACGGCAGCAGCGCCCCAACTCTGGAGGTTGAGGACTTTTTCGTAAAACGAGCACTCGCCGCGCAGAACAAGGGCAATCTTGTCGCTCAAGTCGGGAATAGGTTCTCTAGGACTATCTGATTTGCGGGATACACAGCCATGGGACTCCATCACATAGAGAGGTCCGGAAAATGCGGCGGATGGAGCGGTAGTGTCGGCATCGCCGGTGTCGTCAGCGGACGAGCTGTCACTTGGCAAGAGCGATGGCAGGCTGGGACCGAAGGCGGCAGGCCGAGCCGGGAAGGTGGCATTTGTCTGAGGGGACGTTATCAGTGCTGAGAAGGGCACGAGTGCAGGTGAAGGGTTGGATGTTGGCAGTGTCGCGTAGATGAATAAGAGGCCGACCATGAAGACGGCGGAGAGTAGAAAGCCGCGCGCAGACATGGCGGAATATATCGAAGACGACGCAGAAGATGCAAGTTAGAGTGCTGCTAAGGAGGACTGAGTATTAAAAGAAATCCGCAAGCGGGAAGGAAGGGCGACGTAAGCTTGGACTGAGGGGAGGGGGGCAGTGGAAGGAAGGAGAGCGAGATAGTTAACAGTTTGAGAGTTGGGCTTTCTGCGGGAAGACGTGGGATGCGCTAAGAAACGAACGATTTTCTTCCCACTTGCAGCCGGCACCGCCACGGCCACTGCACGTGCCACACCAGCCACATGCTCCCCAGCAGGCATGACATCGTTGCTGCACAATGACGACGGCGCATGCACAGTTGCGCCATAGCCGGCTCTGGTCTGGGCACCTCACATTTTCGGCACCATGCATCCGGGGTTTCTGCGGATGCGAATTCGAGTACGAAGAGACAAGAACTAATAAGTCTTTCTCGTGACTCGACTAGCGTTTATGGTCTTTGTCAAACTGTCATCTGCACCAGCCGAGCCAGGAGTGCGTGCTGTCTGAAAAAAAATAGTCCCTAAAACCCTGGCACAAGTGCTCCTCTCTTAGTTCTAGCAGCTTCACCGTTGTGTCGGTCCCCCGATCCTAACGCCAAAAACTACCACGTGCAGAGCCTTTTCTATAGCAAAATCAGAACACTCGCGCACGCGGCCGTCGATCAGTCCATAAAATCAACCTTTTTGTTTTATCTTCAATCGCAGCGGCTCGGCGGCATTCGACTTTGTGTGGCGTGTTTTTGGTGCGGTTCGCTACGATACTGTTTAGTGTGTGATGATGTATGTGGCTCTCTCTGATGTCCGAAAATAGGTAGAATAGGGCATTATTCAAATAAGCTTGGCCCCGAATACCTCACGTGCATGTTTCCCCATGCAGACTAAGGCAACTCCTGCATTTAGAGCATGACCAACAGAAAAAGGCTTACGACGACTCTTTTAGAAAAAAATACCTCCGAGACCCGCCGCATCTTCCCGAGATGCAACTGGCTGTGACTCAATCGAATGCCAGTAATCTGTGGCCTAGACCCAAGGCATAATGGTCTACTACAAATTAATCTTAAACAGTGGCCAGGGCACACGCAAACAAAACTCGAGCGAGTCTGAAATAAAAAGAGAGACATTATTATGGCCTAACGCACTCTTAGATCGCCTTGACGTTTTACCCCTGTTCTTGTCGCACAGCCACAACTAAATGGCATTCTCCATCGGCATCCAGCGGATCCGTCACCTGTTCGCAAGGTAGCAAAAAAAAAAAAATTA
The DNA here is from genome assembly GCA_003705905.2 of Lipomyces sp. NRRL Y-11553. Classification (NCBI taxonomy): domain Eukaryota; kingdom Fungi; phylum Ascomycota; class Lipomycetes; order Lipomycetales; family Lipomycetaceae; genus Lipomyces; species Lipomyces sp. NRRL Y-11553. The sequence continues at coordinate 432,114 of PPJW02000003.1, read as the reverse complement.
AAATTCCCGCCTTTGAGATATAACCATTGTATTTTCTCTCGGAGAGGCCGTGTGAACCGAGGAGGCGAGTGTCAGGCGAGGGCCCCTTCTTTCGTGCGGGGATCCCATCTGCCTGTCATTCGAATGTACGGAAAGCTTCGAGTCGCTCATCTGACTCCTGTTAAGTTAATGAATGATTCAGTTATACAATAACTAACTACTGGTTACACTAAACCATAATTAATATATTGATCACCTTAACTAACAAACAACCTAATATACAAAATAAAATTATTAGACTCTATATACCCACGCGCCTGGAAATTTTGCAATCTCCCCCAACGACGATCACCTTCCCCTCCCCCCTTTACATATTGTTACATGCAATCACCGGCCATGACTGCCGCCCAACTTACAAACCGCCTCCGTTTTCCAAATCCTCAAATATCGGCTCGGCTAGTGATCCAAGTCGTAAATGAAGCGTCTTATAATACTCTGGATTACTCAGCGAGTCCTCACCCTTGACCGGATCAAAAAACGCAGAAAAAATGAATGGCGCACGTTTGTAGATCACAACATATAGTCGTTCAAGTTTGGGTGCAGGCGTCGTCGACCCGTTTGGTTGATCACTGTGTGCTGCTGAAGCTGGTGCGGCAGCCGGTTCATATTTCGGGGCCTCTACTTGACTCACCGATGACGGCGTTAGAGTGTCACTCGAGTTATCAATCTCTAATTCCTGCACTTGTTGGACAACACTCGCGATCTTGTCCTTGCTCTTCTTCCTCTTGCGCTGAACATATACCTCACGGAACGTGATCTCCGGTCTAGGCATCACGACCCCGCCAACCCCGTCCACGTCCTCACCCGCTTCATCGCCGCCGTCGTCGTCGTCGTCAAATATATCAATCTCCAACGGCCCCTGAAAACCAACCATGAACTTGCTATCCGTCAAATCTTCCTTAAACTCCCTCTGCACCCTCTTCTTCGTCTTCTCCGTAGTACCAGCCGTATTCGCAGTCGCTACCGTCGATCCTGATGTAACGCGGTGAAGCAATGCCAATGATGAATCTCTAACCTGCTCGATCGCCAACTTGGTCGCCAAGTAATTCGTCAAGTTTTTGTTCGCCGTCCCATTCGTGCCAGTCCTCGTCGACCCACCATCTGCGTTCACGGCACTAGTCATCGGCACCACACCACCCGCCGTCGGTCTAGTTGGTTTGCCCTTGTGCTTCTTCTTGGACGGCACTGCTGGTATCGGTCGTTTGTATCCATACTGGAAACTGAACACGAGCGAGCCGAAAGGAACCATAGGCTCTTCCTTATTGGCAAACAAACTCCACTTGACACATTCAACACTTGTCGGTGACGGAAATATATGGTTGTCAATAATCCACCTAGCGTACTCCCCTAAACTGGTTCGAGAAATATATCCAACCCCTTGAAATACACATCCATTTCTCAGTTCTTCGTCAATCGCATCCTCATCTGCAGCAGCCGCTGACCCGGAATCTTCCGAATCAGACCATTGGTCTGACACGATAGACTCCATGTCGAAAAACCGCGACCGTCGAGATCGGCTAGACCTGATTGACGCCGCATCATTGGTCGAATATATCGAATCTCCATCTCCCATCATCTTCTCCACGCCGCTGCTGATCGACGCCGTATCCCCTGCGACTCCTGAACGGATTAGGCTCCCGCCTGGCGCAACCACAGAAAACGAGTTGAGTCTCGAGATAACAAGGTCAACCATGCCGTTCTTGCCCTCGCGTTGCACAATCGCTTTTATAGCTTCGCTTGTCAAATCTGAAATACGACCACCCCCGCACATCTTGATCCCGTTCGCTGAATCCATGAACGAGAAACTCAGTGTCGGCACTGATCCCAGCACGAGATTATTTGCCAAGAAGCTGTTGTTCAGCGTGCCGCCCCAGGTCGCCGTACTGAACATGTATAGTTCCCATTTATGAAGCCACCAGGTCCAGAATTTGCGCAAGTTTAGTCGAAATTGCTGCAAATTGTCCAGCTCTTGTTCCGGCCCAGCACCGTGCTCATCCTTCTCGTCCACATTGTCATCCGTTTCGATTGTTGCATCTTTGGACGCGCCTTCTTTGTCATGAACATACGACGGCGGGAAGTGGCCGTATAATAGCTTCCACTGGCTATAACCCCTAACTATCTGCGAATGTATCACTCCGCACCCTGGCACTTCCTTGCGCGAATAATCGGTCCGAATCTCCATCTTCTTTCGTCTCCTAAACGATGCCAACGCGCCACCGCGGCCAATAGTCTCACTACCATTTTGCCCTCCATTCGTCTTCGATGAACCCGACGACGATGATGCAGATGCGTTGGCTTGCACCGCCGTCTGGATCCGCGTAAAATTGATGCACGCAACCAGCCACCAATTCGGTTCAATTTCGACAATTACTGTCCGGGTTTTCCTCGTGTCTATTATCTCCACCGGTTTTCTATTCGAAAAGTCGCTGCTCATCATTAGCCAACATTCCGATCAGTAATGTAGATAGACTTAAAAACTCACCTGGCAAATGAAATAATGCCCTGAATCAGTCCGACTTTCCGGAGTTGCTCGTCCGCAGAGACAAATTCCGCACGGGAGGCGTAGAAGAAGATTTGGTCCTGTAATGTCTCATCATTATAGCAATAGGAGGGGTTGAAGATACAAAAATATGACAAAGACGGCGATGTTACTGTTGTCATTGTCGCGCACGTCAAGTTCAGTCGAACACACACACCCAGAAGACGATTGCTATCGGAGAGTCACTATCAGCGTAGCAGTACGGGCCGTCCGAAGTTGTCATGAATTAATCTACCGCAAATGCGAAGACCGACAATTCCGTGCGATAACTGACACTCCGGAAAGAGAAAACGAACGAATGATGACACCGACGGAGCTGCGACAATCGAACGCGCTACAATTATAAGAAGAGTTTGGATGTTTGCAATGATGGTCTTCCCGACGTATGCTCGCCGAGATACGGATGAGGGTTTAGGGTTTTTTAGAGGAGTTACGGCACCGCCTGTTGGGGCTTTCGTTTGCTAAGCAATATTATGGATTGTAGATTTTTCTGGCTTGAGAAAAATCACTTAGCCGATTCAAGCTTCCCATTTAATTGCGAACAGAAAGTGTTATTTGCAAGCGCCGCAAGACAGCAAATGAAAACTAATAATAATACTGACGGCGGGTACGTGTCCTAACCGGGGCATTAGTTTGTGCCGGGTACCACCCGCACACTGAGCCGCAACAAAGCTGGCCACTGTTGGAGGCAACATTCTGCCCTCCTTGCCCACCTAGCGGAATCGTTTTCGATCGACACAATACACTTGCAGTCTGTAGCGTATTACTTTGGGCTTTTTTCGCTGGCAGAACTCAACTCGCCTGCCATGTTTTTTGCCCGATGAACTCGGTACAATTTATATCGACCCATGTTGAGCGCGTTCTAGGCGCGGCTGGACAGCCGCAACAGTCTCCTGAGCCAACATCTTCCAGCCAAGCTCCATCGGGAACGACGGCCACCAAAGCCGCGGGGATGTCGTTACCATTGGCCGCTCTCGTATCGCACGACTCGTTGGATGCAAGCGGAAACATGAACGAGACATGCGATATGGAAGCTCCTGCTGAGGCCCCGACCGCCACTTTGGACGACGAGACTCGGGCTGATTTCGAAGACGGCATCGACGAAGACACGTTACTGGGCCCGAAATCCTGCGCAGATGGTGCTCGATTATTCCCGTATCCATCGGAATGGCGGAATCGGTGGTGGTGGTTTTTCCCAATATCTATACTTGCACCGTTTATCGCGTACGTATTTACAATATTGGGATCTACTCTTGGCGTGTACGATCAAGTCAAGGGAATGACAGCCAGCAAGGGCAAGTCGCCTGAACCACATGATTGGAGCTCGACCGACGACGATGACGAGCTCGTGACAAGGTCAATCCCTAGAACAAACCGGATAATAGAGCAAGACGAAGAGGCAAATATTCTACATGAGCCTGAGACCCTCGCAACGCTGTCAGAGCTAGACAAGCACAAGGCGCCACAACCGCATCAGCATAATTCGGGTACTGACCAAGAAGTCCCACCATCAATATACCAGCCTGCATATTCACCGCCATCATCTCGACAACGTTCGATTCGGATACGACTGGCTCGGAAGACGTCGTCTCCGTCGACTGATCCATCGCCCAGCTCCTCGTCATCTGACGAAAATGGACAATCATCATCAGAATCATCGCCACCGCTTGCAGTGCAAAAGTCCATAAAGTCGCCTACCTCCCCTGCCGGTATGTCATCGCGCGTGACGAAATACCCGAGATCACTACCGCCACCTCGACCACTTATCCCGAAACATGTTGCGGCCAAGACCCTGATTCTTGATCTTGACGAAACTCTTATACATTCAATGTCCAAAGGCGGCAACATGAGCAGTGGACATATGGTCGAAGTCAAATTGGAAAAGCAGCATGCGATTTTATATTATGTACACAAGCGACCGTACTGTGACGACTTCCTGAAGAAGGTTTCTCTCTGGTACAATCTGGTGATTTTCACTGCATCGGTGCAAGAATATGCGGATCCAGTCATAGATTGGTTAGAGCGAGACCGAAAATACTTCAGAGCACGGTACTACCGGCAGCACTGCACCTTCCGCAACGGTGGCTATGTCAAGGACATCACCGTTGTCGAACCAGACCTATCGAAAGTCATGATCATAGATAATTCGCCTATAAGTTACTTTTTACACGAAGACAATGCTATCGCGGTCGAAGGATGGATCAATGATCCATCAGATTTGGACCTTTTGCATCTAGTCCCGTTTTTGAATGGCATGAGGTACGTCACGGATGTTCGGACACTTATTTCTCTGCGTATGGGTGATAGTGCGTTTGCATAGCCTAGGACATCCTGGTTGTTTATTTGTCTATTTTGATCTGTATCATGTATAATCTGTCGTCGTTATCCACCGGGGTCGGATGGCTGCGAAACCGGTATTTGGTCAAGTGAGTTTCCTTAGTTATATGGGGCTGGAGTTTGACAAATTGGAAACATTCTCTAAGGCTTTGTACTTTTTTTTTCACCTTTTTTAGTAATTTGCATTCTGTAATGGCTTTCGTCTGGCTTGTGTCGCAGGTGTTTTGTTGTACAATTGTGTTTCGATTCTGTACCTTCCGGGTAAAAAAAAAAAATTAAGAGGGCACATCATGGGCTAGATAAGATAGTGGGGTCCTTAGTACTGTTTGTTTGTTGATTCAATTTTTGGGCATGTAGGCATATGTATTATTATAACGTCTTTCACGGTACTGTCGGCTTTAAACATATTTACAGAAAACGTCCTCCTTACGCTCCCTTGTATTTATACCTAAACTGTTCCAGACTCTCTACATCGGCTTCGCGCATCCAACCTCGTACTAAGACCACGGCACATATTGATCCTAGTGGACTAAACCAGGCATAATCAATGCCCATTAACGGGGAAAACTTCAGGTAGGCGATTCCCGCGATCAATGCGCCCAACACCGCGTTCAACGCGACAATTATTTGTGAATTGGTAAATCTAAAAAACCGAAACCGTCGTGATGTAGGGGCAGCGGAAGCGGCGGCAAATAAGTCCGCGTTTGCAGCTTCGGCGGCTATGGTAGCGGCGAGTGCCGACGCGGATATGGGAGTTGTATGCATGACGAAGGATGTCACGAGGAGCGATGTGACGGCGAGAATTGTAAGCATATGTTTGCCCTGGTATTTTAGAACAGGGTGAAAAAGAAATATGGGAGTTTGAATTAGCGTTATAATGGTGAATGCGATCTAACAGAACTTAGCATCATAGGAAATGGCTTGTTGGCATCAAGATAGATTGCGTACCCGGTACCGTAAATTGAGTGTCTCATTTTCTTCCCGTAATGAGCTTATTAACTGATCCTGCTCTGCATGTAATGATAGACGAGTGAGTAAATTATTATTTCGGTAATTATTTTGGCCATCTCATACCTTGCTCGTCCAAGTAGACAATATCACCTTCAGGGCTGTCGGTCTCATCTACTTCTGGAAACCGCTTTTTCCAGGCCCTTCGAAGATGTGACATCATAGCCTGAATCTGCGTAGCCCAGTAATGGAGCAAACAACTTCGAATCAAGCAGAATTCGTGGAATCAGGGCCTGTGTCTCGCGAACCTCTTCAACGTCATACTGAGGAGCCACTTGCAAACCTTAATTTGTCCTCGCTAACCCACTTGCCTCGGTTCTCCACAAGATGTCGTTTGCAAGATCACTCATAACTGTCAATGTGACTTTCGTCGGTCCCGCATTCGATGGCTGAAAATTGATTTCCGTCTACTGGTCCTTGATTCATGATGTTTTCCGTGAAAGATAAAATCGCGCTCGTAACAGGCGGTGAGTATTTATCAAACCAAGTTAAAACAGTGCGGGTACTAAAATCGTCTCGAATTCAGGAAGCCGTGGTCTCGGTCTCTACGCGGCACGCGGTCTTTTAAGAGCCGGGGCAGCCAAAGTCTACATTGCGTCTCGTTCTGCTAGCGCATGCGAGAATGCTGCGAACGCGTTGAACAAGGACCCACAAATTTCGGGCAAAGCTGTTGCGATCGCGGGCAACTTCGCGAAGGAGGAGGATATCAAGCGGGTTTTTGAGTTCATCGCGAAGGATTCCGGGGGTAAGCTCGACCTTGTCGTGGCGAATGCCGGTGCGACATGGGGTGCACCGTTCGAGACACACCCAAGTAAAGCGTTTGATCGTGTGTTTGATCTTAACGTCAAAGGCGTATTTTTGACGATTCAGGCAGCCGAACCTCTACTTGCACGATCCGGAGACAAGAATGATCCGGCTCGTGTCATTGTGATTGGTTCGATAACAGGATTGTCGATTTCATCTAATGGGGCGGGAGGAACATACGGGTATTTGGCATCCAAAGCTGCCGTGCACCATCTTGCCAAGTCCTTGGCGGTCGAGTTGGCACCTCGCAATATTACTGTCAATGCTATTGCGCCAGGGTTCTTCCCCACGAAGTTGGCGAATGGCCTGATCAATATGATTGGTGGCGAAACGCTCGCCGAGATTAATCCTCGTGGACGGCTGGGGCTGCCGGAGGATATTGAGGGGATGATTGTGTTCTTGAGCAGTAAGCCTAGCGCATATGTGAATGGTGCGGTTATTCCGCTGGACGGGGGACAGCATTTGGTCTCCAAATTGTAAATATATATCGGCGCTGGTTGCACTCTATATCGTCAGTTCAGAACTGTTGTAAGTGTCAAAAGGCATCACTATATTCACAAAGTGGCGTCATCTTTTGTCATTACAAGTATCATTCATAAGCCCGTGCCCATTGCAGTGTCATTAAAGAACCATCCCAAATCAGTTGCCAAATACACATCAAATCCCTGTCATGCAAAAACAAAATTCATTAGTCGCCACCTTTCAAAGTCGTGGCTGAGTGGCAAAATCTATAGGCTGATGTGTGGTGCCGCTAAAATGTCATCTGCGACAACGCATGCTGCAATATATACATGTCAGCATCCTGACTGGACGAGAACCTCACAAAATATGAAGGTAATCCAATCTGACTAGACATGAGGGCCAACGCATGTTCTCGGGAATGCGCAACCAGAAAGCCGTGCGAATTGATGACAACAACGTATGTGTCGGCTGGCGACGGGATTGACGACGATGGCGACAGTCGAGCTGAAAGCGGCGTCCCGGCAACCCCCCCGGAACTGGATGTGACTACCGGAACCGCATATGTCCCCGATGGAGAATGCAATGCCGACATCTGCTAGCTGGCTTGCTTGTAATGATGGTGGTAGAGCAATGCTGGGGCAGTCATTCTCTGTGGCCCTTTTGACAATGCTCCTGGGTTTTCTTATCGGGCTCTTGCGTCAGTCAGGCACCACCGCACCAGAGCATAGTGTAACTGCTTGCGTCATAGCAAGGGTCTTGTATTATCAGCAGCCCTAACCACGATAACAATAATCTTGTGGGGGATTCAGCAAATTTATTCTTAGCAGCAATCTGGTTCAATAATATGCGCATGGTTTGTTGTTGTCATATACACCGATGGCCATGACAGCTGCAATTCACCAATTAGTTTCTAGACTTCCTAGTCACGTTCGAAGTCGGGTCAGGGGTCGCATAAACTGAGCAGAATATTGCGCTTCATGTTGCCACACGGCCGAGAACTTCAATCACGGGCGAGAAAAGCATAAAAACTGAGATATCAACTGAAGCCACTTACGTAGGGTCCTATGAAGAACTTGTTCCGAGGGCAATTGCGCTGGTCGTGCCGGACACTCAACTTGAGAGGTCTTGCAATTGGGCGTTGTCGAATATTACGTAATCCCATCTATTTCAACGTAACCATATTCTTTTACCTCTTGGTTTATTATTCATATGGAAACCATTATTGGTATCGTAGTCAATAGGCTCCACTCGCCTCGACGAACCGAGCAATCGCATTCGGTGGTTAGCTCTTCGTGATCAAGGACCAACGAATCGAGGCTGTGATTGGGCTGCACCATGCCTTGGCCAAGCTTGGCCAGCTTGGCCAGCGGCCCATTGTAGATAGACATGTATGGCGAGAGTATGGAATTCCGTTTATTACATTCCTAGGCGTGCGGCGTGGCGTCTATATAGGCTAACGATGCGAATTTGTGGCCGGTCATCTCGGGTAAATATGAGCCTTTGCCGTCGGAAGTGGATTGAGAACTGTCAATGACGTAGGTCCGGAACTCCGAATAATGATTCGAGTCGGCGATTTGTTATCTAATATAATATTGGGGCAGGGCAGGGTAGGGCGGCGCTTGCGCAATGCTGTAATTCCTGGATGTAAGAGTTATATTATAATAAGTTTAAATGTGTACATTTTAAGACGATAATAATAGACTTGGCCTGTTAATATAAATACACACGTTCTCGGAATTAATGATGGTGATGCTGCACGCGCCCCCTGAGTAAGCCAGTCAGGCTCGTGGCGGTTTTCGGAAGTGCTGCGCCGCCGAACGATCCGCCGCTGCACTTGCAGGCTGCTGCTGCTTTGCTGCTTCCTACCACTAACAACTCGCCCTCCACCAAATCGACCTCCTGTTCTCACTGCTGCTCTGCCCGTCCACCACTGGACTCTTGCCCTCTGTTCCTCTCTCTCCATCTCCTCCTGCAGCTCAGCTATGGCCGCTGGTCTGGGCAATGTAGTGAGCGTCGCCGATCAGCCGAGTATTCCGGATGATGTGCCAGACTCAGAGTCCAGCAACGATCTCAGACACAGGCGACTCCGATGGGCCTCCACCCGCCATCCCAATGGCCGCCCTCGTCCAATGTCCCGTCTCCACAGACTGTCCTTAGGCGCGAGACTGAAACGACATTCGACTGCCTCTGAACGAATCGCGGCAAACGACCTTACTTCTTCTGGCGAAAACAAGGGTGATGACGGTGATGTAAGTCCTTCCGCACTCCCACACCGTCGCGTGTATGTCAACCTGCCACTGCCACCCACAGATCTGGACGAGCACGGCCAGCCACTGACCCAATATCCGCGAAATAAGACCCGTTCGTCAAAATATACTCCGCTTACTTTTCTGCCGAAGAATCTGTGGCTGCAATTCCACAATGTTGCCAACATTTACTTCTTGTTCATTGTTATTTTGGGCATCTTCCCAATCTTCGGCGCCAGCAATCCAGGTCTGGACGCGGTTCCTATCATTGTCATTGTCACTATCACAGGTATCAAGGACGCAATTGAAGACTACCGCCGCACAATCCTCGATCTGGACTTGAACAATTCCCCAACTCAGATTCTGACAAATTGGAAAAATCCCAACGTCTCCGAAGACAATGTATCACTTTGGCGTAAGTTTAAGAAGGCCTCCACACGCGTGTCCATCCGTTTCTTGCGATTCCTGAAACGTTATCTCGGCGGAAGGAAGAGACGGATGGAAATCGATGCCCAAGAACGCCGACGCCGTGAGGAAGAAATGGCCGATGAGGACCAGCTGTCTGACACCGACGCCGGTCGCACAATGACCTTGGCGACAATTCAATCTGAAAACACAGATCACCGTATTTCCGAGTCCTTTCAAATGCACGAGATCCGTCGGTCGCATGATGTTTCTCGTCTGTCACACGATCTTTCTCGACGGTCGCATGATGTTTCTCGTATGTCGCATGATGTTCCTCGACTGTCGCATGACGTTTCTCGTGGCCGCCAAAACCCATTCGATGATATTCCAGACTACCGCAAACCGTCAATCGATCTCAGCCATGGCAACGTGTTGGACTATAACAGGGATATCCCTGGAACAGCACGATTTAAGCGTAGTTATTGGAAGAGTGTCCGGGTCGGCGACTTTGTAAGGATCCGCAATGACGACGAGATTCCGGCTGACATTGCCATTCTGGCAACGTCTGACTCAGATGGCGCGTGCTACGTCGAGACCAAGAACCTGGATGGAGAGACAAATCTCAAAGTTCGTCAGGCCGTGAGATGCGGAGCCAAGATCAAGCATTCGCGTGACTGCGAGCGTGCGGCGTTTATCATTGAGTCTGAAGCGCCTCATCCGAATCTGTATTCATATTCGGGTGTCGTGAGATGGTCGCAACGCAATCCGACCGATCCCAGGTTGCCTCCTCAAGAAATGGCTGAGCCAATTACCATCAATAATCTCCTATTGCGAGGGTGCACACTCAGGAACACGCAGTGGGTAATTGGTGTTGTCATGTTCACGGGCCAGGAGACAAAGATCATGCTCAATGCTGGCGAGACTCCGAGCAAACGGAGTCGAATTGCGCGAGAATTGAATATCAACGTATGAGTGCCTTTTGAGTTACTTTAACCTGTATTGACTGTAATTCTGACATTTATCAGGTTCTCTATAATTTCATCATTCTATTCATTCTCTGTTTTGTGTCAGGCGTAGTCGAGGGAATCGATTGGGGCATGTCAAATAACTCAATCCAATGGTTTGAGTTGGGCTCCATCGGTGGGTCACCTCCGGTTGACGGTCTAGTGACCTTTTGGACCGCCGTTATTCTCTTCCAATCCCTTGTACCCGTCTCCTTGTATGTTTCTATTGAAATCATCAAGACTATTCAAGCGTTCTTCATATGGTCCGACACATATATATACTATGAGGAGATCGACTATCCTTGCACTCCGAAATCATGGAATATTTCAGACGATTTGGGACAGATTGAGTATATCTTTTCGGATAAGACTGGCACACTGACTCAAAACGTTATGGAACTGAAGAAGGTCACCGTCAATTGTGTTTCGTATGGTGAGGCATATACGGAGGCAATGGCCGGCATCCAGAAGCGGCAAGGTGGCAATGCTGAGATCGAAGCTGCAAATGCTTTACGCCAGATTGCGATTTCTAAGGAAAAGATGGTTCAAGATCTCAAGACAATTTACGACAATCCTTATCTCAACCCTGAAAAGATGACGTTTGTCGGGCCTCAGTACGTTGCAGATCTGAAGGGAGCCTCTGGACCTGAACAAGCGGCGGCTACCCACAATTTCATGTTGGCTTTGGCCCTGTGCCATTCGGTCCTGACCGAACGTGTTTCCGAAGACCCTCCTGTGCTAGAGTTCAAGGCGCAGTCACCCGACGAGGCTGCCCTGGTAGGCACAGCCCGTGATGTTGGGTTCACATTGATTGGCCGTACTCAACGCGGCGTTATACTTGACGTTCAAGGCCGCATTCAGGAATATAGTGTTCTCACGACGCTCGAGTTCAATTCGACGCGGAAGCGAATGAGTGCCATTGTCAGAATGCCGGACACCAATCGCATTGTTTTGTTTTGCAAGGGGGCGGATTCGGTTATTTATTCTCGGCTGCGGAAAGATGGTCAGGAGAAATTAAAAGAATCCACGGCTGAGCATCTAGAAATGTATGCCAACGAAGGTCTCAGAACGCTGTGCATTGCCCAAAGAGTATTGACAGAGGAAGAATATATACTATGGAGTAAAGAGTACGATGATGCGGCTGCTGCTCTTGTTGATCGTGAAGAGAAAATGGAAATTGCGGCTGATAGAATTGAGCGTGAGTTGACGTTGTTGGGTGGTACCGCAATCGAGGACAGACTACAGGATGGTGTTCCCGATGCAATTCAACTCTTGGCTGATGCTGGCATCAAGCTGTGGGTCCTCACTGGTGATCGCGTAGAGACTGCTATCAATATTGGATTCTCTTGTAATCTCTTGAACACGGATATGGAACTTCTTGTTTTCCAAGTATCGGCGGAAGGAGGGTTGCAAGAAGCCGAACAGAAGCTTATGGATTACATGAGCCAGTACTTCGAGTTGAAGGGTACCGTTGAAGAGCTAGAAGCCGCCAAGAAAGACCATTCGCCACCAGACCCAACGTATGCGTTGGTAATTGATGGTGAGGCCCTCAAGTTGGTGCTGGATGACAGCCTCAAGATGCGATTCCTCCTGTTGTGTAAGCAGTGCAAGGCCATCCTATGTTGCCGTGTGAGTCCCGCCCAGAAAGCTGCTGTTGTGAAGATGGTTAAGAACGGTCTTGGTGTTATGACACTTGCTATTGGTGATGGTGCGAACGACGTTGCTATGATCCAGGCCGCTGACATTGGTGTCGGTATTGCTGGTGAAGAAGGCCGTCAGGCTGTCATGTCGTCCGATTATGCCGTTGGTCAATTTAGGTTTTTGAGCAGATTGTTGCTGGTCCACGGCAGATGGTCCTATCGACGCCTTGCTGAGATGATTGCAAATTTCTTTTATAAGAATATTGTCTTCACCTTGTCACTTTTTTGGTACCAGATTTACAACAATTTTGACGGCTCGTACCTGTTCGATTACACCTATGTCTTGCTTTACAATCTCGCATTCACTTCATTGCCTGTTATTTTCATGGGTATTCTCGATCAAGATGTTGACGACAAGGTTTCGCTGGCCGTGCCCGAGCTTTATCAACGTGGCATTCTACGGAAAGAATGGTCACAGAGGAAGTTCTGGATGTACATATTTGATGGCCTGGTCCAGTCTGTCATATGTTTCTACTTCACATACTTGCTGTTCTATACTGGTGGTTTTGTCACGCCCTCTGGCTTGCAGCTTAATCCGCGGGAATCGATGGGTGTTTTCGTCGCTACTGCAGCCGTGATTGTTGCCAATGTCTACGTTCTACTCAATCAGTACCGATGGGACTGGCTATTCTGCCTCCTTATTTTGTTATCGATTTTGATCATGTTTTTCTGGACAGGAGTGTACACGGCGTCTACGTACTCTGCAGGGTTCTTTGGTTCAGGCGCTGAAGTCTACGGCAGTCTCATATTCTGGGCTTGCCTCCTGGTCACTTGCGTTGCAAGTCTCCTACCTCGATTCTTGAGCAAGGCTACACAGAAACTATTCTTTCCCCTCGATGTCGACATTATTCGTGAACAGATCCGTCTAGGTGAATTCGATTACCTTAAACACCTTGAGCCTGACCAAGTCGGAATTACATCAATAAGCGGTCCTATGAGCAGGGAGAAGTTGGACGATAATGTCCCAACCCCAACCATGACGACATCGAATGGGTCAGACAGCGTAACCGCCAACTCCGATGGTGCTATATCTAATAACGGTAAGCAGCATTTTGTTAATTTTTTGCACAAGGAGGCTGAAGAGGTAGGCACTAAATGAAAAGGTGAACCCTTTTTACAATTTGATGCGATGCTATACTTCGCGTTTGATTTATCCTTGCAGTGCTTCGTCTGGGCATTGATACCATGCATCGGTGTACAACACCATTGTACTTTGCTCCCTGCATGACTATTTTCGCGTTGTTCTGGCATTTGCATGATATTTACTGGCTCTATGTGTGTCTTCCGACGGCTTGCTAATAACAATACTCATATAGGGCTTTCAGTGAAAAAATATTCCGTTGCATCAACCATGTCGTATGAGGTAGAGGAAGACCGTGTGCCTATCAGGTCACCAGACCTTGATAACGATAATCAGAGTCTTTCTTCTCTGACATCGAAGACAGGAAGCTGTAATGGTGACACCTATGTGGAACAATCGACGCCAGTACAGCCGAATACTTACGTTTGATGGATCGATGATGTCGGTGGGGCGTGCATAAGGGCGATGTCGTCATGGTATAGGTAGCTAGCTACGTTGAAAGATTTGGCCCAGAAATTGTGCCAATTTTTCATTTTGTGAGATAAGAAAAGTTTGGATCCGGTTATCTATGTTTTAACATTTTGATTTTTTTTGATGTTCATTCATTATTCAACATATATTTATGTTTTATCATGCGTTAGTAGACCGCACTTTTTTTTTGTTTTTGTTATAGAATTGTTCTTACAGTTGTTATACTAAAGTGTACATGGGGGACGTCAACTATATTCCTCAATTCAATCACACGCTCGCTCCAACCTATCATCACTGCTTACTTATTATAATGGCGTTTGAATCGTTATTTTTTTTCTTCATTTGTGTGATATACAATGTGTGTGAACTTTACAATGAAGTTGCTTTGTTCTTTTTTTTTTCTGTGTGTTCCATTAGTTAAAAAGACACATGATCGCTATATTAAACATTCGTGAAAGGTTACTTTTTGCAACACATTTATTAAGTCGCATAAGACGACTTGAATTTTTCTTTGTAATTCTATGGGTTTGACTCTGAGAATAATCAGCAATATAAATAGTTACCGATTATACTATATAATACATATACCACACTATAAACAACATAGTGAACGAAAAAATCGGACGGCTGTAACAATAAAAAAATAAAAAAAAGAATTCTCTCCGGAGCGTGACTCGAACACGCGATTTTCAGGTAATTGTTCCCTAAGGGGAAATCCCATTACAGCCTGACGCCTTACCAGCTTGGCCATCCGGAGAACACAACTTGATAGCCTGTGCATAAACATGGCCATTTAAATCACTTTTCATTCCGCCCTGCTTATAAATACACTGGCTTTTCAAACAAAAAAAAATGTCTTCCTTCTTTATCATCACTTTTATTGTCCTCATGATCCGAAAGGTCCTGACCGTCCTGGAACGGTCATCAGGCTCGGACGGTTTTTTCGCACGCTCTTCAACAGATCGGGTGACGATTTTGCGAATCGGGGAATGTAGGCAGTTTATTAAGCAATCCCTGAGGTCGAAACCGAGCGCAAGTATATATCGTAGTAATAAACTGGCATTTCAAATCAACAAAAAAAAATTAAAATCCGCAAAATAAAGAAGGATTACTTTTTCTATCGGGTTAGAAGATATAACAAGTTAGGAGGGAATATTTCGTGGCTATATGCAAAGCGTTTGCGGAGGGCCCGGATTACCGTTAGATATTTGTATAGAAAAACGATGACCTCCATTTGTTCAAAGAAGCGTATTGACTATGATCACAAACAGTCAAGACTTTATTTGACAAACACCCTACACAAAATTCGCTTAAGAATCAGAAGAAAACGAATTTATCAGCACAGAAGGTTTTGGAATCAGTGTCCAGCAGAAACTACGAGTGGATATAACAGTAAATATCACAACTCAAAAAGCAAAAAAAAAAAACAGCACATCAGTATTCAGAATTGTAAATTCAAAATCGCTCGTGATATCATGTTAACGATCTGACTTTCCTTGTGCAGAAAGCGATTCAAACAGAAATACAGTCCTACGTCTCTTAGATCCAGGCAGTAATCGGTCGAGATCAGCTCGTAACAAATGTTCGCGGCTGGGGGCACCACCAACACCTTTTCATATAGGCAACTACGAATCGCGCCATCAAATAAAAATTTCGCTTTTTCTTCAGGTAAATTTCGTCCAGTAATTCGACTCGTTGTCGTGCATTCAAGTAGCACCACATGCCTCTATCAAGGAACTCCCACACTTCGGCCATGAGTAACAGGAAGTTGTACCTTAACAAGTTAGAATCAAGAAAGCGTATTCACGAGGTATGGAAAACATACGACAGCCAGCCGCAAACACTGACTGTAGCGATTAATATAGTAACCAAAAAGAGGACCCCAACAATGGAATTAGTGCTACACGATGCCCATGTAGTATTTGTTGAATGTATTAAGTCCTCGCGTTCGTCGCTCCCAGTCTTGCCAGATGGCTTAGCCATTGCGGTGTCATATGTCGGGGAAGCTACATGTACGAGTAGGGTTCCACCTCCGTTGACTTTGCAAGTCTGTCCTGCCTTCTTGTCATATTGTGTGACAAGCAGCAACAAACTCTTGCAAAACACATCATCCACGTCCTGCAATAGGTCATCAGTCACGAGAGGAAAGTCCGAAACCGCAGTTTCATTGGGAAATTCCACTTGTCGTATTATCTGCCTCTTACTATTAGTGATCTGAAATTCATGGCTGGAAAATGGCGGTGGATGAATCTGCCCGATCTGACGGACAGGTACTACTCTGGGCTGCCAAACGGCGTCGATGCCTCCGCAATCTGGTTCGGATGCCATCGTTGAGCAAACTGAGACTGCTCGTGTCTGACCAGGTGGGACATCCGAAAGTCGAAACACTTCGTCTGCCGCCATTGAAGTGTCGGTGACGTTTACATCGCCACCAGCCACAACGACTCGGGAACTGCCTGGGTTCACAACCTCGGAGTCACGACCCATCTCTAACGAAGAGTCGAACGAAACCTCATCACAAATGTTGTAACTCTTCTCGCCTTCTTCGGTAGCACGAAGCCTCTTTTCGCAATCTTGATCGTCAGCGTACGGAACTGGTGAAACAAGCTCCTCAGATTCATCTTCTGAAAGTGACGTAATACTTTCTGTATCTGACGCATCTGACGGCAGTGGACTGGGAGGAAACTCTTTATACTCATATTCAGACAGCCACACGCTATCATCTTTGAATTGGCCATTGAAATTTGCTTCGTTTTCCACGGTTTCATAGTCGGTGAGGAACGACCGACTCCTACTAACAACTTCACTCAAAATGCTGGAATCTGACGAAGCAATCGGATCGGAGCAAAAGCAGCTGCACAAAGAGTCATCATCCGGCTTGTCTTGCTCGGCCTGAGCAGATGCGATCTGTGGACCTTGAACGCCCTTTAAGAATATATGATGTTCGTCTGCGTTCGCAAAGTTATTTATGATCGAATCCCTGCCGCTTCGACCTCGAGCCGTGGACACCAAGTCTAGGTCATGACTTGTTGACAGCATTTTAGCTTCGTCGCTGCCATCGAAGTCGACTGGATCTTCTTCTCTGTCGTTCGTAACCGTGTTCTGTTCGTCGCTAGACACAATGCGGTCCTTTGCGTGATGCTGAGGCTGATGGTACTCAGAAGGTCGTACAGGCAGAACTTGTCTGGTGAGAGGAGACTGGTCCGCCCACCTGCTTCTCCTAACATATCCGTCGGAGAGACTCCTCGTCTCACTGCGTGATCCGAACAGGGAAAGTTGCGGCCCCGGCATTCCAAACCCAGCAGATCTGACGTCCTTTCGCGCTGTCAGGCCTGATCTCAATTTTGAGACATCAATTACCTATAAACTGGTGTTAGCGCTGTCAGGCATATTTTACTGGAATGCGAACCAGGTTTCTCAGATGAGGCTCTTTGGCGACGGTCGACCAACTTGTCGCATAAGCAGACCTGACACATGTGTGGGCAGTAAGCACTGCTAGATCCTAAAACGACCTGGTTATTTCATTGTTTCTGAAATGAATGCAATATAACAAACCCAATTATGTCTCGCCTTCACGACAGTAGTAGTGTTTGCAATTAGGTATCTTATTGAAGAGGTGACAGCCCCAATCGGCGTCAGCGTCCTGGAGTTAGTAAGCTCAGGTTTCAAGTTCACTTGCATGAATGATTTCCTTGCACGCGTAAAAATTTCTGCCTGTTCACGCAATTAGCTATGCCCAAAGCTCTCCAAAAAAAAAGGTACCATTTTCAGGTTAGCTGCAGCGATCTCCTTGTCAAAGTTGCGCAGATTTGGTTGAGTGGAGATTTCGATTTTGTCCCTGGCCTCAGCCGGATCATTTTGAGCCTGAACGATATCAATTAGGACCTCGTCTCCAGTTGTTGATGGGGAAGATGGCGCATTCGATTCGTCCGAAACTACCTGCGCAGCATATCTGACCGACGGAAGTTTGTCCAGCCGCTGCAGTTTTGATAAATCGGAGACAACGGTATCATGGGGCCTGTCAAGGGTCCCATGGCACACAATGCCTGAATCTGTGGATGGAGTTACTGGGAGCAATGGAGGAGATTGTTTTCGCACTGACGACGAAAACAGCCGAACTGGCGTTACGGTTGGTAGCCGTGCTTCCAGATTTGTACCGGAATTCACAAAATGCAACTCAGAATTTGTAACATCCAGGGTAGGGAAATGTGATCTAAGCAACGGTATGGATTCCTGTGCAGGAATGGTTAACCAATTAACGCGGAACTATCACAAACATAAGGCCAGTACATTGTTGCCGGTCACATTTGGACTTACTGGGGTCATCGGTTGCGCTGCTGTCAACATTAAAGGGCGCTTCAATTCCTTTGCAATGATCAGTTACTAATTATAATAGCACTTATGATCAAATTCTATTACCTCCTGAATGCGAGCAAGCAGATAAAGCGTGATCAGAGCATCCTTTCTCGCAGACCCACAGAGCGGCTTGCCCGGAGTGCGTCCTGGCAGTCGAATGGCAAGAGGGGGGTCACCAAGCGATTGACTTCGACGCAGACGCTTCGGCGATAGGGCGTTGATTACAGCTTCGACGCCCTTTCTGGCATATCCCTAAACCGCATCATAAGGATACAGCGTTGGTAATATTATTTAAAAAGACTCACGAAATATGATGCTCGTAAGGTATTGGTTGGCGAGAGACCGGCTACCAACTTAAGTGTACTGGAAAGCGGAATTAGCCTAGAGGGCAAGTCTGTCTTGGTAATATCTGACAGCAATTCGGCTGTCAGTCTGTTCCAGATGGTCTTTGGCGTTAGATTGGCATTTGAGGTTTGACTCTCGCAATGGTTTTTCGCTTTGCTTAGTCTGTCCCCGGTCGATCCCTCAAATTGTCGACTGAGACATCGTAGTCCAAGGCGGACGGTTCTCTTTGCCCTGTTAAAAAAAATTGACAGATTGTAATGCGAACGTACTTACGATAATTGACGCCTTTGTGCGGTGATTATTGGCAGTCTTGCAATATTTCTGTGCCTCAGAAATTAAAGAAAAGATGTATAAAATGTGGACGACTTTGAGTGTATGGCGAGCTCGTCCAAATCTGTTCGGCGTGTGTGAAACTGTAGGAGTGAAAATCGAACACAACGCCTGGGCGGCTTTCGACGGTCTGGCAGAGCGATCTTCGTCATGTGATTGCTGACGTGTTAATCGAATCTTACCGACACCAGTATCACATTGTGATTCGATGGTGGCAACAGGTCTAGCTTCTTCCACAACTTCTAGTATAATGCCGCCAGCTGGTGATGTGGGACCATGGATTTCACCAGATAGGAAGTGACGCGAATTAGACCTACCACTGGCAACGACTTGAGACCTGACGAGATGTTTCTCTGAGCCAGCCGTGTTTTCGGTTGTCAACTTATCTATCATGTCAAAGTCAACAGAACTGGTGGACGCTGGATTGTGCTTGTCACCTTGATGGACTGTGGTGACCTTGGGCATACTAACTCCATCCTTGGGAAGGTCTAACGAATCTTCGAAAGCCTTGTCTTTGTCGCATGTGGTTGTGGTCACATCGCCAGTCCTCGAGGGAACAATCTCAGTAGGCGTTGGAGCCCGTGGCATATTCTCTTGTTCTGTCGGCGCGAGTTTGCCGTGATTATCATCTGATGATTTGGGCAGTGGAAATGATCCCAAGGCGTTCTGATGAACCTGTGTCAGTGTGTGTAATGGTTTGTGAGCCGTGGTTGCTGATTCTCGCTTGGGAGTCGGCGAAACGGGCGGCGAAACGAGTGATGTCGTGCTGACATTCTATAACGGTCAGTATTGTCGCAAATGTACAAAGGAAACAGATTTGTGCACACAAGAAAACGTATCGGCGCAGGCGATGACGAACTAGGCGGGGGTTTACTGTCGGGGGTCGTAGTAGAATGTAGTCTCGAGGCAGCTACCATGGTCTTCACTTTGGTGAACTTGAAAATATTACATTAGGGTGACCATAATGCGGTGCGTGAAATAAATTTCACTTACGAGCTCGGCGCGTTTTCTAGCAATGGGAGTACCATTCACCAATGCCACAAAGGCGGGAGAAGGCGTCGCGCTTAGCTTAACTTGGTGGAAGAAAAGTGTGAGTACAGGCAAGTAGAAACTCCGGAGGGGAACGTACCATTAGTTTGTCGAATATCAGAGCGACTCTCACAGAAAGATGTGCGATCCATCGTTACCAAGCAGCAATCTGAGGGAATTTGAGAACTTTAACATAGCAGGAGAAAGTCGTGAGATTACTCTTCCTGCTGAAGGTCCAAGGAATGCCAGAACGGACCGTGACAGGAAACTTGGTGTGTAGGCCATGTTCAGAATCTAAACATAAATCAACGCGCCCGATTTTGCATTTTCAAAATCTGGGTCAAAATTTAGGAGTTTTTACCCTTACCCTCCACTGTTCTTATTTTAATTTTTGCTGTCACCTGCGATAACTGTCCCCACTACAATGGTCGATATTTTGGATTTGGGTCATTGTTTTGTGTTTTTTGTCACCTCACTAATTCTCACTCCAGGTCTATCATATTATGTACAAACATTTCCCTCCAAGCACTAATTCTACAAGCCGTCCTTGGCGAATGCTACCTCCTTAGGAAGCAAAAAGGTGACGCAGTACATGCCCTTAGTCGGAGCGACTGCTCTGACAAAGTGAGACGAAAGAGCAGAAAGCGGGATATCGAACCCTAGGGCTGAAGCGATGCGCTGGAGACAGTAATTAGTTGAAGTCAGAAACGGAAACGTAATGAGCTGTCGATGACGTATAATGTATAGGATGATGAATCACGGGCTAGCCGAGCTAGATTCACGGACGTCAAAGCCTCTTCACAATCGCCTTGTTCCTGCGGCCGGCTGCCACGGCCACAACTGAGCTAACTAATAATGTGCTAGCCAGTCCAGCTTTTAGACATATGCGACCAAGCAACGTAATTATTGGAGGCCACCCAGGTACAAGACCCTTGCACAGCCGAGCATAGGCAGGATGGCGTGTGGCAGGCAGCTTTGCCCTATCTGGACTAGCCCGTGCAGCCATTCTCTAGGTGTGACTCGTAGCCATTACACCAAAATTAAAGGAAGTTGACTCACCTGTCTAAGTGCCGAGTGCACCTCGTCGTCCGAAGGCTTGGACTCGTTGGGATCGGACTTATGGAAGCAATGGACGTGAATGTACGGCAGCTTCGTGTCGTCGTCATAGTCGTCGTCGTCCGCGTGGAGGCCCCTAAACGCGTCTAACCATTTGTCAGCGAAGGTTTTAACTATTCCCAATAAGGCTAGTGCGAGGTACGCCGAACCCTATCCGTTTTAGTGACCCCCTGTTGGCTTGCGTAACCCTAGCCACGAGGCAATGTGGCCGCCACGCATTCTGATTGCGCAACTGCGCGTGGCAGATCCCAACTCTCTTCCTCGAGCAATCCACAAGTCGTATTTGTTGGCGGGCTGGCTGCCCCGGTTCCGTCAAAGCACAAAAGGCGGCTTTGTCGCCTCTTTGTCCTCCGAGGCAATTCTTCTCAGACAGCACTTGGAGCCGTCTACAATTCTCTCGTCTCCCCAATACCTCCGGTCGTCCAGCTTTTCGCGAACAAAGAGCTAAAGTTGTCTGGCGTTCTGGCCCTCTGCATACACTTACCCCGGCCTTTATCGCAACCAATATTCACGGCATTGCGATTTCAATCCTCTCGCGTGTTACAGCGTCTCGCGGTAATCCAATATCCAGCCAATTCGAACAATCAAACAAAATAGAGCCTACCTAAGAAAGTGATCGCAGAATCTGGCAAGTTCATAACATAGTGCGAATACCGAGACGGAATCTGAATAACCTCGATCTTGCGTTTCCCATCATCATCTTTGGCGTGTCGCGACCGCGCAGGAATCACCAGCGTCTTCTTCGTCTCTGCCAGGCTCTTGAGTTCCCGCCGCGATATCCGAATAAATTCCCTTCCGTCAAGATTATAAGGAATCACAGTCTTCTCCACCTGGATCAAGTCTGTTAGCCAAGATTACACGCAATATGTTAGATATCGCCAATGTCGTCACCGTCATTCGGTTAAGTGTTTTCCAAATATTCATCAGCAAAGAGAGGAAAGACCGGAAACGCAAGAGACGGCACACTCTAGGAACGATCCGAAAGGGAGCTGTCTCGCACGAAATCCGGGCCGCATGACCGACATCGACAAAAGAGGTATGTCCCTACTTACTTTGTTGAGCTTGATGTTGTGAACCATACTGTCAAAACTATTCTTGTTCAAGTCATTCGCTAACACAATCACGTTGCGTTTTCCAGCCGGCACAGCAAATGGACCAACACCCGCAAACACATCGCACACCGCCTCGCCAGGTTTAAATGTCGAAATCAGTCTGTCATGCTCAGTGTGCAAACGCGAATTCCAGTATACCTTGGAGAAATCGAATTGGAATCGGCAATTCGACTCGTGTTGTTCGACGTTAAAATCTGGCTCGCCGGCAAGAACTTCCATTTCAAACGTGCGAAATACTGTGTCGATGGAGTCAAGCTTATTCACAACCGTTCGCACTTTGGGATTCTTGTCTAGAACTATTTGACCGATGATGCGCTTGTACGGTAAATATTCATCGCGGAGATTCATATGTGCTTTAAAAAAAATTGCGTTAGTTTGTGGGTGCATAAAATATGTGTATACAGAGCAATCATAGGTATTGTAAATGCATTTAGGAGTTCCCTGGCTATTTGAATGTTTCAAGTTGAAAGTCGTGGTATTGTATTAGAATATGTGAATTCACAGCACAGCACAGCACGTTACAGCGGATAATAGCACCCAACCACTTACCGATATGGCCTGTCATCGTAAATCCGGACGGGACTTCATCTAAAAGATCAGCAGGAAGAATCGCCATTAATATTTCGTCTGGTATTATGTCAGTGAAATGCTGCTAAAGCACTCAGATGATTATCGGAATAGTATCATTTACCTGCTCTCCAAAAATCATAGTCGAGCTCCAGGGTATAAGGACGAATCTCAACTTCCTGTTTGCCTTTTAGGAACGATCTCAACTCTTCGCTCATACCGCTTAGATCTAAAATTATTAACTTAGCCACAAACCCTTCGCATTCTTGTCGAACTTGCAAACAGAACACTACATACCAAGTTTAATATCGGGCCGCAGCAACAACAAAATATCTGTCTCCTTCTTTCCTCCATCGTCCTTCTCCACCTTGACAATATTCGATACCGAATGAAGCAATAATAGATCGTTCTTGAATTGCTTCCTGTATATAGGTAGCTCACGAGGCTGGTCTATCTTAAGACCAGTCAGCTCCACCTGCACGGTGAGCAGGGACTTGTCGAGCGTGTCCGGCACTTCGCTTGGCGAAATTCTATTGACAGGTGGGCTTGGGTGAAAATTCTCTTCATCATTTGGGGAGCTCATCTTGGAGCAAGTCGCAAGTGCGATCCGACGGCTTAACAGTTTTGGCAAATAAGTTGAACTCTTTAGTGCCAAGCAAGGAAGTACCGAGGCTTGGCAGTGACCTGGGCGTCTATAATGTTGATGTCTTGTAAATCTTTGTTGCCTCAGTAATCTGTCGAGTTGATAGTGAGATAGCCGATTGGTCGTCGTAATGTACTTTCGCGTTTGTAGCAATAGCGATGAACGACAAAATCCCATAAAGATAGCGCCAAACCCCGCTCGTATTCGTGCCGCGATGAATGCTATTTTCCAGGAAATACCGATCGTGGCCCCAATCTGTAGTCGAACTGGGCAGAGGCGAAGCAATAAAAGAAGTTGCCAAAGCATTAGCGGAATCTTGCAGGGGAATTTTAAAGACGTAGTTAGTTTGTCGTTAGTCAGGGGGTGATTTTTGCACAGTGGCACATCGTTAGGCGCATCTAGCACAGTCGACTGCTTAAGTTATAGGAAATATATTTATAGATATATAATTATGCCACACTCCACACAAAACAAGCTACTTTTCTATTCAAATATCAGATCCTGACATATTTGGCAGAACCCTATCGTATTACTGACACGCGGGAAAGTTCTTATGTGCCACTTCGCGCAAAATAGAACTGGAGCAGATTTCTAAATTGACGAGTTTTGATTGTCACGAATTACAATCAGGAACGTGTCCGGACAGGCCTGCTGTGAAATATATGCTGCCAATAGAATCACATTCCACTATAAATACAATAGTCGACATTTATGCCATATGCCAGAATCTGTTATACAAAATTATTGACATGTTCATCGTGAACATAAATCCAATGGTCCCTCCAAACTGATGCACGACTAGCTAACGCATAAGAAAACACAGGAATAATCGAACTACCTACTCGAGCTTTCCTTGTTTTATAACAAATCCTTCTAGCGCGGCCAACATCGCATACAGTCTGTTCTCGGCCTCATCGAACACAAGCGATCGGTCCGAGTAAAATACCTCATCGGATACCTCCTCCGGTTTCCGGGGCAGGCAATGCATGAACTTCCATGTATCCTTTGCGCCGCCTTTGCTTGCCATCTTCGCAGTGACTTGGAACCCAGCGAATTGCTGGAGGCGAAGTTGCTTCTCAGATTCTTGGCCCATGGAAACCCAAGTATCAGTAACAATAACGTCCGCGTTTTTTACCGCAGCGAGAGGATCATGTCCAACCTCGATAGTCACTCCAGAAGCGCTCGCAGTTTCCCGAATATTTGCAAACACACTACTGTCGACAGAATACGCAGAAGGGGTGGCGACAGACACGTTAATGCCAGTCATTGCACATGCGGTCGCAAGATCGTTGAGCACATTATTTGCGTCACCGACCCATGCCAGTTTCAGGCCCGGTAAGTTCTTGAAGGATTCCTTGATAGTCAGGACGTCGGCAATTGCTTGCAGCGGATGATATGTGTCACACAATGCGTTGATCACCGGGACCGAAGATGCCACAGACAAGTCAACAATGTCAGAATGTGGGCCGACCCGCGCGACTATGCCCGACGTCATGGACGAGATCACACGAGAGGTGTCGTAGGCCGACTCGTTGACACCTAATTGGATGTCGTCTTTGCCGAGGAACATAGGGTGTCCGCCAAAATAGTTAATCGCAACCTCGGACGAGACACGAGTGCGTGTGCTTCGTTTGGAGAACAATAGTGCGATCGTGTGACCCAATAAGGGTAGTTTATTACTTGGTGTCGAAAACGAGTCTGCCTTAATCAGGCGTCTGTAATGTGCGGCTGTGTCTATGAGGTAGCCCAATTCACCCGGACTTAGGCTTGAGATAGAAAGTAGATGCCGGACCTTTGATGCTGGCTTAGATCCTACAGCTACGGTGGAAAAGCGAGCGCAATTACTAGACAATGCCCGGATCGAGGTCTTCAGCGACTGTGCCATGGCGCGGGATCACGGAGTGGAGATGGTCTGAATGAAGTGGGTGTATAATTCGTACGTAGAGCTAGGTACGAAATGTTGGACAGATGAAGACCAGGCAAATAGAGTGTCGGAAACTGGAAGGCCGCAATTGACCACCCACGGGAAGGACTTTTCTGTGGTAATAATGTGTGTGATGTTTGTCGAAATAAAAACTCGCAGCCCATCGCTCCTTGATTTGATCACCTAACCCTGAATTGTGAGTAATAACTCGTAGGTTGGTGTTTGATCATCGCAATTATGTAATTCATTTTTAATGATTTCATGCTTATTTTATTAATGGTGAACGCGCGTCGCGTCTGAAAGCTCCTGCTATGGGAAAGATCACCATGACGCGCGCTACCGAAAGCACGTCGGATCATGATCTGTCATTGTCAAGCTAACTGGTGGAAGCGCAGGGCAAGAGCACATCACAGTGTGCAATACTGCAAAAGGTCGACAGGGGCCGATCCAATGTGGACGTTGGGTTCGTTTTCCCGAGGACGGGCACGAACCAGTCTAGTATGATTCGCAGCATATAGAGATGGATCTTTATTAATAGCGCCAGAGTCAATTTCGGTTGCAATTAAACGTTTGCAGTAGTTGCCAACACAGAGTTTGTCCAAATACCTATTCCAGATACAATCCATTCCAAAATAAGCAGAATAGTAGTAGCCCACACCGTCCCGAACAGCATTAGGTGCAGGTTTAGGTCTAATTTCGCATCAACGTACCCAGAACAAAATCAATCAGAAGTACTTCTTTCAAATGCTAATCTGGGGATGCGGTAAAATGCTGGACAGGCAATAAGCATCTCTCGCAATTTTAGTCACGTGACATATTTTTAGGGGAGAGGGGATATTACGTTCTTCCTCTTTCTTTTGACGACTTCTTCCTCTCATTTGCATCACACAGCACCCATACAGTATTGTGTCATTCCGTACACTGTGCATAGTTGAACCTGTACACAAATGACGAGACTGGCGTCTGAGGCTCGCAGTTCTGCGGATATGGAGCGCTCTTCAAGCTCCAGGACGCCACTACTAATCGACATACCCCGCGACTCCCCTCCGCCGTACGCAAACGAGTCACCAAAAGCAACAGATTCCTCTACGCTCCTCGTCCATACACCATACTCGCCCGGATACTACGACGAAGACATCAACGAATCATACTTCCAGCAGGGGTACGCACGGAAGCGTCCGTTTATTCGGCGTGCATTGTCATGCATCAAATGGCCGATCATTATCTCCACCCTTATTGCCCTCTGCATATGTACTTCTCTTTTGACCAGCCATCTCGTCAAAGTAAAGGCGCCAGAGTTGTACGCCAAGCAGGCGCTTAACCTTAACGTTTCATCCGTGACTGTCGAAAACTTATCATCGGACGGACTACAGGCTCATGTCGTTGGTGAAGTGTCGTTCGATTCATCGCGCGTAGAGGACAAGCTGACACGCATATTTGGGCGTATTGCCACGACAATTATGCGCAAGGCTGAGATCGAGGATACCTACTTGTTTATCTCACACGTGGGTGAGGATGGTAAACTTCATGTCGTTGGCCGCGCAACGGTACCCAATATCGTCGTCGATATTAGAGACAACCGTGTCACGCCGATCGACTTTATCAGCACAGTTGAGGATATTGCGTCGGCGGAAGAGGTTGCAAAATTAATACAGGAATACTTACTGGGGAAGCTACAGAATGCCGTATTCCGAGGAGACGTGGACATGCCGCTGCGATCGGGTATATTGCCTCTTGGAACGCACCATGTTTCGCATGATGTCAAGTTACAAGGTGAATATCTCTTCTGCTATTCTACTTGCAGAGCATCACATGAAGCTATATTGTACGAGCTCGTCAATTTACTCATGTATTGTTGATTAAATAGTGTAAATGATTGGTGCTGCGGGAGGATTACAAGAACTTCTTATGCGTTAGTATGAGTGGATTGGACCAAGCTGACATTCTGACTTTGCAGAAGCGATTGGAGGTTCTATTCCGTTCACGGTTTCCGAGTTCAAATTGTCGGAGGCTCCTGAAAAACAAGGCATCCAGGTTCGAGTTGCTGCAAGTGCCCGTAATCCATACCCTGTGCATGTCAACCTTCCCGGTCTCGACTGGATCATCGAAGCTGCGGCCTGCGAGCCGAGCCAAATTGTCAGTCTAGCGGCAGCGCATTCTGAATCCCTTCTCGTCCGTCCAAAAGATCTTGTGGATTTGAAGGTTACGTCGCAGATTGCGAGCATTCCGCGCCCTTTCACCAAACCTTGCCCTAAAGATGACGCAGATTCGTCATCGATAGACCGATATCTTCAGCAGTATCTCGCCGGTGAGACGATCACAGTGTACGTACGGGGCAAGCCGTCCCAGAAAATTCCAGACTTCCCACCATGGGTCGCTGAACTTTTCGAGGTAGTCTCTATCCCGGTTCCTGTACCCGGTCGTAAAGGCGAGGATGGCGGCACAGACAAGATGGTAAAGTCCTTCGGTTTGAGTCGTGTCAAGATTACGATGCCACCTCGAGGTGATGGGCCCGCATTGCCACATATATCGGCACTTGTGAACGCTGTTATTGAATTGCCTAAAGAACTGGATTTCTCAATATCAATTGACAAGCTTCGAGGATGGTCCGACATGTACTATCAGGGTGACAGATTCGGTGTTCTTGTGATTTCAGAGTGGACACCGGCGAAGAGTTTTTACACATCGGAGGGATATATTCAGGTTGTAGCCGAAATTACAGATGTGCCGATCGAGATCACCGATCAGGCTGTGTTCAAGAAACTTGCGCAGAAACTATTCTTCGCCGGCGAGGCAGACGTTGACGTGAAGGGAGCAATTGACGTGGTGCTTGATATGCCGGTTGGGGAATTTACTGTTCGCAATATGCCTGTAAAGGGTTCTGTTACTCTTTCGGGATATCCAACGGTGGCGAAATTATCTGCACTGGATGAAAAGACTAGTATGATTAGTACAGTTTGGAATGAGTTTATCGGTGATAGTTCAACAAATGTCCACGACCAAGGTTGGCGTGAGGCAGAAAGAGAGTCTCGATTCCAGCGGGAGGATGCTAAGAATGGGGCTAACACGGAGGGCGATGAGAGACTTAGTCACAGTCAGAGCAAACTGGCTAATGGTCAAGGAGGGACCACCGTCACGCTCCATGGCAGTTCAGTCTCGGTTGACGAATCCGATCTCTTGTCTGTGTTCCCTTGGACTCTGAACATCCCGGAGATATGGGAGTTACTCGCTCAGAGCCCGAATCCTGATGTTTTAAGCGTCTGCACTCAAGTTTTTGACGATCAAAGTGCGACAGAAAGATATATTATCGCCTATTGCGAATGAAGTCAATTTACAAACCGACGGGATTTGATTAGTCGACACAGGAAATTTTACGAGGAGGAGATATTGGAGAGATTTTCTGAGTAACGAGAAGCCCACACTGAAGGGAGATGACCAACTAATTTCGCGGACGTTCTCATCTGATCTAGCAGCAGTCACAGCCGGACAAACGAGGTAGCGGCTTGTAATACGCATTTGTCGAACTGAAAACGGCTGGCGGCACATAGATGGAGAACCCAAGGTTGGATCAGGATGGCTATGCTTGGTTTTATTGATAGGTTTTCAGATATTCCGGTTTGCGTGCGGTATTTTATGTATTTTTGAGTTCTTGCTCTTTCAGTAGTAATGGCGTTCTCGAGCGATGATGGCATGAGAAATATGTATAACTTAGCTGGAATATGGGGATAACGGTGGCAAATCTTTTGGAGGAAGGGGATTTCTTGCTTTTGCTTTGTTACACAGTACAAACACTAACACTTATGGTATTGGGTTTAATGCATAATTATTATATATACATATTATTCCGTTGTGATTAGATTCTTTCATGTGATCGGGCAGTGCTGAAATTTAGCCACCGTAAATTGCAGTAAGATATATTTTACGACCAAGCAATGCCAGGGATCCTACGACAAGCCCGGTGGATGAAAACAGAAGTTCTTGGAATGCCCAGCAGAGATTCGAGTAATTTGTCAAGATGGCCAAAATATCTTTTCCCACCGTGACATCTAAATGACAACCTTCTTGTGTCATCAGCAAGAAATATATATATAGACAAGGATAATTCACTGTAAAACCAAAATTGAAATGGTAGTTTGTGTATGCTTCCTTAAGCCAGCATAGGTCAAATTGGATTCGGGATAGAAAACATGCAATCTGGGTGTCACCCTTTGAAATGATTGAAATGATCATTATACATGCATTATTAATTCATACTGTCGTAATCAATGACAAGACGGAATACTGTACATATCATGGAACAAACATATATCTCAGTATCTCACAACAAAAGGACTAATCCAACAAAATAAGTACAAAAACACCTTTAAAACTTTTTTAAAACCGTATAAACACATGTACACGCCCTTCGAAGCTTCCCATGAGTGAGATATTCGTACAAAAGCTAGATCCCAAAACCCCAAAACTCTAGAAACCAAAACCGTTTAAAAAATAGCAAACCGTCGCAGAAAATGCCGATGGAAATGTAGACTTCGATCCCGTCACATTTGAAGACCAAGACCAGTTACAACCAAGAGATTAATGACCACCGTACCGGCTTCATAGCGTGATCCTGCGCGCATTCTATAATTATTCTAAAATATATGTATAGTGATATTCCTTTATCATCGGAGCGGCTTGCTTTTCATTCCTGGTCCGAGCTGCAAGACGACAAAATACCTGGAGGTAGTGGACAAGCAAACTCAAATCTCCTTGATCTCTTTCAAATGGATCAGATGTTTATCAAGAATATCGAGCAAATTCTCCTTTGTGAATGGTTTGGCAAGGATATCGTTCATGCCATGTGAATAATATGCGATGACGTCGTTACCAGAAACATTGCCCGTCATGGCAATTATGGGGGTAAGAGGATCAAACTGCCGGATGAGTGAGGCCGCGCTGACGCCATCAAGGTTAGGCATAACGATATCCATTAGCACTATGTCATACTTTGACATATTCATTTTGTTGACGGCTGCGAGCCCGTCGACGGCAACATCGGCTTCGCATCCAAAGATCTGCAGGAACTTGCTACTAACTCGACGACTGGTGGCGTCGTCTTCAACCAGCAATACCTTAGGCGGAACTGCCCAATTGTTAGAATATGTCGGCGCAGAAGGCGATTTGGACGATCGGCTATAATCCATACGCGTGCTCTTGTCGATATCCATCAATGAATCTTGATCAGCCATGTTGTCATTTCCAGAGGCGCTCGTCTCTTCCGACTGTGACTGAGGCATATGTTCGGCCAGTTTCCGCGGCCGGTCTTCCTTCAGGAATTGTTGCTGCTGCATGTACAACTGCGATGACGTCGATGAGCAGACGACTTGCACGCGTTTGGCCAGCTCATTAAGATAGTCTAGATTCGGTTCCTGCCGGAGTACCCTCATATTCTGAAAATCATCTTGCCGGCCCATCATGGCAGCAGAACGGTTGAAATCCACGTCGGGCGCACCTTGGTACCGACTCTGTGGGGTGCTTGCTTGCGCAGGCACAGATTGTAAGTAAGAGAGCATGCTTCGTATAAGCTCGTCTCTTGCTTCGTTCGACCGTTGCATCGTGATCATGCTGTTTAGTGTATTCTCGTAATTCATAGTCAATGTCTCGATATGTTTTGTTAGCAATGCCTGTGTGGATTTAAGGTACTCGACCTCGCTTTCTAGTTTGCTGACCAGCTCCGAGCTGCCTTCCTCCGCTTGCTGTGTCCTCCGCGGTGCCGGAGCTTTTCGTTTGATATTGTCCAGCTGGGTCTTATTGTGCAACTGAAAATCCGGGTGCTTGAATTCCCAGGCCTTTGGTCTGTTAGTATCCAAACCTTCGAACAAATTAAATTTGTGCACTTACAGTATCCCCGTAAGGGCAGATGCCGCCTTCATCAGTAGTCCTGACTTTGTGGAAATCGTACTTGTTAAGTTGCCGAACGAAACTGGCAAAATTGCTGTGCTTGAAGTGCCGGGGCAGTATACTCTTTGTAAATTCGTTGGTCTGGAAAGGTTAGCCTCCCCCCGCTTCTGGCAACAAATTTGCTGTGCGATTCACCTCGATGACAACGAAACTATCACCCCCATCACTCCAGCGGACGATGTCGCGGTACGATGGATCTTCGAGCATCCTGACGAAAGGGTGGTTAGTTGTAGGTGGACGAGGACCAGTGCATCGCGTGCATACTTGAATAACTTTTTAACCTGCCACAGACAGCTGTTAGCAACGGCACGCGAGAACAAGCGACAGTGAAAGGTCAATCAGGACAATTGCATCCAGGTTGAAGAAATACAGGGAAAACACCTACAAAGTCGCTTGAAGAACCGGCCGAGGAACCGCTGCCTGTGGAAGCAGAGGCGCCGACGACGGCGGCGGCGGCGGCCGAAGTGGACATTATTGGATAGGATTCTGACATATGGCCGTCAATGTGTCAGGATCAAGGTGTGCGGTTTCGAGGAGGGGTGGCGCAAAAATCGCAAGTCAGAATTCTGATAGAAAACGAAACGAAGAGGAAGATATCTAGGTTGGTGCAGGACGGTGGCATTGGTATGATCTCATTTGAGGGAGGCAAAAAAAGCTCGATACGAGTTGTAGCCCGAGTACAAAACTTGCAGAATTGTAGTACGACTACCGCGGCCGGGCAAAGGACGTACCTAATTCTTTCGTAAGGCGGCGGATCTAGATGGTGAGCTTAAAACAGCCGGGACTTAGCTAAGAAGAACTTGGTAATAGTGGCAGAAACAACGCTGCACTCGGCCACACATGCAGGATTTCGTATCGCGATCATCAGATAAAATCTTGCATCGTGACACACTCGCAAAGGTCTAGACCCACCGCCAGGCGCCGCACCACTCATCCCCTGACCCTGGCCAGCAATAAATCCGGGGACTGCTTGTAGACCGCGGGCGAAAAAGAGATTGGCATTGTCGAGAGCAAAAATGGCCCCGTCAATTGGCATAATTTGTCCAATAACAGGAGCAGTCGTCTAAATTTAGGCAATAGGCAGCAGACAGGTGGGAGATATAACGGATACGGATACGAGATGGACAATACTGATTAGTCTGGCCCTCTACTGCAGGTGATTAGTCATATCCATAGTATAATTAGCAACCAACGGCGCTCGAGGGCCTCGTACCAGTCCCTTAAGTCCAGAGCTACACTGGACCATCATGTTTTGAAGCCCAAATACTGAAGTGAGTTAGTCAACTAGCCACTAGATTCCCCGAATGCCGAACGAGCAAGAGCTTGAAGATCACATGAGCCATATCGGATATTACGCATACGTATATGGATATGGATAAAGATAACTGGCCTGGATATTAATATACCTGTGCCGATTTCCACTGTTTCCTCAGTCTTGCGAAGGTGAGCTCCAGAGCCAGTTAGCTATCTAGCTAGCTAGGGGACATTCCGCCCTCAAATAGGTAAATCCGCAAATCGTGGCTCTGTTATATATTATATGTGTTCCCCCTGACTGCCCCATTGATTCCAGGCGGCCCAACTAGATTCATATTCTCGCATTCTGGAGATTCGCATCACGTAGACTCGCCGAGTCAAACCCCTGCGGTTTTTTCTTTCGAAATATTTCAATTTTAACATAGTCCAAAAAAAAACACTAAATTAAATAACTTTTTCACTCCCCAAAAATGCACAATTTACTCCAGAATACAGTAAAATTACACGAAGACATTCATAATATCTATCTAAGCGAATGCAAATCACCAATTTAGCTTTGTAAGAACATCGAACGATCCCGTTCCCACTTTGGACAATTTCCCAACAACAAGCCGCGCGCTTGGACTATCCAAGTCGTCAATGTCCCCATTTAGTACGGCCTGTTTCAGAAAATTGAAGGTCGTCTCAAAACTCATCTTCAAAAACGGCGACGCGCTGGCTTCGACACCGTGCCGATTGAACGCCAAGTACCCACCGTCTCGGGACATCATATCCGCGATAAGTTCGAGATGACGCGCATTGACTTTGATACCATACGGCTCGAACACGTTTGCAATTTCAATCACGATAGTGTTACGCGCGGCTTCGACACCATATGTCTCAAGAACGGCTGCGATATTGTTGGATGTTATGCCGTTAACATCAATGAAGTCCTCGTGGTCCCACATGGCCTGGAAGTTGACACCTTCAGTGACTAGGCTTCGCTTGCTTGAACCCTTTGTTGGTTGCGCACGCAGACATCTGCCAATGCGCGGAATTTCGCGAACAACGAGGGCTCGGCAGACAGACTCGATGATGTTGATAACTAGCAACTTGTGATTATCGGATGGGTATTGCAACTCAAACTCGCACCATTCACCATCCTCATCGTCAAAGTCAAACCGAGTGACGTTGGGATACAGGCCGACGACCTCTTGCTGACGTTCAATCGCACGCTTGGACAATGGGCGGCGAAGATCCGTCACTGCACCGTCCTCGACATCATCGTCACCATCCTCGACAGCCTTCTCTACTTCCATCTCTTCATCGTCTTCATCATCGTCGTCGGTCTTGCCCAAGCTCTTAATAACTTCATTATCCTCATCATCAGGATCTTCATACGACGATACCTCTTTGGTTCGAGACTTGCGTTTCTCAGCTGTAGCATCACCATCGTCGTCCTCATCCTCGTCATCAGATTCGTGGTCCTTCTTCTTGTTGCCCTCGCTAGCCTTCTCGGTCAGTACCTCATCGGCGCTCTGTCTAACAGCCTTGCCGATCTGTGGCGTAGCATCAGATCCGGACGATGATACCTTCTTCTGTCGCTTGAGCTCTTTGGATATAGTGGAAGTCAACTTGGACAGTAACTTGACGACAACCGCGTGCTCGAGTGCAGCCTGTGTGATGTCGTACTCACTTTCGTACTCCTCGCGCGGATAGAACTTCACGCGGACAGTATAAGCCCGCGGAGTTGTCTCGCCGTCTGGAGTGGCACCAGTGCGCTCAGTGACAACAATCTCGTCAATCAATTCAGAAATCACGACTCTCGCCACACTCTTACAGAAATCATCCGCCTGGTCATCAGACACGTCGTCCAGCACTGGCAGTCTCATTTGTGGCGTTTTAATATTTAGACTAGCGGTCATGACAATCTCCCGCATACGTGGAATTCCAAGTGTAACATTCGCCGCGCCGTGTCCCGCGAAATGAAAAGTATTTAGCGTCATCTGTGTTGACGGCTCACCGATCGATTGACTCGCGAGAATACCAACAGCTTCACCGGGTTGAACGAGTGAGTGCATGTACTTAAGCTGCATCAATGCCTTGAACATCTTTTCAGTGATTCCGCTCTCGGAGTGCTTGCTGAAAATTGTGTCCTTCCGTGCTGCCGTATACTGGCACGTGTTAATACAATGTTCTTCTCAGATGAAACCGTGCAAAACTTACCTCGTCAAGTTTCTGCTGAAATACTTCTGACACGCTACCCAAATACGTGCTTGGCGAATATTTCGAAATAGTAGGATCATATTTATTTGATTTTAGATAATGCGGTAAGTCTGCTTCTTTCGCGGTATTCTTCCGCACCTTCTTAGAATACGACGATGCCGACGTTTCATCAACCATTCCCGCAACCTCATGGGCGGGATACTTCTGCAGCAACGAATGGAAGTTTTGCGCGCAGAAATCGAAATTCATCAAATGGCTCTCCTGAATAACTTCGATCGCATCGCCACCGTACAAGAACTGCACAAGCGAACCATCACTGTCACGGACGGTGTTGTCATACTGAGTTTGCACCCCTTCAAGCTGCTTGATCAGGCACCGTTGGAGATACCCAGATCGACTGGTCTTCACGGCCGTATCAATAAGACCCTCGCGCCCCGCCATACAATGGAAATAAAACTCCTGAGGCTTGATCCCTGAAAAGAATCGGCTGGCAATGTAACCGCCTGATTTCGCCGACGTATCAAATGCCTTAAACGAAGGTAAAGACTTGCCGCTGATCATCACGGGCACGCGTCGTCCTTCAAGTGCCTGCTGGCCCAGCATGCACATGATCTGCGATAAATTGACGTTCGAACCCTTCGCACCAGACAAAACCATAGACATGAACGAATTCTTCGGGAATGCCTTGAGCGTACCGTCGGGGATACATTTTGCAACAACTTCGGATGTTACAGCGTTGACGTACTTTTGCACGACCGCATCCATCACAGCGAGTTTCTCGTTATGTCGAAGGACTTCCTCTAATCGTCGACGTAGTTCCGGATTGTTCTCCTTCGTTTCTTCTGGAAGGTTTACGACCTCAAGTGCTGCCTTGGTCGCAACATCCTTCGCTGATGCCAGAATATCGCTACGCCATTCGTTTCCCTCCTGGGTTAATCGCAAATCGTCCATACCGCAAGTAAATCCTCGAGACTGTACGTATTTTGTGAACAGCCGTCCAAGTACACTGAGAAGTTTGCCAGCAACATTGGGACCGTAAATTTCATGAACAGAGTGCACAAAACCAAACTCGGATGCACCAAATTGAGACTTGTCTAGGATACCACAGAGGAGGTTGCCGTTCATGAACAGGACAGTGTTCTCTTGGGAACCTTCACCCCAATATTTGTTGTCCACCTTGTTCTTCGAGATCAAATTCAAACCAGGTCGATCGAGTGGCTTAATGTTGAGGAGAACGGTTGAAATAACTTGTTTACCAGTCCACATTGGTATTGGCTTGAGAATGGCAGGCGGTACAGTAAGGACTTTATTTGTGGTGGTGTGGCCATCTTCGGGTCGGATAGTGCCATAGACAAGCTGGTGGTACTGTTCCCGAGTAAACATGGTATTGTTGCTTGTCATCCACATACCAGTTACAACGTGATCCTGCACCAAACCACGGAGAGGCTTTCCCGAAGTGGGTACAAGGTACTGCGAATCCGTATTTGCCAGCATCATGGTTTCCGCACGGGCGTTTTCGTTCTGCGGGAAATGCAAATTCATTTCGTCACCGTCGAAATCGGCGTTGTAAGCATTTGTGTTGGCATAATGCAGTCGCAACGTTTTCTCGCCTTGTAGAACTTTAACTTTGTGACCCATCATTGACGCTTTGTGAAGTGTTGGCTGTCTGTTCATAACGACAACATCTTGATTGCGAATGTGACGGTACACCTTCTTGTTTGTAACAGCAGCACCAAATGATGGAGTTAGAAGCTGGTTTGCCAGCGCTGTTCTTTGCTCGGTCGTCATAGTGTGAAGAGCAATAAGAGTCCCGTCCTCATTTTCGATATGGGTAGCACCAGGCCAAAGCGTTGGACCATTGATAACAGCCTTTCTCATTTCCTGGGAATTATATGGGGTAACTGGTTCCGGATAGGTCAGCTTGACCGCGAAAACCGGAGGAATACCAATTTCGTTGGTCTCGATGTTCGGATCCGGAGATATGACCGATCTGGCGGCATAATTAACGCGCTTGCCCATCATGTGTTTTCGGAATAGGCCCTCTTTTTTCTCGAGCAATTGCTTAATCCCAGGAGGCGGTATCCTAGATGCCCCCATTGCAGTCGCCGACTTGGAGCTATCAATAAAAGCGTTGACGTCGTTCTGGATGGTGACAAAAGTATTCATCAACTGACTCAGGATCTGTCGAGCCTCCACACTATTGTCGGTCACCTTATCGTGCTTGAGTTCGTTCATGCGCTCGTTCAGATCACGGATACGCAAGGCTGACTGAAGAACACGCGATAAGAGCTCGTTTTGAACAGCCTCATGCGTCTCACCGCCGACCATAGACGGAGGGCGGAACTTGGTCGGAGGAACAGCAAGATACTGGATGAAGAACATATCGGCAGTAACAGAATCAGAATTTGCCTTGGACTGGAAGATGAGTTGAACAATGTTCTTCTCTTTTCGGAACAGTCGACGGAGGTGATTACGGATTTCAGTGGATAAGACGTATCTGCCAGATGTAGCTTTTGCCGGTTGTGGCTTGTCGTCCACGTCGTCGATATCTTCATCTTCAATACTGTCGTTATTCCCATTCTGCTTGACTTCGTCAACGTCCGTCGGCAGTGATCGTCTGTCAGCTCGATCGAACATTGCATCTTGTCTGTAACCACCCTTTAGCTTGTTATTCTTTATTTGCTTGTCCCGGAGAGCGGTCTCAAATATTTTTGAGGTGCCGTCCTTGCGGAATCCAGGAGAGAACCTAATTCCATGTCAGTATGCTTGAGACTAACATTTACTCGAATTTACTTGCATTCCACAGTTGTCACACTTTGGTCTCGACAGTAATAGTTTCATAAACTCGTGTATTAACTTCCTTCGCTCCTCGAGTACCGCGGCACTCTTATGAACTTGCCCGACTTCCTTAGCTATGGCGATCGCGTCGCTCACAAACTTTGCTCGTCTGCGGATAAGTTCTTTCTCATTTAGATTCCGCTGCTTATCAGTATCTTTCTTCTTGCTCGGCGACGTCGAGCTGTTGGCTGAAGTAAGCTTGTTATCCTCAAGAGCTTCCGCAATCTCATCATCGCCATCATCAATCACATCGTCGGCACGGATCTCGTCCAGCATTTCGCATTCCTTGAGCAGACTATACTGAAGCAGACGGAGTTTGCATTCATATCGGTGAATTTCGAGATGGTTGAGTCGAAAAGAGTAACAGTACAAACATGCGCTTCTGATCAGAATGTACATCTGACTGAAGAACAATGTGTTATATACTGGAATAGGAAGTTCTATATGGCCTATATGTCCGGGACAGAATCTAGCATCCAGTCTACAGGTAGCACATCTGTCACAATTTGTTAGGTCTAACCTGGCTCCAATAATAATATAACTAAAACGTACGGCGTTTTGTCATAAGCCCCAAGGGCCAAATCATATAAGCCTCCGGAAATCGGATGACCCAGACTATCAAAGACCTGGGGATGGGTAATCTGCTTGACCGATAGACTTTTGACATCGCGGGCGGTGAAGTAACCGAACTCAACCTCGGTGATTTCGGAGCCGACAGGCCTTGAGATATTCATTGTGCCTGTAGTTTCGGCCGAGCACCCTAATTGAATGCCGTATGCTGATGATTACGAATGAGAGTAACAAAAGCAAGTTAGCTGGAGGAATTTTTTATTATACTGACTGGTATTGGGAGAAAAAATTGGGGCCGGGTAAAAACTTCTATCAGGGGCTTGCGCGCGGCAGCGGATCACAGAATTTATTTTGGCCAATCATGCGTTACTAGCCTTTCCTTCTACAGTATATAGTATCGAGCTGTACCTGCGCAACATATTCTCGTTGGTGTAGATTAATGAATTGGTTATGCGTTTTATGGCTTTGCGGTGGGACATTCGAGGGCGTCCACTTAAGAATACTTGCCGCGATGTAGCAGCTGCCGAGTTTTGGATGCCCATAATAAATGCCCTCGACTCCCCGCCGTTCTATACCTGTCGGCCGTTAGACAATAATTCCTTGAGATTTTAGACCGCTAAAGATATGAATTCCAGGTTGTTCTACGGATTGGCACAATAGGGAGCTGGTGGTAACGTAGTAAATCCTCGATATATTATAACGAATTAATTTGGCTATTTGGCTATCGATTTCAGTTCGCCCTATCCTGGGGTCGTTATATAAAAACCCATTGTAAGACTTAATTCAGAGTCGCGTGGGATTCGTTATATATAACCAAATTAGCTATTGTCCACTCACTCCGTGGCTGCAGCGTCAGGGTTTTAATTGCTGGTTCGGCGCTGCGGCCATAGCAGCGACGCCGTTTGCACTAGAGAAAACTCCCCTTTCTAAACTTACAGTTCAGAGGCCAAAGAACGACAGCACAACCTGCCCAAAAAATATCACCACGCTAATCAATCGAATTGCGTTCTACATCCATTCTCTCAAGTCGCGAACAATTCAGTTGAGCTCTGCGTCGGCACAATGCAGATGCTGACGAAGGTGAGTTCTCTTTCATAGCGACGTGTGGGTGCCAGTAAAGAGTTGGAGACGCACTTGGGGTACCTGGGAAATGCAGATAGATGAGTCTCATGCCGACACGTCCCCATTGAGTTTGACCGATCGAATTTGAACTGCGATTGAATTCGATTTAATGCGTACTCTGACGAGATGAGTCGTCTTGGGGTGTACTGGCAAACTACATGGATTCTTCGCAGGCGACGTGTCTTTATGCTGAGGGACATGCACTTGTCCGTCAGCTGCATCTCCGGCCCAACGTCACACGTCGTACATATCGCCAGCTGGCTAGAAAAACGTTCTAACGCGATTATTATGGTAGTTTGAATCAAAATCGTCGCGTGCGAAGGGAGTCGCGTTCCATCCGAAGCGGTAATTTGAACCTTTTGCGCTTTCAAGATTTCAGATACTGAACAAATCAATTAGACCATGGATTCTTGTTTCTCTTTACTCATCGACTATTCAGCTTTGGGATTATCGAATGGGTACATTGATCGATCGGTTCGAGGAGCATGATGGTCCCGTTCGAGGTATCGATTTTCACAACACACAGCCGCTGTTCGTTTCCGGAGCCGATGACTACAAAATAAAAGTATGGTCACTCCAGACTCGAAGATGTCTTTTTACGCTGACTGGTCAGTACTTATTGATGATTGTCCCGATGAATTGACTGCTGACGCAACAAGGATAGGTCATTTGGATTATCTTCGAACTGTTTTCTTCCATCACGAACTCCCATGGATTATTTCGGCATCTGATGACCAAACTATCCGAATTTGGAACTGGCAGAATCGATCACAGATAGCCTGTTTGACTGGTCACAATCACTACGCAATGTGCGCGCAATTCCATCCGAAGGACGATCTAATTGTCTCGGCATCTCTTGACCAAACGGTGCGAGTGTGGGATATCTCCGGTCTCCGAAAGAAACACTCAGCGCCAACGACCATGACATTCGAAGATCAGATATCGCGAGTGAATGCAAATCAGGGGGATATGTTCGGTAACAGTGATGCCGTTGTGAAATATGTTCTCGAGGGCCATGACAGAGGTGTCAACTGGGTCGCTTTCCACCCAACAATGCCTCTTATCATTTCCGCAAGTGATGATAGGATGGTCAAGCTCTGGCGTATGAGTGAGACGAAAGCGTGGGAAGTTGATACATGCCGAGGTCACTTTAACAACGTTATTTGTTGCTTGTTCCACCCACATCAGGATCTCATCATCTCAGTTGGTGAGGACAAGACGATCCGCACATGGGATCTGAACAAGCGAACCAGCGTGCAGAGTTTCCGACGTGAGTCAGATCGATTCTGGGCTATTGCGGCCCATCCAGAAATCAACCTCTTCGCGGCTGGCCACGACAGTGGCGTAATGGTTTTCAAACTCGAGCGAGAAAGACCAGCAAGCACGGTGTACCAGAATGTTTTGTTCTACGTCAATAAAGAGAAGCAGGTCCGTGCATACGACTTCAGTAAGGATAGCGAGAGTCTTCCGCTTTTATCCCTTAAAAAGCTAGGAAGCCCTTGGACGCCGCCCCGAAGTTTGTCGTATAATCCCGCCGAACGAGCGATCCTTGTGACATCGCCTACCGACAATGGCATTTATGAGCTAATAAGGCTTCCTCGCGATGCAACCGGCGCGATCGAGCCCACAGATACTAAGCGTGGATCTGGCAACTCGGCTGTGTTCATTGCGCGCAATCGATTCGCTGTGTTCACAAAGTCATCCCAAACAATCGAGGTGAAGGATCTCATGAACGCGACTACCAAGACCATTCGTACGCCGACTGCGGTTAACGATATTCATTACGGTGGTACAGGTTGCCTTCTTTTGTTTGCGCAGTCGTCGGTGATATTGTATGATATCCATCAGAACAAAATAATCACAGAACTGTCAGCAAGCGGGGTAAAGTACGCGGCATGGTCCAATGATGGTATGCACGTTGCCCTTCTCGGCAAACATACCATCACGATCGCGACGAAGAATCTTGAATCGGTGTGTTCTCTCCACGAGACAATTCGAATTAAGAGTGCTACGTGGAATGAATTGGGAGTGTTGATTTACTCGACTCTGAACCATATTAAGTATACTTTGTTGAATGGTGATAATGGCATTATCCGTACTCTTGAGTCTACTCTATATCTCGCGAATATCAAAGGACCTATCGTGTACTGCCTTGACCGGAGCGGAAAGGTGCTCAAGTTGACTATCGATCCAACCGAATTCAGGTTCAAGAAGGCACTGATTAACAAGAACTATGAGGAAATGCTACGGATAATAAAAACGTCGAATCTGGTTGGCCAGAGTATTATCTCGTACTTGCAAAAGAAAGGTTATCCGGAGGTAAGCTCTTCATTTTAATCGACTGTTCTTGGCCATTTTTGACGTATTTCCTAGATCGCGTTACAATTCGTGCAAGACCCACAGACTCGCTTTGATCTCGCGATCGAGTGTGGCAATCTTGCCGTCGCGGACGCAATGGCGACCCAGCTCGACAGGCCGAAGTTGTGGACCAAACTAGGCTCGGTGGCACTGGAGCACGGTAATCACGAAATTGTCGAGAAAGTGTACCATAAGCTACGCAGTGCAGAAAAGGTCTCATTTTTATACCTGATTACAGGCAATATGAGCAAGCTGCAGCGAATGGCGGCAGTTGCAGATAAAATGGGGAATTACACTGCCAAGTTCCAAACAGCGTTGTACCTCTCTGATGTAGAAGGTCGGATTCAGATGTTGCGAGACATTGACATGAGTGCCCTTGCCTATGCCACTGCCAAGGCCAACGGTCTCGAGGACCTAGCGCAGGAAATCTTTGAGTCTTCAGGAATTTCCGAGGAACAAATATCTCTACCAATTCTTGGCGACCAACTCGCTACTCCGAAAGTTCTCAACAACACTTACGAGAAGAATTTGACGTTGAAAGAGACTGAACCTACCTATTTTGAGAAGGTGCTTCTCGGCCAGGTCGAGGCTATGTCGCTGGAGGACAAGACTACGAATGGTGCAGCGGAGACCGATGCTTTTGGTTCATTTGCTGAGAACGAATTGGCTGAGGATGATTTCGCACCTAAGGACAATGAGGGCTTCGAAGAGGATGGCGGTGGCTGGGAGATCGACGAAGAACTCCTTGACGTTAACGACGAAGCAGAGGGAGAGAGTGAGGCGGCCGCATTGTCTGCTACCGCTAGCGGTGTTTCAGAAGCTGATTTGTGGTGTCGCAACTCGCCTGTCGCTGCCGACCATGTTGCGGCTGGCTCATTCGCGAGCGCGATGCAGCTTCTCAATCGCCAGGTAGGCATTGTAGACTTTGGTCCTCTCAAGCCTCGCTTCCTGGAAGTCTATCAAGCGTCGAAAGCATACCTACCTGCGAACGAGGGCCTGCCTAACGTGGTAACCTACATTCGACGAACAAAGACCGAAACCAATCCAACCAAGGTTCTGCCCGTGATCGCGCGCACGTTGGCCCAGTTGACCGCGACAGACTTGCAAGATGCGTACAAGCTCGTGCGAACAAACCATCTGGACGATGCTGTCGACAAGTTTCGTAGTATGCTCTACGATGTCCTGGTTTCGGCCGTTGCCACAAAAGCTGAAGCCGACGAAGCGGCCCAGTTGATCGACATTTGCAGGGAGTATATTCTAGGACTCTCGATCGAGCTCGAACGCCGTGCCTTGCCAGAAACTGAGGTGAAGCGCAACCTCGAACTGGCGGCGTACTTTACAAAGGCGAAGCTGCAGCCCGTGCACGTGCACAATGCGTTACAAGTCGCCATGACGCAGTCATTTAAACACAAGAATTATGCTTCTGCTTCTCGCTTCGCAACACAATACCTTGAACTTGTATCCTCTGGTCCAAAAGCCGAGCAAGCGCGCAAAGTCAAGGCGCGGGCAGATGCGGCAGGTACGGATGCCGTGAAGATTGATTATGATCCGTATGCGGATTTTGATATTTGTGCTGGCACGCATATGCCAATTTATGGAGGACAACCGTTCGTGCAGGATCCGTTCACAAAGGCAAAGTATGTGCCAGAATACAAGGGCAAGGTCTGCACGATCTCGCTTGTGTCAGCCGTCGGCGCGCCGGCGTCTGGATTACGATTGTTGCCATGACCGAATCGACAACTTAAAAGTGTTGTATTGACATAGTACTGAAAGAACGCTAGGGAGAACGTAGAGTTTGAAAGAATTCGATCG
This sequence comes from Lipomyces sp. NRRL Y-11553, assembly GCA_003705905.2. Taxonomy (NCBI): domain Eukaryota; kingdom Fungi; phylum Ascomycota; class Lipomycetes; order Lipomycetales; family Lipomycetaceae; genus Lipomyces; species Lipomyces sp. NRRL Y-11553. The sequence continues at coordinate 388,497 of PPJW02000003.1, read as the reverse complement.
ATGTTTTAAAGCTTTTTGTTGTAAATTTGTTCTTTTTTTAATAATGTTGAATTAGTTGAGATAGTTATAAAAATGTAGTTATTACGTTTGTATGCTGCCATAGAAATTTGTTTGTCCTTCGTAAAGTATCAGACACTAAAAGGGCTTGGAAAAAACACTACAAAGTACACTGAACGTATATTAAAATAATATTAAGATGCTATGTGAAATGACAGAATATCTATGGAGGGGAAATGATAGATACAACATTACTCCTTAACACGCAAGGACTCAACAACGAAAAAAAAAAAAATAGCAGGGTACACAAACACAAATCTTACCAAATTCTGAACCGTCTGAATCCGCCAAGCGAGAGCCAATAAGTACTACACAAAAAAATATTTATATGCTTATATATGGTAGGAAAATAATATCCCGCTCTTCCTAGTAATTACATTTTTTATCCGCATCTGTACCACCCAAGTATATATTATATTTACTCGAATGATTCCTCTAACCGACTTCGGCCAATGCACTCGACCTTGAATCCAATCTTCTCAAGCTTCTTTTGATTCAGGATCAATCGGCCGTCAAAGATGAAGGCAGGCTTGTTCATGGTTGCGTAAATCTTCTCATAGTCCAGTTTGGTGTCTCTGAACTCGTCCCACTCAGTGCAGATAACGACGGCGTCGGCGCCCTGAGCAGCCTCGTACGCGGACGATGTGATAGTGACCTGCTTCTTAAGGGCCGTGAGATCATCGACGACACCAGGCTCAGCGAGATCGTACCAGATCTGGGATTCCTCGACTTTCGGGTCGTAAATGGCAATCTTTGCCTGTTCCTGTCGGAAGTACTTGATCAAAGTGATGGCAGCAGACTCACGGGTATCGCCGGTATCCTTCTTGAAAGCAAATCCAAGGACAGCAAGACGTTTGCCAGTGAGAGTGTTGAAGAGAGACGAAATGATGTGCTGGGTAAAGCGACGCTTTTGAGACTCGTTCATCTCGACGACCTGTCGCCAGTACTCGGCGACATCAGGAAGGTGGAGAGATTCGGAGAGGTAGACAAGATTGAGAATATCCTTCTGGAAGCATGAGCCACCAAAACCAACGGACGCCTTCAAGAATTTGGGGCCGATACGGGAGTCAAGACCAACGGCGTAGGAGACCTCGTCAACGTCAGCGCCGGTAGCCTCGCAGATGGCCGACAGCGCGTTGATGGACGAGATACGCTGGGCGAGGAGAGCGTTGGCAGCAAGCTTCGAGAGCTCAGATGACCACAAATTCATGGTAATCACTTGCTTGCGGGGGACCCAGTTTGCATACACATCGGCCAAACTTGCAGCGGCAGCACGGCCATATACGGTGTCAAGAGACCCGATGAGGACACGGTCGGGTGCAAACAGATCACGAATGGCAGTACCCTCAGCCAAGAACTCAGGGTTGGAGAGAATGTCAAATCGAGCACCAGGCTTGCCATTGGACTCAAGGATCTTGCGCATAGACTGGGCAGTGCGGCAGGGAACAGTCGACTTCTCGACAACAATTTTGTCAGACTCAGCAACTTTGGCAATGTGACGCGTCGCAGACTCAACATAACTTTTTCAATTGTTAGAAACGACACGGGTCAACGGTCTAAGACAGACTCACCCTAAATCGGCAGCAAAACCTTTGCCAACACCGGACTTCTTGGTCGGCGTGTTGACCGAGACGAAGATCAAGTCAGCCTCCTTGATAGCAGTGTCTACGTCAGTAGAGAAGAACAAGTTCTTGCCCCGGACCGACTTGACGACATCGTCAAGGCCGGGCTCATAGATGGGCAGGTTGTCGGAGTTCCACGCGTCTATCCGCGCCTGGTTCAAGTCGACAATGGTGACGATGATATCAGGGCACTTGTAGGCGATAACAGCACAGGTGGGGCCTCCTATCATTGTAGTTAGCACCTGAATTGGAATCATTCTAAGAGCTGCTGCGTCGCATAATATTGTCTCCCACAATCTAGAAATGTGGGGCTGACAGTATTATCTCGGTCGCCGAGGAGTATAATTGGACGCAGAGAAAAAAGAGAAAAAGATTCAAACTTACCGACATAGCCGGCACCGATACAGCAGATCTTGGATACCTTCTTGTGGGGGATGTCGATACTATCAAGAGGTCTCGAGAGACGCTCGCTGGCCGGAGTCATTGCGCCAGACGGTAAAGATAAGACAGGGTTCATTGTCTAAGGGGATTGTCAGGATACTGCTGAGCTAAAGAGTTGAAAGAGGTACGAACAATTGAGGAGAGTGAAGCAGAGACGGTCAAGTTATAAGGTCCCCGCTCAGGGACTCGAGCTAGGCACTAAGGAAGCGTTGTCAGGGACGCAGCTGGGTGCAGCACTCGGCACAACAGTCGCGCGCTGCCGCACATGTGCCCTCGGCCCACTTAGCGAGGCTGGGCTACTGCGGTGCGGCGCTCGCATCTCACCATTTGGGGCTTAATCATCGCAGCACGCGGCGTTTGTGCAGCTATTAGCTGAGAGCGCGGCGCAGGCAGCCAAGATGGGCTCGAATAACTTTTGGCTGTCCGACAGCAGCAAGAAAGCAACCAGAAGCTGCTTGGTTGGTCGTGTGGCCGGCCGAGGCAGCAACCCAATTTCAATGGCATGATCCGTCCACACGAGAGCAGATGCCAAATTGCTGCAACATGGCTGCCAAATGCTGCATAAAACGGTACCGGATCCCCAGCGCCGCACACCAGATCACCCGTCTACCGGTGGCAGACTGGCATGTTATCGCCGGTGCGCTACGTGCACTCGGTTATGAATTGTCACCATGGCAATAATTAATTCGGTTATTGAGGCCAGGAGCATGTCGCATCTGTCCTCGGTGCTGCTACAACATGGTTATTATGGTTGCAGCGAAACATTATAACCTTAATCGTCGACCCCTGAACTGATCCCATATCAAAACCCGGCTAACGGGATGATGGAAATGTCATTATTAAGCATCACCACAACCGCAATTACCGTCCCAAGCCAATCAGCCTTGTGCTGCTTTCTACATTTGTTTGCAGACAACAACAACAACAACAACAACAACAACAACAGCAGCAGCAGCAGCAGCAGCAGGAGGGCGACGCCGCGACGGACGCCATCTATTCATTTGGCTTGTCTATGGTGCTATCTGGATATGCCTGCCGCGCCCTAACAGCCAGTCGCCAAAATGTTTCTACTAGTAATAATAAACATACTTCTTGCCCAGGCGATTGAGCAATTGAATTGGATTGAAATACTGATCTCGTACAAATGCATCGTCGCCTTTTGCAACCAACACTAATAGACGTCTTTACGCTATAATATGTTTAATTATTTACCTAGTAGTATATCATAATTCATAAAACCTTCTCTGGTCATTGTCAATTTGTCATATAATTTTTTCTTCGATCGAAAGCTGACATATATTTAATATGTCTTGCGAGCGCACGTTGCGGGGTGGCAGAGTGGAAATCCTAAACGCGATTAATTATTCCCCAATCCGGCAAGAGCATCACATTATCAGATGACGTCCATTATGGAAATTTTCTTCTCCCAGACATAGACAGCAGAATATAAATGATTAAATGATTAAATGACTGATGATCTGTGTTAATATATTAAAACATCGCCAATGATCTTAGGGCGCAACTTTTATGATAATTTCGTATGATAATACCTTCGGTAAAAAGAATGCCGATTCTCTACACTTATGCCTCAACAGTCGCGCCAGTGGGACGAAACTATTTTCGGTTTCCCTGCGCGCCGACGAAAGAAACGGGCAACAAACCGCGCGAATTGCTTTGGTCCTCCCAAACTCTCGCACTCGTGTTTGTGTTTCCATATATCCTTACGATCTGTCTTTTCTCACTCTTTCGTTCTTCCATTCGTTCTCACTATCGACATTCGTTACATACGTCAGTCTTTTCCACTATCGAAGAGGTCCTCTTACTGTGTGAATTCCGTCGCACCTTTTTGTCTCTGAATTCAGGAAAACAATTCGATTTCAGATATGCATTCCAAGACACTCATTTCGTCCTTTGCCGTCACCATCGCCATGTTGTCCAGCATGACTGGCATGGTCACTGCCACACCTCCTGTGAGTGTCTTCCGTCTCTCCTTTGTTTGCGCGCGCTGTGCGGGTTTTCGTCATTATTGACGATGCGCTGCGCGTTGGAATGATCAACAATTGCTAACACCTCGGATAGGCTTGTCTTCTGGCTTGCGTTAACTCTGTGCAGCAAGGTTCTTCCTGCAACAGTGTCGCTTCCGTCAATTGCCGTTAGTACTTTGTTGCTTTTTGTCTCCTGAACTTTGAACGTTATATTGTTGACACTATGCAGTGTGCAAGCAAGAAGCAAGTGCTATCCAGTCCTGCTTAAACAGCATCTGCCCTAATGGTGACGCGTCCACCGCCTGGTCGTCGTTCGAGTCAACTTGCAGCTCCTTCGGTGATCCAGTTTCTTCGTCCGTGTCGTCTTCTACAATAGCCTCCTCCACTACTACTAGCTCAGATGCTGCTACCACTTCGACTACTTCCTCCACGTCGACTTCCTCATCCACGTCCTCGACTACTTCTACTACCTCCTCGAAGTCCACGACGCCGACTGCTTCGTCCACATCGTCGACGTCGTCCGCATCTTCCGCATCGTCTACTACTTCGACTACTTTGTCAAAGTCCTCGGCGTCTACTACTTCGACTACCTCAACCTCTTCGACACCAAGCATGTCGTCGGCCGTGTCTACTTCCTCTGCGGACTCTTCTACATCCAGCAAGTGGACCTCAACAACTTCGTGGGTCGAATCTAGCTCTACGGTCAAGTCTTCCGCACCCTCAGCGGACACCACTTCCTCCGAATGGGCCACCACTACTTCCACTTCTTCCAGTTTTGTCACTTCCTGGACCACTCAAGGTAACTCATTCGTCTCGACGTCGTCGAGCTTCTCGACCTCATCCGTCTTCACAATCTCCAGCCCTTATTACCCCACTGCTAATGGCATGTCTCTCATTCCCTTTCCCCTCACACAGAGCACCTTCTCCAACCCTTAATTATCTTGTCTAGTAGTTTGCTAACATCCATTCTAGCTACATCCAAGGCTAACTCGACCGCCAATGCGACCTCTACTGCACCTCCTTTGGTGACTGCGACCACGAGCGGAAGTTCCAAGATTGTTGTCTCTCTGACCGTCGGTCTCATAGCCATCATCATGGCTGCAATGATGGCTTGAAATACTTTGGAGACTAGGGTCGGTTGTTGTCATTATAAGTGATTATATGAAAAGGCTATTTTTGGTTAATTGGGGCTTCTTTTATTGTCTGAATTTCTTCTTGCCTGGTCGCCAAAATATATAATAGAATATAGATATACTGTCGAAGACCTCTGGGTAGAAGCGACGGGCGATAGGTTGAGTCGTTGTTTAATTCCTTGATATGTACTATGAGTTTGAAATTCTGGCTTTGGTATTGTCTCAATAACAATGTTCATTTGTTCTTTTGGAACATAAAATGAATTCTCTGTATTGCATGATCCTGCGCCATTCTGCTGGCATTTAACACGACCATGACCTTGACTAGCATACGTCGGCTATATACACAAAATTCTATATACAATGTCTACCTTATATTTTTCGGCTGCAAAATCTACTTGTCGATAGAGTTTCCGTCAGCCGTCCTCTTGGAATTCTCCGAAATATCCATCAATACGTCTTGGCTATGTCTTCCGGAATGATAAATCTGTTTCATAAGCTCTACTTTCTCTCTTAAGAGTTGTTCCCCATTCTCCATATTTGCCTCGATCTTGCGCTTATTCAGCGCCGTGGCCATGTCCAATTTTGTCTTCCCTGCAACTTCGGCCCGCGCGATGGCCTTCGCAGTCAGATACAACCTCAAGTCTTTTTGTCCACCTAGAAGTTCCAAAACAGCCATAGGTGCCGCATCCCGGTCTCGGGGCTCAAGGTGCAACATTCTGGTGTACCCTCCCGTACGCTCTTTATACCGCACCGCAAGCTCATCATACAGCTTTTTCATAGATAGTTCCGGGTTGAATACGAACCCGTAAATGTGTTTCCGTCCAGAAACCGTCCCGTCTTTGGCATGCGTGATCAGTTTCTCAATCAGCGGTTGTGTTTCCTTAGCGCGAGCAAAAGTTGTTGTTATGGAGTCGTGCTCAATGAGGGAGGTCACAAGTTGCCGTAGCAGCGCGCGACGGGGTCCTGATGCTCTAATGGCGAGTCAGTCATGTTCACCTAAATCGATGGAGAAAAAAACCTCAAGTAAAAGAGGCCCGTTGCGGCGACGACTTACCTGCCCAGTGTCCGATGTGCTTGTCCCTGTGATGGCATTGTTTATGACTGTTCAGATGTATCGAAAGGGAATATCTCTTATTCAATTTAAATACGAAGCTCAGCTGCCTCGTGTTCTCAGACGTGCCACAGCGGTCAAATGTCGGGTTCTTCAAATATCCCCAGGGTTATCAAATAGGACAACAGCAGGATCGTGTGACAAATTTGCTACCGTTCACAATTGAGAATTCGGTAAGTGAAACAGTCACACAGACACGAGCTGTGTTGTCTGTCAAAGATCTTCTCTTGATCTAACGGTCGTTTGTGGAGGTAAGTTGTATAACTAACTATTTTCCAAAGAAACCTTTTATTATTCTGCGGAGCGTGCCGTGTAAAGCGTACCAGAATAGTATTATGCTGCTCGGAACCGCAAACGTTTGTATTATGGGGCAACCGAATCAAAATGCCACCCACTTGACCGCTGCTGCCAATAAAAAGGTATGCCGCTAGAGTTTTGATGGCCACAAATCACCTTAGATTTCACTAACGGGGTTTGAGCAATCTCCACCCTTTCGTGAAAACACAATTGTGAAGATTGACACTCAGGGCATACCGAACAACAGGCATTAAGTCGGTAGATAAATCTGAGCCCATTGTCCTATTCAAAATGAGTACAGTCTTTGGTTTCCTGGCAGGTTAGTTCCATGGTGGTCCCCATATTCATTGCAATGGGATATTTTCGGCTAACAATATCATGCAGGTGTTACAACCTCCTCAACATTAATGTATCTTTTCGCCAATGAAATCCAACACACCACTTCACGAGCTCAGAGCTCGATTGCCGAGACTCGAACCACGCTGGACAGCATTTTGACTCCTCGCATATACACGATCAGAAAGCCGGTCCCAATTGAAACAAGGACTAACGTGGTAGAAACTATGAAAGATTTATGGGACGAAGAGGTAATCAAAGGCGCAAGGTTTGTGCTGAACGCAGACTTGGGCAAATGGAGCCGCGAGACGGCGGGGTCGGTGTGGGAAAAACTTCGTGCTGTCGTTTCTACAAAGTAGGGGTGGACTTTTTTTTTGCATTGGGTTGTTGCTAGATAGGTGCTTTGGATATGATGCTGGCCAGGGTCGACAGATATATGATATGATTATTGTCGTCGTTGATCGGAACATTGGGTTTAATTGTATTATAGCTAGAAATGTAATATGATAGATATGTACTAGTGCTTCGCTCGATCGCTTTCAAGCTGTACACGCCTGAGAACGGGCTCGATGGGCCTACGAGCAGACTACCGTTCCAAAGGTATATTGGTTGAGTTTATGACAGATATCTTACGCTTCCAACAAACAAGGAGTGAGTTTCCATCGTGTCCATTCTTTACAGCTCGGAATTATTAATCAGCACACACATAAGAGAGAGCTTATTTGCTATTAATACACATTATCTGGGACGACGTTACAGATCTCAAGATGGTTTGACACAAGAAAAATCCTCATAAGACCAAATAGAGGTTGAGCGATTCTAATTGCTCTGAGTACCACCACCGTATTAGCAACACGTTGCAATTATCCCAAGCAGCGCAATTCAGCATACAACGGTATGCAATAAAGATATTCTTATGAACCCTTCAAAATGTATTGGCACGGCTAATTGCAATCCTACATCCTCGTTAGTCTTCAATAATTAAGCGCTCTAATCCAGAAAAGCTTACGCTTTCCAAGCAAATGGCCAGAAGGCAAAGGTGCCGACACCACCAACCCATGCACCCAAGATCTTGGCATATCTAACAGTTTGCGAATGCGCCGGATCAGAAAATATCAACGGATTCCGAAATTGGAAGAGAACACCAGGCCGGGCTGACTTAAATGGCGCGCTTAGTGCATGTCGCGAGGACAGCGCGATGTTTCGGATAACGAGTGTTGAGCGCATTTGTGGATGGTATGATAGTAACGCAGGTTTCTGACAGCAATGAAATGCTTATCGACAGTGCAATGCGAAATACAAATAATACTTTGCAATCGTGATAGTGAACTGTGAAATAAATCTGGCAATTTATATCTTGTTGGCAGTAGACCGGTCCTTATACAGCAACCGCGTCATACGATCTTCTGGCATAATCATAGACAAATGCTTGAAAGTAACGCAATGCAATTAATAGCACGTGTCATTTCTAACTGTCAAGCTGGGTTGCGGTTGGTATTTGGCAGTGCTTGTAGGCTGTGTCTATCGTCTCGCGATGGCGTGGTGTGATGATCGTTGGGCTCCGCAGTGTAGAAGTGGTGTGAGCGCAGGTAATTAACGTGACCTGCGTGACGTCATCTCTCCTTAAATGTCCACGAAAAATAGCCGCACCGAAAATACTTCTGCTATATGCGAAAATACGAACCATACCCATAGGTGTTGTTGTGGCCGTGTTTAGTATTCACGAGCGGTTTATCGTTATTCGGAATTCGCCGACCATCGCGATTCATTCCAGGCAAATTTTAAAGCTTTTGATTAAACCTGCCACGACTGCTTAACGTTTTCTAACCACCATGACCACCTGGGCTAACGATCATACGCTGAAATTGATAATGGCAAGGACCGCTATCTGACAAACTCCAGGTGAGAGATTGTAGGAATTTTGTATACAGGTGAAGCATGGCCTTAAGCCAGCGTGTGCCCTGCCTGCTATACTTATTGGTGCGCAAGGCACAAAAAGTCACAGTTGCGGTCAGGCCTGAGTATGTTGCTACATAATGCGGACCCCATAATAAATTCAATGTATAATCACTATATAGCCCAATAGAATGTCGCATATTCCATAAATGAAACCCCGCAATTCACTCCAGTATTTAAATATCTCTCATAGTGACCGCCATTCAAGTCAGCCAAGCCACGACCTTTACCTCAACCAAAACGGTTAAATATCTCTCGAAATGACCAAACTTCACAAGGCAGCCAAAACGGCATCGACGCCAGAACCGGAAACTCCCTGCGCGTCCTTCTCAACATATTTCACAACACCGTTCGACACAATAATAGCGTACCGCGCGGTACGTGTTCCCATTACTGGCGGCAAATCGAGGGAAAGGTCAACAGATTTGGAGAATTCTGCGGCGGGATCAGTGGCAAAGATGAAAGATTCATCAGTCACACCGTTAGCCTTGCCAAAGGCGCTACGTTGGTTAGCACTGATCTTGTTGGAAGTTTGAATAAAACTAAGGAATACCTCTGGACAAATGGGTCGTTCGCCGAGAGTACGATGACCGCATTAACGCCCTTTGATTTCAAAGCGGCGAATCTCTCGACAAATGGAGGAATGTGGTTAGCGGTGCAACTGTGACGCATCAGCGATTTATTCTACTAAACCTCCCCGCCCCTAGTAGATCTTACGTAGGTGTGAAAGCGCCAGGAATGGAGACGATAACCACGGTCTTATCGCCAAATTCTTTGTCGAAATCGAGAGTAATAGGAATACCGCAAGCTGCACAGTTCAATTAGCACGTACATATGCAACCCCACAAAAGTCGAATGAATCGAGACGAGTTGGAGCGGGATCGAAATCCTTACATTTGATATCAGCGTTTTCTGGCCTGTAAGCGATGTAGGAGAACTTGACACCCTCGGGAAACTTGTCTGTCTCAGATCGTCAGTACCATCAGAAACCTGCCACAATGACATGTGCATCGAACGAATTGATTCGCGGCTGATAAAATAGGACAGCGTGCAAAAGTCCACAATTCGATGAACTCCACGAATCTATCACAAATCTACTCGCAATGGGGAAAAATGCATACCACCAGCCTTAAGAGTCATTTTCGAAGAGCAGTATGCCGAACACGTTAAACAGTTTAATCGAAAATCTTTAGTTTGACGAATCGGTTTGTAAAATCGAAGAAAATCGGGGCTGGATCGGAAAATCGATTTGGGAACGTTGTCTGATTTATGGTTCGGTTACGTAACTGCGAGCAACTGCGAGGGGTTGCGGGGGACCCGGGTAGGCTTCCAATTTACCTTGAGCAAATAGCGCCGTTGTCCAACCCGCATCTATGCCTCTCAACAACAAAATTCCTAATCCCACCAAAACATGGCTTTTTGAAAATCTTCACGTTTCCTAATAGAGCTATGTGATTCCTTATATTTGTGCATTTCCGAATGAAGTCGGAGAATACGTGCTATCCTACTGAGGCTCGCTTCCTACACCGCCGCCGCGTGACGCTCGGTTAGAGGTCCCAAATACTACGATATCTCTCACCAGGTTGGCGAACTGAGCGATTGGGGAAGAAAGTCTGAATGTGGTGTGACAAACTAATACAAGTCCCTCGACAAATGCATGAACTTCCATATTCGGAATAATTCTGCCATTGTTAGTGCCTCGTATCTTCGGAGACAATTGAGATCATTGCAGGATTTGGATCATAACGGTAGATTCCCAGGGGTCGAGGAAAGTCTGCCAATCTGTATCCATCAGATAAACACCTAAGAGGAGAGGGTCAATATACCGGAACTATCACATTTTTTTTCCACCACAATCGCAAGTACCGGCGCAGCTGCGCATATATAAATACTTTGGTATTCGTATTCGAATAGGTGGTTGATGTTCTATACGATTCGTAACTCGAAATTTTCGAACCAAAAAAGCGAGAAATAAAAAATTGGCTCTCCTCTATCTTAAGCGTCTGTTAGACCGCCTCGAGACGCCAGGACTTTGAATTTACGAACAAATATCGAGATCAGTTGTTCACGCCAGTTATGCTAACGGCGCTGCCATATTATGCCGTTTTATGCTATGTATAAGCATTCGTGAGTGTAAACGCTGCTGCCAGTTTGAAGTGGCACTAATATTGGGCTATTGTGTAACCTGCGTAGGCAGTAAGAATATTCAAGAGGAATCACGATGGTAGTACTGCTGAGTATCAAAGCAGGTAGTAGGTATCAATCCAATTAATCAACATAATAAACTGATAAAACTGAATCCTGCCTCATCAACAGGCAGGCCCAGTGAGCCTTATATGCGCCTTTCTTCCCCTGCTGTCCATCTACTTTTGGGTACAGGGATATTCACAGTTACGCCACATAAGTTATCTTTCTTTCGTACATATTTACCCGAACCCTTGAATAACCCAATTTGTTTGATATTAGCAACGCGTTACACTAGACGCATTGACAGAGGAAGTCGGTTTCACAGAAACATGCCTGGAGGAGATATGGACAGATATTTTGCATAACATGAATGGGGATGGAAGTGACGATGGTTGTTAGATATTGTTACGATACTACCCAGCATAAGAGAAACGTGCGAGCAGACATGTTACAGACATGTAGATGGAACCTTTGGGCTCGATGTTAACTTCTAATACAACATGAAACAAATAGTGCAGGTTTAGGAAGTCATCGGCGTGTTACCGCACGCGTTTTGGATACAGTTCTTGTCTTCTTGATCGTCGTCTGGCGCAAAGTTGTTCATCAACAGCGGAACAGCACCCACATATATTTGTGGTTTGGGACGAGTGCTCTGGCCCTGAAGGACTGAGGTCCTGCTTTATGCGAGTACGCAGGTTCGCGTTGGAACAAGATGAGTCCAAGATGGCAGATAACCAAGTCACTTGTGTCACCACGGGTGTTGGGCTTTTTCCTCGGGATTATTTGTTTCGACTGGGTCTTTGTTTTACCTGGAGGATTTTCTCTAACTTACACCTTTGTCCAATTTTATGCTCCTTTCTATAGACTATCATTAATTGCACAAATGCGCGCAAACCTACTCGCCACGACTACCTCGGTCTTTGGTCGCGACTTTAATGCTTCCAATGCTCAATTACTTCAGGGAGAGCATCTTTGTCTCCGGATGCTGGCACGTTGGTCCTAGCTCCCTTCTGTGAGCGCAAGTCCCTTGTGGATTGGAAGCCCCTTCGGGGTCAGAAGGCTCCTCAATGCTCTGCTTAATTTCGCAATTTTGCGGGTTTTGCAGAGTTTTTGTTGAGTTTTTTGCTAGGTGTAGAAAAGCAGAAATTTTATTGCCAAGTTGCCGTCATACAATAGACGTCATCGCTCTACTCCGAAATTTTTTCTCGAACTGTATGCAACAGGACTATTCTCGATATAAACATATATAATTATTTACGAATTATTGAGACGTGACATAGGTTAAACTGATTGATTGACTTAGGTTTGTGAGATTCTCTGAAGTATATTGATATTTGCCCTTCATTGTTGATGTTTTGCCTTTTTGATTCTAAATGAATAATTTCGACTGACGCAGTCGACAAGCAACAGTTCAGGGCCAACGAATAGGAGCTCACATGCTTTGTCCTTATTTGACCTCGGAACAATTGGCTATTATTGACTAACGCACGTGGAATCTTCAGTTTTGAAAGCAGCACGTGGCTTTCTTTAAAGTTCAGTTGGGGGAATGGTTAAATTTTCACGTCGGACCAGTCAGAGATCAAAATGGACAGCAGGATGAAATCACTTTGGAGTCACATCTTTGGCTCACAAATGGCGGCTTGCGTTCCGATAGGCCTCCGTTAAATAACGAGAAATGGCGACTGCAATAATTGCCACAAGTTTATAGCGGGCATGGCGTTATGTGCTTCCCCCGCACGATTCTTCATCATATGTGCCGGTATTATAGACCGGGAGTGAACAAAACCGTTGTGGAGCAGTAATTCACCATCGCTTAAATGGGCAGCGATCGCGTAACTGAGTGGACAGGTGCTGCATGCAATGGCTGTACGAGGTCGCCGTCAAGATTATTCGAATAGGGGATAGTATCAATGAACAGCGTAAAAGGTCTGAGTATATTTTATTAACGGAACAAATCAAGGTTTGTGCTGCCCAAGAGAGCGGAGACTAAGCTTTAAAAGGAAGTGTATCCCAAAGTCTAAATCGCCACGCGAGATCATGCGACCTCCCGGTGGCGAACAAACAAGTTCCGAACACTACCATTATTTGAAAGACATTTCAATGAAGTTGCTAGCATATTTTGGTCTCGGAATCGACAGATAGTTGTGAAAATACTATGAGAAATATCACATGAAAATTGGCCGGCCAGTGGTCGTTCGCGCGTAAGGGTGGAAATGGGTTGTACCTGAACAACGTGACAGTAAATCCGAGGCCGGCGAGGATTAACGTTCAACCGAAGCGATGTTCCTGAGGTTTCGGACTTGGCCCCCACAGTGAATATAGTTTTTCCGTCGTTGCGCAGTGGGGTCTCCACTAGAATCTTGCCACTTACCTCCATTGTCACCTGCACTTTTTTTCATTGCAAAATAATCCCTCATGACAAATGCACTAACCAGTAGTAGTAAGAGGCTTAGCCTTTCCTATTCTGTCGGCCAATCCGGAGAAGTTGGGGTCAGATTATACTTTTTGCCCCACATTTCCCGGACGATACTAGCCCCTCACCCCGCAAGTGGCGGTTTGCCGCCATGGGGTGAACCGATTCTGGATTGAATCCACACGGAACGGATGTCGATCATCAGGTGCTAGGCGAAAACTTATAAAGCCGGCTCGGAGAACCTTTCACAAAAAATCACTATCACATTTGTTTTAATACCACATCCCTAGACCCTAGTCTTAATTGTGGTACCTTATTGTAAGTGCCTTGAACTTCTTTTACGACATAGAAGCTGACAATTGAAGATACGCTATGGTTCCTAAGGAAAAGATCAGCGTCGATGCCGTCAAGGCCGACGCCAACATGTTGGAGTACTCGGATTGGAATGTCGACGCCGAATTGGAGTTAATGGAACGCCAATTAGCTGAGGCAGACAAAATCAGACCTTGGCTTAGCATTGAAGTCAACTTCACAAAGCCGGAATACTTCACTTGGCTTCTGGTCGTTTTCGCCTCTATGGGAGGACTTCTTTCTGGCCTGGATCAATCACTCATTAGTGGAGCCAACATTTACATGCCTACGGACTTGCACCTGGACTCGAACCAGTCCAGTTTGGTCGATTCGGCAATGCCTCTCGGAGCTGTTGCTGGCGCTTTATTACTTTCTCCTGTTAATGAGTGGGTCGGCCGTCGAAATGCCATTATGGTTGCTTGTTTCCTATACACTGTCGGTGCAGCGTTAGAAGCTGGTGCCATCAGCTTCGGCATGATGATTGCCGGTCGTCTAGTTTTGGGTTCTGGTCTTGGTCTTGAGGGAGGTACCGTCCCTGTCTACGTCGCCGAGTGTGTCACCTCGAATCTCCGAGGACGATTGGTTTCGCTCTATCAGTTCAACATTGCCCTCGGTGAGGTCCTTGGCTTTGCTGTGGCCGCGATTTTCATCAATGTTAATTACGGATGGAGATACATCTTGGGATCCTCATTGGTGTTTTCGACGATTATGTGGATTGGTCTTATCTACCTTCCCGAGAGTCCTCGATATTTGATGCACAAGGGCAAAACAGTCGAAGCTTACGCGATTTGGAAACGCATTCGAGATATCAACCAGACCGAGGCAAAGATTGAATTCTTCTCCATGAAGCAGACGTCCGAAGCAGAACGCGCCGAAGAGAGCAAGGCCAAAGGCCGCATGGCATGGTTGGACTTCTTCACCGTGCCTCGATGTCGCCGCGCGCTCATCTATGCCAATATTATGATTTTCCTTGGACAATTTACCGGTGTGAACGCTATTCTCTACTATATGTCGGTCTTGATGCAACAAATCGGATTCAGCACCACAAACAGTGTGTTTATGTCGCTTGTTGGAGGCGGTGCTTTGTTGCTTGGAACGATCCCTGCCCTTCTCTGGGTTGACAAGACCGGACGAAGATTCTGGGCTATTGTCACACTGCCCGGTTTCTTTATCGGTTTGCTTCTCGTCGGATTCAGTTACCTGATCCCTATCCAGAACCTTCAAGCGGCAGAAGGAGTCTATATCACCGGTATGATTCTCTATATGGGTTTCTTCGGCTCGTACGCCTGCTTGACATGGGTCATTCCGGCCGAAGTCTACCCAACATACCTCCGAAGTTATGGAATGACGACATCAGACGCTATGCTGTTCTTGTGTGCCTTCATTGTTACCTATAATTTCACCCGCATGCAGGAAGCCATGACGAAGATTGGTCTTGCTCTTGGGTTTTATGGTGGTATCGCCGTGTTGGGATGGTTCTACCAGATCCTGTTCATGCCAGAGACGAAGGACAAGACGTTGGAGGAGATTGATATTGTTTTCAGCCAACCTACTGGCGAGTTGGTCAAGCAGAACTTGCGTAACAGTGTCCAGACCATGAAAGATCTAGCGCATTTTAGATTTAGAAAGGTTGCATTCGGCGAGGAGACTGTGGAGCCAAAACACGAGGAGTCGCAGGCATAAAAGGCAAAATTTTTTTTGATTGTTGTTTCTGCTACGAATGGAGTTAGTTCGGGTGAAATTTATTGAAAGTCTTGCTTCTGTCGATTTGAATGTGCAACGGGTAGCTTTATCTATTTGAATATGAGTAATATTAGGATAATCAAATCCCACGATTCCGAGCATATGTATTTCCTGCTCTTACTTTTGGTTTCACAGAACATGGGTTGATCTGCCAATTTAAGTTTTGGTTCCAAATATGTGTGAAGCGTCTCGCGCGTGGGGGTCCAGCCGATGTAACGTGATCGGCAAGCGAGTGGACGACCCAAGCGAGCGGACCATTTGGAACTTTATATGGTACACACACGTAAAATTGTAAATTTTTTAAATTTTATAAATAATGGACTATAAATCATTATCAGGCCTCTTTTTCTAAAGGATTATCCTATTAATTACCCAGAAATCGTAAATTACGGTTAAAGGGTTTTAGGGTTTTACAAGATTTCAGTTAAATATAAACATCAATCATTATTGATATCTAGTTGGGCGTAGTTAAGAAAGGTTTCGTCGAGTTTTAATGTTTCAAAATCGTTATTTTGTATGGAATTTCGACCGATGTGTGAACTATAGCACGGGGGCCGGGAGACTGTCTCAATGATGACCAGTGTCAAAGACAATTCAGGTCTACATATACAAGCAGCGTCTGAACGTACGTTCAGGGTTTCATACCTGCCCTAACGGTTTCTGAGTCATCTTATCCAATCGAACACTCCCCTATTCAATCTTGAGAAGAGTTCGGCTTCCATCCGTCTCGCAGCGTTTGGCCCACTTAGGATCTCTCCCATCATATCAGATCCAGGTGGGAAGTCCATCTCAAAACTAGGTTCTCCAGCTCCTCTCATATTGGACAACACTGCTTGACGAAAGTGCCACCGTAAGAGTTCATCTCTCACACTCCGTTCATCAGTCGGATCACGACAAATAGAGTCAAGTATCCTCCCGTCTATTCCAAACGAATTTCCATCAAAGGCGGTTATCTTATAACCATTGTCTGGATTTACCGAGAAACCGAAGTCATCAAAAGTCTCATGGATATTGGACTGCATAAGAAGTCCATTCCGACATGAGTTGATCCCCGTGTCATGCCCATCCGCTCTGTTTGTGATGCACTCAGATAATCCTTCCTGCAAGAAATATTGCTCACTAGAGAGCGGAACGGATATGAGCAGCATGGAAACCCGTCCAACGATCCCTAAATGCCTGGACATTGGCAGTGCCAGATATTACACACTTCCCATCCCGCTCACGGACCTGTCTTCGAAAGCTCTCATCCCTGTCAGTTATTGTTCTTGAAAGTACTCGGGTTATACAAGCCTCCTGCGTGAGCGATATTGTGTCTGTGTTAACATAAGAGACCGTGTCGTACAGCTACTTAAAAAAGTAATATCACCTTTGCGTGAACAAGGCCTAATGTCGTAATGGCCTGGTTTGAGAGAATTGTCTCTAGTCGCCAGTTCTTCACCGATTGCGCGATATGACTCTATACGGACCAGTTGCATCAATAAGGATCTCGAGCATAAACAGGAAATCCCTTTCCGTTACCGACGGACTTAATATCATTCCGCCAAGAGCGTTATCAGGCTGCCCAAAACGGTAAAAATGAACATTTCGACCAATGGCCCTGTTGCCAGCCATGAAGTGCCGGTCAGTGGATTGCAGAGCCGATGTTTTGGTGATCTGTCTGAGAATAGGGTAAAATTGGTCTGGATGCTGGCACAGCTGCAACTGAAGTTCTATCTTTCCAGCACTGCGGCTAAAAAGGATAGAACTCCCAAAATCCTTGACAGGAATTTTTCGTACAGACTAATGTTCTCTACGTCAGATCATCATCGAAGTGTTGCGATCATAGAAAACTCGTCATGATCACACGCACCGAGCTTTGAACTGGGCTTAGCAAGGCAGTGCAAAAAATGATGGCTGCAAGTAGTGAGCAAGCTAATGCTTGTTCAGTTGGACTACCATCATTGTCACTGTCCCATAGCGAATAGTCATTGGATGTAAGCAGAAAGATTAAACACCTCTCTTATAATAATTCGATCCAATACCTTTATTTATGTGCTTTACGAGTAATTTTAATTTATAGTAAACGGATATCAATCCACGCATATGACTAATCAAGATTGCTCTATCCGTATCCGTATCCGCAATTTTTCACGGATATCCGCGGATATATCCATTATCCGTGTATCCGTGCCGATCCCTAGATATGATTAAAAAGTGACAACACTCCAAATATCAATGAAATAAAATTAGTTATATCTGTGACAGTCGACTTCATCAAACTCGTGTGCATGTGCATTCACAAGGCCATTGCTCAGCCGCACGATCGAGCTACATCGCGCCTGGGTGCCAGTGATTCACCGCACCAGCTCCCTCAGGGAATTTGTGTTGCCACAGCACAGCAACTATGGGGTGGCTTCTCCCATTAGTAGTAGCTGTGTTTGTATGCAACGCGTTTGCACACCAAATCCCATTTTTCAGACACGGTCTAGACTCGATAGAAGAGCATACGCGCGTGGCCACGGCATTCAAACTACGACACGTCTTTCATCACGGTACCGGCGCCAACACAACCCTTCACCGCCGGCTCGATGTCTCTGAGCCGTCCGCGTTCGAGTCTACGTCCGAGTTTTACCTGTCGGCTGTGTCAAAAAATGTGACTCGACTCTCGCAACGGGACCCTGATTTCATGGAGTCATACGTGGCGTACACCCGACGTCCTGGCTTTATCAAAATAACTGGATTTGACTGGATCCACGAGCGTATCCGGACGCCGAATATTTCAGATCCGGAAACGCTGACAACAATGGCGCGCATGACGTCGGATGCGTACGTCGGAGTTCCACAGTCGAAAGATTGGCTTGATGTGGGCGCGCCGTTTAATGAATCTCTTGGGTTCGGATGGGACGACAAGGGCGTCCGCGGACATATTTTTACCGACGACGGTAACAAGACTGTTGTCATTTCTATAAAGGGAACAAGTTCGACTTTGTTTGATAATGATGGGGATACTGTTACTAATGACAAAATCAATGTGAGTATATCGCCTCGTGCCCCCCCCGCTATCGAGTCGTGCCAAAGGAGCTGACAATGACAAATAAAAAAAGGATAACTTGCTGTTTTCATGCTGTTGTGCTCGGATAAGTTACATGTGGACGACTGTCTGCGACTGTTACGAGAAATCCTACACATGCTCGCAAAGTTGCCTCGAAGACGCCTTGTACGCTGAAGACAAGTACTATCGTGCGCTGCTCGACATTTACCGCAACACTACGTCTCTATACCCGTCGGCGACGATCTGGCTGACCGGTCACTCGCTCGGGGGATCGATGGCAGCTTTGCTGGGCCGTACGTATGGCGTGCCGACCGTGTCATTCGAGGCACCACCGGAACGGCTCGCTGCCGAGCGACTGCACCTACCGTTCCCGCCCGTGCCTGCGAACGAATCCACAATATGGCACGTTGGCAACACGGCCGATCCCATCTACATGGGTATCTGCAATGGGCCTTCGTCTGTGTGTTGGGTCGGCGGGTATGCCATGGAGACCCAGTGCCATTCTGGTCTCGAATGTGTTTATGATACCGTCAAGGACATGAAATGGCACGTCAGTGCAAGCAGTCATCGGATTAAATCCGTTATCGACATGATCGCGGCATATAACACCACGCCGACATGTGTGGCGCGGACTGATTGCCAGGATTGCTTTGATTGGACGTTTGATTGAATTTTGAAGACTTTTTGGTGAATTTTTTTTTTGCTGCACGACATTCGGAGTATGGTTGTGGATCGAGTTGACACGTAAGTCAATATGTCTGGTGGCCGGCGTTCAAGGTTGTCTCTCTATACACGCATAATAATTTGTTACGCCATTTAAATAACTAGTTAGTTACTTTTAAGTATAAGTTATCTTACATTTTGTGAAAACAGAAAAGTTACAACATGTGCTACCAACAGACCTGTGTTCAAAACGTACCATGATTATTATTTTTTACTGGAGTCAAAACGTAAAGTTTTTGACTCTCTCGCGCGCAATCTTCCAGAATAGAAGAACTGAAATTAAACAAAACAAAACATCCATAGCCCAAGTTGTACATAAAGCGATTTAATCATTTATAATATATGATAATTTAACTATAGTATCCTCCTTACCAATTCCATTCACTGATTTCTTCTTTTTTTTTTTTTTCAACATTCCCGCCCCTCCCCGACTCAACGAATCACACAATTTCAAAGGCCGTACAGACACGTTCAACATTGGTTATGTCGGAAAGGCAAAAAAAAATCAAAACAACAAAAACTGATTACCCATGACCAACTCCATACAGTTTTTTTTAACGTAAACAAACAACAGCTTCTTTTTTACTTAAACCCCTAGAATTCCTTATCCCGGTCTTGTAAGCCTTGCACGGGATATGGATTGTACATGCCCTGCATCCTGGCGTCGCCGCGCATACCGAGTTGAGCCGCCACAGCTCTTTGCTGCTGATGCTGCGACAAAGCGGCAGCCATAGCACGTTGCTGGGCAACGGCTGCCGCTGCAGCTAATGCATTTTCGTCGCCGGGGAGATCGTCAACACCCGAAGGATGGGAGACTTCGTTCGGCACAACCGTCCCTGGATCTTCGGGGGCGTTCAAGCATGCCTGGATGAGATTTTTGCCCTCTGGCTTGGTGACGAGTGGTTGCAGTTTGGGAGTTGTGAATGTGTAAACGAGACCCGTTTCTGAGACGACGAGCAGGAGAACTTGTGTGCCTGTTAGGACCGACAGTTCGTAAGCCTGGAGACGAAGTTAGCCAAAGTTTTGGGGACAAAAACCACAAGTACTCCAAGAAAAACAAAAATATGCAAACAGTGATATATAGACCTGGGATGAATTATCAGTACTCGACTTGTACTCGACTTGACTGCGACATTGCAAGTTGGCAATGGGGTTGTGAACGCGTGAGTCGGATTAGGCAAGTACGCGTAGGCCCGAACCGGAGATGATGACAACAAACTACCCTTTTCCAACAAATCACAATGGCAGCCAAGTCCTGATAAATTCACCACATATCCATCATCCATATAGGCCAAACAAAGTAATAGAAATTCAAAGATGTTGACTTTAAATGGAAGGAAAAAAATAATTTTTTTTACCTTTTTCATAATACCAGCTTTTCTCTTCGAGAACGTGATGTGACGACGAGACTTGTCGTCGATGAACTTGATCTCGATTTTGCGTCGTTCCCGCCCAGGCTTACTGGTTTCCTCGTCATCATCATCTTCATCATCTGGCCGCTGTAGCTTGGGCTCGTTGATACCCTGTGAGGTGGCCGCCTCGTCCCGCAACATGCTTTCCTCTTGTGTTTGTTTTGGCGGCATTGTGGAAGTACCGATGCGGTTATGCGGAGATACCGTAGATCGTGATGGTGTGATGAGGTCAGAGGCGATGCTGGTTGGTGTCACAGCCAGGGGAACTCGTTCAGGCGGTAGACTGCGCTAGTCGTGACAGTTTGGGAAGGGGGTCGAGCGGAGATTGTGCGAATGGGGATGAAAGAGAGTCGACGGGCTCGGATTGGGAAAGTGCAGAACAGGATCTGGAAGGAGACGAGGGGGGCGGGCGGAGTGCACAAACACGGTAGTCCAGGGCAAGGGGTATCAGCAGACTGAATGTACGCTGGCGTGCTGCGATCTGCGCCGGGCGGGGAAAGAGTACAGATGCCGGCGCGGTTGTACCGCAGATGCGGCATTGTTCCCGCAGATACGGCGCATTTCGCAAAAGCTTGAGGATAGTGCAAACGCCATAGGACATGGCCAATGGGACGAGCTCAAATGGCCCTAAACCTGCTAGGCACAACAATAATCCCGCTCGCGCGCGTAAAAACCATACGCCTAAATAATACACGCTTATCATAACAAAACTGAGCCAACTCAAGGACGGACAGGCAAACTGTTGATGAAAACGATCTCTAATAATGGACACGGCACGATTCAGAATGATTAGATGGACATCGTGTATCTATTGACTAAACTTACATGGTGCAAAAAACCCGATGCTACGGTATCAACCAAAATAATAATATAGTATAAAATTAATTACGATAATAATGTTATATGGAGATATACCAAAATCAATCAAACCAAAAATAACAACCCTATATTACGAAAACACGTACACAACGATGAGAGCACCAACAAGATAAATTTAAAATCATTCGAGAAACGGTTTGTCCCATTTTAGTCGATGATATCGCGAAATACCTCGGTGGCGATGGATATGTATTGTTGTCGAGAGATATATCTTTTATAAAAAGGCGTGAAGGACGATAAGCACTTAAAAAGCCGCTCTCAATTTTCTTCTGGCCTCAATCTTCCTGTAGACGAAAAGGGAGAAGAGAGCAATGCCTGGGCGCGTTAGCAATCCAAGTACCTTCAAAGTAGCTGTTCAATGAGACACATTTGATACATACCAACGACACCGAGAATGCAGAAAACGAGAATAACTCCGGGAGGCAACATTTTGATGTGTCTGCAAAGAGGTAAACAGTCAGCTCAACTTTGGGCAAATAGTCAGTGCCGCCAAAGCAATTGACAAGTGCAAATTTCTTCGACAGGGCGCACAAATAAATAAAAAATGCATACGTAGTAAAACGTTCAGTTGACAAAGAACTGGGAGACTGGGTACGGAGCGAATGACAAAGTAACAGGAAGAAGAAATTGACGACTGGAGGAAGGTGCGCGCAATAAATAAATGCCCCGGGCGCACTGTGCCAAATGCAGACTGAGAGAGGCGGGCCAAAACCGCGCGGCGCGCCACACACGGCCAACCTACAACAACAACAAACGACGAAACAATTAACTAGCAATCGTCCTGCTCCTGGATTTTCGTATAGATACAGACAACGACAAGCGCTTTCTAATACTGGCTATCCGAGCAATGCGGTTGCTGCCTGCCGTCTGCAAATTGTTTTTGATGTCAGTCTAATAATGTCGTCGGGGGGTCGGAGATTGGTCACAAGTGCCCCGTAACAAGGCTCGCCCACTAATTTCCACGGCGTGCCAAAAGATGGGACGCAAAACACGCGGGAGTTTGCGGAAACTATGTTGGGCGGGCATTTGCTGCACGGCGATTGGCTGGCTGGGTCGGCCGGATCGGGCGGATTGCCAGCCCAAAAAATCAGAGTTCGAGTTCAATGCATCTTAAGTAAGCCGCATTTGTATTCATGCTCCGAAATTGCCGGGAGTCGGCAACAAACATAAATACTACCGACATTGGCGTCTTTTGACCTGAGTTGGCTGCCAGACGAGGGATTTCATCATTAACTGCACATCCGCGGACCGAAGACGCAGTGAACGCAAGTCAGAGCGGACGGTTATTTGATTTACAGTCTTGCTGGCGGCTCGAACCCTCCCGACATGAGCAAATTGTTTTTTGGGTTGTAATAATAATAACGCACGCGACTGATTCCTTGATGCGACGGACGACATGCAGTTATCCGGTGGGCGTGTTGTGGGCCAATTTCCACTAATATTGATGTCGATGTAATAATAGGACCGGCAGACATACTTTAAACAGATATCTTGCCTGCGAGAGCGCTGCCACGGACAGTAAGTAGAACGTCTGTCGGCGTGCGTGTTAATAATGAATATTGTCCATCCATAACTATTCTGAGAAATAAAACATTGGCTGAATTATATAACTAACTAGGGATGTCCAACATATTTAAACAACTTTAGTACCTTGCACGTGCTTGGCTGTGGGCCTTGCGCGTGGCCATAAAAAAAAGCTTAGCATTTTCTACCCCGAACAGTCCGGACAGGCGATGAATTGCCGGATATGGTCCGTAAGTGTCGGGCTGTTTATCCGGTAAACGAGACTAAACCGCAGGCCAGTTAAGGTTTATGTTCTGCCCGTGATGTGCGACCTTTGCTGCAGTAGACTTGAGTCTAACGAACCCGCGACTGGTTGGGAGGCTTCGTCTATCGCACTCATCTGCATCGTCGCCAGTCATCGCCTTTTGGCAGGTTACATTAGCGTACTAGGACAACCCGCAGACTACTCCGTTCCCCACTGTCTCCATCACCTTATTAGTCGCCGTGCTCGTCCGACACATGAAAAAGGCCCTCGTCCATCGTCTGCGCCCGTCGCTCTCCGCGCTCGCGTCGCCGCTGGCCGGGTTTGACGAGTTCTACATCGTTCTAGACGAACCCCATCGCGTATGGACCCCAGGCGATTCCGTCTCCGGCGTCGTCGTTCTCGACTTGCCCAAGCCTGTTCGCACCACCGAGATTCGACTGCGACTGCTCGGCCAGCTCACCATCCGCAACACCCTCGTCAAGGGCCCTTCGTTCCGTCATGTCCTCTGCCACGAGGAAATAGTGCTCTGGGATGCCGCCGAACGCGACAAAACCGACCGTGCTGACTCTGAAAATGTCTCGAACGTCGATCTCGAGCCAGAAGCCGCGGCGGTCCCTGCCCAGTCCATAGACGGTATCGAGTCCATTCGGCAAAGCAGACGCGACAGACTTTTAGGCTCCATCAGGAACGCAAGTATATCGCTATCTACATCGTCGGTATCGTCCGATGCCTCTACGGCCCGAAAGCTGCCAAAGGGGGAACACACTTTCGCGTTCATGTTCGAGTTACCAGCAAAAGGCCTCATGACGTCGCTTGAATTCGAAAAGGGCTCGATCGTGTACATGTTGTCGGCTTCCCACCACCGTCCCGGTCCATTCCCGCCCATAACTTGTCACAAAGCCTTGTCTTTACAGTGCCCGCTAGATATAACCGATCTGCCACCGCCAAAGCCTTCCATGTTGTCAGTAGAGATCAACAAGAAAAATCGCCGGCGGGAGCGCGGCACCGCAACCGCTTTCGTCGAGACGCCTTCTGTCGGATGTCTTCGCGGGCAAGTCATTCCTGTCAAAATTAC
The DNA here is from genome assembly GCA_003705905.2 of Lipomyces sp. NRRL Y-11553. Classification (NCBI taxonomy): domain Eukaryota; kingdom Fungi; phylum Ascomycota; class Lipomycetes; order Lipomycetales; family Lipomycetaceae; genus Lipomyces; species Lipomyces sp. NRRL Y-11553. The sequence continues at coordinate 363,974 of PPJW02000003.1, read as the reverse complement.
TGTCCGACATGTTAGGGAAGTCCGTAGCATCAATGGGGTCGTCATTACCTTCCTCCGCATATCTCGTGTCTGCCCTCACGATGTGGAACCGCTCTCGTTCAGGAAAGATCTAGTCCAGACTGTCACCCCGCTCTATATAGACTCCCGGACGCTGACCACCACCATCACGGCCAACATTCGCGTGCCGACGGATATTTTCCCGACAATCGATGAATACCCACTAGTTGCATTCAAGTATTGTTTGGAAGTCGTACTGGATTTGTCGGGCAAAGCCGAGCTGCCGCTAGCCCAGACAGTCATGCATAGTTCCAATACCGAACCAGCACCTAATTTGACGTCGCGGCCGTATGTCGATACCGAGTTGATGAAACGGATGAAAGGCGTCGTCAGTTTGTGGACGGAGATTGTTGTCGGCACCGAGAAGTCAGAGCAGGTAAAAAAGCCAAATCCGGCCACTGCACCGGCAAAAGTCACTGTGAGCCCGGCGGTGTCGCAGAACATACCACCAAGTCAACGAACGAGTAGAATTGTGACGTTGCCGCCCGAAGTCGAGTCTGTACAGGTGCAGGCTTCGTCGTCGTCGTCACCTCCAACCGTACCGGGATATCCATTGTCACAGGACCCATCGCAGCCTATGGCCCCATCATTCATCTCTCCCCAGCCCGCCATATCCAACGATTCGAGAACGATTCCACCCAATTCACCTCATCCTGACGAGATTGCCGAAGATCTTCTACCACCTCCGCCGCTACCTCATCGAGACGCAGCAACAGCTGAGGCGGAGAAAGAACGGCTCGCGCTTCTGGAAGAGGCGTTACTACCGTCCGCTCCGCCAGCGATGTCTACTCCGGAATTGGACCTTGCTGTCCCGACAATCGACGAGCTGGAAATTACCACAGACGACCACGCCCAGTCATCATATTCCTATTCATCAGCTGCTACACCTCCGATGGACAAACTGGACCACGAACGCCTGCGATTAGAGCAACTCGAGAGTGCGCCCCAGGTACCGTCGGATAGAATGGCTGACCCCGATGCAGCGCCAGTTTACACCCCGACCGCCCCGGCCCGTCATCACATTGAAGGTTATATGGATGATCAGGATGTATCTGAGTCGGATAGTACGTCTGACGTCGAGGATGGTGACTGGGTCCCAGTGTATTCGCCAAACGCAGAAGAAGAGCAAATCTCTTTAGGCCGGTATCAACATTACGAATTAGGTTACCGTAACAACTACGACGCTAATGATACGACGTATGCAGATAGTCCGGTGCCAAGGACGAGTGCGCCTGTTGCAAGCATTTAGTTTTATTTCAGGTTTCCGTAGTCGGATTTTTGGGTTTTTTTTTTTGCGACAGGTTTGGGACTCGGGTTTTTTAAAAAAATCAAGGGTGTTAATTTGGTTTATGGTGTTTGGTTTGGGATATTGGGTTGTTATTTACAAAATGGAAGTTTTTTTGTATTTTTATATCATACCAGATTTGGTCAACGGAGGCAGAGTAGATTTGATTCACTAATTTTTAGATAGGATTTCATGTACGTATTATTTCTATTATTATTACCCAATATATAGTCTTTGGCATCTGATCGTGTAGCGCCTTTGTACAACTAGATATTACCTATTCCCATACCATTCAAGTCGACAATGGTAAATATTTAATTCTCCTCGTCTTCATTAGGATCAGGCACAATAAACGCACCACCCAACAAAATTGCCGGCTCGTTAACATTGTTATGCTCGTAGCTCAACACGCCAATGGCACCAGCCTCGAGCAATAACGCCGGGTTTTCGTTTATGTCCCTCTTGACCCATCTCATTGCAAACGCACGTAGAATATGTCCATGAGCGACGATTAGTATATCTTTACGTGGCAGATTTTGGTTGGCTCTTTGCAGATCATGGATCTCGGCAATGATATCATCGAGTCGCTGCATGATTTGGGCAGGTGATTCGCCGTTTTCGCAGCCATCGTGCCAAATATTCCATACTTTGCCGTCCTTGTCCAGTCCGCGGTCTTTGCGCAGCTGCTTGATCTCAGCGGTTAGGAGGCCCTCGTAGTCACCATAATTCCATTCCTGGATCCGATCATCGATAACGACCCTTTCGGCTCCGCATTTATCGTGTCCGACCAGCAACTCGAATGTGCGTTGGGCGCGAAGACGTGGAGAAACATATGCTTTGAGAATATGTCTCGGGTCGATCAATCTATCCTTGCCCACCAACGCACGGCCGGTTGCCGACACCCGTCGTTCGCCGTTAGCGGTGAGCGGCAAGTCGGTGAAGGACGTGTGTTGTCCGGAAAGTGACCATTCTGTTTCGCCATGACGGGCAATAAAAACGCGTGGTGTAGCCATTGTCTATCAGATGTGGAGCACTGGAGCGCGGTAGTTACTGAATCTCGGGCGGCGTGCAGGAGGGAAGAATGGTGAGTGGGAAGGGTGAAGGGGGAAGAGGGTCGTGATGGTTATTAGCATGGCAGAATCACCCGTTACATGATTTTCGAGGCCGCATCGGGGTGGGCCGAGCGATGGCCGCTACGCATAATTATTAGTAGCACATTGGACTTTTCTCTGCAACAAACAATATGTCATATTTTACGCCACATATACGAATCCGTACTTCCGTAGAATTTTCAGCTCTTGTGCTGAATAAATTGAATAGTAAATTTGTGACAAAGGACAAGAGCTCCAAGTTTAAAAGTTAGTCTCGGAGTGGTGCCCTCCCCCCCCCGCCAAATCTACATCGTTTTCGATTGGGTTGTGTCGCCGTTTTAAACTGTGTGCATCGCGGGTCCCCGGCAAAACATCATTTAAGCAGCCTACTCCACTTCACCCAATTCTACAAAAAGCAAATATTTAATATTACAAGCTGGGATCACTGTAATAAGAATGGGCGCATCGGAATCAAAACCGGCGACGCGGACATTTGTTCCGGACGTTCCTGTCCAGTTTTCGCAGGATTTAATTGAAGTCATGGAGGACATTCCCCAAGTACGTATTTTCGCTTCCATCCCTCATACAACACTTGGGTCGCTGGTGCAGCTTGTTGTTAAGGCTACTATTTTTTTGAGGGGGACAATGTGAATTGTGTTATTGACGACATACCTACCTAGTCCGACTTCACTCGACTCCAAGACAACGCCCTCAAGCTCGAATCTTCCGTCGCAGGCGAACTCGAAAAATTGAAGTCCGAAGCACACGCGATCCTGTCCGAATCCTGGTCGACGTCGGCGTCCATACCACCTGCCGGTCCAGAATCACTAACGTCGCCATCACTGCTATCCGAAATCGAGACCTTCAAAACCCATCTTGCCGAACGTCAAGAAATATTGGCAAAACGCGCCGAAGAAGGCAAGAAGAGTGGCTACGAAGCCCCAAGGGAGAAACTGATCGAGTGTTTGGCCATGAATGGTGGACGACCTCTGGTATGCTTAAACGAGTTTAACGCCTTTAAGGAAAAATTAGAGAGTACTATTTCCTAAATATGGATTTGTATTTTTAAGGATCCGGTGAAAGTTGAATGTAGATTGTAGCATCATTCGAAGACGCGGCGCAGTTTTTGTATTTATATATCTACCTTTTGTTGTTTTGGCACAGAGTACATAAGTGTACCATTAAAATCAACAATTTTATGACGTATGCACATAAAGTATCCAATTCACACTTCGATACTGCGATACAATAAAATCAGCGCCGAGTCACTCTCTCCGCCACCTGCCATTGACTCGATCTTCGACTGGTCTACAATAGTGACCTTATCATCATTAAACCGCCACCATTTTGGTTCTTCCTTCTGCGACGAACCACCAACCGCTCTCGCGTCCTTCCCTACCGATGCATATTCCTCAGAATCTAGCTTACTCCAGCACTGATAATGGCCCGAGTCAGCAGACTTGCCCTGGTGCGAAATCACGCCAATAAGTTCATACAGCCCCGTCACGCTCGAGCCTTCGTCGGTTTTGAGAGTAGGATCAACAGCTGCGTCAACCTCAGACTGCAACTTTGCAATTTCGTCCTCTTTCTTCTCGCCCGCACTTGCACTCGCTCCCGCGTCCTCAGACATATTATCGTCGTCCGCCAAAATTGTCCGCGCACGCTTTGCCGCCCTGACCTTCTCCTCCTTCGCTTTCCGTAATTCCCGGACCTTGTCCCGGACCGTAACGAGCTTATCGCGAAGTTTGTCCTCGCACAAATCTGAAACATCAATTTCAAACGGAAAAGTCACCTTACGCAAAATTTTCGATTTTTTGCGCGTATCTCTTCGCCAGTAAAACCGCATGAAATGCACAGTTAGATATTTAGGTAACCGCGTGATTTTCTTCTCCAGCTCAAACTGCGCATTGCGGCCCAACGCGTCGGAATTCTTCTCGATCGTCTCTTTTAAGGACGCCACGAGACCATTTTTGAGAAAGTTGGTCTCGCCAGTTATATGGCAGTCCAATTTGAGGAATCGCTCTGAACCCGTGACTACAGGCTCGACGTCAGATTCGAGACATTTCATGCTAGTAGAAAAAGTGCCTGTCATGTACTTGTCAACGAACGACTGAGCGGATGGGGACGACTGCTTCAGCGACGCGTTGACAACTGAAAGAATTTGTGACCAAGCCTCTTCAGCATCCTGCTGCTTGTAACGGCCTTCTTCTTGTTCTGCAAATTGTGGGAATACTAGTCGTAGCGTCTGTGATGACGTTAACAAATTGCGTTCCATGTCTCTATCAGTGTTTCACAACGACGTACCTGGAGAAAAGAAAGTGGATAGTAGGCCATGGTCTGCTGTTTCATGTCCCGGTACAGATCGCGCAAGCTCTTTGTCAGAGTAGACTGTCCGCCAACCGATATCGACGAAGCGCCATTTGTCGAATTTTCAAATCTTTATATGTTAGCTGTTTCGTTGGTTCCATACAAAGACAATCATCATACGTGTTAAGCTCCTCACTTAATTCAGGCATCAAGCGAAGGCATTGCAACGTCGAATTCAAATAGCACGTATTTCCGAGGTTGACCAACCCAATCGGCGTTTTCATCTATCACCTAATTAGCGTTTCCGATTTCTTATGAATCTGAGCAGAAGCTAACAAACTTACAGCCTGGGCAAGCTGTTTATCCGTCATGTCCTCCACGAACGTCATCTTAGTAGCCGGCTCCTTAGGTAAATCACCAGCTGTGCCAAGCATCATCAGAGTCTGATTCGGCTTGAGCCCCAAAGTGGTCAAATCCGTGTCGTTCTTGAGTTGACCACCCTATAACGCACGAGTCAGCATTTAAGAACCGTTCATACATGCAAGTCTCATATTGGCAAATCAAAAATATTTTACCTTCACGAGAATCTTCTGACGATCCGGATCAACGCCGGTCAAACTATACAGCTGAAACTTGAGGACTTCGCCTGGTTCATCCAAGTCGACTTCGACGTCATATTTTTTGCCCGAGTGACGGATGACAACTTATCGTAAACGTTAGCAATCGCGTCCAAATTACCAATAAACTGCAACCACTTTTAAAATACTAACTTGGTATAACAGTCATATTGTGTAAGTCTAGATCTATATACAACAAATATCGTCGTGTGGCGTGTAAGCGCTGGTCATGTAATAGAACAAGCAAGAAGTACGCGGCGTATATGTCACCCAGTTTCGACTGGGTGACAATCTGCAATGATAACTTCAGTGCTGTCCCACCAAAACCCGAGCGACGGATACATACGTAAATAACAGGCAGGTAGCAGATCATTACGCCGTTCGCATCCGGAACGCCGCAGAATCATCGATATTATATAATGGTAGGTAGTTGCCTAATACAATTGTTGATTTTAGATCGCTCGGGATTACAATTGACTCGGCGGGCGGGTCCCTCTCGCGTGGTGCTAACCGAATCCCTCGATGTCTTATTTAATTTACGCACCGTATGATGACTAACGAACTAATAGTCTCAATCATTGCGACCCTATCTTGATTGTGTCCGGAGCTCGTTGACGGCGGCCATATGCCTGGAGAATTTTTCGTCGCAGGTGGTTGAGCGACATAATCGGCCAGAAGTCGAAGCTCAGTGAGTCCCCCCAGCAGATATCATGTCCCCTGTCGCCACGAACATCGAAATTAATCTAACGCCTAAATTATCACTAGAACTTCCCCCGAAGTCCTATTAAACCCTCTGACAATCTCGCGCAACGAAAACGAAAGAGTATTGATAGAACCGAGCATCAACTCAATACGCATCAGCATCAAGATCAAACAGGCAGATGAGATTGAGAGATTGCTTGTCCACAAATTTACACGATTCCTGACTGGTCGTGCGGAAGCTTTTATGATTTTACGGAGAAAGCCGGTCAAGGACTACGACATATCATTTCTTATTACGAACTTCCATACCGAGCAGATGCTGAAGCATAAACTTGTGGATTTTATAATTCAGGTGAGTTATATCCCACCTCCTTATGGATAAATATTCATCCCTTATGAGATGTATGCTGACGCGGGTTATAGTTCATGGAGGAAGTCGACAAGGAGATATCAGAGATGAAGCTCTTCCTGAACGCGCGAGCACGCTTCGTGGCTGAGGCTTTCCTTACCAATGTTTAAATGGAAACACAAGTTACAATGCATGAAGGTAGATGAGTTGGCGTGTATGGCGAAGACAAGATCTGGTGGCCAGTTAAAAAGAAGACAGGACATTACCGTGGTCATTAGTTATGTTTTGATAGTTATATTTTAGAGTCTTGCAGATCTTGCCAATATTATTCACAATCTCATCATTGAAGTCAATAATGATATATCAAAGGTCTATCTCGTTTCGTGACTAAATCGCACCACCGTGTACTTCCTGAGTGCCAGCCATGAATGCTCGTCTCGACTAAGTGCGGGTCACACTGCATGCCAACCGTACGCTGCTAGCGCCTCGGGAATATGCATTATAACGCTACTGACTTGACATCTTCAGTGTTAATACAGCTGATTAGCTTGGCAAGTCGGGACTCATGTGTAAACGAAATCGATCCGTAGCAACTCCATAAATCACCGTTTGCAAGTAGAGGACTGCTTTACGACTACAGGGATGACTCTGGCACTCTGCAGACTGCAGCCTCTGCTGGCTTGATACAAGTGTCATGTGGAGACCGACTAAAAAGCACAATTTACGCTATAAACCGCAGCTATCGATATATTATTATTGTCCGAAGTGGGAGACGTCCACAGCCTAACAATTTTTAACGTGTGGCTAACACTCACTAACTCTCGGCAGGGTAAACATACGGGTCCGTACGTTGCCGTTACAGCCGGCCTCTGATTCCTTTTCGGTCGCCCATTCTTGTGCATTTTCCGCTATAACTGGATTCTTCCGGTAATCCGGTTCGCTGCGGGACTGAGTCGACCGCAGCATTTTATTTACTGTAGGAAGATCGAATTTTAGCACCACATTCAATTGCCATTTCAACGAATATACGGCCCGATCGATCCAATTGCGACAATATGAGCTCTCCAGTGATAATAAATTCAAATTACAACGACACGGTGCTTCAAGACTACGGCTACGAGCTATACGGTAACGGCACATTATCGAACGGAACTGATTGTTACCTTTCGTTCGGTCAGTTTTTACCATTTATTGCTGAGAATGGAACCGTATTCAATGGCACAGTATGCGACTACCCATACTATGGGATCAAAGCTCGTGGCGCCGTCGGACTAGTTTTTGCTACGTTGGCCATTCTCTTACTTCCGGCCTCGATGTACAACCTGCGCAGACATGGCGCTCGACATGTCCAATATGAGCACAAGAGGTTCCGACTGATCGGCCGACGGTGGCAGTGGTACTGGCTCTTTCTTGTACACGTCCTGTCGGCCGTGGCAGGATTTTTGTCTATCGATATTGACCGTGATTATATCCAAGGCACGTCATTGACCGCTTATGGCGCCATCTATAGCACGATTCTACCGGTTTGTCTGGCATCGGTATGGGAAATGACCCGGCACTGGTATGTGACGCACTGTCGTCCAACAATATATAGATACCGTATCTAACGGTAGCAGGGGTTCATTCGAGGAAAGGAGACGGTTTGAGGCAGATCCGTTCCGATATCGTCACAACGACGTTAGATCCAAGGTTCATCTATTTATGCCCCTTATATTCTACTTATTTGGCTTCCTTCTTTTCCTTCTTACCGTTCTCCGAAACTGGGGATTACTGATCCAAGTTAATTCGACATTTATTGTGGACAATCGTTGGAAAGCCGGTGTGTTCTTTGGACTCATAGCCTGGCTTATCATTTTCGTCCAAGTAGGCGTGACGTATTATTACTATGATCCAGCAAAGCTACCGTGGAAGATTCCGCTTTGCCTTGTTGGGTTGGGTGCATTGGTTGCATATAGCATTGGAATGAGTTTCAACCAGACCATCTCTCCGTTTAACGCTCATGCGGACGTACTCGCTGTCGCTTTATGGGGATATTTACCAGTGATTTACATCATCGTTGTCATGAACGTGTGCGGGCACTATCAATTGAACGACGATTTGATCGTATTGAAGGAGAAGGAAGAACGTGACAGAGCTACCACACGAGCTGTGCTGGAAAATGTCGTTGTGCATGACACGAAATATTCTTCCGGAAGCGATGAGAGTACTATGGATACGTTTTATCCAACACAGCCACAGCGAGCCTACACCACTGCCGAAATAAAGGCGTTCGCAAAGGCAAACATGAGAGATGCTTCAACGTGAATCTGTCTCGCCCCTTTAGTTTTATTACGTACTTGCGTAACACATATCTGTTAGTGACTGATTGGTAGTAAGGAGTTCGTGAAATTGGACATATTTATAATTTAGGGAATTGTGGAACATGGCAATTGGCTCGCTGTTAAGAATGTAGTGGGCTGTACTATAAATTTGGTAATAGAACATTTGTGAGATAACAAATGTGGTCGTGCAGTACTCCATTCGGCCAAATTGCGATTGTCGATGGCCTAGTGGCATGGTGTCCTCAGAGACAACTATGTAAATCTTTGCACGCGTCGTCCCTAAACCTTACGCCAAAATGTCCCACGCCGCGTCAACGCGTGTGCCGCTTTCACTGCGCACTCGTCATAATTAGACCATCCCGGCTGCCGTCCTATATTTGCCATCACTCACTGCACTCGTTATTCAAATGTATACTGTTGACAATGGGCATTAAAGGCACGTAATAAGCTACGGGAGTGCAGATCGAGGTGGAAACAATGGCGGATGCTAACGTGACATAGGATTATACCAGACCATTGCGGACAATGCTCCGAAGGCGATCAAAAGTTCCGAGATCAAGAATTTCTTTGGTCGAAAAGTTGCGATTGTACGTATCCATTGTGCTTACTAACAACTTCAACCTGTCATAAAGCTTACCTGTTCATAATCTAGGATGCGTAAGTCATTGCCTGGAATACGAATGGGTTTCACGCGGCGCTCGCTGACTGCGTGTAGATCAATGTCCCTTTACCAATTTCTAATTGCGGTTCGCCAACAAGATGGACAGCAACTCATGTCAGAAACCGGAGAAACGACGTCTCACTTAATGGGCATGTTTTACCGCACGTTAAGGATAATCGATAACGGGATCAAACCAGTATATATATTTGATGGGCATCCTCCACACCTCAAAAGTGGGGAGCTCGCGAAGCGGTATGTGCGTCGCGAAGAGGCTGGAAAATCTATGGAAGAGGCCAAAGAGGTCGGTGACGCGACAGAGCTGGACAAGTTTTCGCGGCGAACGGTTAGAGTTACAAAGGAACAGAACGAAGAGGCGAAGAAGTTGTTGAAGTTAATGGGTATTCCGTACATTGATGCTCCATGCGAAGCTGAAGCGCAATGTGCAGCGTTAGCTAGGGCAGGAAAGGTAAGGACTGCTTTACTTCTGGGTTTCTGTGTGTCTACTGATGACTATGTAGGTCTACGCTGCTGCGTCAGAAGATATGGACACACTATGCTTTGCGGCACCAATTCTGCTCAGACATCTGACCTTCTCAGAGCAACGGAAACTTCCGATCACCGAAGTCAAGCTAGCTGAAACACTTGAAGGTCTCGACATGCCCATGGAACAATTCATCGATCTGTGTATTCTCCTTGGATGCGACTACTGCGAGCCTATTAAGAACATCGGTCCGGCGACCGCAGTGAAGTTACTCCGAGAGCACAAAGACTTGGACGGACTTGTGAAATATATCAGAGACCATCCTGAAAGCCGATATAAAATTCCTGAGGATTGGCCATATCAAGATGCACGGGAACTGTTCCTAAAGCCAGAAATTGTGGATCCGGCCACATTAGACTTACGATGGGAGGAACCAGATGTCGAAGGGCTAGTTGAATATTTAGTCAAAGAGAAGGGATTCAGTGAGGACAGAGTTCGAAATGGTGCCAGCAGGTTGATGAAGAATTTAAAAACCGCTCAGCAAGGGCGGTTAGACGGGTTTTTCAAGGTTATTCCCCAAGACAAAGCTGCTGGTAGCGATAAGCGGAAAGCGGCCGACAAAGCAGCAGACAAGAGTAAAAAGGTCAAGGTCAGCAAAAAGAAGTGAATGCACACATATCCTCTCTCTACATTGTAATATTGGCAGAAATACAGCTTGAAGATGAGCTTCAAAGATAAATCATTATCCACAAATCTGGTCCAGCTTTCATCATCTGTCATAAAAAATCATTAAGCGTACTCGCCTAACCTCTTCCCTCATATGGGTTTATTCACAAGAATATGACGCATACGACGGCATATGACGTCCGCCTGCTAATAAAACGCAAATGCAAAACGTAAGCCAATCCATCCCGATGAAAACGTGAAATATAGATTACATGTCCTGCAAATGATGTTCTCTCAGTTCGTCAAGCTCACGTTGCAACGCCGTCAAATCTGCTAACAGATCTGGTACTGCACTATCATCCACAGCGACAGCTTTACTACTCGAAGTCGTGGGAGTAGCCGTTGTACTCGTACCCAAGGAAGACGAAGATGCAGGTGGCACTGGCGGATTTGGATGCGGAGGCGGACGGTGTCCTCGAGTCGTAGTCGTAGACGAAGGCCCTATACTCTGATCTTTTGCCTGGCTGACCCGTCGTCGAGATGGAGGGGGTGGCGGTGGAGCATGCGACTTTTGAGATGACACCACAGTCGGTGGAACATTAAATCTGGTATTCGGTGGACTTCCAACTGCGGGAAATAGTTGCTGCCCGTCAAACGCAGCGTCAAAATCTACATCAGTAACAACCGATGTCGCTGGGGTGGATACGTCATGCGAAGAGCTAGAGTGATGACCTGGGGAGTTCAAGGCAGAGCTCAGGGATAGAGATCGTACAGATGCAGGGGATTTTCGGTTGTTTTCAGTCTGGGGAATAAGAGGGACCGGCTTAGATATTGATGTTGGTAGCGACGAACTTGATGAAGAACGTGAAGATCCAACTGACGAAAGATGTACTGTGCTCGGCTCTGAGGATTGTGTCATCGTTGTGGCAACGATAGGATGGCTGACATTCACTCCATATCCGCTTTTCCGCGGGCGAGGTGGAGGCGGTGCTGGCCGCTTTGAATAATCGGTCTCGAGTGACTTCCTTGGCGGGGGGTGTAAATCTGTTTCCTTTGGCACTACCGGTTGAGACTGGAGGCTGGGTACTGCTGGGTGCTGCAAATCAAGCTTGTCGGGCGCTACTAATGATATGCTGTCATCGGGTGTAATAATTTTTGCGGTACTAGTGCTCTCTTCATATATGGCATCATCATCGTCGGCTTCTGAAGACAACGAAGATGAGGGCTCCTCTATGTCTGACATATCAACAACAGGATCTTCTTGCTTAATTTCCGAGCTACCGGCTTGATTTGAAAGATTTGTCACTGCAAAATCTGACGACTTGCGAGGAGCTGCATCACCGACCTCTCCCAATAACATTTGAGTAAAAGCATCTACCGCTTGTACGTCTTGCAAGACTGTCTCTTTGCTTTTCCTCGCGTTCGGCAACGAGATTTCTGAACTGGCGATTGGTGTGGATGAATCAGTGGATCTCGGACTCTCTTGCGATCGGCGGCTTTGTTCATGATACCTGCGGAAAGGATTCACACGCGATCCATCGACGACCGGCGATACCGGCGGGTCCGACGAAGTGTGCACAGGAGAAGGACCAGATGAGGCAGGAAGCGTCAACGACGGTCGTTGACTTGCTGTCGGCGAGTTTGTAATGTCAGACTGTAATGCTACTGCTACCTCCGCGTCTTGGACGACTCTAGGTACAGGAGCTATAATAAATTAGCGGAGATCGTGCTAACAAAGTGCATCGTCCATTCACCTTGCTGGAATGCTAGCGAGCGAGAAGGTGCCTTGCCATTCATTACATGCCCTACCAGTCGCAAGAATGCATAAAATTCTCCTTTTTCCAGAGTACTCAATGGGCTCTCGAAAATATCGAATATCTTGATGTCGACGAGTTAGTAGGCCGCCTGGGAAATTGCTCCTTATGTATTCTCACCTTCCACTTGTCCTGCTCTGCAATGCCAAATCGATCGCAAAATACCAGCATGTCGTCCAATGTAAGTGTTAAATGTCCCGGCGGAACCAACTGAGCAAACCAATGCGGGTAATATCGGTACTCTTCGGGTGACAACGCTGACGAAACCAGATATATTCGCCGACCATCCTCGTCGGCGTCATACGATCCCATCCCTGCAATGATCTCGCTTCCGGACGGAGATATTCCACGATTCGTATGTAATCAGCAGTTTTGCGCAATGTGTTGAGACCCGCTATATTGCAAGAAGCGTCAGAATGTGGAAGATTGATGACAAATATCTCTATGTATCTTTATGACGCCGCGAACCAATCCCGGACGCGCAATTTTTAAAATTCGTTCCACCTGCAAAAATAGCTCCGATTAGCAGATATGCAGAACAGATACAAATCCCGCACTTCCAATCTGCAAGCGAAATTGGCCAATGTCAACGAGACCGCTGGATCCGGCTGGTGCGGCGGTAACGTACGCGAAGTTCGCGCATCTTACCCCGGAAACCATTACCCGGACTTTGAATACAGATACCTGTAAGGATCCGAAGCATAGCAAAGTATTCATAACACAGCACTCGATCGAATATAGCAGAGAACATGAGCGTCTGCCCATTTTTTCCAAGCAGGACGCGTGGAATTACGGCACTCTGGCAACATGCGGAAAAAGGCAGGATGCGGCAAAATATCATGTCGCCGTCATTCAACATTCATTCCCCACTCCGAATCTCACAGTACCAGAAGACAGCTAACCGAAACATGTCTCTTATGTCGCAAGGGCCGCGAAAACTAGAGGCACTATCATTAAGTGAACGGCGTAGCAACTTACACCGTCGACTTCCTCAGTTGGGGAGATCAATGTGGCCGCAGTTTCCGAATCCAATACGAGGTACAGCACGCCATTTTCTGTCCGGTCGCGATCCTAGAAAAATAACACCATTCACACCTCTTTGGGAACTTCTTGCCCTGATCCCAACTCCTATCAAAGTTTTCGTCGGCTTGTTTTTTTCAGCAGGCATAGTGGTCTTCATTGCGTTCCCCACTATAGTTTTCTACCTCCCGCTTGCGATTTTGGTGTGGCTTACTTTCCGCCGACGACAACTTGTGTTGCGGGATAAGCAGTTCCAAAAAGTGTGGGATGAGATGACGTCTGCTAGCGCGGTTGAAACAACAAGGGAGCAAGTTCGCAAGTTTGATGTCGGTCAGCTAGTTAGGATGGTTGAAAACCGCGTTAACATGGCAATCAAGGAAGATGGTGATCTTGCCTATGAGCAGCTGGGACTTGACCCGGCGAGGAACAGAGGGAAGTTGTTTCTAGGGCCGTGCGAAGAGTCAGATCGTGAAGTCAGAATTAATGACGGGTATTCTGAGGTCACGACAATTCTCAGATTCAGTTTGATCCGGCGTGGTACTAGTGGTAGGGACGAACGAGTAGCCAATGTGACTGCAGCTATAACGTCTTATTTGCAGTATCAAGTGTCAAAGCGTACTGATTTGGAAAAGACGGCTATGAAGATCACCATCGATTCGCTCGGCAAGGAGTGGACAATCCATGGAGTTACCAATGATTCAGAGTTTAGTAGCGACACTGTCATCGACATAAAGCCTCGGAACGTCAAGGACGTGTATTAATGTAACATACAGAATTGGCGGCGAGAATGTATTGTATATAGAAACCGTGATGGTTTGATAATCCAAAACAAGGAAATGCAACTATCTTTATTTACAGCTCATCTCTCGGAGGAACAGTGTCATCAGCTGAAACAGCACGAGGAGGCTGCAACTGCTCACCATTCACATTTGCATTGGTTCTGCCTACCACTGCCTGGCCGCTCTTAACTCTCTTGGCGAGCGACCTGATCTCATCATCATACACTGTCCACTCGGGAACTTGTCTTCTCGCCCGTTCCAGCTTCGGCTCCTTGGTCATCGGATTGTTACACAAGTCGATTGTTTTTGCGGTCTTCAATGATTCGTCAGAACACCACGTCTCGCACCAGAGCCAGTCCTGCGGCAACGAGAAGATCGGAATCTGCATCTGCATGTTATTTGGAAGATCCTGGTCGAGATTTGATAATGATTGAGGGTCTGCTGAAAGCTGGTGGTATTGCTGGCGAAGTCTGTCACCGGCTGCCATTTGACGAAATCGTTTGAGATCAACCACATATAGAGCGCTACCAAAGCGTCAACATAACAATGCGTTAAAAACCTTCTGGCGAATTTACCTGATATGGTAGGGATTGTCACCCAAAAAAGTCTTCCAGTATCCCTGTTTCCAGAACCGAAAGCCTTCCATTTCCTTTCTGGAGTCGCACATTGGAGTATATCCGTACGGTGCCCCATGCAGGTCAAGATCAACTAGCTCCTTCATGTTGGTTCGTACGATCTGGTCAGCATCCACGAAAATGACTTTATCGAGATCCAGTGGAAACATCACGTCCAAAAACAAAATTTTATATCTGTGTAACGTGTTAGTCCCCAAATCACAAAAACATTTTCCAAACAAGTACCCCCAAATGATTCGCTGCTTCTCCTTTTGGGCACGAAGCCACTGGGGCCATTTGTAGGTAATCAGCTCATAGTCAAATCCATATTCATCGGCCATATAGGGCAAAAATTCCTTCGTATAATTAGATGACAATTCTAACAAAGATTCGCCTTAGAAGAACCTACTTTGAAAGAGGGCGATAAGAAATTTTCAATGAGCCAAAACTTCACCGTCTCATTAGTGTGTCTCATGACACTAACAAACATGATGTTCAAAAATCGCTCATATAGATGCCCGCTAGCGACGGAGAAAATATTGATAGACGCTTGTTTTGTGTCCGTAAGCTCAGTGCCCTCATCCTTGGTCGACCCTACCTTGAGAAAGTTTGAAAGCACTTGTTGAACAGATTTTTGGACCATCTTGACAATGCCAGTATCTTCCGCCACCTCCAAGTCTCCATAAGCGGACTGGGTCTCCTGTCCCGGATTTCGAGTGACGCGTGGAAATACTGTGACACCCGTTAACTTTGTAACGTAGATGTTAGTGTTGTTAAGGTCGACAGGCGATGGAACAAATCCATGTGCTCCAGCGCTGTCCAAATGGAAAATTTCCTGAGATCGGCCAGATTTCAAACCGAGTTTCCATACACCAGGCTCAGACTTGAATTGCATGTAGCCTAAATTCCACATTACAATCGTGTCCACAATTTGTGGGTTAACTGAGGTCCCCAACGTGAGCTGGAGGCCAGCTGGCGGTCCCCCCTTTGTAATGTCCCTCACATGGCCTTGAACAAGGATGTTTTTGAGTAAATATTCGGCTTCAAGAGTAGATTCAGAAACAGAAGATAAAATGATGTTGTCCAAGTCATATGTGGAAATGTGAGACGTGACTAACCACGCCGATGGAACATCCATGCCTAAGGTAAGCAAGACCTCAGATGGAATTCCTTTGAATACAGTCTCCGGCTCCATGAGGGTTCCATTAGACGTAAAACTAGGAGTAGAACTTATTGCATTCCGATAGAATCTCTTGATCGGCATTTCGTCGACAGTCAACGCAGGATTCAGGTACACCCGAATGACGACGCTGTCAATTGTGGACAGCATTTTCAATATTGGAGTATATTTCTGGGTAAACTCACTCGTAGGATTTAAAATAGCGACTATCTTCAACGCCGCATTGTCAAAGTCGCCGCCGACATCAAAGCCGCAACGATGGTGGGTGTATTCTGTAAGCCAGGTGTTGCGCTCGCTACTCATTTGGTTGAACCCTTTAGACATGTCCAAGTCTCCACTCTTCGCAACTATACTGGAGAGCACTGCCGAGAAGTCATACATGTCTGTGGACGGCGAAAGAGTGTCCAAAATGCCCATTTCCCGAACAGCTTGTAATGCCGGATAAATTCTCGTAGTCGATTCGTACTTAAGGAGACCTGTCAAGTCAATTGCATCCACATACACGGTGGGAGGCAGTCGAATTGCCTGCATAGCGTGATCAGCAGAGTATACGAAAACGTTAAATATTAGCCGACGCTTACCCGACTATTCAGTAATATTATTCTTTCGCCTGTAGAAAGACCGAGCGAACGGACTAGAGGATTAGCTGACTCCCAGAAACGAAACGCTCCGGCATGATCTGGCACTGCCCAACCCGTTGACTTCGCATCGCTTGGAAGTTGGAGCAGTTCTTCAATTCCCGGCAACATCTCGAAATTTTCTCCTGGAGCCATATCCTTCGCGACTTCATATAACATTTTGGGGGGAATTTTCGCTAGTTGGCCCGACTGCGAAAGGTAGTAGAGAAGAGTCGATAGATTTGGAGGATAGCCTGTTGCCCCAGGAGTGTTTATAAGTTTGACTCTTAAGTTGTGTGGAAGATCTTCGGTGGATAAATATTTCATAATTTCCTGAAATTGACTGATTCCAACAGGGGAGTCAAAGTCCGCCGCCACCAACATAGTCACATTGAGTGGGGCAACTGTCTTATCCTCAACGCCCCCAGATTCTGCATTTTTCAATTTATCGTAACTTTCAGCCTTATATTCGATGGTTGGTAACGACTTGAGGATGACACTGTGAGTCTTGTATAGAGATACTAGATCTAGCAGCTCCTGACCACTCGCATCATCGGGAAATATAAGCTTGTTTCGACGTGCAAAGGCAGTGCTTAACAGTAGCGTTTGAATGTCAGTATCATCTGTGACATCATTTGCCATAATCATTGTCCGGATGAGCTCAATGTCGTTATCAAGTTTGTATGCGATGGATTGCAGCCACGAGCTGTCGTCTTTAGGAACCATGTAACCGTTACCAAAAACAACGGGTCTGTCTGTAGAGATATCCAATCGTTTCGCCCACGCTGCTGCTGTGTCAATTTGGTTCATAGGTAATGTATCTGTAGGGTTTTCAACTGGGGAGGGAGCGTCTTTCTTGAGCTTATAGTGATTGCGTACCAACTCGAAACTCTCGGTCGAGGGATCCCCCTCATTATTGATTGAAATCTCTAGATAAGCCATAGCAGCTTGAAGGCCATAGTTGACGTAGAGATAGTAGAATATTGTCGCCTGCCGTTTCTGTTTGTCCGTCTCCACTAAAGGAACAAGACCAAAGCGGATTGTAATGCCACGCTGAATAAGAGGCCGAATTTGCTTCGAGATCAGTAATAAATCGCCCAGAGAATTTAGATCGACTGGGATGACGATGGAGTGAATATTCTTTCGGATCTGATGGAACTGACCGGGATAGTGAGGTTCGAGGATGGCTGTGACTTTTGTGGTCATTTTGCGATACTTCGCATCCTTCTCAAGATTATTTAACCAAATAATTGTATTTCCTCCCTCGATTGTATCACTACTGTCAAAACGAGGCTCAGATGGTTGATTCTTCAAGTTTGACAGAGACGGGCCAGATATAATTTCCGTTGCGATTTTGTTGGACAAGTTCAAATAATTCAAATCTTCTATCAATTTTCGCTCACGATGGAGAATGTCTAGAATAGAAATAGGATCATCACTCAGAACGGAATCTAATCGAGCACCATTCACATAAATGGAATTGTCACCGTGCGCAAATCTAGCCATCCGCGATGTAGTCTTAAAATTTTTCGCCATCTCCTCAAGAATTGCAGTCGCATTCTCAAATTTCATCGCAGCAATTGCGGCGGCATGCTTGGGAAAGTCTTCCGAGAGCCGTAGCAGCACGTCCATCGGATTTGCGCCGTCTCGTTGGTTTAAAATGAATGCTGCCGTCTTAAGACTGATATCCGCAAGTTCAATTCTACTAAGTGGCTTGATGTCTTCCATGCCCGGAGTAGAAAGCAAGTCATCAACAACCCCCGACTCACTTTCAGTTGCATCCCCTGCGGACTCCGGAAAGTCACTGCTGTCCTTGCCGCGATCATCAATGACTATATAATCTGTCCGCTTGATGGCGAGTTCAACACCGTATCCAGTTAGTCCTCTGATTCGCTCGGGGAACTGATTAGCTGACTCTTCACGTGATGGCATATACCTCAGGATGTACCGTAGCTTGCCGGCTTTGGCCTCTGCAAGGAGTGAACCGTGGAAGGCCACAAATTTTGGTGAGGTAATGTCAGCATATAGAATGACAACCGGAGCGTCCTTATTAGTAGATACTTCGCGATCAAATGGAAGAATCTCTGCGGCTTTGATTGTCAATGGAGTCTTCAAAGCGAAGATGGCGCCTGGATCGCAGCTGACTTGATCGTCGTACCAAAACCAGCAGTCACTTCCACAACCTCCTAGTAGATGGGCGAATTGTGGAGATACAGAAGCATTGTAATACTGATAGTACGCCTGAATAAAGGGTGTGGCAGTACGCAAAGTTAACTTCATATTGATCCAGTCTCGAGCACCACCGACCTCTGGAATATAGCCGTTCTCCTGACTCCAAGCCATTGCCTCGTCGTAAAGCAATTGGTGAGTGAGGTCATTCGCCGTGCGTGTAAGCGCCGTGTCATACTCCTCAAGCTTCTGATGTGCAAATTGAGTGAGATGTGTGAGAAGAGGAAAGTATGATTCTGGAGCTTCCCCGGCAATGGTCTCCCTAGTGTTGACTCAGCATCCTCAAATAGGACTTGCCGACCATCCTTGGCGATTAGGCTCAGAATACTTACACTAGTTCTAGTAAATATGGAGATCTTTCTATCCATGGGAAGTCGAGTTTAACACGGATACTTGTCGCTGCGGCCGAACTGACTCCAAGAAGTACAGCTAGCAGCAGCATCCAAAGACCGGGGCAACACACCGTAGCCAATTGTCGAAACATTTTGTAACTAGTTCCAGCAGATGGAGCTTCGGAGAGCCAAGATGCCAAGCAAATTAATCACAGGGCCAGTTCTGATATTTGCTGGATGCCCCGGATCTGCGAAATTCAAGAGCGAGTTGAGGAGGGAAACTACTGGTTGTGTATCCTCAGTTTCAGGGGACAACTGTTCTCATTCGCGCTCTGTATGAATTTATGCACCAAGTTTCGCGATGACATTGCCCCTGAAAAACTTTAAAGCTCTCTTTTAGTCCGGGTAACTAAAAGTTTAAGTTTGGCCACAGCATGACACATATGGCTTGTCTGTCTATTCGCTGGCCCGCATCAGCTAAAATCGATGAGATCCGTTAACACAGGCGATATATCTATTATACACATTGCTGATTCGCAGACGTTGGTTTCATAGATTCCTGTCACAGAATGGTGACTGATTCCCGCAAACGGGCGCTAGACGAAGATGTCGACTCCTTGTCCTCAAAGAAAGTCAAAGCACCGGATGGATCTCCGGTCGCAGCGTCTCCGAGTTCTCGCACTAATGATATATTAGAAAAGGCAAAAGCTATTGCTAGAGCCAAAGCGGCAGCTGCCGCTAAGGCTATGGCCATGAAGCAGGCACAAATGAGAGCAACTGCGAGTCCCACAACTCCTCAGTCTTCGTCGGAATCTGCGACTCCTATTCCCTCACGTGAGGCAAGTGCACCGGCTGATGCCTCGAAACCGGTTATCAATACGAAAGAATTGCTAGCACAAATTGCTGAAAGGAAAGCACGGATAGCTGCAGCAACAGCCGGCCGAGGCGGCGCATCGTCACAATCTAGTTCTAGTCGCCCGCCACCTTCGGCATCCTTCCGACATCCAATGCTAGATGACGATGAACTAAAAGCTCGTGGCGGCCTCAACGTGGGCGTACATCCAGCTCTTCTCAATGACGCGCAGCCTACGCCTTCTAGTACTAACAGGCGGCAGTTAATGAATCCCAAGTTTGCAACCACAGTGGCTAATGCGAAGAAACAAGAACCAAAGAAACACCTGGAAATTATTACGAAATTGCCGGAGGATGAGACGGATCCGACGAAGAATCCTTACTTTGACCCAGACCTAGAAATTCGACCAAAGGAGAGACATAGACGTTCCCTAGAGTTTAATGCTAAGGGGAAATATATTGAACTAGCGAACGAGCTGAGGACTCAGGCGAGATTAGAAGAGTTGAAGAAAAGGATCCAAGAATCCAGCAAAAAGGCGGGTCTTGATGAGGAGTTGGACGTCGCTGACATGGCTATGAAGGTGATTCACCTGTTTATGGAATTCAATAAGGATACTAACATTTGTTTCAGAGAGACCCGCCCCCAGATGTCGAATGGTGGGATCAGCCTCTTCTTGCAAACAGGACATACGAAGATCAAGATGACGAGTCTCAACTTAAGCTAGATGGAACTGATTCAGTTATCACTGTTTACGTACAGCATCCTATACCGATCAACGCACCGTGGGAGAAGAATGCCCCTGTGGTGAAGCCGCTGTATCTCACGAAGAAGGAACTGAAACGTATAAGGAAGACTGACCGTGCGGAAAGTCATAAGGATAAACAGGACAGGATTCGACTAGGTCTCGATCCCGCGCCGCCCCCGAAGGTGAAGCTGAGCAATTTGATGAGCGTACTTACAAATGAAGCGATCAAAGATCCCACGTTGGTTGAAGCTCGTGTTCGACGAGAAATGGAAGAGAGAAGACAGAAACATTTGCAGGATAACTTGGATCGTAAACTGAGCCAAGAACAGAAGCACGAGAAGCTGAAGGAGAAATTAGAGCAGGATGAAAAGCGCGGCATAATTTGTGCTATATTCCGTATTGGAAATCTGGCAAATCCCCAACATAGTTACAAAATCAATGTTAATGCTCGGGAATTGGATCTGAAAGGAGTTACGATCATCAATCCGAAGTTTAACTTGGTTGTTGTGGAAGGAGGCTCCAGGGCCATCAGACTTTATAAAAAGTTATTACTGACTCGGATAGATTGGGCCCGTGATGCACAAAGCATGGCCAGCACAGATGAGGCCACCTCTAATGGCCAACAGGCAAATATGTCGGACAATAAGTGTGAGCTTGTTTGGGAAGGCGAGGTGAAGCAGCACCGATTCAAGCGGTGGAATACTCGGACTACAGAGAATGAGGCGGCGGCTAGAGAGATTTTGGAGAGAAACCAAGTGCCTCAATATTGGAACTTAGCCAAGAATTGGAAAAATGATCTGTAACAGTGGCGAATATTGAACGGGACTATCATTGTAGACGGGTAGTTGTATATTACCAATTGTGTATAATAGTATGACTAGTAAATATTATAATTGTAGTAGTGGCTGCCTATATTACACGTTCAATTCTAAAATCCGCCAAATAATATAACTACATATAAATCTGCAACATTACATTTGCATTCAATCAACTTCGTCGCCGCTCCCCTCCTCGCCATGGAATTCGTGTTTGCTTCCGTTTACGATTTCCGTTTTCGCGGCTCCGTTCGCTTGGCCAACTCCTTCTGTCCCTTCGTCTTCCGCCTCATCTACCTCCTCGTCCTCCTCTCCTTCCTCGTCAGATTCTCCGTCGTCATCTTCCTTTTTTTGCAACTTTTCTTCAAGATCGGATAGCACCAGTAACAAGTCATCCATTTTTTCTTCTGACTCTTTCAGAGCAGACTGTAACTTGTTGATTTCGGTTGTTTTTACGTCCAACTGCTTCTGCAGATCAGAGGACTTGATGACTTCACTAGCTAGTTTCTCCTGCGAAGACTTTAGCTTCTGTTCGACGCTCTCCTTAGAGACTCTGATTTCATCCTCGGCAGATGAGACTCTCTCCCGGAGAATTGCTGTTTCGGATCGCAGATTTTCAATAGTGTTCTGAGACGTCTTGAGCTCGGCTTCCTGCGCCGCGATATGTATTTGCCTTTGCGTCATCTGCGACTGTAGCTGCTCGATATCTCTATCCTTATCACCGTTGACGCGCTGAAGAGAGTCTATTGTTGACTGGAGCTCTTTGGCTCTAGTTCTAAATCCATCGACAAGTGTCTGCAGCTGGTCAGCTTTAGATGACAACTGCTTGTTCTTCTTCTCCGATTCTTCAAGCCTTGAATGCATATATGTCGTGGAGTCTTCCGACTCTTTGATTTTAGACTCAAGCTTTGCTTTCTCATTGTTAGAAGACTCCCTCAGGCCACGTAAGGCTGATTCGGCCTGCAGTGCACGTTCTTTGGATTTAACCAAATCCTTCTCAAGACCATCGATACGGTTATTGGCCTTCCTTGCACTGTCTTCAAGCTCCTTGACACGTTTATCAAGCTTATTTCGCTCCAATCCCAATGACTGGGCAGTATTTCCCAACTTCCTTTCGATTTCTCGCGATTTGTCGCGTTCGTCAGTCAGTTCCTTACCAGCTGCAGCGACTTGATCCTGCAATTTCTTGATAACGGAATCCGACTCTTTTAGCTTACTTGATAGTCCTTCTTTTTCACGTGAAATGGCAGCCGTAACCTCTGAACTTGAGGCACGTGACGTCTCAGCCTTTTGTTTCTCTTCTGCCAAGGACTCTACGGCCTTCTGCTTCTCGCCTTCAGATGCAGCCAGCGCAGACTTAAGAATTTCCAGCTCTCTCTGAAGATTTTCCATGGTCTCAATGGCAAGCTCATTTTGCGCCTCAATCGCCTCTAGGATAAAGGTTAATGTAAGGTAACGGGAATGTAAGTGCTAGAATAAATTACCTGGACTAATTGGATCTCTATTAGGGTCTCTATTGAGGACTTTTTCAAGTCGGCTATATCGGTCCTTGAAGAAATCGATAAATACTCTGTTAAACAATACTGAGGGAAGTCCTGTCGAATCCTTTTCTGCGGATAGAATCTCTGACGGATTAAAATCTCGTACAAGAGAGTGTCTTCGTAGAAGTTGAAGCTTAGTAATAAACGAGTCGCGACCAATTCGACTTATTAATAGTCGGTGTAAAACGGGTCTAACGCACGATCGTTAGAATTTCAGAATGATGAGATGAGGACAATTACGCACCTGGGAATAGGGGAGCTGGTTGTGCAATAACCATAAAGAACAGCCAAAACAGTCGTACACATTCCTTCCACCAGGACATTGTGACTTGCTGATTGCGATATGTCGGCCACCAGGGACTGCACGCTCGAACCTTCACTTAGAAAATCATTTATCGCTTCGTAATCCTCATATAGCCAAACTGACAGCAACATGTTGTAAGCGATAGGGATTCGGATATCTAACTTATATTGCAGTGAAGCCACAAGGTTTGCTGAAATGGTTTGAATGGCAGTAACAACTTCCTCGCCGTCTTCTTCGTTGCCAATTGTGATTGATCGTGCAAGGTCTTTAAGCTCCTCGCCACCTTCGAAAATATGAAGCATAATAACGCACGCAAACCATGTCCTGTATGGGTCCGTGCGTGCATCAGTTTCATAGTCTAGCAGGCCGCTTAGTAGCTTTGCGTTCTTGGTGTCTCCGCTGTCTTTAAAATATGCATCAATAGCGTCCTCCAAGAAGGCAGTTCTTGTGCGGTTGTTATTTGAGAAGTAGCCTTCCAAGCACATACTCGCTCCGACGCGTAGATCGAATGCATAAACTGAGGAGTTGGAAAGTGCCCAATTTAAAAGAGCCTGGGTAACGGGAATAACTTCGGGCTCCAGCTGAACTTGGCTCGGTTCACGAGGAACAGATACATTAATATACGGTACATCAATATTCGCAAACTTCTCCTGAATTTCTTTGTTGCCACGAATTAAGTCGCCAGTCGCAACAAGAGCCTGTTTTTTTATCAGTCAAGAGGTAGGACTGCTCGCTCACAACTCCTTACCATTGCCCGAACTTGAATATTTGTGGAATCCGCAAATGCCAGGCGAAGGACGTTCATCAAGACCCCAGCTTGAAAAAGGATATTCTGATTAGTCGGGGTGCTTAAGCTGCCTTCCACAACAAATAGTCGACAAATCTCAAGTACTAATATCAAGTTCTTTACTTTGTAGTCGTCCCAGTTTGCATCTCCCTTTTCGACAATCATCAAATTAGAAAGGCGAGGAATACAACTGGTCTCTCTGAACAAATTCTGATTCGAAGAATTAAACCGTAAGAGATTAGCGATAAGACGTAGGCAATCACGTGCGATAACACCTCCCTCCACACCGCCTTCTCGTTCCACAATCGTGAAGGTCTTGTCAAACGTATTCTCAAATGCGACTAATTTTTGAATATCCGGATGACTGTCTACTAAGCGCAATAGGAGCATTACAGCCTCTACTCATTTGGTCAGCATGTTCTGTGTATCACGTTCGCTACCAAGAACGGCGCACAAACCATTCTGGACTGCTTCACGGTGATCATCAAGCGTCGATACTAGTCGAGAGATACCCAGTGGCGCAGCAAAAACGCAGTGCTGCGTTCTTTCAGTCCTGTTAGATAATATGGCGGCTAATAGCTGCAGGGTATAAAGTCGAACGTAGAAGTCTTTATTTTCCAAAATATCAATTAAAAGCGTAATATTTTCCTCACGCTAAGTCGTATGGCATTAATAATTGCAAACATATTAATATATTCTGTCAGAACGAGGACATACCTGCGTGAACTCGTCCGCGAGCCACAATGCAATATAGTCAACATCTGCGGGTTGCTAGTGGGTGTTAACGTCGTAAATACCCATGGGTCTACGAGCGAAGCATACCGAAGATTTATCTCTAATGAACAGTAGCAGTACGGTTTCCAATGTAGCCTTCACCGTTTCAGTATCTAGTCGGTCCCGTTGCAATTCCGCGATCAGACCTCGCAACCCTCCTGTAACTACTGCTTCTCGATAATCCCGACAAAAGCCCTTTAACCCCAGGACGGCAGCACGCCTATCTTCTAGTAATGTCGAATTCAACAGTCGATCACATAGCTTCGTAATTGTATCAGTTGCAGTATTATTCTGCTTCGGTTGTGTCTGTGCCAATATCCCGGATAAGAGATCTTGCATTATGTTATTATTCCTGGATCTTTGTACTCTTCGAGCTCCTCGTCAAACTGGATCTCTCAAATAATACTGCTTCTATAGTAATAACATTAAAATAACTATCGGGATAGCATTTATTGGCTAGGTATTGGCAAACACAGCCCCGTCGCACTATTGCTTTCGGTCACTGGAAACAAATCGTATAGACGATATCTTGGACTATTGTTGTAGGTTGTACAGACTTTCAGTAAGTCAGCCGCTGTAACATAAAGTTCGGTTGTACTTGTGGGAACTTTATTTATCATGTAGCTTTGACAGTACTAACGATATTTAGCTTAGCCTGCGGTTTATGGTTTTACACTAGTGTACCAGCCCCTTAAGTCCAGACAAAGTCTGTCGGGGACGGGAACGAGGAAGTAGGACTTTGATCAGGAAGGTGTCGGTTATTCCAATTCTCTATGTTAGTTATTGGTCAGTCTAATTACATAGACCCAATCGATACGTAAATTGACGTCCATGTATGTATTTTACGCAAATCAATGCTAATTACGTCGTACTTATCATATCAATAGCACCGCGAGGGCTACAAGTCACTAATAGAGGGATCGATCTGTTCCGACTGCCAATTACGATTATTTTACTCCTAGAGAGGCAATCGAGTGTCATTTCAGCAATATCTTGTCTCATTTACGGATCAGCATGTGGCAAAACAGGTTTCGCACTGGGCCATCAGTGATGGTGCTGCTGGCATTCCTTTCAGTTGTTTGCGCCAAGATTATTACAGAGTCAGGAACCTTTGACCTCGAGCATATTGTATCTGAGCTACAGGTATTGTCACTGGCATCAGTAATGAGAAGGAAAACAGTAAACATTGATTGATTTTATTCTATAGAATTGTCAAGTGGTAAAGGAGTTGGACACCTGGCGGAGCTCATCCAAGACTACAGAATCGAGCTGGATCCAGAAGATTTTCGCCGTGATTTTTCCATTTGGTAAGCCCCATGGGTAACAATTAAATGCAAGTGAAACTGAGTGATACATAGGGCCGGGTCTTAATGCGTTGCTGGCAACTGCATACATATCCGGGCCGCCTAACCTTATCTTGGCTTTGGTATGGAATATTCGGGTCTTCCCTGATTTGTTCCCGTTTGTCTGGTCGACTTAAATATACTGACAGTGGTCATAGATACCCCCAAACATTGACCCGTCATCGCTATCAATCCTGGTAGCTTTTGCGGTTGGCGGTCTACTAGGCGACGTGTTTTTCCACCTGATGCCTCAAACATTCCTCGGGGAGAGTCACGACCCAACTCATGTTCGCTTTGTCCTTGTCGAGGAGCACCGTAACTCTTTACTCGGTCTGGCTATTTTCTTTGGCTTTGGGGTAAGTTATTCATATCTTTACCAGATATCCTTTCCGGCATAGCAGTAACGTTACTTTTGCAGGCCTTCATCGTCTTGGATAAGACCATGCGCATTTTTGGGGGGGAAGGTGGTCACGATCATTCTCACTCACACGGCCATAGCCTTCCAGAGGACGGAGATGTCAAGGCTGTATCCAGTTCTGTAGATCAGATTCCTGACGACGCTCTTCGTCAACGGAAACATGCTGCCACAACCGAGACAGACGTGAAAACAGAGAAGAATAAATCCAACTCCAAGCAGGAGCCAGGAGCGTCTGTGAAATTATCCGCCTATCTCAACCTAATCGCTGACTTCTCACACAATATTACCGATGGCCTAGCTATTGCTGCCTCCTTTTATATCAGCCAAAGTGTGGGTGCCACGACTACACTGGCTGTTTTCTTCCACGGTATGTTGTATTATATATCTGATTCCCGCAATGCGTACTAATTCCATTTTAGAGGTAAATCATATTTCATCCTCGCAGTTGTTTGCTATCCATGGATAATATTAATCTGCCGCATATGTAGATTCCGCATGAAGTGGGTGACTTTGCTCTCCTGATCCAGGGTGGTTTCTCCAAATCGAAGGCGATGGGTGCCCAGTTCGTCACTGCAATTGGAGCATTCTTGGGTACCTTCATTGGTATTGGGATCCAGTATATCTCTACCTACGAATCCACTGGTGCCGGTGAAGCGGGGAAAGCACCAAAGGTCCCCGGATCTGATGGATTGTTCGGAACGACGTGCACGGTTGGTGATCTCGTCCTTCCATTTACAGCGGGTCAGTAGTGTGATAATGTCAATAAGTTGCTTTCAGACAGAATGACTGACATGATAAAATAGGAGGATTCTTGTACATTGCGACGGTCGGTGTTATACCTGAGATTCTAGATACAGATTCCCGCCTCACAAAATTCGGTGAAATTCGTAAAGGAGTTTGGCAGTCTCTTGCCATGCTCCTTGGTGCCGGCATGATGTTCCTGATTTCTTGGACTGAGGCATGATAAGAAAAGTTTAGAAGAATGCACTCATTACAAATTACAGTAATAGGGTGTATGGAAAAATGTAAAAAATGTATAGACAATAATATTTGGCTGTTATATCATACGTCAGTGTGGCCATTTTGGCTTCAACCGTCAACCTGCAACTTTTAAGTTTAACTGTTTGCGGACACGGGAATCACCCCTGACCTGGATTAGACTTCCGGCTGGCCAAGGTCTCCGGAGAAGTGAGACTAGAGATACAACTATCATCGGCAGCATTTGATTCAAATCTGCCGTTCGTAGGCAATACTGCCGTAGTTTTGTCGCTCACGATGCTGCAGATATTGCAGTCGCTGTTCTCGCACTTCCTCTGGAAGCTGGAACATTCGATGCTGTGCTTCAATCTATCCCCACTCTTCATCCCGGTTGTGTGGATAATCGGCCTCCTACCACATACCTTCTCTATATTATTAGTTACCTATTACGGCGCTCCGTTCACCAACGTCATTCCTCGCTCGAATTTTAATGGTCAGTTACACTTGCAACTCGTGCATGGCTGGGAGGAAAGCTGACTGGAAGTTGCTCGCTAGACCTTGATGCGAAAGGTGTGCCTCGACGCATACAGCGGATCGCAGAAAAATGCCAAGGCGCTCATCGAAACGGACATGAGTGTTTCCCGCTGTTCGTGGGAGCGGTGGTTTGTCTTTTTTTTGGTGTTATATTACCTATTTCGGAGAACGACGCTTGGTACTAATTAAGACCACTTTGGGACTTGTTTAGCTCACGATGAATCTCAGTTCAATGCCGTACTACAAACGAAATCTATATGGGCTGTCGTACGCGATTCTTCGAATTCTTTTCAATACATTGTACATCACTGTCTCTTCTGAACGGTATTTTTTTTTCCCAGACATCTGACAAATTTATCCAATTTTTTTTTGTTTTCTGTTACAAATAATACTAATCCTAACCGCAAAATTTTAGAATTAGCATGCTGCGATCACTAGTTTGGAATATCGCCAATATTCTTACATTCGTAATGGTGATCGAAAGTGTGCTCGCGAATATGCCATTTTGATTACTATTGTCAAGAAGAAGATGGGCTGGAAAGTTTTTAAATCAGCATCGGATCTGTGAGTTACCACTGCTTGCCAGGAGAAAGTTATGTCCCAGCTCTGTTATCTGATAAATGCGGCATTATGAACTCTGCGCCTACGATATGTAGGTTACAGTAATAATTGAAAATAGATCTATTAGCATTATTAGGTTTTGGCTCTCTAAAGTGATCCGAGCCATGATCAATCTTCTCTATAAGACTGTCAACAATCGAGCTACCCACCAATCAAGCAACACTATGAAAATGCATGTACAAAAGAAAAAACCTAATAACAAAAACCGCACGACGAAAGAAATTAACAGCCGAAAATACCAATTCCTAAAACACTTTTTAACCCGGTAATATAATATCACAAATGAAGCGGTTCGTGGCCGCATCAAAAATTATCATACATTCCCTCGCTTCAACATTTCCCCACACGACACTCCAGCACGGTATTTAATACCCTTCTCTACTCTCTACGATTTCTGCGATGGTGTCATTCGCACTCTCACCCGCCGGTGGCGTTGGAATCGCAGTTCTGGCTTGTGACGAACCGCCTTGATTTGGCGTCTTGACAATCGAGAAAATGAACTTCATAAAGCGCTCACCATACTCAATTGGAGGAATTGCAGAAAGCTTTTCACGTGAATGAGAAAGTCCTTTCCAAAACGTCTCCACTTTCTTTGCAAACGAGTAATGGGTAAGACAATCTATCACTCCCAAATAGTATATCTCGGTCAGGGGCCCATCAATTTCGTCCGTAGCTCGAAATCCGCCGTCGTCTGCATAAAATGTAAAGCTCTTAGGACTGTTTTGTCCTCGTTAGCTGCGTTCGACGAGAACAAAAACGACGAAATGTTGACTTACAAAGGATACTCCTCCGAACGTAATACATCAATGGCTTGCTCCAACGATGCTGGATTTGCTGTAGAAAAGGCACGTCTCAAACTCACTCGACGATCTCTCTCGAGCCTTGATGGCGTTCTCTCCAACATTTGCTGATCTGGAGTGAACACCGTCAATGTACTATCCCGAATGTGCTCCGTATTCCCTTTTTGCAGATCATGAATGCCAAGGAGCAAGGAATAATCCATAATACTTAGCCGCTCGAGCAATTTCACATCCACCTCCAGCTGTTTCATAAATTGGGTTCGCTTTCGCGGACCAAGACTGATATGCTTTTCTCGGCGCAGCCAATTCAAATCCTTCATCGTTGCGTGTTTGTTGTTCTTCAGCTTTCGTTCATCGTAGTCGCGTCCAATTGTCGAACCCTTAAGATCAAATGTCTGGTGGATATCTCTATGCGGTGGGAAGAGATTGTTCATAATAATGAAATGAATCTTTCTGCCATAAGGAAGCTTGACACGATGTAAACCGTAAAACTGGGATAATAACGTATTCGGATTATCTTTGACGTGATTATAATATTCCTTCAGTATTTTGAGCAAGAATTTGTGTTCAGAGTGGTGAATTGTTTTGATGATAAACCTGTAGTCGCGAGAGAAGTAAAAGAAACTCCCACTTTTACCTGGCGAGCCAAGTTCAGAGACAATATATTTTGAAGTGAGCGAGATCAGATAGTCTGCAGGATCCAACCGAAAAAGTTGCCGCAAATGCCGGAAAACCCAGGGTGCATAATCCTTAAACTTGAAGTCGTACTTCGCAGACGGCGTCAGCTCATTTCCGGATCTTGCAAAAAAAATTAGTAAATGTTTGCTACAGTTGAAGGAATCTGATAAGAGCGTACATGTCAAAAGCCAGCTTATGCTTCGCAATGAAATCATTGTCTGTTAGCTGTCGGTCAAGCTTTGCGGTTGTTCGTGACACCGCAACTCGAATTCCGGTAAGCATATTATAAGCCAAAATATAGTTTACATGATCCTCTCCGACTTTCGTCCCCACCAATACTTTATCGTCCTCCAAAAACTCCTTCCGTCGTTTCTTGCTCTCTCGCTTTGCAATAATCTCGTCGCGCATTCGTCGAACTTCTTCATTCGGCTCGTTCACTTGATACTCAACATCAGACGCGATTGCTGTAAATGTCCTTTGTCGGGCTATCGACACAGGGCCCCTGACGCCTGTTGCAGTGGAAGCACCAGCTTGGGAGGATACGCCTGCGCCGACTAAAATCGGAGATCCATGAGCAAATGCGAGCCGGTCTTCACCATCATCCGTACTTCTAGTGTCGGTCATAGTAGTAGTAGTTGTCGTTGTTGTCGTGCCGGGGGCCACACTAGTAGCATGACTAGAGATTACCGCTAGATTATTGTCTGATACCTTGCTAAGACTGCCGGCAATAGTTGTACTTTGATTTGTGATTGGTTGCGAGACAGACTGAGTTCGTGTCGTAATCTTTGCTGACGGGCCAGGTACTAGAATACCAGGACGTCTGTTGATAGTCGTAGATGCACGTTCTATAGAAAGAGCCGGTGGACGCGGTGGTAAAGTCCCGACGTCTGGAGATGACATGGAGTGATGTGGATGCGCTGGCCGATCTGTGCGAATTGTTGATGACGGCGACGGATTTATGCCATGAACCAATGTAGCATCTGCGTCATCCTGAACATCGGCGGATGACGATGAATAGGATAGAGGTGAAGGTTTATGAGGTGTTGCTGAGGATGAAGATGAACCACCAGAGCTAGATGGTGTTGGTGCGGCGAAAGTATTCAGCGTCAACCCTGATGTAGTCTTTGGCCGAGGCGAGGAAGATCTCGGACTATTAGTTGTGAGCGACGGCGACCTCGATATTAACACCGAGGCTCCAGATGGAGAAGTCCCAGTGCCTGTGTTCGTTGTGCTGCTTCCGTTCACTAACGCATTTGTGCTTTTGTCCTGGACAGCAGAAACCACAACTTCATCGACTGCGTCGATGGCAGCATCACCGAGGTACATTCCATTCCTTCGTTCGCTTCTAGTACCATTCGGAACTACCGAGGTGGGACGTACAAAGTCTGCATCAGAATACTCTTTCTGATCAAGTGGTAACTCTACTTGATATGACATTTGAGACGCTAATGCGCTACGAAAGTCGGCCACGCTCCCATCACGATCATCGCCAGCCGCAGCGCTTGCTCCCGCACTATTCGACGAACCCGTTGCCGGCGACGATGTACTGTCATTCGCGGGAATTGGTCCATTAGCTTTAGCCGTCGTGGGTGCTTCTCTGCTCACAACGGATTCGGTAACCGTCGAACTAGCGACTTGAGAGGCAGCCATGGCTGAGGCGGGGTTCAGTGATAACGACGCCGACTGCAATCGAGGCGGGAACACCTGCGTAACCGAGGAACCTGTTGACTCGAA
Organism: Lipomyces sp. NRRL Y-11553; assembly: GCA_003705905.2. Lineage (NCBI taxonomy): Eukaryota > Fungi > Ascomycota > Lipomycetes > Lipomycetales > Lipomycetaceae > Lipomyces > Lipomyces sp. NRRL Y-11553. Next base: position 331,927 of record PPJW02000003.1, on the reverse strand, counting down.
TGATGGAGGCATTCTTGAGTCAACAATCTTAAATAGTGTGGGAAACGAACGGTAGAGAAATTATCAGTAGTAACACAACTAGAGCGAACGGATTGCGACCCATGCACGCACACGCGCAGGCATCGGCACAGTCACGAGAAAATCGCAAGCACGAACAAATTGCTGTAACCACGTACGGAGCCTAGTCGGTGAATATGCAGCCTCAACGCGGTGTGCAGTCGACGGTGTTTCGTTCCTTTCTTGGCTGGTCGGACCCCTCAAGCAAGAATGCCGTGGTCGCGCCGTCTGTTGACAGCGGTGCGTTCACTAGTTTGTGCAGTTATGCTGTAGTCGTAATCGATCTGCCTGCGTCTGAGCGCCAACCGCGCGACACAATTGAACTGGCGCATCGCTAACTGACTAGTTATAGTTTTGTGTTCAACACAATAAAGAACCACCCGAGCTGTTATGCCCAGAATAATCCAGTGTCGATGTTGATACTTAAAAATCACTATACTGTTAATCGATGATGCCAAATTATATGTACTTAGTCGCACATTCAACGATATAAGTCCAGAATGACCGAACTTCTTCAGTTTTATATGCTCATGGCTCTTTAATCTTCTTGCACGAAAAAAGACACAATTACCGTTGCAACCCTCAAGCAGATATGATATTGAACTATTATTACACTTATAAACTAAGAAATACAATGCACAGCGTGTCAATCCAATCACTTCCGTAACCAGAAACCAATTACAAGCAATCCATGTATTACACACCGAGAAATCCAACGAATACTAAATTACACAGTCAAATCATAACCCAACAAAAAGCCCATAATAAAACACTTGCTAAAGGTTGGCACCAAGAGACTAAGTTTAATAAACGTAGCAAAAAACCTATCAAAACACACCTGGCTAACAACGTTCGATCAACTTTACGTCGCTTTGGTTGATTTCCTCTTAGGAGCAGACTTCATAGGAGCAGCCTTGGACTTTGTTGCAGCTTTCTTCTTCGTAACACCGGCGGCCTTGGGCTTAGTGGCTTTTGGCTTCGTTGCCTTTGCAGCCTTTCCGGACTTCATTGCCTTAGCGGCAGGCTTCTTTTCCTTTTTCGGCGCGACTTCTTTCTTTTCCTTTTTGGGTGCTGGAGCAGCCTTCTTCATCTTGACAGCGGCAGCCTTTTTGACAGGTTTCTTCTCGACAGTTGCCTTGGCTTCCTTCTTCTGGAGCTTCACAGTACCAGACGGTCCTTTAGGTTGGACAAATTCGCCCGATTGGACACCCCGCTTCAATGCGGCATTGAACTGAGTCTCAAAGTTGGAAGCTTTAATCTTGAAATTGGCCTGGATGTACTTCTTGAGAGCTTGACGACTGTATCAGAGCTGTTAGTAACATGTTCTGTCACCCCGAGAGTTCCAACAATATGTGTGAAGACGTTGGCATGGCTGCCATTGTGGTTGTGGCAAGCAGAAGACTACCAAAGCTATGATAAACACTGGTGTTGTGTCGAGCCGCTCGACAGGGTTAGGTGACGAAACGCGGGGCTACTATGGTAATCTTCTTGGCGGTGACGGCGCGGCGCTGGGCCCATCGTCATCGCATCAGAGCACCAAAAGTCAAAAATTCAGTTGCGCCGCCCCCATCCAACCACAACAAACACCAAGTGGCCATAAACCAAAACATTATCAACCAATCGTAGCAGCCACACCAACCACAACATATGCCGCGTCAAAATATATAAGATTTCTAAAATTGAGAACGTACCTGCTTCCGTTTCTCTCCTTGAGCTACTCGGCACGAAAACAAACATGTTAGTCGATGATTGCTTAACGACGCGGGAAAAAGAGATAGGTAGTGAATTCATATATTTCCATCACAACATACCATCAAAATAGCTTCCTTAATCATATCTATAAATAGCTGTTAACACATGTACTCGAGAGCTAGCCAACCGCCACTGGAGAGCTTTAGACATACCCTTGTAGGCAGGGTGCTCGGCCGGAGCGGCAACTTTCTTAGCCGAAGCAGCAGCTTTCTTTGGTGGCATTGCGAGTGGACGAAAGAGTTACGACAAAAATAAAATATAGAGACAGGTAGCCAGGAAACTCGATATACAGCGAAATGTGATTGCTTGCAACAGCAGACGGTGCTGGTGGAAGATAGAAGCGTGACAAGAGACAAAAGGTGACGGGGGCGGAGGTTGCGGGCGGGTCGCGGGCGATGAGGGTGACTTAAGTACGGGCGGCTTGGGCGAGCCCATCAACACGCCCAAACAAACGTATACACGCGCCCACAGCCACATTGCATTTTGCCAGGCCCTGTCAGGGTACCAAGGTTTTCGCGGGTCAATGCTCGTACCCACACGCCAACACATGACCCAGCGCGCTTTTCGTCAACAAAACACAACCGCGGAATTTCTTGTTCGTTTCCGCCTGTTCCATCTTCTGTGTTTGCTTCCGTTTTTGAACGGGTGTTAAAGGGAAGTTAAAACTAAAAGGCCTACGTAAGAAAACCCTTCAGGACTGCGGTTTAGAATACATAAAAATGCACACAAGGTGCCGTTATTTATATGGTTCCCGTCACATATATAACCAATCCTCATATATGTAGGCGAAGATCTCTTTACACATGACATTCGCCAAGGTGCCTACTACTCTACTCTCCATCTAGCATGCGAAACTGGTATTGGATCTCAATCATCTGCGTAATTCTCAGATGATTGTCAGCCAACTCCGTACTGCGTCGTAAAGGTGTTGCTAGCATCGAAACAACGGCCACCATGGTCTACCAATCTAGTCCTGTATTGTTCGAAATCGAATGTCCACTCTTTGCTGACTTCACCTTCTCATCTTGTCTCTCTTCTGTGCGTTCCCTTGTTGAGCTGAGGTTAATTAATTAGGTTCTGTCACCTCGGGCGGCCCAGCTCTTTGGTCCGGAGGAGTCTCGCCATATATAGCAAACTCAGGTCATCTCACATTCTCGCTGGTTCTTTGTCAAACAAAATGTACAATGACAATAAACTAGTTCAAGTCTGGTTCCACTGAACTTCTGACCTGCCGCAATGACTACTCGGGTCAAATCCAACTCCCTCGAGGGATCTCATCCGAGATCTCCAGACTCCGGGTACATAAAATAGATGCCGCTTGTACGAACCCCATATGACTGTTCGTCTGCATATTCTGAGTTATATGGGTACACATATCGGGGTTCACTACATTCTATTATGAATGCGCACAATGTGGTTGCAGTTAAAGCCCCTGAACTTGAAGTTAGTAATTGCGAGAAAGCTTAAGGTTCTCTGGCAAACCAAGCCGAGGACCACAAAGTCCATTCAACAACACCACTTTTGCTTAGCTATAATACAATGGGTCCCAAAAAGACAGGCCAGGGAAATAAGACAAAGGTCTCAAAGCAGCCTTCCCAACAAAATGCAACCCAGGAGGATACGAATCAAGAAGAGGTCAGTGAAATTTTTCTGAGGCTCAGCAGACCTTGACAATTACCTTGTCGTACAGAGCTGGGTATATGAACGAAGCAAAGTTGCTAATTTAGGATTCTAAAGAGACTGCAAGCCATCGTGCTGAGTGACTCGTATCAGACGAGGTTTCAACCTTTGACTCTGGAAACCCCGAGGGTATGCATTACCATTTCGACCTGTTGTAAAACGATGTTAATTATTCCATAGTGTTTACTTCCGCTATGCAATACAGCTCTACTCGAATACACATTCGAATTTCTTGCCTTGGCTGGTGTGAGTGAAGTCATTGTGGTGTGCTGTGCCCATGCCGACCAGATCAAAGAATACATCGCGTAACTGCCAATATAAGAAACTAAGGACGTACTCCTTGGACTAACTGCATTGATAGACATTCACGATGGAGCAATCCGTCATCTCCTTTTACCATCGAAACTGTGCTGAGTCCCGAATCAGTTTCAGTTGGTGATGCCATGCGAGACCTGGACGCAAAGGGCCTAATTACCTCCGATTTTTTGCTCGTCAGCGGAGATATTGTTTGCAATGTTCCATTTGATAAGGTTTTAGCCGCCCATAGACAACGCCGTGCAAAAGACAAGAATGCGATTATGACAATGGTTCTTCGTGAAGCCAGCCCTTTGCATCGAACGAGGTAACCACAACTTGTCCTTGGAAACGTTTTCTTCGTGGAGTGCTAATACAGCCCTTGACATAGAGCCCGCGCTGAATCTGCTATTTTTGTTTTGGACGAGCAAACGAACCAATGCGTGCATTATGAGGAAGTCAAAACCCGCAAGCATATGCAACAAATTTCACTAGATCCAGAGATCTTTAATAAGCACACAGACCTGGCCATCCGCAATGACTTTATAGACTGCCATATTGACATATGCTCGCCCGATGTTCCTGCGCTATTTACTGAAAACTTTGACTACAACCATATTCGCAAAGATTTCGTGCACGGTATCTTGACGTCCGACTTACTCGGCAAGACGATTTTTGCCCACGTGGTGACGGACAACTACGCTGCCCGTGTCCGAAGCTTACAGACGTACGACGCTGTGAGCAAGGACGTTATATCCCGGTGGACGTACCCGATTACTCCTGACAGTAACCTGCTAGCCGATCAGACGTTTCAGTATCAACGGGGCCACATATACAAGGAAGAGGACATCGTTCTCGCGCGGTCTTGTAGGATCAATAGCTGCACCGTGATCGGCGCGGGCACTGCCGTCAATGACGGCACAGTCATAACAGGTAGTGTAATTGGACGTCGGTGTAAGATTGGAAAGAACGTATCTATTCAAAGTGCCTATATTTGGGATGATGTCACGATTGAAGATGACGCTATAATCGAGAGCGCAATAATAGCTAATGGAGCTGTAATTGGAACTTCCAGTCGTGTCGCACCGGGTGCGATTGTATCTTACAACGTTAAGATTGATAGTAATGTCACTGTTGATGGAAACAAGCGATTGACAAGATATTTGGGCGACGGACACAAGAGAGTTGATAAGGATGCAGTTGGAGAACATGGTGATGGTTATGTTTATGAGGATGACTCGGAGGCCGAAGAGGACGATGATTACGAGGAAATTGTCAATTCTTCGGGTTTGGTGTACAATATGGCGTCCTTGAACGCATCCGACACTTCGTTTTCTACCACGTCTGCGGACCAAATGCACCGTAAGACTCGACGAAGAAGAGTGAGCACTGCAAGTAGCAACACAATGGCCTCCGAGGATTCTGATGAAGACAGCTTTTTGAGGGAGGCGCAGGCAAGCGTGGAGCGTGCCATCGCAGAAAATCACGATCTTGATATTGCAGCTCTCGAACTCAGTACACTCAGGATGGCTAAGAACGCCCAATTCCACGATGTCCGGGCAGCAACGATCGCGGCTCTGATAGGAAGGATTTCGCACTTGATCAACAGCAATACCCTGAAAGCTCGCGCGGCTGTGGAGTCCGTGTTGAACCAATGGGGCCCATTGTTTCGCAGACAGGTTTTTGATCAGGCAGATCAGATAGACTTTCTACTTCTGGTCCAGAGAGACTGCACGCGCCGGATGCAGGGTTCTACCATTTTACTCCATGCCATTAATTGCTTATACGACCAGGATATCCTCGAGGAAGAGTCGATTCTGAAGTGGTGGCAAGCTCCACAAAGCAAAGAAGACGCAGATATGGTCAAGGTCGGAGAACTGGTGCCGCGATGGTTGGAATGGCTCACCACCGCCGAAGAAGAGAGCGACTCTGAATAGGAGAGGATGTCAGCGATAGAGCTGTTGTAAATTAAAATTTAGAGAGGGTAATTAATAAGTAAAATAAAAAATGGATGGTATAGTTGCATATCCTTACGACTCGTACACTGAAACCATCCTGCAAAAGGTTTAGCATCTGGTAGGACTCTTCCAAGGTTAGTGCCACTAGTGACCTATACCACGGGAGGGTTGGGAGGTGTTTCCAAATCAACAGCAACTATTACGAATCGAAGTAATGAGTTGAAGTCAGCATTTATTTAAATATGATGACGGTTGTATCATATTCAAACTATACAAAGACATCTGTAAGAGGACGTCGCCGTATTCCATAATCAATCAATAACAAGCCGCAAAAAAGTCGCCAACCATGAATAAACCAAAATATTAGCTTAATAGCTCATATATACAAAACGTAGGCGACGCTGATCAGAACCTAGGCAAATGTGTTTAGGTTAAATCCCTCCCCCAGATCGTTCGACGCTGACTTCACGGACCCTCCCATTCATCGTTGTATTAATACCCTTTTGGTTCGATGATGAGGCGTTCGGATAGTCAGAGTATCTCATGTAGTGTGGCTTTGGGCCGGACGAGTTCTTCGGTCCGACGTAGACGTAGCTCTGCCCTTTGGGCTGATTCTTAGACCAGATGTAGTACGCAGTGCCGCCTATCATTAAAAGCGACATTGCCATCATGAAACGATTATTCGATCGTCTGCAGATGATCTTGTTAGCTAATTTGTCCCCCCAGATCGCATAAGCTTGCACCCGAATTTGATGGCAGTTTACTCACCGGACTACATCGCGTGGAGGGCGCGCGCCCATGCTGGGCATTGTCAACTCAGGCTCCATTTCGAATGTGATGAAATGTGATTTGATTGCAGTTGTTTTCAAAATCGCCGTATACACAAATGTAACTGTTAAATAAAAAGCTGCAGAGAAAGCAGGGAGGTTCAGGAGCGAGGGCGGGGATATTTATCTCAAAGCGTGACGCACGCGATCGTTGCTCCCAGCGCCCGAACGATCGAAGGGAACCCAGCGGTGCCTGCTACAAAGTCGCAAACATCCTTGAAAGGGTCTTAAAATCTAATGGGAAATGGACCGTCACTGGTACGCTGGCTCGGTGCGAAGTCGTCACATTGGAAGAGGGTATCCCAGCTACGATCAAACCTAAACGTGAACCCAAAAACCATCGCTTAACCTTGAGCGCGTCCACCAGCCCCGTCGTCTGACGCTAATCACGTCGCCTGATCCCATAGTTATCTAGCTAGCCATGGGTACGGGTCGATTCATCGTTGTAACACCGTAATATTGGCGATCGGGCGGGGTCATATCTTTTGACTATGGGGGACTCACTATGACGTCACAATGTTGAACCCTAATCCGCTGAGTGGCTTGCCCCACGAATTACTCGTTGTGATGCTAAGGGCCACGTAGATGAACAGGCAAAATATGATAACGCCTATCTACAGTTCCTTCTAATCCTTACCACACACATGTCGTAGATTGACTTTCTATGTACAAGAACGCCATTGCCATTTCCCATTTGACAAAGTGATAATTATGTCCCGCTGATCGATCACCACGTCCACAATGTCCCATCCTGACCACGAGAAGCGATGAGTCACAGCGTGCGTGCTTTTGCTTTCTTCACCGTCAAAAAAAAACGCTCGCATAGCATGTCATCCGGATAATAATGGCCGACTGCAATGCAGAGCGCACTGATTGAAATATCATGTTCAAGATCTATGTGACACCGGCAGCGATAGTATTTGGTGCCAAACGTGGAGCTTTTCTACTCCAAAGTTCTGGACCAAACACGAGATCACCAAAAAAGGGATGAGACTTGATCTGTTCAATCGTCAGCCGCCGCCGTGGCTCCGTGACAAGCAGTTTTGAGACTAGATCCCGAGCGACAGCAGGGAACCCGGCAGGAAACGAGTACTCCAGCTTGATAATCTTCTGGAAAATCTGGTACTCATTACTTGCTTTAAACGGTGGCTTGCCGCACAGGAGCTGATATAGAATACACCCAAATGCCCATATATCCGAACTCTTGCCTGCCGCTTTATCTGTCAGGAGTTCTGGAGACACGTACTCTGCAGTGCCAACGAATGAATTGACCCGTTCATCTTCTACTGGCACGTTGTGAGAGGAGCCATCGGACGATACATTCACGGCTGGCCGCAATTCCAGCAATTTTGCGGTGCCAAAGTCCGTGACTTTGATTCGCATATTCTCGTCAAGAAGGATGCTGACATTGTTAACTAGTGTCATGAGACATGAAAAGTAGATGCATCCTTACTTCTCTGGCTTAAGGTCTCTATGTATAACACCATGATTGTGCATGTAGTCCACGGCGTCCAGCAACTGTGCACAGTAGTACTGCGTGCATTCCGCGTTCATTGATCCAAGCTAAGAACGGCATCATTAGCATGACATTTGATCCCACAAAGCTCTAATTACGATCACACCTTTTTGAGTACTGAAAAGAGCTCGCCATTCGGAGCTAAATCCAGCACGAAATACAGACTTCGTTCATCTTGAAAGGTATAATATAAACGCACAATGCCGGGGTGGTCTCCTAGTCTATTCAACGTGTTTTTCTCGATATTCACGTACTTGACTTTCTTCTCTTTGATGATGTGTCGCTTATCCAAAATTTTGATCGCATACTCCCTCAACGTCTGGCGATCAGTAGCGGCAACGACGGTAGAAAACGAGCCTTCTCCTAAAACTCTACCAAAAGTGAAATCCTTGACGCCCTTCTTAATTGTCTTGACCTGCACCTTTCCGTTCGCATCAGCCTCTCGCTGCACATGAACAGCCGCACCTCGTTCAGCCCAATCGTCAGATGTCGGCCGTGTCCTTACTTGATAGGGCGAGACAGCGTGCCCAGTAGCCGCCAGGTGTTGCTGCTGCTGATACGTTGGTAATGACCCGAGTGGCGGCAAGCCTGCAACCGTTTTCGACTCGAGCTGATACGGTATTCTTTGGGAACCTGTTGCAGGCTGCTGGGACTGCCGCTGATGTGGCTGTTTTTGTGATGGTTGGTGTGAGGAGGGGTGACCTTGCTGTGGAATTGCTGAAGTGGCAGCCACCTGTTGCGCCTGCACTGGTGGCGAATGGAAAGCCGAGTCTGACATCAATGGGACCCCGTTTAAACTGCTGGTTTCCGACGACGACGCCACTGAGGAAGGTAAAGAGACCGACGTCCGCGAGGCACTGACTGGCGGGTTAACTATATTCGAGGACCCGCTGGTACCGTCACCTATCACAGACGACGATGACGGTGGACTGACAAGGATAGGTGAATTCAACACCGGTTCTTGACTGTAGAGCACGTTCTCTCTCGACGACCGGGAAAGCGACGATGAACTGTTGGACAAGGGTGGATTTTGGGACTTAGCGCTTTTGAACCGACCGAAACCTTTTACCGGCGACGACGACTCTCTATCCTTTGATTTGGAAGATATGCGCAACTTACTGAATAGATTGGTGATCTTGTCGCCGGCCATTTGCTTGTGTGATTGGCCGGATGACTGTACACGGTGTGATTAGAGGTGGAGAGAACCAACCGCGTGTCAGCGCGCCCTTGCGTTCTCAGTTCTTCTTAGCGTTCCTAATTGGAGTGGCACAAGCCGCGAGGTTGCAAGAGGGATGGCGTCGCAGCTCTATTAAGAGATTATAGCAGCTTGGGCGGCATGGAACACCTGTCCATAAAGTCCGCTCCGAGGAAGTGAAGCCAAGCCACCTTAGAGGAGCGATTTTGTCGTTTGAGGACTCAAGATCATTGACTGGCTAAACATTCAACATACGCAATCGGTAGGTACTTGCACGGCTGATGAAACTGGCGTGCGAGGAGGCGAGGGTGGATGCAGTAAGCTCAGCTGCACGAACCGCCGAAAAAACCGCCGTTCCCGGCCACGACGACACGAGCCCCGTCAACTTACGTCTTAGACCCCTTCGTGCAAGATGTATTCACACCCTATGTAACAGGATTCGTTGTTTGCAAATATAGAAGTAATCAATACCACGTTAGGTGAACATGTCAATGACTGGAGCAAATGATCGTTTTCCGGAGAGATATTATAACGAAATCTGATCTTGACACTTGTAGAACATATATAAATTTTAGTAATTTAGTTTAAACGAAAGTTATACTGTCGTGATGCTCTCGGTCAGATTTATTGTCTTAACTAGCTACCAGTTAAATGCGTCCGATATTAAATATTGACAGCAGGAGGTAGGTACCGGCATCCATAACATTATTACGCGGACGGATCACTCGCTGGAGTCTGGCACAAGTTGCACATTTTGACTGTCGGACTGTCGCCGTGACCGCCGCCCAGCCAGGCGGAATCAAAATCGTAACTACTATATCAATCCACCGAATACTAGTTCTGCAATACTACAAGTTAAGACAAGTATGTTTCAATCGCCCGCTACGAGAATTGTCATCAACCCGCGTGACTACCAAACTCTTCCACGCACTCATCCTATCACATCTCGGCTCAATTCCAGCGTCCCGGACCCATTTGTCAACCCATCCTACGCATCGACCAAAGATCCAATCGCGATCCCTCCTCTACCACTCTACCACCCTGATGGAAGTGTCAATCACATAAATCACTATTATTACTACCATCACCTTGCGCATTTCGACAGACTGGATGGGGCACACCATGATTTGTACGACTCGGACGGTACAGAAATCCCTCATTTCCATCACCCTGTGTCGTCCGTTAATCTCGAAGTGATTAGCGACTTTGGTCGGCATGGTATTACTACGAGACAAAATAAAAGTTTTAGATCGGTTGGACGACAATCAGTCAAGACGGCAGGAAAAGCTCGCATGGTGCCAACGTCTAGAACGGTTGCGATTGAGGTCGACATTTTGGATCCTAAGCGAATGCGCGCACGGTCTTCACCTACAGACCACCCCGAACCGTACGACTCCGCAAAGGATGACGGTAATGATGGTTTTAAGAGGTATTTCAGTTTCAATTGGCGTGTGATGCTACCAAAACCCCGTAAGCTTTCTCACGATATACTACCGGCGAAGGAAACCACGACAAATCCTGGAATCATGTATCCAGAGAGCCCCAAGACATATTGCGACTTGGAGGATGACGATTTGCAGAGGGAGATCCCAACAATAACTTCGACTGTGATGGATAGACTTCTCGGAAGTAACCTTAATGAACCGATTTTTACTGGCGATGGGTTTCCCCTTAAAAGCGGGCGAAATGCTACTCCTAACTCTAGCAATTTGATTTCTGTGCCTGAACCAGCTCTGGTACTCAACAGTCCTGTTGCTGTTCGACGTCTGTTCTCCGAATCAACTACTGATGGGGATTTTTCGCCTCGCTGTTAAATAATATGCGATTTTCTGAATTTCCATTATTGCTGACCTGTTGCAAGACATTACACTTAAACTATGATTACTGTAAAGATTTGAAAATATTGATAATTAATAATTAACCTCCATATTACCCAAACTAGAAGAACAACCATGAAGCTGCAGTAGTTCAAGAAACCCGATTATGACCGTAATGGCAAACCAATCTGAATGTATATCGAATTAGACGCGTAAAGTTTTACGTTGAGTCCCAGAGTATACATACCGCCTTATACGCCATATCCACGGCCTTCATATTGTCAATACTATCCTCATTAGAGAATAACTGGGTGCCTGCTGCGATTTTAGTTTGCTTCCACTGGACGGCGATGAATACGTACTGTTCCCGCCTTTCACTGCATCGGCAAATGCTTCAAGTTGGAACGCGTAAGTGCTCCAAGTCTCCTTGCCCTCAGCAAAACAGCTACGGTTCTCAACCTTGCCGGTCGCAAGGTCTCTTACAGAGATGTTGTGATAGAGGTCAGGCCTCAGCGGCATTGAATAGACTAGATCCTTTTTGCTGGATGTGATAATCACTTTTGGAATGATTCCTAGTCGCCACAAAGTCGACAACGGCGTTTTCATTCCACAGTGCACAACTCCCTTCTTTTTATCGCTAGAATCAAAGGTGTATTCCACGCTAGCAAATCCGTCAATCTTCGCATCTTTCGGGTATACCTCATGTTCCAATGATCTAGCCGCCGTAGGGTTCTCGCCAAGGTAATACCGCATCCAAGATATCGGGTAGCAACCCATATCCATCAAGCTGCCTCCAGCTAAAGAAAACCTAAGCCGGATATCATCGTCCTTGAAGAAATGACTCAAACAAAATGAACCCTCAAATTTCTCCACTTCACCAAAGTCCTTCTTATCGCTGACTATATCTTTGACAAGTTTAGCGGCCGGGTGAAAAAACCAGTGGAATGCCTCCACGACCAAGACATCTTTCTCTTTGGCGAATGCAAAAAGCTTCTCTGCCTGTTCCGCATTAGAAGTGGCAGGCTTCTCCAACAGGACAGGTTTTTTCTTCTCGATACATTTTAGTGCCCATTCATAATGCAAGCCGTTCGGAAGCGGAATATACACTGCTGCGACCTCGGGATCATCAATCAGCTCCTCGTAGGAGTCGTGCGTCGTAGGGATATCATAATCCTTGGCAAACTTTTTCGCACGAGTAACGTCTCTTGCGGCTATCGAATATACCTGGACCTTGTCGGGCATCAGTTTGGCAGGGTAGATGACCGCGCGCGGTGCTATTCCAGCGGCACCCAAGATGCCCAACTTCAGCGGAGGATCAACTGGCGCGCCATCTCCATCGGTTGTTCTCGGTTGCGGATACTTGGCAACGATTAGATTATACAAACGGGAAAAGGAGAGCGACATCCTGCTAGTCAAATGGATCCGGCGGTCACTTCTTACAATGAACTAAGTGTAGGAATCCAAGTAATTGTGACAGGGGTCAAAAGCGTCGTAGTTGGGACTTCGAATCGGTGAGTTCATGTGGTTAGGGCTCAGGCGGCAGGCTGCAGGCCCCGCCCAGCGAAAAATGTAAAAAGTTTGGAATCTGAAGCTGAATCTCCTCTAGTTTAGATAATAGGATTTTTTGGTCAAACTGACTACTAAATCGAATAGCCCAGTTAATTTTGGCGATATCTTTTCGGCTCTTCAGCCCGTACTAATCTATGAAAAGGTTGGGAGTTCTTAACATACAAGTTGGTTGGCGCCCACCAACTCTAACCTTATATCAGCCTTAGTGCATCTTCATTAGGCATGTGACTTTCCTTTTATCGTTAGCCGCTCACGTGTCATCCGCTGTTCACAAAAATTTTTCGAAATGGTCCTCATTCGCAGATTCTCTCTCTTCTCTCTCCCTCTCAACCCCAAAGCTGTCTGGGTAAGAGCAGAGAAGAAGAAATACTGCTAGTATAATATGTACGCCTTTCTAACATTGGTAATTGCGACAATGACTTATTAGAGTTCATAGTTCGACTTCTCTACAAATGCCGACTCAGCTTCCCCCGTCACCAGCTCTTCAGGCATTTCAGCCCGGATCTGCTCCTTCCAGCGGAATTGCGATCGCTTCGCCGAGTCGTCGATACTCGTTGAATTCTTTCTCTCCGATGTCGTCCTCTCCTATAAACGTTCAGAGCTACTTCCAGGAAAGTGTCTCCGAGTTAATTGACGAAAATGTCCCATATGCCTATGTTGTTCCTCCTGTAACTGAAGGAGACAGTGACAAGCTGGTCACGCTTGAGCTTAAAGATGGCACATGTGTTCAAGGGTACTCATTTGGTGCTGACAAGTCTGTTTCCGGCGAGTTCGTTTTCCAGACAGGTAAGAATAGGTTATCATGACAAAAGAGTTGCCTGGCGCCTCTAACTAGACTTCTCGTAACAGGCATGGTTGGGTACCCAGAGTCTGTCACCGATCCGTCCTACCAAGGTCAGATCCTTGTCTGCACATTTCCCCTTATAGGTAATTACGGTGTCCCGTCTCGTGACGCTAAGGATGCATTTGGCAACCCATCTCATTTCGAATCGAATCGCATCCATGTCAGTGGTCTCGTCGTTGGTGATTACACTGAAGACTATTCTCACCATCTTGCGACTTCATCGCTCGGCGTCTGGCTTAAAGAGCAGGGCGTTCCTGCTGTGTACGGTGTCGACACTCGCGCCCTAACTAAGATTATTCGCCAGAAGGGTAGTATGCTCGGCAAGATTTTGTTCAGAAAGGGAAGTGAACCTTCTACGCCTGGGAATTGGCGGTCTGCATTTGAGTTTATTGATTGGGTCGATCCAAATGAGAAGAATTTGGTTGCTGAAGGTATGATCGAAATGAAAGTAGAGCAGCCTCGAGCGCAGCACTTGCTCACGGTATTGTGTAGTCTCGATTACTGAACCCAAGACTTACTATCCGGATCCCACAATTGCGATCAAAAGACGTGATGGAAAGACGCTGAAGATCTTGTGTATCGATGTTGGAATGGTATGCAGATTCGCGCGGTACTTTGCGACAACTGGTCCTAACACTGGCTCTCTAGAAATACAACCAGATCCGCTGCTTTGTTAACCGTGGTGTTGAACTCAAGGTTGTCCCGTGGGATCACGATATTCTCAGTGAAGAGGATTATGACGGTCTATTCGTTAGGTACGATAGCAAACAAGAAAAAGTGCCGGAAAATTTTTAAGACTAACTGTCAACAGCAATGGTCCTGGTGACCCGGCTACTATGACTACGACTGTTGAGAACTTGGCTAAGGCCATGAAGGACTCCAAGACCCCTATTTTTGGCATTTGTTTGGGTCATCAGCTTCTTGCGCGTGCTGCTGGTGCGCAGACCACAAAGTTAAAATTCGGTAATCGTGGCCACAATATCCCATGCACGAATTTAATCAACGGGCGTTGCTATATCACTTCGCAAAACCACGGCTATGCTGTGGACACCGATACTCTGCCGGACGATTGGAAGGAGTTGTTTGTTAATGCCAATGATGGTTCTAACGAAGGAATATACAATACGCAGCTTCCGTTCTTCTCGGTTCAGTTCCATCCCGAGTCCACTCCTGGACCTCGAGACACTGAGTGGCTTTTTGACACCTTTATTGAATCGGTTCGACAGTCCAACTATCTTGGTCAGCTTGTGCAGGCTGTGTTTCCCGGTGGCACAAAGGAACAAAACGAGAGCAAGTCTCCTCGAGTTGATGTCAAGAAAGTTCTTGTTTTGGGCAGTGGTGGCCTCAGTATCGGACAAGCCGGTGAGTTCGACTATTCTGGCAGTCAAGCGATCAAGGCTCTGAGGGAAGAGGGTATTTACACCATTCTCATCAATCCCAATATTGCCACTATTCAGACGTCAAAGGGTTTAGCTGACAAGGTTTACTTCCTTCCTGTCACTGCCGAATTCGTTCGTAAGGTCATTAAACATGAACGCCCCGACGCCATATTTGTCACATTCGGCGGTCAGACTGCGCTCAATGTCGGTATCCAGCTCAAGGATGAATTTGAGTCGCTTGGCGTGAAAGTTTTGGGTACCTCTATAGACACTATTATTACCACAGAAGATCGTGAACTTTTTGCACGCAGCATGGAGCAAATTGGCGAGAAGTGCGCCCAGTCTGCCTCCGCCTCTACCATGGAGGAAGCTTTAGCAGCTGTGGAAGACATTGGCTTCCCCGTTATCGTTCGTGCCGCGTATGCCCTTGGTGGTCTCGGGTCAGGTTTTGCTGAGAATAAGGAGCAGCTTATCGAGCTGTGTAACAAAGCCTTCGCTGCCAGTCCTCAGGTTTTGATTGAGCGCAGTATGAAGGGATGGAAGGAAATAGAGTATGAAGTTGTCCGGGATTGTAGAGACAACTGCATTACTGTCTGTAACATGGAGAATTTCGATCCTCTCGGCATCCATACCGGTGACTCTATAGTCATTGCTCCCTCTCAGACACTTTCCGATGAAGACTACAACATGTTGCGAACCACTGCCGTCAATGTCATTCGCCATCTCGGTGTCGTTGGTGAGTGTAATATCCAGTACGCGCTTAATCCTTTCTCTAAGGAATATTGCATCATCGAGGTCAATGCCAGGTTGTCGCGGTCGTCTGCGCTTGCGTCTAAGGCGACTGGTTATCCATTGGCTTTCGTGGCTGCAAAGCTTGGTCTTAATATCCCGCTTAATGAGATTAAAAACTCTGTTACCAAGGTCACCTGCGCCTGCTTTGAACCCTCGCTCGACTACGTTGTCGTCAAGATTCCTCGATGGGATCTCAAGAAGTTCACACGTGTCAGTACGGTACTAAGCTCCTCCATGAAAAGTGTCGGCGAAGTCATGAGCATTGGCCGCACATTCGAAGAAGCTATCCAGAAAGCCATTCGCGCTATTGATTATCACAATCTCGGATTCAATGCTACCGAAGCGTTAATGTCTATTGACATTGATACAGAGCTGCAGACTCCGTCTGACCAGCGATTGTTTGCTATCGCGAATGCTTTGGATTCAGGCTACTCCGTGGAAAAGATCTGGGAGTTGACAAAGATCGATAGATGGTTTTTGCACAAGCTGGAGAGATTGATTAAGTTCGGCAAGTCTATTACCCAGTTCACGGCGAGTGGCATTGCTCCAGAACTTATACGTCAGGCCAAACAGCTTGGCTTCGATGATCGTCAACTGGCGAAATTCTTGAGTTCGAACGAACTTGCTGTCCGTCAGCGTCGTATTGAGTTAGGAATCACTCCATTTGTGAAACAGATCGATACTGGTATGTTGTATATGGTGTTCGAATGACGAGGGATGCTAAATATTTGATGTGCAGTTGCCGCAGAATTTCCCTGCTTCACCAATTACTTGTACCTTACTTACAATGCTTCTGAGCATGATATCCGATTTGATGATCACGGCGTTATGGTTCTTGGCTCCGGCGTCTACCGTATTGGATCATCCGTCGAGTTCGATTGGTGTGCCGTTCGCGCTGTTCGAACCCTCCGTGAGCGCAAAGTGAAAACGGTCATGGTCAACTACAATCCCGAAACAGTCAGTACCGATTACGACGAGGCGGACAGACTGTATTTCGAGAGCATTAACTTAGAGAGAGTTCTTGATATATATCAGCTTGAGCGCTCGAGTGGAGTAGTTGTATCTATGGGTGGCCAGACTTCCAACAACATTGCGTTGCCTCTCCACCGCCAGAACGTTAAGATTCTCGGTACTTCGCCCGAGATGATTGACTCCGCTGAGAACAGGTACAAGTTTTCTCGTATGCTGGACCGAATTGGCGTTGATCAGCCGGCTTGGAAGGAGCTTACCAGTATTGACGAAGCTGCTGAGTTCTGTGAAAAGGTGTCCTATCCAGTATTGGTCCGACCTTCCTATGTATTGTCTGGTGCCGCAATGAATACTGTTTATTCGAAGGATGATCTCGCCAACTACCTACAGCAGGCGGTCGAAGTTTCTCGAGAATACCCTGTGGTCATTAGCAAGTACATCGAGAACGCCAAGGAAATCGAGATGGACGCTGTTGCAAAAGATGGAAAGATGCTTATGCATGTCATTTCCGAGCACGTTGAGAACGCTGGTGTTCACTCTGGTGACGCCACTCTGATTGTTCCTCCTCAGGACTTAGATCCTGAAACTGTACGTCGCATCGAAAAGGCTACTCAGAAGATTGCAAATGCTCTAAACGTGACTGGTCCTTTCAACATTCAGTTCATTGCAAAAGACAATGAAATCAAAGTTATTGAATGTAACGTTCGTGCTTCCCGATCTTTCCCATTTGTCTCTAAGGCACTTGGAGTTGATCTCATCGAACTTGCTACTAAAGCCATCATTGGCTTGTCAGTCAAGCCCTATCCGGCCCCGCTTGAACCTATTCCCAAGGATTATGTCGCGGTCAAGGTTCCTCAGTTCTCTTTCTCACGTCTGTCAGGTGCTGATCCAGTTCTTGGCGTGGAGATGGCCTCGACTGGTGAAGTTGCTGCCATGGGAAAAAACAAATATGAGGCTTACTTGAAGGCTTTGATTTCCACTGGTTTCAGATTACCGAAGAAAAATATCTTGCTCTCAATTGGATCATATAAAGAGAAGGCTGAGATGCTCCCTTCTGTCAAGAAGTTGCATGAACTCGGTTATAACCTCTTTGCCACTGCTGGCACTGCAGATTTCATTCAGGAGCACGGTATTCCGGTACAATATCTCGAAGTGTTGAGCGATCAGTCCAACCAGAAATCTGAATACTCCTTGACTCAGCATTTGGCAAACAACTTGATTGACTTGTATATCAATCTTCCATCTGCCAACAGATTTCGTCGCCCTGCGTCATACATGAGTAGAGGCTACCAATCACGTCGTATGGCGGTCGATTATTCCGTTCCTCTCGTCACGAATGTCAAGAACGCAAAACTTCTTGTGGAGGCACTCGCCCGCAACTTTTCTCTCGGAGTCTCAAAAACTGATTCAATATCTAGCTACCGCTCTGTTGTCCTCCCCGGGCTGATCAACATTGCAACTTTCATCCCAGATTTGGCTGTCCATGGTAGCACTGACTTCGAGACGGTTTCAAAAGCGTCTATCGCTTCTGGATTCTCAATGATTAGAGTTATGCCTATTGGCGTGGAGAGCTCGCTCACGGACGCCCGTGCTCTTGTTGTCGCACAGAGCAACACCCAGGAAGGCGCCTACTGTGACTATAACTTCTCTGTCGCAGCCACTGCTACGAACTCCCAGCAGTTGAGCCAGGTCACTATGAAGGTTGGATCTCTCTTCATCCCATTCCACAATCTCTCTGGCAACATCAACAAGGTGGCTGCCGTCACCGAGCACTTCAAGGTTTGGCCCGCCTTTAAGCCTATCGTCACTGACGCTCGCACTACCGATCTCGCTTCCATATTATTGTTGGCTAGTCTGCACACTCGTCCGGTTCACATTACTAGCGTTACGACCAAGGATGATATTAGCTTAATCGCTCTCAGCAAAGAGAAAGGTTTAAACGTCACCTGTGATGTTTCGGTCTACAGTCTTTTCCTGTCGCAGCTGGACTACCCTGAATGTAGCAGCTTGCCTAGTAAGGAAGATCAGGAGGCTTTGTGGGAGAATCTCGGGATTATCGATTGTTTCTCTGTCGGCTCGCTTCCGTCGCAACTTTCCCATGACTTAGGCCAAGATCTTGTGCCGGGAATTGGAATTGAGGATACCATTCCATTGCTATTTACTGCTGTGAATGCCGGACGTTTGACTCTAGAGGATATCGTGTTACGTCTCCATATCAATCCGAAGGCAATATTCGAGCTTCACGATCAACCGGACACCTCTATTGAGGTTGAGATCGACCGCCAATACACTCGAAAGGAGTCAGTCATTTGGTCTCCATTTGTTGGCAAGAAATTGACGGGAACTGTCTTGCGCGTCACATTGAAGGGGCAGACGGCCTGCCTCGACGGTCATGTACTAGCCACAGGGACTGCTGGGAGCGATATGTCTGCATCGGGTGCCGGTAAATTTGAACGCCATCCTGGTGTCGTCCCTGCGTCACCGCTGATCACGACGGCGCCACTTGACGAAGTAGACAGAGATGTTATTCCACAGCCGCGCGTGGAGACTGCCCCTGATGTCGCTCTCGCTCGCGAGTTGAGTCCTCCTTCATCTTCTCTTGCTCAGACATTGAGGGTCAATAATCCTTTCCTACGCCAGCACATTTTGTCTGTTCGTCAATTTGAACGAAGTGACTTGCACCTTCTGTTCAGCGTTGCGCAGGAAATGCGTCTTGCTGTTGAGCGACAAGGCGTTCTCAGTATTCTGAGCAACAGAGTTCTGTGCACGTTGTTCTACGAGCCGTCCACTCGTACAGCATCGTCTTTCGATGCAGCTATGCAAAGATTGGGAGGTCGCGTTGTCTCTGTTATCGCTGGCACGTCAAGCGTGTTGAAGGGTGAGACCCTTCAAGACACCATCCGCACTTTGGCATCTTATGGTGACGCTATTGCTATTCGCCATCCGTTAGACGAAAGTGCTGGTATAGCTGCCAAGTTCAGTCCGGTCCCCGTCCTTAATGCAGGTGTGTAGTTATAGAAGTTGAGTTAGCTCTTTTTGTACTGAATTGTGAGTAGGCAATGGCGCTCTTGAACACCCTACGCAGGCCCTTCTCGACTTGTTCACTATTCGCGAAGAGCTTGGTACGGTCAATGGAATCACTGTTACATTCATGGGTGACTTGAAATATGGCCGTACTGTACACTCTCTTTGCACACTGCTTCAGCACTACCAAGTCCATATCCAGCTCGTCTCGCCTCCACAGCTTGCTCTACCCACGGAGTACCGCGACGAGCTCGAACGCGCAGGCATGCTTGTCCTGGAAACCGAGGAGCTCTCTCCTGACGTTGTTGCTGCAACCGACGTGCTGTACTGCACTCGCATGCAGAAGGAACGGTTCCAGAATCTTGATGAGTTTGAGAGATTGAAGGACACATATATTGTTGACAACCGATCCTTAAAGCACGCGAAGCAACACATGTGTGTTTTGCATCCGCTGCCACGTAACAATGAGATTAGTGAAGAAATAGATTTTGATCAGCGTGCTGCATATTTCAGACAGGTGAGTTGCCCAGTCAGATTTTCATAGCCCAGCTGCTAACTTGTATTAGATGAAATATGGTCTTTATGTTCGCATGGCTCTCCTTGCTCTCGTGATGGGCCCGGATATTTAAGAGCATCGCAGCAATTGTTTACGCAATAATGGGGAACATGATCTAATGGTTCAAAAAAGGTATTCTGGGATCAACTATTAAGAAAGATTAAGTTTAGAAGCATATAAAGTGAAATTTTATTCTTGTTCCACCTTAGAACGCTTGAGGAAGCTTCTTGTTGATTATGT
Source organism: Lipomyces sp. NRRL Y-11553 (assembly GCA_003705905.2). Taxonomy (NCBI): domain Eukaryota; kingdom Fungi; phylum Ascomycota; class Lipomycetes; order Lipomycetales; family Lipomycetaceae; genus Lipomyces; species Lipomyces sp. NRRL Y-11553. Next base: position 311,458 of record PPJW02000003.1, on the reverse strand, counting down.
GCGGAGATGAATATTGTCATGTATAAGCAAGTCTATGTTTGACGTCTCTTATTTGCAATCAAATCGTAGGATATAGACATAAACGAAAATCAATAGGGGAACATATTTTATTTTGGTTTTGTATATAGTGTATTTTTGGATGGGTTATTTGCTTTTTTAATGTCTGTTTCTCATAAATTTCGTGGCTAGTATTATAATTTGTAGATAGCATGTCATTCTGTCTTTGCGGGGTACGGATAATAAAAGTTTTTGTTTGACGTCTGGTTATCTAACTTAGTCGATAAGTTAACAAAATTAAAAGTGGGTAATTTTATTCATTCAGGCGATTCGCGCCCCATAAACAATCAGGTAGAGAACAGACCGGGTTTATCACGTGACCGCGGAGACCGGGGCCCCACATTTTTCGTAGTGACTAAGTCGTCAAAAGTAAGTAATTTTTCTGGCCGCAAAAACTATACGATAATCCGATGCCGGACCCGCTTACTGATTGCATTGCAAGTTGCATAAGCTTTAGCTTTATAATTTGTCAATTGTTGTTAATTGTAATAGGCTGGCTACATATCCGGGGCAGTGGGCATCGCGATAGGAAATCCTTTGGATATTATCAAAGTTCAGCTCCAAAATTCGTCCGCCAGCGCACGACTATTTGGATCCCCGAGATTACCGGGTCCTGATGAACTATTGATTTCACCATCACTGTCTGCTAATTCAGCAGCGTCCACGACGCCACTTCAAACAGGCAGGAAAGTTATTGATTACAGATACCTGCAATCGTTGTTGCATGGTGTCGCCGCGCCGATTCTTGGTTACGGCGCACTAAACGCGTTGCTGTTCGCTTCTTATTCGGTAAGCTTACGGGTACTAGATGAAGTATCGCCAGCAATGCCAGATATAGCCAAGATGTTTGCGGCCGGTACGATTGCCGGACTTAGTACAGTTGTTGTCTCAGCGCCAACCGAGGTGATAAAATGCCGAGCGCAAGCTAGTCATGACAGTATTAAACCAGGCAGTACTACAAACGAGGCGGTTGGACTATCATCATGGACGGTGTGTAAGGACGTTTTTAAACGTGAAGGCATTGCAGGATTTTTTAAGGGCGGGCTAGTGACTGGTTTCCGGGACGGTTTCGGATATGGCGTTTAGTAGGTCACATGCTATTTAATGAAATGGATCGTAAGCGTCTAACTGATAGCCCTAGCTTCTGGGCATACGGCGCTGCTAAGAACTGGAAGGTCGTGGAGGATGAAACTAGGTTGCAGCATGTTTTGCATTTGTTGATTGCGGGTGGGATTGCCGGATGCCTGTCATGGGCTTCGATATATCCTCTTGGTGAGTTGTACGTGGCATTTGGTTGCAACAAATGCTGACCGGAACAGACGTCATAAAAACACGGTACCAAGCCCAATTAGCAAATGATGCTTCACTCCATTCGTCCGAACGTTATACGAGCTCGTGGGACTGCGCCCGTAAAACTTATCGTGCAGGCGGCATCCGGTTCTTTTTTAGAGGGATCACTGTTACCATGGTTAGAGCATTTCTAGTTAACGCGGTACAGTTTGGAACATATGAATGGATGGTTAAGGTTTTAGAAGGAGCAGGATAGAAATGTCTGCAATCATGACATTGGTACATAGTGGTATAATGTAATTTATGACATTTTGCCCGGTTCACTAATTCGATATTTTGTTTACCCCAAAATTGTGCAGCTGGTCTCCATCTCCGATGTCTAACTGTCCTCAGGGTCAGTGCTCTCTGAAGAAGGCGACACCATCGAAACTGAATCAGACTCAAAATCTGCGCTCGACCGATGCCAGTAGTTGTGACGGAGATTGTCGATGTGATTTTTGTGGTGCTCGTGTTGGTGTGGCCTCCTGTCTCGAACAGTCCAATATCTAGACTTGAATCCAGGTGCAGACGAGTTCATCCAGAGCGAGTGCAGTTTGCTAGTGGTGATGTCGACATATCTTTCATGTGGAATACTGTGGACGGGAATGCTCACGTTTCTAGAGGAGATTTTGATTGACGAAGTTGCTAGAGTCCTATTGACTGATAGCAGCACAGCTCCGACAACTCTGAAAACATAGAGACCAATAATAACTAATATGATAATTCCAACTATAAGGATCACAGGTGCAACAATTTTGTGACCAAGCGACTCGCGCGCTATTGCTTCTGCGGTTCTGTTAGAAAGCCGATCTAGTACGACGGCTACTTCGTTATTGCGACGAAAAAGCATGACTTTATCTCGGTCCACTATATAGGCAGCTCATGAGGTGAGGTGAACTTCCTCATATTTAAAATAAATCACTCACTCATCAAAATCCGTGACGCATCCGCGCAACCTTGGAGTCTTTGTTACGCGTCCTAACGTCATTTATTACGCATCCAAAGCCACAAGCAGCGCCATCACTTTGTCCATCCCAACTTTGTTTCAGGTCACAGCCTCATCAGCCAGGGGAAATCTTCCCTCATAAAGCCGCATAGTATGCGGCTCATTTCTAATGTGACGTAACTGGGCATTGTTAACTTATGGTCTGCGTGACGTTTCTAAGGGATTCGAAGGGTATCGATGTTCGCCGGATCCTTCCACCCAAACATCCTATCCCGTGGGAAATGAATGGCTTTTCATCCGTAGCCATTGTTTCGATGAAAGGCACTTCCGTCGTGTTGGGGTAATGGCATCCGCTTGGCTTTTTCCGATAGAGGCAAAGTCAAGTAAATTTACGGCTCTAGGTGTATCGTTACAAGGAGGAATTAGTCTTTGCCCGAACAATCCTTTATTTTTCGGTGCTATTGCACTACTTCCATATGGCGAAACCTCGATATACACATAAATTAAACAATATTCCATGCAAAACTTAGATATCTGCTCTAGCGATACATATTATTGTACAAGGCGTCAATAGGTTAGCATCATGTATAAACAGTAAGGGTCGACTCTCAAATAACTTCTCGCAATCTCCAAAATACTTAAAATACAATGCAAATATTAACAGTTGGTAAAATAATTTACACGAAAGTAAAGTTTTTTAATCCTCGTTACCGAACAGATTCGCCAAACCTCCTTCCTCTAGGACACTATCGACAGCGTCATGTTGTTCTGCAACTTTTCGTGTCACGGCCCAAGTTTGTTTAGTTTTCCGCTCTTTCTCCCGCTCCTTTCTCACTCTAGCAATGCGCCTTGCGACTTCACCTTCCGGCCCATCCGGGACGGCCCTCAGTAGTGTCAAAAATTCAAGCATGACGCCTCGCTGTTGCCGCAGTGATTTCACGCTAGCCAACTCACGTTCTAAAGCAATGACATCGTCCGAAGCGACTCCGCTCAGCACTTGCTGCATTTTGCGGAACGGACGGTCGTACTTTCCCCGAAGAACAGTATAAATCATTGTGAGTACATAGGACGCCTCCCCGGCCACGTCAGCAAAATAGACATCGGATAACACTGTCAGACATGCTGGCATGACTACATCGCATAAATAGTCATCTACTTCGGCATACTGCCCAATCATCATGGGGATGATCTGTCGCAATATGAGCGCGCAAGAGTAACTGCAACGAGTGTCTCGGACCATAAAGAGCCGCGTGCAGAGCGTAAGAAAAGGTCCCAGAACCACCGGATGTGTTAGAACATAAGCACGAAGATTGATACTGGAATTGTCTACCTTGTCGTCGCCGTTCACATCTATACCTGCTGCAGTACCTGTTACAGTCAGCGGCCCGACGAGATCGATAAGAAGCCTGTCGACCACATTGGAAAATTGTCGCAAGAGATACTCATCCATCATCTCCTCAGATAATGCAACATCTTCTTCCGTCTGCCCGATCAGCCCTCGCCTTGTGAGATCATCCCATCGCGCGCCTATAACTCCTTCAAGCCGCGTTAACACTGCAGGTAAGAAGTCAGGAAAGAAAATCTCTCGAAGCTCTGAAGGACAATTTCTGACAACCGGTCGCACAACAAACGCAACCAGGTGCTTCCAAGCATGCAACGTGGTACCTTGTGGCTGTCCAGCAAGAGCCCGCCAGAGGGCTGTTCCAATTGATGGAATCTCGTACATCGTAGATTCAAGCTGCGTGATCGATCCAAGAGCCAAAAATGCGTATTCGCGAGTATATCTTAACATGTGTCCCAGTGAATCTGCGAAATCGCGCAACGTCTGGGCGGCTTTTACGTTGTCTTCCACGAATTCGTCGCGGCTTTGCAGTGAGATACCGACTTGCCAAAACCGTTCCGCACAAGAATCCCTGACGAACGACCGCACCTCGAGCGGGAGATCTTCCCAGTTGTCGGGGTTATTGTAGGCTTCGATCTGCGCTAACAGCTGCAGAATATGGGGCAAAATGGGCTGAATGCGAGGCTTCCAAAGTGCCAACAAGTTCTGAAATTCTTCTGACGAATGGTCGAGCTTTTCAATGGTATACTGGATGAATATGCGCGTAGCTCGAATAGGAAACAATGCCGCCCACTGATCTTTCAGCCTAGTCTTTAGTAACCTCCCTGTTTCGTCCATCGGAGTTGCCAACAAATCCGTATTGGCATCGACCCCGCGATCGCGGAAGTAGTTCGCAATCTCGACAATGCCCACCCGCTCCATAAACCAAGGTAACTGCGATAATCCCTTCATTGTCGCCTCGTCCGTCCAGGAATTCAGTACAGGGTCAACAATTTTTGAGAAACATTCAGCTTTATTTGGCGCATCCGACCGCTGGGAGACAACAAGAAGAAAAGATAGGAACGACACGACCTCGTGATCCGACAGTCGACGCGACCCGATAATTTCATTTATAATGCGCTCCAGGTCGGGATAGATTTCCATTAGCGCATTTGGCATCAAGTACGCCAACCTATTTAGCTCCGTGCTGCACTTATTTCGTAGATCACGGATTAGTTCAGCGTCTTCTTCCGCGATATTAGGTTGGTACTCAAATGTACAAGCTTGTAATACTCGCTCCAGGACCCGGAACATAGTCTGCGATACGTCAGTCATCAATGGCGCAAACTGTACTAAGGTCTGAATTTGTTTGCGCAATAGAACCGGATCTGTAACATTCATTGAAAGCATCCTATCGCAAAATCGCTCAACTATTGGATTCAGCGACAGTAAAATTACATTCTTGTCCGGCTCCTGGTACCAGCTTTTCCATCGACTAATACCTCTAAGCGCAGCGTCAACCATTGAGAACTGCGCATACGCTACTAAAAACAGAGGATCCTTTTGTAAAGCCACAGGAGCTACATATATTAGAGAATCTCCAACCTTAAAAGGCAATGACACTTACAGCCAGGCGAACACCATCCATGCCATGACGAAAAAAATTTGTCTAACCGTATATCCAACCAGAGCAAAGAATCGACAGGCATTCGGCAAACGACCAATCGCGCAATATCATCAATGAAACGCCTATAGTTTCCCAAAAACGCATGCACCTCTGGCATTGAATCGAAATCTATGTCAAGAAATTTCCTGGTGACCGTGGGTTCTTCCACTCGTTCATATCGAATAATGCGATCAGCTGTCAACTCTAGTAGGCGCGGAAGCATGGCGGTCACTTCTTGCCGTCTAGCTAGCCCCTCAACCCGCAAAATTGAGCACCAAAACTGTAACGACAGACCGGATATGATAAGACTCTCGTGTTGCGTAGTTGCAAATACTAGCTCGAGATATCCCTTCAAATCTACGTCTGGAGGGAGACAATTTTTGTCTTCATCAGATACACTCAAGTATTCACCCAAACCAACTATCATTTCCACCATTTTCTTCAGCAAAATATATGAATCTTCATCTATATGATCAACTTCTAGTTTGATTGAGGCAAAGACTTGTGACAATGTGGCAATTCCAGCTGGTAGAAATACTGCTCCAATAACTGCTTTGAAGTCGTCGCTATCGGAAAACGTTCGCGTGAAGAGAATATGCAAACAATCTGTGGCCCATATCCTCACTTTCAAGTTATTAATCGTCAGAGCTTGACTTATCCGATTCAATAGATCGGCCTCGCGAATGGCGCCCGGTAACGTCCACACAAGACATGTCTTTAAACCTTGTAGAACTTTAATTGCAAACCCTTCTGTTTCGGAGTCATCCACTCCTCGATCAAGACATTCGCCTAGTAGCCGTGACCACCTAACCAGCCACCCCTCGCTTCCAAATCGTAGTCTCCGGATGGATTCATCACGCGTGTGATATGTCTTCAGCAGTATGGCTTCATCTGTCAGGATCTCGATACACTGAGCAGATAACGCGTTGGATCGTTTTCCGGCCAGAGGATCGTCGAGAATGAACACGTCCTCGAACAAAGTCTTGAGAATTGAAATTGATAGATCTCTAGCCGGTGGACTTAAGTTCCACAGGCGTACCAGCACCTCATCCATGTCATTCCATTCATCCTGGTTTGGTCCCCAAGACCTTTTAGCGATAGCGACCCATAGAGCCGCTAACTTTTCTTTGAGATAATATGCGTCGTTAGGACTTATGGCAGTTGCTAATTCGACGACCCAATTACGCAATACAGCCTGCTTTGAAAACTCGTAAGAGGAATATTGATGCATTATAGCATGTTCAAGAAGCGAGAGTCCAAAATGCCGTATCTGATCTGGCCGTGGAGGGTCATGTATTGCCAGCTGATAACCCCAAAGTGGAGCGTCCTCCTCTGCCTTGATCGCGTCTAAAAACTTTGCAACATGTCAACAACTGACCGAACACAAGCCAAACAAAAAACTGAGGCGAACTGCTCTACACAATGTCGACAATAAGGCTTACCTCTTGTGCTTGCCTGCGCGCGCCATTTGAGACCTTGGCATTGTGGATGGTAAGAAGCGCCTCCGAAATGCGCCTCAGCTCCTCGCTTTCCATTTAATTGAAAGTATCGGCTAACGTCCGCTTGGTTTGGAGTCTGGACTATCAAGGCAAGTTACCCAATGTCTCCGATGTTACGAACAAGTATAGAAAATCTGGGAGACGCGACGGAGGTGAATCATTCGTGATCGCTAATGATGTCAAAAAATCAGACGGCGTCCGCGATCTGGTATCTATCTTAGAAAGGACAACGCTGACCCCGATTTAGTATTAAGTCGCAGGGAATGTGGACTTGCCCGACTATGTTCATTTCCTTTTGGAGGAGAGGTCTACATTGAATTTGAGGGCGTGGGTCTGAGTGTCACGTGTTAGAATGCCACCCGGTTAGAGTAACCCTTATTATTATTGCCAGGCATGTAAGTTAACCATTAAGTTCCTACAAATTTACGCACTCATTCCTGATATATGTCGCTACAAATCCCCCATGAAACCCTTGCCTACTGCCTGAGTAGCCGAGCTAGGAATATAAGCAAACTAATATAAGTCCATTGTTAAATCTCAATTATCCCATTTAAGGCGCTTCGGTAGTTTTACTGGGGATAGTCCCACGTAACTGTCATCCTATGGTTAAAAAAAGTTAGTTACCGAGCTCAACGTCAGTTCAACCAGTATAATTTGTTACCGTAACACTTTCTCTCCGTCTTTTTAACGATGATGGCTGTGCAGTCGCGCTGCTTTCTAGTGAGCTAAGCTTTATGGGTGACAAGTCTACTGTAGGACTGCTAGTAAAATGTAAGAACCCTCTTGGTATGGGCGATCGCCCAATCTTTTCAGTAATATTAGAGAATGTCCTCCGCGAAGGAGTCACTCCAGCATCCTTAATTATCTGACGCACAGTGGGGGTCAAAGGGTCTCCACCACAGTCGTCTTCTTCGTCATGGTTCTTGATTCGGTCCCCATTCGCACCTCGGACATCTGATACTGCATATCCCGTTGGAGAAGACGCTCCTGGACGTGGAGGAGTCATGGCTGTGTCAACCCTCCTGACTGCACATTGTTCATGTATTGTCTGAGAGTCATCCGTCACCGCCAGTGTGGCATTCTCTTCGTCAAAAGCTCTCACCGTATGAGGGGTCAAGTGTCGTACTTCATCATCCAACGTGACTGGCGCCAGCACGACGTCGTGCTGTTCTGTGTCTTGTTTATAGGCGATCCCAGACTGATTAGTTTCGTTTGTAACTTCTGCAAGCATTCTCCAAGGATAATTAGTTGTTGATGCGGACGTAGATTTCACAATCTTCGGCTTTACAGGAATGCGAGATGGTAACGCCGAAAACTCCGATACCAGGATTGACGCCGGTATAACATTTTCTTTATTAGGAATGGTGGATACTTTGCTTTTCTGTGAATATTTATTGTCTGTATTAGCAGGCGTTCCGTTCGTCACTGGATTCGACGAATCCACCGGTGGCGTATTTAGTCCGATTGCCTTACTATCTTCCTCTTCCTCTCGCTGAAATTTCTTATCGTTTGTTTCGTCGTTCTCCATGAGTCTTTGGCATTGCGTCAAGTTGGTCGTCGGAGGCAACTCCAATTTTCCGTCCATATATTGGTTCCATTCATCCATAGTTTGGATGGCGTCTTTCCAATTAGTTGTCATACTATCAAGCTGCTTCTTCAATCTCTCTATTTCTTGTTCACGCTGATGTACATCCTCAATAGCTACATACTTGGGCTCGTGAAGAATCTCTCGCAGGGACACAAGACTGTTGTTGATTTCAATTGACAGCTCAGGGAAAGTCGTAGGTAAATACTGTAACACGCTATCAAACTCGTTGTCATCAACCGATTTCTCGCCGGTGAAAAGATTGAGCGTAAGTGCAGTCTCCCGTATCAGGGCAATCAACCGTGCATTCTCGTCCGTCAGCTCTTGAATCACTGCAGGGATGACATTCGATGCTTGTTCGCGGAAAATCGAACCAGAATCTGGATTCTCACTAAAAGCTCGCATGCTTTGAGAGGAGCCCATGTACCGTTCAGACGACCATGATGAGCCGCTGAGCTTGCCAGTTATAGTGGATACCGACTTTGCCCTGCGTATTTCAAAGCCAGCTTTCTCTTTCATTCTGAGGATTTGCTGATCACGCTTCCGTCGCTCGTTCTTCCGAAAAATTAATACATGAGTGCTATAAGTCCGAAAATCCATTAAAGCATTTACATACGGCTTCTTGTGCACGTATTTGCTGGAGCATGTTCTTCTGACGTGCAATGTCATCCTGAAGGTTTCGATTCTGCAGCTCCAGTGAACTAACATTCGTGCTAAATTTGCTGGATATGCTATTAACAAGGATATCCAACTTTAGCAGCTAGACTGTGACAGCATACTCTCGCTGAACGGCGACTACATTAAGTTGTCTTTCAAGGTGGTCGCATTTTGACTCCGTCTGGGTCTGTAAACGTTGTTAGCGATAATCTAACAATCAAAGGCACAATATAGTACACATGTAACTCACTATAGCCTTCTTCAACCTCGCCTCCGATGCTTTGAGCTCGTGAATCGTATTCACAAGCTTCTCCTTCAACTCTGAATCTTTCTAGAAACCATAAGAACAGATGCCAACAATCACAATAAAATTATACACACGTCTCGTCGTTGGATAATTTCGTGCATAAAGTTAATTATTTTCCTAGCGTCAGATCCTTCGTGGAAGCTCAACTCATTCGACTGATCCAAAAGTCCTTTGGATATGAGCGTTGCGTTTAACCGCCGCGAGGCACTGTTGAGATCAGTCTCTGCGTCCATCGTGAATGTAGCCAAAGTACTATCAAGGCGTAGGGCTGCAAATAACTTCTAAATAATAACCAGAAATGAAGAGATAGCGTGAAGACGTAGCGTACTGCTCGACGCGACTCATACAGCTGCTAAAGCATCATATACATGCGGCTTCGTGTTTACCACTAAACCCGGGTAACAGCCGCACGCTGCCAGGGCAACGAAAATTTGATCGTCTACCGATTGAAACTCGCTGTGGCAATCGAAAAGTCGAATTTGAACAATCGAAATAATCGCACTTTTGTCTCTAGCCAATTAATCCATAAAGTACATAACCAAGATGACTGGAAAGAAGAGCCCAAGTTTGCTTAAACGTGGTCCTATCGGCTATTTACTTTCCGATGATGTGTGGCCTCTTACGAAAAACGTTCTCTTATTCGGTGTAGGTGTTTTTATTTTATTGATCTTTTATTCAGGCATTCGCGTGAGGGATATTAAATGCGAATGATGCCGAGAAATCATCATACTCTGTATTGCTTCGATTCTGACGAGCATGATAGTCTGCTGTTGCCGCGTTGCGTCTCCTCGACTACAATAAAGTATTTGCTTAGATTCTAGCCAGATCTAGAGCAAAACCTACCACACGAGTTTCGTTGAAGTCATAACTGAAAATGGCAGCTTGAGATAATGGAAACGTGAGGCAATAATAATGGTTAGCTGGGGTTATGATATATGGTGTCCTGCATATCGAATGAACGGTCAGGAAATGTACATAGAACTGATATTTACGACTTAACGGAACATGTCGTCGAACCATATTCTCGCATGTAGACCCAAGTCCTGGAAGCTATACATACGCTAGTCAGATTGTGGAACCGGCCAAGCCATAATATGCAGTATCTGTTCTCTAACTCGATTTATCAATTCTCGTACGTATTAGGCTGTAACTCGTTATCTTCAAAATCTTCTATATCTACGTCTATACCCCTTTCCCCGATTTCTGGCAATACGTCTATCTCTCCATCTGTGGTAATGGAGCTTGTCTCAGGAGTGTGTTCGACTTTAGCTATCGGCTTCTCCAGCATAAGCTTGTGTTCTAATGCTTTCAGCTTTTGTTCCATGTCGTGCCTTCGCTCCACTTCCAACGTGATGGCACTTAAATAGCCGCGAGACGAACTCGAGAAACTATATTGCAATGCCGTCCAACCAAGGAGATTTGGAGTTTTATAATCCGCCCCCCTCTCAATCAAAGTCCTCATAACTTTCTTGTGGCCATATTCTGATGCAAAATGTATCGCTCTGTTACCTTCATAATCCGATTTATTTATTTCTGCCCCGAAATCAAGAAGAATATTTACGCTCGCATCATTACCCTCCCTTGACGCGAGAATCAACGGCGTGTATCCAATCGTTTTAGTGGACGACGTTAACATGTCCAAGGTATGGGGAAACTTTTGAGCCAAAAAGTGAGTTGTTTGTTCATGATTCTTCATTGCGCTGAGATGAATAGGTGTATATCCAAGTGTATCCAGTGAGATTTCGTTCAAGTCATGACCCAATGACGTTAAGTAGACCTGGAAGTGCGTTAACAAGTAAGATTGCTAAAACCATCTATGACGTTAAGAGTGCGCATACACATATTTCAAAATGTCCATGATATGCAGCATAATGGAGCGATGTCCAACCATTCGTTATGTCTGCGTTCACGAGTAAAGCAGGAAACCTACGTAGTAGGCGTTCAACTATGGCTAGGTTGTTATTGATGATCGCTTTTCGGAGACGCGACGACGGCGTCTGCATTCTATTGTGCAAAACGCTATATTAATCAATTCAACCACGATATCTATCTCTATTGCTACTGATGCGGTTCTTCTATGACTGGACGAGACATAGTTCTCGTTCCCCTTGGGAATGCCGTTATGTAAAGTATATCCTGAGAAAACTCAGGGTTCAGTTCGCCGCATTGTAGATGTAACTTTAAGCCCCTTGTACCATCTGCCATTCGTCGAACGACAAAAAGCAAGTCCAGAAAAGAGCTTGCTGATTGAAGCTATGGATCATCTGCGATAAAGAGTAAAATTACTACTAGGAATAGCTGTTTATTAGACACCGGCAGCATGTTCACGTTCACGCCACTGCTGGGGGCCTCCTCCACTGAAGCCGAGACATTGGCATCGCAGTCGTTATTATCGTTTGATCAGAATGTTCGAGTCTTGATCGACGTAGGCTGGAATGACAAATTTGATTTGCAGCTGCTAGAAGAATTGGAGCGGTAGGATATAATGCTTTATGTTCAGTTTGCGGGTTTGCGGCTAATAAATCCAATTCAGAATTACTCCTAGTATTGATCTGATACTATTAACACATGCTACAATCTCTCATCTGGGGGCATATGTCTATGCGTGCAAGCGATTTCCGGGATTTGATGCGATACCCGTGTATGCAACATTACCAGTTATTAATATGGGGCGCATGGTCACAATAGATGCTTATTCAACCGCTTGGTTCACTTTCTCGCCAAGTGCGGCATCATCCCCATCCCCACAAGAGGAACCCATCCAGCAGTCTGATATCGACGCTATATTCGACAAAATTCATGCGTTAAAGTATTCACAGCAACTAACTCTTACTGCCAAACTCAGTTCTTTAAGGCTCACTGCTCATAATGCTGGTCATACTCTTGGTGGCACGCTATGGAGACTACAGTATGGACAAGAAGACATCACATACGCTGTCGACTGGAACCACGCTGTCGAAAGACATCTGAATTCGTCAGCACTACTCACATCACCTGAGCAACTTTCCCGGCCCACAGCTTTGATTTGCGGAGCACGAACAGGCTCAGGTATCCGGCGACGCGAAGATTTGCTTCTATCGGCCATACTGCGTGGTGTTGAGAGAGGTGGTAGTGTGTTTATGCCGACTTCAACCAGTGCGCGTGCGTTAGAATTGTGTCATTTGCTTGATTCGATATGGGTGGAGCGTCAATACACTGTCCCTCTCATGTACTTTTCGCGTGCTGGAGCTCGTACTATTGCATATGCGCGGTCTATGCTGGAGTGGATGTCACCCGCGATTGTTCGCGAGTGGGAGGAGAAGGGAACATCACCTTTTGTATTTAAGAGCTTGAAGATCGCTACATCAGAAGACGAAATTCACAATATCAAGGGCCCAAAAGTGATACTCGCGAGCGGACACGGTCTCGAGTGGGGTGTCAGTCGAGAGCTGTTTGCAAACCTGTCAACAGATCCGAACAATATTGCGATATTTACTCAAGGGTCAGATTGTAAATCGTTTGCCGGCGAAATCTTGACATTATGGCAGGCGGCTACAGAAGGTATAGTAGCAGATGATGATGATGATGATGATGATGGGGCTAGTGGGCCGAAATTTTCCCGAATCAGCTTGCAGCGGCAACTGGAGATACGAAAATCCGTACCATTGCAAGGAGACGAGCTTGAGACTTACTTGGCAGAAGAGAAAGCGCGAAAAAATCAAGTAGATCGACAAACAGCAATGGATCTGAAGAATAGAAATATACTTGATCAACCAGAGTCCGAAAGTGAAAGCTCAGAGTCTGAAGAGGACCTCGACGATGACTATGGGGAAGATATGGAGGCAGAAAAGTCAGATCTGGGTATTCTGGCGCTTACGCAAGATAACGACTTGTATGATTTTGAAGTTCGAGGAGTTAAGTCGATCAAGCACAAAATGTTTCCATATGTTCCACGAAGAATAAGACGGGATCCGTACGGAGAGATCATTAGAGTCGAAGATTATGTCCGAGCAGAAGAGCGTGATGAGGCGATTAGCAATGATTCAAATGATGTTCAAGAGGCATACGGAACGATCGGAAAGAAGCGTAAATGGACCGACGAGAGAGAAGAAGAAAAACGCACGGTTATTCCCAGCAAGACACTGGTGGAATACGTCGATATTGTGATTCGCTGTGAGATTACTTATATAGAATATGAAGGTCTAGCGGACAGTCGCTCGATGCAGATGATCATTCCTCAGATCCAGCCTAGGAAACTGATATTGATTGCGGATACTATAGAACATGCTGATAATCTAGCGGCTTCGTTGCGTGATGCTGGGATACAGGATATTTACATTCCAACTTCAGGAAAATCTGTCAATGCTAGCATGGATGCGAATGCCTACGTAGTAACGTTGAGCGACGACCTGGCACATCAGCTCATTTGGCAAGACACAGCCTCAAGCGAGTACACGGTCGCCCAGCTGAAGGGCAGGCTTTTAATGAAAAACTTGTCAAACGGGTCCTCACAAGCATCGGAGCAGATGGAAACAGCGGACCTGAAGGATGTCACGCTGGGTCGTCTGGCAACCCGTAAGGATCTCGCAATCGCATCGGCCCAGACAAAGCCAATATTTGTTGGTGACATCCGCTTAGCAGAGTTAAGACGTCGGTTAATGGCTGAAGGTATTCACGCGGAATTTAAGGGTGAAGGTGTTTTACTTTGTGATGAACATATTTTGGTGCGGAAACTAGAGACAGGTAATGTGCTCATCCAGGGCGGAGTTGGCAATAAGTTCTATGAGATTCGAAAAATTGTAGATTCGTTTTTGGCTCGGATTGTATAGATTATTTGTACGTTATGTAAATTTAGTAATTTGATTTGTACAATATGAGCTACGTGCAAATGGAGTTCACGCGTGGTGTCCGAGTTATGGATTGCCATCACGAGACGAGATCAACCCCGCTTACCATCGCCTATGAGCAGCAGAGTGAAGCTCTCTGGCACACTGTGTGGAAGACTCAATCTATGTAAGACGAGGCTTCCAGGCAGACTTCTTGTCTTCTTCCAGAGTAGTTGAGTCAACGATATACTCAGAGAGAGAGTCTCACCATATAGAGTAGTAACTGATAACCTGACAAAACGAGAATATCTGGTCGTAATCTCTATCTAAAAGCTTTCGTTGCTGTCGATCTCCAATAGTGCGATATGTGGCGTTATTTTCCGCCAAATTTAACGCTTAGGATTTTAAGTGCACATCGGCGTCGCACTTGGCGCATGAACGCTGAGTGCAAATGGGACTACCGCATTTGGGCGTTGACCACTATTATTATGCGAGCGTACAGCTTCAAACTGCCGCAAACCGACGACCACTGTTACACAGAAATTACTTAGTTCGCAATATTTCTGTTGTTGGTCTGCAAAATGGCTTCAGTCCCTCAGTCCGCGATCACGAGAGAGCAACACACGCCGTCCCTGGCAGATACTATCCGAAACACTATCCGAAGGCTCTCGTTCGATCTCACCAGCAGTAGTCAGCAGGCTCACAATTACAACCGTAGTCCACACCACCACCATGATTTCCACGATCTCGGCAACGACGATTTGTACGAGAATGCAGTTGAAGATGATGATAAGCCAAGGTCTCGCAGCATGCCCCACTCAGCCACGGTGCCAATGACTCCTGTGACGGGCAAGTTATCGGACGGTCTGTATTTATCACGCGCTGCCACCACATCCCAGATCTTTTCTGCACCTCCATTGACACCTCTGAGTCTGGTTGGCTATGGAGAGAGAACAAAGGATCGCCTTTTGTCACCACAACTAGCGGAGGAAATCCGACATCTTCTGCCATCACGTCTCCAATTATATGATACCTGGAGACTATGTTACAGCTTGGAACAGCATGGTGTCTCGCTAACGACGTTATATTCACTTTCTGTTCCTCCAAGGGCAGCGTCACGGCCAGGATACGTACTTATTGTTGAAGACACATTGGGAGGCATTTTTGGAGCGTATTTAAACGAGAATCCACGACCGTCTAATAATGGGCGATATTACGGTAATGGCGAATGCTTTTTGTGGAAAAGTCGGATTATCAATAGAACCCCCGACGCGTCAACGACAAATTTACCATTAGCCGGTGGTGATTCAGACACTGCTTCTATCAGATCCATTAATATTCAATTCAGGGCATTCCCGTATACTGGTATCAATGATTACATGATTCTTTGCGAGCCAGGATTTTTGTCTGTTGGTGGAGGGTGAGAAAGTTTTGTACATTCTCTTGCTCTAAAATAGTTACTAACAATCTCTCACTTTCAGAGACGGCAAATACGGTCTATATCTAGACGACCGATTCGAGAAAGGTATTTCAAACACTTGCCCGGCATTCGGCAACGAGCCACTTAGTGAAAGCGGTGCGAAATTTGAAATTGTCGGTATAGAGGTCTGGCGGGTTTCAAGCGTATAAAATATGGATTTTTTGGAAGATCGTGCATTAGTTGCATCTAAGATTTAGTGCCGTTGCGATTTCGTAGGTTTGGCAACTGGTCGTACATATTTTGGGATGTGGTTCTTACTACTATGTTGGTTTTGCATATTGCAGTCACTGGCCAGGAACCGTATATACACATCAAGGGTTTATATTTGCAGTTCGTTGACTTCATATTATTGGAGGATTTTTTTTTTGATTTGGAATGTGGCTGGCTGCAGGCTATATGGGTTGGATGAATAGTTCATTTCGTGACATTTTTTTTAAGTATTTATATTGGATATTTATGGCATAGTGAGTGGAAGATGACATGTTAAGCCGGGCGAACTGAAAATGGCTTCTATGTAATTTAGGTATTTAGTGAAGATAAATGCGATTGCGAAACTCTAATGCAAACCAAATTCAGGGGGTCATCGTGAGAGGGGTGGGCCGGAGCGAAGCCAAAAGTTTCGGGATTGCACAGAAAAAATCCAACAGGTTTAAAGGTTTAAGGTCATGCAAGCCCGCCAGGGAGGCATTATAATTAACTAGGCTCCAAATGACGGCATGTGCACCCCGTATAGGAAGACATATTGTCTCTCGAAGAATACGGTTGATATCAAGGCCGGGCCCGGTCCAGCCTCTGAAGATATGGCGGGGCTCGCTGGTCTATTTGACGAAAACACAATCTGCAAGATATTCGAGTACCCAATCTCCAGCCGCGACATTAGAATTAGCACCGTTACCACCGACATTGAAGCAGAAGGAAGCGGAGGTGGTGCGCTATGATTTGCCGTCTGGCACAGCCGTCACTGTACATGGGTGGATTCGCACAATTCGCAAGCACAAGAAATTCGCATTTGTCAACATTACGGATGGATCGTACGACAAGGTTTTGCAATTAGTATTTAACGATCCGGAGCAAGTGAATGAGTATGAAAAAAAATACGGTTATTCTTACCGCCGTGTTTTATGCTAATGGTTTGGTAGTCTAGGTGTGGGGGTGTCGGTCGAAGTCAACGGTACGGTCCAGCGCAGGGACAGTCTGGCCGATCCCTACGAAGTTCTGGTCGAGAAATACCATATTGTCGGTGGCGTTCCAGAAGAAGATCCATATCCGCTTCAGAATAAATACTTGTCGCAAGACTACCTCCGTCGCGAGCTTCCGACCATCAGGTTCAGATCACTATCGAACGGCGTCACGATGAGATTTCGGTCTCGCGCCGTGTACGAAATATCACAGTATTTTGCCGAAAATGAGTTTATCCAGACGCATCCGCCGGTGATCACGTCGTCTGACTGTGAAGGCGCGGGTGAGGTCTTCACTGTCGTGTCGGAAACGTCAAGTTCGCCATTTTTTGGCAAGAAGGCATATCTCACTGTGTCGACTCAATTGCATCTCGAGGCACTAATGATGGGATTATCTCGTGTGTGGACGCTCACACCCGCATTTCGGGCAGAAAAGTCAATCACGAGCAGGCATTTGAGCGAGTTTTGGATGTTGGAGGCTGAGGTGGCATATGCAGATCGACTAGAACATATCATGAGTTTGGTTGAAGGACTTATCAGGACGATTTTGACACGATTAAAGGATAGCGGTGAGTATCAAAGCGTACTTTCAGTGAAAACTTTTCTGGAGAAACAGAAGAGTCAAGGCGGCGAAGGTGATGACATGGATAAAGAAATCACCCGAGCGATTCTTGTTCAGCGGTGGGATGGCATGCTACAGGACGTCGCTTGGAAAAGGATTACATATAAGCAGGCTATTGAAGTATTGCAACAGGCCGAGAGGCAGGGCCAAGCCAAATTTGACACCGCGGCGGAATATGGCGACGGTCTGAAATCGGAGCATGAAAAGTGGCTGGCGTCGCAATACGCCCACGGCCCAATTTTCGTCACACAGTATCCATCGCATCTAAAACCATTCTACATGCTTCCAACACCAGGATCCGGTGGAGAGACTGTCGAATGTTTCGATCTGTTGGTTCCGGATCTAGGCGAGCTTGTTGGCGGAAGTTTGAGAGAATATGACTATAACAGGCTTCAAGCTGCAATTGAGAAAGCAGGTATCGATCCTAGCGAATTGGAATGGTACGTGGAACTGCGGAAATGGGGGTCCGTACCTCATGGTGGATTTGGAATGGGTCTTGAGCGACTAATGAGCTATTTGGTGGGCATATACAATGTCCGTGACGTCATTTCATTCCCACGATGGGTGGATCATTGTGTCTGCTGAGGTCGCAAGTAAATATTTATGTTAGTTGGATTGAAGCCCTGCGCCCCTAGATAGAATTAATATACAATGGACCATATACTCTGTTCTACATTATACCAAACAGTCCGGTATTAAAACTTTACCATCAACAAAACACACACGTCCTTGTCCCGTCAACATTATTTCGAAGCCGCCCATGCCCTGCGCAAAAAGGCATGCATGTCAGCGGCGTTTACAATATATAAAACTATTCGGCTAAATCAAGGCCCTTATTTAGCTTTTTCCACTTATACCGACACTGAATCCGGGACCGGATGCCGCCCATCTTCTCCGACACGGCTGTCCAGTTAATCTCTGCCGATGGATCACCAAACCGAATGCTGTTGACCACCTCAATCAGCTTGTTTTCCTCATCAACACTCCACTTATTCTGACCACGGTTTGTGCCGCATTTGACATAATTCCTCCAACGATCTCGGCAGTCCTCTGGCATACGTCCAATCAGACGTCCGATGGTCTTCCACTGTGCGCCATGCATTTCAACCATTCGTTTTAATGCGGCATCATCTTCAGACGACCATTTCCCGCGAAGCTCATATGGATGGTATTTTCTTCGCACGTGCTTATATACACTCGCCCGCGTGCGGTGAGGTAACGCACTAGCAACCGCGTCCCAAAAGTTATCTTTCTTTCTCTCATTCGCCCACACGCGTCTGCACAACGCAGCGTAGTCTAGTCCGTGCTCGGCCTGGTACCGGGACATGAATTGTTCCAGAGCATTGATCTCGTCGGCTGTGAATGAACCACCGTTGCCAACGGCCAACGACGGCAGTGACTGCAGTAAATGACTATCCGGGATCTGGCCGGATGCCACTGCTTCAGCAGCTGCTGCTGCGGCTGCCTCATCGCTAACACCTTTCAAGGCGGAAGGCCCGTTATGGCGTTCGCCCACCACAGAACCAGCCTGATTACCAGTAGTTGAACCTTGACGGGCACTAACAGCAGCAATTGCGGCGGCAGCGGCAGCGGAGGCTGCAGCAGCTGCTACCTCGGCCTCTTCACGCGTCAAAGTGACACCCTGCTCGCCTGACGCGGCGGCGGCGAGAGCGAGGGACATGGCTGTGGTATCGCCACTACGATATCCCGCCGCTAATTGTTCAAGCATAAGTCCTGACATTCCCGAAATCCCTTGTAATATGCTGTTCTGCACCTGCTGTGCATCTTGTTGCTCCTGAACTTGCGTCGCGTCCTGTGCTTGCTGCTGGGGGGCTTGCCTCTCTCGAGTGCCGCCGCCTACCTGGGCAGCCGGAGTCTCTTTATTAAGATTTGCTAGTACGGGATCAAGCACATGACCAGACGGAGCGTAATTCACGAATTGCTGTGCAGTGAAGTCCTGTGGTCCTTGGGTTGGCCGTGCACTGTTTGGCGCAGCTGACGCCGGCGGCATGTTACCGCGGCGACGTCGCTTTGATGACCGAATATCTGATTCTCGACTTGGATTTGAATTAGTGTTGAACGCCGAGGCCGCGTTAAAATTTCCAATCTTGTCCATAATGTATGCCGAAACCGTGTTTTAATGCCGTGATCTCTGTCAAATAACGGTCTCCTCTCGCTTTGAATTTTGGCGCCACGAATTTATTTACTTTTCGCCACCGATCATTCAGTTCGAATTTCGCGGGTCGATTACCTTTCGTCAATTCAAAGATCGCGTAAAACTCGAGTCGCCTTAATTAAGCAGCTAACCAGTTTTAAATCCAGATGAACCAAACGATGAGATGAGGTCGGGTAAACAGTTGCCTGATTGTGGGGGGTCAGTGCCGGGTGAGGGCAGCCTAAAGCACGAGAAGGATTTTTGTACCGACACCACAAGTGCGCTTATGACATATCTCTGACGACGCTGAGAGCATCTTACGTTATAGGTGTCCCAGGGTCAGGGTCAGCCTCGACCCTGACTTGAACAAGGTTGGCTATCATATAACATCAATTGAAAGAACCGTGAACTTAGGCACATTCAGCGACAGTCACAACTTACAAATATTGGTTTTAAACGGTATAGGCATCATCTACACGAGGCCCAAAGGGTAATAAGAAAGAACCACATCCGTATCTCACAATATATAATGTCCTATTGAATAGTCACAGCACAATATTAGGCAACATGGTTAACGTCTGTGATCATTTTGTCGTTATATAATACAAAATTTATCCAATCCCACACCTATTGATAGTACTCACGACATTAAGTAGCAAAACAACTGACCCGAATAACCTATTCCTTGACCATAACTTTGAGAATGACAAACCCAGCAGAATCCAAGAAAACACCCAGACCGGCATAATTAGTATCAGTAAAATAAATACTCACTGTACAGATAAAGGACGGTACAAGAAAACAAGTGCGAAAAAAAATCAGTGTATATACACAAAACAACACAAAATTCGTAAAATAAAACTCCACAATGCAATCCCGTCTAGATATCAAAGACCTAAATGATAAACGTCTTATTCAGTTCCTTAATGGCGCGAACATCTTCGCCCCATGAGACCTTGTCAAAGGGAATATCTTGCACTTCCAAATCATCACGGGGTACCATCGATCGGATGCCGTCTGCTGCTCGAAGAGATGCAGCAGAAAATGGTCGTTCACCAGTCTGCATGTGCCGAGGGATTTGCTGGTGCGGTAACAGGGGCTGATGAGGTGACTGTTGCGGAAGCGTGTGCAGTGCGGGCAGACCGTTATCAAGAGACTTGGACATAAGAGACGGAGCAGGCGAGTTCAATGTCATCTGCGGTTGCTGAGGCTGTGTTCTCGGGTGCGACTGCGACTGCGACTGCGACTGCGACTGCGACTGCGACATGGGTGACACCGACTGCAGTGTGTTATGTGACGGTGTCGGTGTCGACGCAGGCGACGGCGGCCATCCGTACGGCTGTTGTGTATGTGGCTGGACAATCTGCTGAAGTGCAGGCGGCTGTAGTGGTGCCTGCTGAGGGCGAACAAGGATCGAGGGTAACGGAGGAGCAGGCGGCTGCGGGTGTGGCATATGAACGGAATGAGGTTGTGGAGGAGGGGCCTGGTGTATTGGCGCAGGAGGCAATGGCGGCTGGTGGTGCAGTGGAGCGTGCATGTGTGACTGATAATGATATTGAGGTTGCTGTTGCTCTAGCGGATTCTGCTGCATCGCGTATGCGTGCTGATAACGAGGGACCGGACTCATATGCGGCGGCACAAGAGGCTGTTGATAGGCAATACTGGAATGGGGATGTTGAGGAAAGAGCGATGGCTGCTGTTGTGGTTGCGGAGCCATCGACATTGACATGGCCTCGGCCTCGCCAGAGGTCGCGTCAGGATACATTCCTTTTGGAATCCGGATAAATTTGAGGGCAGGGTCTTGCGAAGGCTGTACAAGATCCTGACCATGGTGGACATGAGAACGAGAATAGTAGGAAATGAGATGTAATTTGAGGTGGGAGGAGGTCTGGATCGAGAATGATTGCTTCATGAGACCATCCGGTTTGTATCTGTATCCGTCAGGCCCATCGTCGCCTCGGTCAGAGTCTGAACGTTCTTCGTCATCGTTATCACCACGTCGCGAAGGCGAAGGAACAAGCGGGCCGCCATAAGTGCCGCCGCCACGCTTGCCCTCCATTTCGCGATAGGTAAGAAACGAGCCTGACACACGGGACGCGGACCAGGACTTGCCGTCTGTCCATCGTCGCATGCCAGCTTCTCGCTCGTCCCAAACAAAGACCGAGCCTGATCGAATGGCCATGCGCTCTTTCTCTGAAAGTCGCCGCTGGACTCGCGGGAGCACACCGAGTCTGCAAGCCTCAAACAGGATGACAGCGTCGAACGGAGTGCGGACGTGACCGTAGTAGGTTTCCATAGTCGTCATGATGGCGTGGCCAGGAACCGCTTCGCTATGCGGGCAAGGAAAAGAAGGATAATGAGTTGAGTTGGTAGTGACGATAGCAGAACAGACAAAGGAAAGTGCGAAGCGTAGGGTAGTACTAGTAGTACTACTAGCAGTAGCAGTAGCAGTGAGTGGTAAGTAAGAGACCTAAAAGTAATAATCCGAGGAGCAGGTGGTGGGCCAGCTATCAATTTCATTTTTTACACCGCTGGCTCAAACGGGTTTGGGGCGGGATTTAGTTTAGGGCCGGGCCAGACGATTAGACTCAGTTACGAGTTTCTGGGCAAGAACGTGAGCTCGCACAATCTCAAATCGCCATATGGACGCATGCCAAGCCGCCAGCCTCGGCTTTGCTAATTTAAAGTTGCGCCCCCCGTGACCCGCGCGCTCTCTAACTTACCCTGCGTACCCAGCCCTAGACAGTCGTACCCAAACTGTATCTACACGCTAAACTAGCCCTGTCTGACTCGCATATGTGCCATAACCGCATCTGTTTTACCATATCAATCTCGTCCACCAGTTCGTTCCTAAACGCCGAGCTATAGTCGTATGTCCGACAGGTGTTCAGTTCGCTAACTATATTTCTTCAGGCGATAAGCGCTCTTGCTATCCGATACAGCCCCGGTCGCAAAATACGGTGGAACACAAACATTCGTCCATGAAAATATCACAGCCCTGCCAACGGCCTTGTTGTCTATAAGTCAAAGCAAGCCAGAGGCCGACAAAGAGTGAATCGTTTAAAAGATATAATAACGTTTCATTAGGATTCCCACTGAATAATTAACTCCGATAATGCTAGTGCATGCCAATTTAAAAAGCTTGTAGCTAAGACCTGCATAGACAAATAAAGGCCTAGAATTTGACGCAATCTACAGGCTCTTCATGCTAAATGACGTCATGGTGGAGTTTGTTCTAGTTACCTTTTGGGTGGTTATGCAACACAGTAGTTATGCATTTGTCAAACAACTTACAGAGTGTACCCCTGTCTTTTTATGTCAATAGGGATTGACTCACATAGTGCACAAATAACTTACGCAGGGGCCACGGCTTGGTGGGCTAACCAGTCCCAATTAAAGTTGACTTGAATAACCGTAATTTTAACTAATCTCTAGTGTAAAGCATAATTGTTTGCAACGATTGCCTTTTGGTTACAACTATATATGATCACTTCCTGGCCGTCTCCGTCTGAAGATTGTATATAGTCTCTCTTTTCAGTGAATGGTATCGTTGCTCGTCGATCGCAGATCGATCTACGTCACGCTGAGCTTGCCATACAAACCACGGCGGTACTCAGATCGATGGACCGGCGATTATCTTTACCTTAGCACGTGGGTTTTCTCCGTCTGACTGTCGTATCTGTTTGCCGCTGGCAATCCAGTGTGCGTTGATGCCAAGAATCTTGGGAGTAGATCAGCACCAGCTTCATCGGCGATCCAGTCGACCCACGCGAGACTATCCACAGTAGAACTGATGGAATGCGTGGCACGATGACGAAGTCTGACAGCAAGGTAGACTAACAACCTGGGTTGTTTTATGCAACCGATTTGCATTGATTCTGTGCATGTGCGTCGCGGCATTGTGTTAGACCAGCATTGCTTCAACATCACCCCCCCTCCTTAAAATGCATTTCACATTATCCGGCTATTATTTCTTCGAGAGCCGATCGCTTTTGAAAACACTTGCTCGCACTCTCACGTGAAACCTCTGGCAGGTTTAGGGTTAGTTAACGGAGGCGCTATTATGGACACTTGGCTTTAATGAAATCTGAGGCTTGGCAATAGGACATTATTTTGTGGCGTTATCACAAATCGAAAACGTGTTAAATTGTAGTGTAGGGCTTACACTGAAATCAATGCCATCGCATTAACCTAAAATGACCTTTGTCAAAATGGTCGACGATTTCGGTTACATCTAGCGGTTAACCAATCTGTTAATGGTAACTACACTTAATAAAATAATTAAGCACTTAGCCATGCCTTGCTTTTACCTGTCAAGAGTCGCGATTGGGCCGATAAAAGACGGCGTATTATTTTCGTACACTAACGGACTTAAGCTTACCACCCGCGCCGTCTTCCACCTTAAATTGACATCGAGTTAAAATGAGTGGTTTGGCCCAGGTGTTACGATTAAGCTCTCTGTGTCCTGCCTCAAGACGGCTGTGCGTAATCGTCGGCATCTCCGACATACAGTATGCGATGCCGTAGGCCATCCAGTCGACAAGAACCCCTAATTTAATAATTGTGGCGAACGGAGAGAGCCTTGGCACAATTGCCACTTTTATTACTATCCTTCGGTCTTAAATCCTATGTAATCAGCGAACAAGAACCCCTTGATTTTCTGTGACAAACAGAGAGATCCTTTGGCGGAAATTTACCGCTTCTAGCCTTACACATTATTATTATTATTATTATAGATACGTTCAAATATCAATGGTCGGAGATACGGTGGTCCGAATATAAGGTTAATTAGCCAAGACGCGCATGGACCACCATATATCTAAAGGGTTAAATGGGTTCTGCGGAACCGGAAAACCCAGCCAGGTTTCTTCGCAGCAGACACAATCCGTTTCAAGCGTAAAACAAAAAAAAATTCGCGACTATTGCCCAGAAGTGAGCATAAAAACTTAACTGATACACTTCCGTCCGCCTTCCCTCAAAAAAATGCCGTCAACTTCACAATCGTTTGATGATTGGCCCCCTTGGCATCTTTAGTGCCTTGCCAAGTGCGAGTAGGCTGATTATGCGTTAAATACTTTTGACAGTACTGTAATTTAATATCGCATTAGGCCCAATGCGCGGAATGGAAACGGAAAGAAAAGAATGCTGAGCCGCATTCACTAACTCAGCCACTAAAACTTAGCAAACAACGCGTTAGGGTATGCGGAAAAGCTTTCCTGGCTGCAACCTAGAAGAGTCTCATCGATATCGACCATATATAGGCCGGGGCCTGGTGACTGCCACATCCGCCTATCTGCCTATTGTACCCTGGTGACGTTGAACCATTATGGTCCTTATTTATCACCTGGCTCGGAAATAAAAACTGGAGTGCCAACATATTATGAGCCTTTGTGTCCAGCTGATTATTATTAGCTGGCCCCTGTGTGTAACATCATACGATGATGTGGTTTCGCAGACTATGCTTCCATAGCATATGATTTGTGTTTCCAGGAAGAGTGCTACATCCTTTTAGGCGCATCTCTGAATCTTAAAGTGCCGCATGCGCCAGATCATCCTGAAACCGGTGCCCTGTCTGACAAGTGGCCAAACACGCTTTTGGAGATTTTCGCAGATGATCTATATGTACTAATCACAGCCTCATTGCTGACTCTCGGTCTATAATTACTGGAAGTTTAGAGTGAGATGATCCTGAAAAGGGCTAACAAAGCATGGTCACGTATCAAATCGCTGACTACGATTCGAAATCAGCTACACGCGGTCAGCAAGAATGGCCCATAAGCCGAAGTTCGGCACGACTAGCCGTAGTCGATTTCACTACGGCTGGGTTAGGGTGATGACCTGGTACCTGTCGTACCCACTCACTTCAGCCCTAGGCGAGCTGACGTCTCGAATAAACATGCCAAGCTTTCCATGCCCTCTCTAGCTGCATGAATTGCCGCCAAAGCCTAAATGCCCACACACAAAACGCGCGCCAGGAAAACTAATTATATCCATTTGCCCCTTTTTAATGCGAATGAGTACACGTACGCGTCAGTCGAATAAGTGGACGTCATCAGTGACGCGCTCGCCGAGTACCGCCGTGTCTGGGCATACTGTCGATGTCCACTTGGCCGAGAGTGAGGAGGAGCCAAAAAAGGATTATTCCTCGTGCCGCTCATTCGGCGGATTTTGCCGTCTGGCCCATTTAGCGGACCCAGTTTCGACCAATGCCCCACCTACCACAAGGTTCGTGCATATAGGCTAGATTTATTTATTTATTGCTCCATAATCACCAATATCTGGTATTTCTTCTCCACGGGAGCGCCAGTTGCTTATCTCCATTTGGACTGAATTTACGTCGCAAAGTACTGCTGTTAAACCGCTTTAAGATATGAAGTCGTACTTGTCAAGTTTATTACTACATCTGTAAGGAAAATGGAAAATTGCTCTATGCGCCTGGTTGCTCGCGAAGTTAATTCGGCTAAATAACACCAAATGCAGCGTGCATATCGCAGTCAATCCATCGTCTCCGCATCAGCCTGACTTCCTGCCGCCTTCGACTTATGCGTTACTAAGGACGAGCATATGAAAAATAACAATACACCCTTCTGGACAGAATCTTTTATTCTTTACGAAATTAATCTCTCAAATCCTTAAAAATATACATTTATCGCATACATATATCTTGCGGGACATCCCCAACGAAAAGGAATGGGGATGCGCTGTTTTAAGCTCTATGAAATAAGCTTATCGCCCTACTTTGGGCATCTACATACGACAGGAGTTACCCTGCTTTATCCTCGAGTTTAATATTTTCCTTACCCCTTTTGTGGCTTCGCTAGTCTAGCCGGGTAGCCGTGTAGCCGAAAGTTTCCGTCAGATTTTGTTTTTTGAGCACTTTTTTTTAGCTGATATATTTCTCAATGTATACGTTTCTCTTTGATCGAGAATGTTATACACACCTGTGGCCATTTGTTTCAGGCACTTTGGGGTTTGTTGCGTGGGTGGAGGCTTGCCCTCCTTGCATCAGCCATCTGTATGCCAGCCATCTGTATGCCAAGATGATATCGGATATCAAGGATCTCGGCGTTTTCTTACGTTGACGGTGTCGACTAATGCATGCAACTAAAAATACAAAGACCACCATCTTTTGGCAACGCTTACTCTTGCTATTTTTGCCAACTGCGTAAGGCTTGGAATGATCATAGTTTACGGTCTCAGTGACCAGCTTTCACCACCAAGAAAAAGAGATGCATGCTTTTCAGTCCATGCCATGTTCTGAATATCTCGTAATCAGCAGACAAAGTCACCAACAAGTAGCAGCTATTCTAAGATTTCTTTATTACTAGCCAAGTGTAGGCACGGTGCTGTACAACACCACCACAACCGAAAAGCGAGAGCAAAAGGTCTCTAATTCAATTATAAATTAGCCACCGGTTGACGTGAATATTCGCCAAATTAAGTAGGCCCAAAGAAGTGTAACTGGTGTCGATCGGACTGGGCAACCGGTTTATCCTTCTGAGCGTATGCCACTAAACGATATAAATGTCTGTGGCGATAAATGTGCTAGCTGAATTGTTCCATCCTGCACTAGCCTCGTTACCGATTTTCCTTACTAAAAAGTGTGAGGATATAGTCTCTGATCCTTCTAAGGAATTGCAGGTGGCCAGGCGACCATTCGTTTAAGTGTCTGTCAACATGTCACTTTGCTCCACTAACCTGCTCCATGAGATGCAAATTCTCCTAGGCCAAGGACTTCATCCAATTGTTTAACTCTCACCGGTAGAGCAATTTCATCAAAGTCTTCGCTGATTCCATTTCCAGCAGAGCTGGGACTCTCCCCAAATTTCGTCAGCCCCAATGTAGCATCTAGTTTCTCTCTTTTTTCAGTCCAAGTCTCTCTATTGGATGCGTTGTCGCTATCGTCGGCATCGTCATGCCCAAAAAGTCCCGAAGCCTGATCGGAATTCGCGTATTCTTGAAGCTCGTGCAGCTTTGACGCGGTCTTGCGTCGCTTCTGAGCATGGCCTACTGGTATGTCCGTGGCATCGCGACGATAAATTTGCATTTGCTCCAGAACATCTGAATATGGTCGCCCAGGAAATAGGATTTCGGCGAGACGGTGGTGGACCACAACGTTTTCGCAAACCCGTTCAGCGTTGCCAGTTGCCCCATAAACAAACCGCGCAAAAATATTCAGTGACGATATCTCCTCAGCGCTCCATTCTTTTCGCCTGCCGTCAGAAATGCTAACGTGCTTGCGATGACGAATCCGTTGCTTGCCAGTCTGTTTATTGTTATCGACAGGTGCTGGAGACTTTAATTTAGTCCGGTTCGAATATGGTATAGATGAGGTGGTGGTAATCGTCGCCCGGGAGGCTAATGTCGAAGCCACAAATGAACCAGGCGTCCACCGCTTTAGACCCGCGCCTTCGAATATATGTAGCTCGCGAATATTGTCTCCCGTTTTTGGCATTACTGTCGTCTCGTCAGTCCCAGCCGTCGAGAGCGTTCTGCCGACTGGGTTGCGGACGCTGTTGAGCGTTGGTGAAAGTGTAGAGCAACGCGTCGCGACGGGCGTTACAGAAGTCGCAAACACAAACACGTGAGGCGGATTCTATACAATGAAACACAACTGGGCTGTTTCGACCCTGACAGGTAGCAATGATCACCACTCCATTCTAGTAGCCATGATCACCACTCCATTCTAGTTTGATTTATTATTTATCTGTGGTGTTTTGCTTCAATTCCAAGAATGTTTCATGTATGCTATAATCACATTGCCCGGGCTACGTCCATCCGTACCGGTTCTTGTGCCACCGACGCCTTCGGACCCACTGACCGATCGACCTTGCTAACGCTAGGACATATTTTGCGTGTATACGGGTATTAAGGGAAGGCAATTTACACATTTATGAAGAAGCGCTTGAAAATAGAAAAAGTTTAACTTTAAGGAGATGGCGCGTCCGACACAGCAAGAAGACGCCGAATCTCTCCGGTATTGTATTTCGCTTAAGTACTATACATGAAGGCGGGGATTCGATACAAGAATATTTGACGCAGCGCTTTGACCGAATTGATCAGCGATGCTGGATCAACGATTCGATCAAATGGATCAACAATTGCACAGTATTGTACGAGTCCAGAACTTGCCTTTAATTGACCCCTGGTCGTATGTGAACGCTGAAAATCAGTTGACAACGACAGTAACAGTTAATTCGAGGAAGCTAATAGGACTGCTGATGGTGAACATGTTTTATCCAACGTTATGCCATTTCGTGATAGCATTCGAGCTACAGAGGAGCGGAGGAGTGGGGACTTCAGGCTTCAATCAATATCTTATATAAAGTTTCCCGTGACAGTAATAGCTATTGTGCAACTTCTCTCACCCTATTATCTTTTCTGTGCTTCCGTTGTTGGCGCACATTACAAGGAGATGTTGGCAATAGTGGATAGCTTTAAGCACTGGCGCGATTACCTTGAAGGAGGTAAGCACAAAATTGAAGTACTCACTGATCATCATGATCTTCAGGCGTTTATGAAAAAGTCTGTCCTTAATGGCCTTACTTATCGCCGTATGATTTTATCATACATTATCGGACAGGAACATCAAACCCTGCTGATGCCTTATCTAGAAGGCCTGAGCATGACTCGTCCATAGAAGAGGACTGTTCATCTTTGTTGGCTACTTTGGACGCAAAGTTAGCTAGAGTGAACAATGTGAAAGTCCGAGTGTCTCCGCCAAGTTTTGGGGAGTACGAAGTATGGTGCTACGAATGGGCAGAGCCCTGCACCTTCTACAGATGCAGAGTTGCATGCTGTAATGACAGTCAACGAAAGTAGCCGAAAGGGTGAGGACTGTAAGGCAGTTGACCTCTTGAATATTATTAGAGTCCAGGTTGTGACTCGAAGGCGAGCTCGCGAAGCTGTCGAGTCTGAGATTGCACATCGACCAACAGAATCACATGTAGGCGGACAACTTAGAGAATACTGTGCGGGATAAAAGGAGCTCAACTCTTTGGTCCCCGATGATCGCCAGCTTTTTTTTATATGGAGATCCAGCTTACACTGAAGGCTACGGGATAATGGGACCGTTCAAGACAAGGCCAGCACATCTCAATCTGACCCCAGACGAGGCGGATTTCAATGCGAGGATGTCTGGCGTTCGTATCGCGGTCGAGCAGTTGTTCGGCCTTGTACTCAACAAATTGGCCTACAATGCCTACAAGTACGGGTTGAGGCAACAGTCCACGCCAGTGGCCGCATTTTATACGGTGTCGGTACTATTCACCAATATCCTCCTAGCGTACAGATTGCACGAATAAATTCTTGCATGAATATTATTATTCCAAGACCGACTATTGGGGGTCACTCTCAACTAGTTGATGCATTTCTTTGCGAGCAAGTTTCTGAACAAGTTTCTGAAAAACGTACACATGGATAGGCAAGACATCTCGAAGTGCGGCTTGTGATCACAAACCCTGCACATCCTCGAGATTCACGACTATTTTATAAACTACGACACATCTCTGCATAATAAATGCGAAGTATTGGCCCGCACTACATAGATAGGTGTTAGCTACATCGTAACATTTGCAGACTACGATATCCAATTGATCGTTATTGACGGGTTGTTGCCTAAATATTCTCTAGTTCAATGGGTTTGGATTCGTAAGATAATTATTTACAGACTTTAAACAATAATTAACATGTTCCTACATATTCAAGCGTCTACTCCATATCCATTGGTCTGGTGTCCAAAGAGCCCGTGGATGTACGATTCTCCAAGAAGTATGTCGTTAAACGACGACTAGCGCAGAAGACTCCTTGCTTTCCGCACACAGATGCCGGCAGTTTTTCATCGCTTAATAAACTTATTCCGTAACGCATCCCTTGAAGCAGCTTCCCGAACTTCTAACTCGTCGTAGGCCTGCTGTGTTCGATAGCGTTTCATTGCATCAATCTCTAAATTCCGTTCTCGTCGCTGAATGAAATAATCCACCTATTTTGACTCCCCATTTAGTGTGCCATGTTCGCAATAAATTCCTTTCGGATTCCACAGATAGAGTAAAAACAAAAAAACCTACCCAACTTTTCAGGCATACACCGTCCACCTCTTTCCTTTCGCTCGCACACATGGATGTGTCTTGCTGTGCGATGCTGGCAATGCTGTTCTTGTCTAGACAGGCAAAATATTTGTCCCGTGCGATCCAGCATCTTTCCCGTTCGGATCGAGTGACAACTTGAGTATCTTCTCGCTCTGATGAATGTACCTTCGCCATTATGTAGTCCTGAGTCTTGTCAATTATTAGTCGTGAGATAGTCTGGAGAGGTGGTCGGAGCTACTACTCTGGGGGCAAAAACTCAGGGGTTGGACACAACTCTCCCAAATAAATATATTACTTGGTTAACATTAAATTACGATGGTATAACGTTGGGCTCCAATATACGAGCTATTCGCTCGACTATTGAAATATTTGTATAAGCGCCATTGCGCCAATTCAGCATCTGCAGTCGTCTTGAATGGTCGAAGTGTACAAAATTCAGTTGCATTGGGGTCCATATGTGTCTATAGATTTTGCAGCCATGTTACTGTATCATAGTAGCACCAATCGCAGAATCGCAGGTGACTAATATATATTGGTCCTTGATCTGATTCCTAGTCGAAGAAAGCATTATATCTTAAACGCGGCATATATATAATTGCATCTTATAATGCCAGGATATCACCGTACACGTTAGGTGTCATTGGCGGCCCGGAAGCCAGAAGAATCATACTGTAGAAGCCATATTTCGAGTCCAGAGCGTCTAGTAAGCACAAAGTCAGATCCCAATTCATAATTTGGTCGATCCATTATGGTCATATATAGTACAATTTCTGGACGCAAGACGTCATACATTACCATTTATTGCTTACGATATTCAGCGTCGCTTTTGCGTATAGTCATTATGATGAAGTCACTCAAAACAGGTTATATGCACAACGACGTAAACACATATTATTTACGCAAACATCTCCTCCAAAAAAGCACAGCATTAAACCGACAAGAAGCCAGCAAACATTAAACCAATCCAATCCCAACTCATTGACCATCCCACATCCCCATTACCATGCCATTAACATCGATTCTATATATAATATGATAGCGTAGAATCTTCTTCTACGGCTTAAAACTTCCAAACCCAAAAGAATATCAGCATGACGACAAAAAAGAACGCCGCCCACGCGCGCCAAGTGACACCTGACCGTTCAGCCATCCGCATCATGCGATTATATGTACCTTTCAGTCGTAGTCGTGTAGTATCGAATCCATTTTCCTAGCGGGAAACATTAGCAAAAGTGGTTGACGGCCAGCAATTATTATTTAACAAAACAAAGGCACGTACGAGATTTCCCATGAACTTCGTCGACTCTCGGACCTCTTCTCCAATTCTCACCGTAATCTAGTCGATAATGATTAACAGCGGTTCCCGGTTTCTCAAGAACGCAGATATATCATAAAACTTACGTCTTTCAATAACTTCACCCTTGCAGTCAGCCCTTCCATCTCATTATCATTCTGGGACTCCAGCCCTGACATTACCGCATCTGAGTACTGCCCCCGGGTATTAGGTGTTGCCGTTCGGAAACCAGATGGTGTGCCATTGCTACTGTTCCCAAGTGATGGCGATGATGTTCGGGAAGCGTCATATCCATCGAAAAGCTGTGTTCGGGCGTCGCGTTGGTGAAGCGTACTCGTGAATCTGCACTTTCATCAAAATCGAGCCAAATTTAGCAAATTAGGAATGACATACCTTGATGAGCTCATAGCGTATTCAAAGTAGCAATTTACGTATGAATGAGGATGGACTTGTCACGGCATCCAAAGTGTGCTGTTAATGCCAGAGACCGGAATTCACAACTTGCTTCAATCACAATTTGCCAGTACGTTGCAACCAATTTGTCTTGTCACTCCACTGCAAGAATTATAGTAAAAGTTCTGCCAACTGCCGTTCGTCGCGTGTTCTTTCTTATACTGTCGAACTCGAAGCACTTTTCATGGTGATGGCCACCGCCGCAGGGGGCGGAAACTTAGGCCGGGTAAATGATGCTTCACATGAAACTGTGTCTCTCTCTTCTGTCAGCCATACATTTTGTGGCAGATTAATTTGCTTGTACATGTACCCTGATGATAGCTGTACCCGGGTGGAAAGAGATTTTGCATCGGTTCCATCATGCTGCTGGCGTACCTGGTACGCTTTCCAGAGTGGACCAGGTGTGTAGATCAGACAAGCTCTGAGCGTAGGAGAATGATGGATCTGGTGCGTCAAAATGCAGAGACCAGGTATATCACTTTAAATGACATCCCAAAGAAAATGAAAAACGCGATCGACGTACTGGGTGCTCATGCACCAATTGTAGTCATTGGAGGTCCTTTTATCTCTAGGTTTCAGGGGTCTATCGCGCGACATTCAGTTCATAATTTTACCTGTGTATTTGTATATTCTAACATGTATGACCAAACAATTGAATAAGTAATTGGATATTATGCAATTGGGCCAGCTGTAACCTCAGACGCAGGATCAATTCTGGGGAAACATCCAAAAAATAGCACCAGCGGCGATGCTACTCAGGAACAGCAATAATCAACGGCTCAGAGAGACACCAGAGGTATAAATAGCAGCTACAGATCAAGGGAGAGCACTGACATCAATCGCGCAGGGTATTAGTCCAGGTATGGACAACATAAGAGGAACGCAAACAAGCATTCTCAGAACTGTGACCTCCCACAGAGGAACATGAGCAGTAGTATCCTTATGTTGGGAACTTGTGAAGTAGAACGCGTCCAAACACAGGCCAACACAGCTATGTAAGCCTGTGCTCCTGAGCATTGGCCGCCGAACGATTACGGTTCTCTCTATTGCGTTAGCCAAGAAGGAGCATTGAATCTCGCTTCTATATCGCCCACCATGGCCATTAACTGATCAGAGACAACCAGCGTCACTGGAAAATTCGATTGACTAAATTAGCACATGAAACCATCGACAAGCCCCGGAACCAGCCTCAGATCGGTCGGGAGCGGATCAATCAAACTGCTCTCATGTGCCATTACAATAGTGCTTTCCGCTACCAGCTGCCGGAGCGGCTAATTTTTACCCCAGTTGTTTCACTGTTAGATTGAATTAATTGATATTATTTGCAACTATGTCGGTTAATGGCACTTACTGTCAACTCTAGTAGTTTCGTTCGTGCTCAAAACGGGGACAAGCTTGTCACGGGATATTAGTTGGGGTGAAAACAAGAGAAAGGAGTAATATTAGTGCCAGTCCTCATTCTGGGTTTGAGAATATCCGCCGACGGTTATATAATTTTTAGCACGATATGATTCTTGTAGATATTTCACATGCAATGTTGCTCGCTGATGGCCTGACCCCGAGCAAATTTGGCCCTTACCTGAAAAACAAGCGGGCCGTTGGAGTTCGCTGCTCGTGGGTCGCACGCACCACGCCCTCTTTAAAGTCCGCCCAGGCATTTTCCGCGCCAAATCATCCAGGCAGAAACTGCAACCCCTCAAAGCTAATTAATCTAAGCAAAACCTATCAACTTCATATTACCTTGTTGGTCTCAGATTATCACTACATTTCGTCTCGCCCCCTTCACCCACCCCCCGTAACTGCGGATCACTTATAACCACATGGGTACATATTTACTCCTTGTTTTCCCTCCCCCCCTTCCTCCCATTTTAACCTTTGTTTCTACAATTTGGCTGTGGCTTCATCAATCTGTCATTGTTGCCAATCGCACATCATTGTACATTTTATCACTTTTTAGTTTCCGGGCCAGGCTTTCTTGCGTGGCAGTGTATCGGTTGCTAACAAAATTTCCCGATTAACAGAGAATCAGCGTCCATACTATTCTGGCGGATACGGCCGACGAGAATCATATCGCGGCAGCGTAAGTGGTCTTCATCTATTCGATCGACTACTTTTGGATTGAGCTAATCTGTTTAATCCGATCCAGCAACGGGATAGATCGCGTTCACCGGCAGGCAGACGACCATATTCCAGGAGTCCGTCTCCAAACGGCGGTTACAACAGACAACGGTCCCCGGTTGGCCAGCGAAGTTACGGTGATTATCAGCAAGGTGGGGGATACGGACCACCAGGTGCTAATAGAGGATTCGGCATGAGTAATCAAGACAAGCGTGTTTATGTGGGCAATTTACCATATGATGTTAGGTGGATGCATTTGAAAGATTTCATGCGAAAAGGTGAGGCACAGATATTAAGTTTGGTGCTTGACAATTGCCAACGGAGTCTCTTTTTAGCTGGTGAAGTTGTGTTTGCGGACGTATTGACGCTGCCGAATGGCATGTCGAAGGTAAATATTTGCTTAATGGTTTGAGATGCGGGTTTGGTCTAAATGACTCAGGGCTGTGGAATTGTCGAATATGCGACAGTCGATCAGGCGCAAAACGCCATTGCGACACTGACAAATCAGGAGCTAAATGGACGAGTAATTTATGTGCGAGAGGTAATTTTGGATTCAGTGCGATGGAAGTGCTGGGCGAGGGGTTGGCTGATGGAAGGATTTGTAGGATCGCGAGGCGGCGACGCATGGACGTGGTGGACCACCAGCCGGAAGGTTTGGTGGACGCGATGGCGGATTCGGCGGATACAGTAATGCACCAATGCCGTATCAAGGTGGCGGCGATGAATTCCAGGAAGCATCAGCAGGTGCGGGAGTTTCAGCCGGCAATCAGCTCCATGTTGGAAATGTAAATAGTTCTCAATTGCCTACGGGGATGCTGTTTGGAAGAGTAGCGTGTTTGTTGTGGGGAATGAGTGTGCTAATTCGATGAAGTTGCCTTACTCTGTTGGATGGCAAGAGTTGAAGGATCTTTTTAGGCAGGCCGGAAACGTTATCAGAGCTGATGTCTTTATGGGACCGGACGGTAGATCAAAGGGCCGCGGAACCGTTACATTCGAGACAGCTGCAGATGCTCAGAACGCGATCGGTCGATTTAACGGATATGATTTGCAAGGAAGACAGCTTGACGTTCGCGAAGACAAGTTTGCCGGCGGCGGCGGCGGCGGCGAGGGCGGTCACGGGTTCGGAGGAGGATATGGTGGCCGAGGTGGTTTTGGCGGTCCTCCTAGTCGTGGAGGATATGGATTCCGAGGCGGATTCCGCGGCGGCTACGGAGGCGGTGGTGGTGGTGGTGGTCGAGGTGGGTTCCATGGTGGCTATGAGCGGCCGCCTCCACCGCCGCCGAATGAGTTTGTCGATGGTGCGACTAGTGGCGGTGTACCTAGCAATACTATCCATGTGCGAAATGTATGTATATGTGGGATTGCATGGTTTGGATGCATGCATGCTAAAATCTGAATAGTTACCCTGGTCTACTAGCAACGAAGACTTGGTCGATCTTTTCCAGACGATTGGCAAAGTCGAGAGGGCGGAAATCCAATTTGGTATTGACGGTCGTCCCAAGGGATCAGGCGTGGTCCAATTTGAGAACAAGGAGTTGGCAGAGATTGCGATCTCCAAATTTACTGGATACAACTATGGTAACAGGTAAAGTCATTGAGCAATTTTAAGGTGATATGGTTTTTTTTTTTGGCTGACTATTATTATTTAGACCTCTCGGCCTTTCATATGTAAGGTATGAGAATGATCCAATGCAGGAAAATGGAGGAGCACCGCCGACTGCTATTGAATTGACTCATGGCGAATAAGTTCATATTAGTTTGTGATTGTTTTTTTTAAAAAAAAGGGACAACATAGTTTTTTACGGGATTAATCAAACTGTTTTTTTTCCGTTGTAGTATATATATATCCCCCCGCTTGCCTTTTTTTTTTTTTAAGACTTTGATTTTTGTTGATATTATTATATTTGCTTTGTTTACCTCTCTGCTGGGTAATTCAATTACGACAATTAAGTTTGTAAAATATTTTTTTTTTGTGATTAGTTAATAAAACAAAAAGAAGTTTGATAGCTGGCAAAAGCGACCATAGTTTGTGCAACGAACCGCTTTGACTCGTGTCACTTTGGATACTACAACGCCGGTAACGCGCTTTGGCCGTTTGACTTACGACTGGTGCCTGACAGGTCAGCTGCTTACTACTGTTGTATTAAGTCATTTCTGACGGATTATTAAACTAAAAAAAAAAAGCGAAAATAAGAAAATTAATCATACAACCACACTTAAATAATAAATGCAACATTGATTACATCCGGGAGCACATTAAACGAAAAAAAACAAATAAATTCAAATCAAACAAAAACGAAAAATAAACTCAAACAGGCTTCTCCGCCTCGGCACTGGCGTCGACGGGAGCGGCAACAGTCTCAGCTACGGGTGGTGATGGTGAACTGTAAGCCGGTACAGGCACAGCAGGCTCTGCTGCGACCGGCGCCGCGTCACCAACAGCCTTCTCACCAAGTCCTGCCACGTCACCGGCACCAGCACCGACAGCTTCGCCGCCAGGACCAGCAGCTGCGGCCTCAACGTCAGTAGGACCAGCACCAGCGGCGGCGGCGTCAGCGCGCCTGAAGGTCGGCATGCCAAACAATTGGTTGCTCATTATGACTGACGTGACGACGAAGAGGACCCAGGTGACGGCCGCGAAGGCGATCGCTGCCTTGCTTGACTCACAGGCAGTTTTGTAGTTGCCATAATAGCTATACGGGTAGTAGTAGGCGTAGTAGTAGTCGCCGCCGTAATCATAAACGCCACAGGACCCAGGTCCATAGATCGAGGCTGTTTGCGAGCGTGGCACGTTAGCGTGCTAAAGGAAATTCCTTGTTGTCTCCAACGATGAATGACATGACGAACTTACCCATGACAATGAATGCAGTAAACCAGAAAACGTTTGTCAGGAGCTCGAGAAAGAATGGCGCAAGCCGGTGGAAGACAGCGGCGGTCCAGTAGACAGGCGCGAAAACCAAGTATGCCAGGGCCAGCAATGTCCAGGCGGCCACGAAGACGAGATAGCCGGCATCATTGGAGTAGACATTGACGGTTTCGGCCGCCAGACCGAGACAGAGGATCGTGAAGACAAGTTGCGCGATGCGCAAGATGTTCAGCAGTGTCAAACTGCCCCAAGAGAACGACATGATGATTATTCAGTTGGTTTTGGGTGTGGAGGGATCGATCGGGAGAGAGTACAAGGAGTCAAAGATCAGAAAAAAGACAACAGTGGAGGCAGAGCAGAAAGCAGCAAATATTAATAAGTAGGACGCGGGTTTCGTTGTAAGTGTGTTGTGTGATATGTTTGTTCGCTATTAAGTAAGAGTCGCACACGCGCGCGCGCTGTGCAGCGGATTAAGACAAAGAACGCACAAGGAAGGAAAGATGATGGCCATGAAATCGTGCGTCAGTGGCACGCTGCCCACCCATTTCATTATTCAGCCATAGTTAATTCCTTGGCATCTGCCGCACTGCAATCCCCAGCAGCACAACTTGTTCATTCCTGAATAATTAACGGGCAGCGAACTGCTTGCCCTCCTCCCTTTTGGCCGAAGTGTTCGCTTCACAAGCGATCAGTCAGATGGTCGGGCTCACGTGGCTAGCCAACGGTGTTCGTTTGTTGGTTGACACCAGAGTCGCACGAAAACGCGCCGCCGCGATCGGATCGAGCCGCGGTTGTTGTAATACATGTTGCTCTGCCACGTGATGGGCTTGATTCGGCTGCTTTGCTTGGCCTTGCTCCGCCTTATTAGCTTGGCGATCCCGCGGCGGTGAGGCAACAACAAAGATGGCTTCAGCAACGTCATCACCGTTGTATTGTAACCTGCTGTCACGTGCATTGCGCGCACTGCTGCATCGCATCGGCAATTCCTAAGATAGATAACAATGTATTCACATAAGTTAGTCAACAACATTAATCACATATGCGCTATAGTATGTATGATAATAGCACTCTCTAGTTGGCGGCACCTGATAGATGCACTTTGTACGTGGTACATCCTGGACTGACTATAGTTGGGGATTCCTTTAGCTAGTTGCTCGCCAAAATTGACAGTGTAGTCAGTCTTCTTAAGGGTTTGGCTGGAAAGGTTTATTAAACTGCAACCCTCGAAAGGCTCATTTATTGTTACAGGCAGATAGTGCCAGTACTGCTGTCGAATTTCAGTCAACAAAATACTGTTATCTGTCTCATAATAGTCAACATGTTAGACCGTTAAAACTTTAGGAACCGTAATTCTGGTTCACTAATAATTTATCTGGTGGCATCACCGTTGCGGCCCCTCGATAGGGTAATCGCGTTATGCATATTACAAAGGCTTGTCAGAAAGGTCAGACTGCGTAGTGCTAGACTTCATCGGGCTAGCTTTCTGACACCACGATATGTCTGGTCCATCAGGATTCAGGAGTCGACCGACCGTTGACCACTCAACGATTACACCAAACTCATCCTACGAGAGGAAGCATTGGTACTGACTCGAGTATAATCAACGACCTGACGAATGATCTGACGCGCTAAAGTGTCCCCTCTCGTCATTCTATGCAGTACAATGCAGTCTGACATGGTTCACTCTTAATACATCCTTGGGTCTACGACTCTCACGCATTCGGCTATCATCCGTCCTCGTCGTTCCTCATAAATACTCTCAAGGCCGCTCGTTTAGGATCTATATATTTCCAACATCTACGATCTCGTTCACTCTTCTCAGCACCTCACTCTCTTATCTATCATCCAATCAATCAATCAATCATGGGCGGAATTCTTACGCAAATGTTCCCACCAAGTCCAACTTTCACCGACAAGGACGTCCCTTCTCTAGCGGGCAAAGTATTCATCGTCACTGGCGGAAATTCGGGCGTCGGACTTGAGCTCGTCAAAATTCTCTATGCCAAGGGCGGTACAGTCTACATCGCCGGCCGCTCGCCGAACAAGACAGCTGCTGAAATAGAGGCCATAAAGTCCATTCACACGGTAACCCCAGGACACCTCAAGAGTCTTCCTCTCGACCTCGGCGACCTCACCACCGTCCCAACATGCGCTTCTACCTTCCTCGCCCAAGAATCCCGCCTCGATGTTCTTTTCAACAATGCTGGTATCGCGCACGTCCCCGCCGGCAGCGTAACCGTACAAGGCCACGAAGCCCACATGGGTACCAACTGCCTCGGACATTTTCTCTTGACCCAACTTCTGCTTCCTGTCCTTCTCAAAACTGCAAAGTCCTCACCCAAAGACAGCGTGCGTGTCGTGTTCACAAATTCTTCAATTATGGACCTTGAAGGCCCTCCAGGAGGTCTCTCGCTTGCGGAGCTAGTCCCCGGCAATTACTCCAAAGATAAGGCACGCAATTATAGTGCCTCGAAGACTGGAAACTGGTTTCTGGCATCGGAATTAGACAAACGGACCCGCAGTGATGGACTTGTGTGCGTGGCGCAGAATCCAGGCAATTTGACAACGAAGAGCTGGAATGGGGTACCATGGCTGATAAGGATGTTGACCAAGCCCATTATGCATGAGCCCAAACTGGGGGCGTATACGGAGTTGTGGGCTGGGCTTAGTCCGGAAGTGACATGTGAAGATGGAGGGAGGACTGCCATACCGTGGGGGAGATGGCATCCTAGCCCGAGGAAGGATATTCTCGAGAGCTTGAAGACGAAACAGGAGGGTGGAACGGGCCTCGCGGCGGAGTTTTGGGATTGGTGTGAGGAGCAGACAAAGGGGTATGCTGGAGCTGGTAACTGAGATTAAAAGGATTTGGTTTGACTGGGTGCCAATTGTTGTAAAGATTACATAGAAAGTAGCCTACTTTAATGACAGTGGTTTTTCCGTTGTATCATTGAAAATTCTAAAGGAGAAGGACGAGGAGGGAAGAAAAATACGGCGCCGATATAAATTGGCAAAATGCTAGACCACTTGACATGATTCGATGATGCCTGAATCGACCAATGTGCTGTATAGCCGACCTTCTACAAATCTCTTGGTCCGTTCATCAAAACGGCTTTAATCTCAAACGGAATCGTCACCTACTAAAGCAGGTCCTCGACTTTCTGTGTCCTTAATGCATGAGTAAGCTGTAGGAAATATAATTGCCATTATATCTAGTGACATCAAGGCTGTTTAATCTTCTGGTGCCTAGGCTCCGGTATGGACCGTGGTCCGTGGATTGATGTTATGCATGTCAGAAAGGTCAGAAATTTGGACGTGCTAGACTTCATCCGGCTAGCTTTCTTGAACGACAGACAATATGACAACTCTCACTAACTCCACAACCACACCAATTCTTTCGAGCCGCAAGATTTCTGCCGGATTCTCTTGGCGTTGGATATGGATTCCACGTGGAAACGATACGTGAAGTCCTCAGAGGATGACTGGACTTGTATAACCGATCCCACTGAGCGGAAACGTGTTCAAAACAGGCTCTCCCAGCGAGCGAGACGTACGCTTCTTGCCTGGTACAATGACCTGCGACATGGGATGTGCTGACTCGCTAAACTAGGGTCAAAGCTTATCAACCGAGAGAGGAACGGCTTGAAGCAGCGCGTTCGTCAAATTGAGGGTAGACCTGGACCGGCAAATGACGTTGACTCAATAATATCTGTACATCAGCCTTCACCTAACGCATCGGGGCATTTGACCGTTTTCAACAGCCCCGTCTCAGCTACCTTCCAATTACAAGTGTCTCCAGACAGTCACCGTATTGTCATGCATGACATGACCACTTATACAGCCTTCGTCTCCATCGGCCACATCCTCAAACTCTCTTGCGGGCAAGACAGTGACTTCCACATCCGTACCCTTGCATGCGCGTTACCACTACCTCTGGTGCCAACCAAACAACAGCAGATAGTCCCGCACAAACCATATATTGATGTGCTACCATGGCCTTCGGTACGGGACCGAATCTTGAATTCACTCGCGGCGATCAATGAACCAGAGTTAATTCATGATTTGATATTAGGTGACCTCAAAGTCTGGGGCTCAAGGCCTTGGGACCCGGCGGGATGGGAAGTTGGCCCGGAGTTTGCCAGAAAATGGTGGTTTTTACTGGATGACAGTATTATGCATACGACGAACTTTTGGAGAGGTCAGAGGGGCGAAGAAGCTTTGGCGCTGACTCGAGTATGATTATCCACATGATACAACCTGATGCGAAACGAATTATCTTGACACGGCTAATGCGGGGACCCCAACGTCATTCATTCGCAATGCGAATGCATTCTGACCATGCGTCGCTCTTAGTGTGCCATGATCTGATATGCGAGCCTCATGCATTCGGATATCATCCGTTCTCGTGGTTCCTTATAAATCGTCGCATTCGCGCTCGTTGTGGAGGATCTCTATTTCCACGATCTACCAGCTCATTCACTTTTCTGTTGCATCTCAATCTTGCATCTATCACCCAGTTCAATCATGGGGAAAACTCGCACAATTCTTCTCACCGAGTCCAACTTTCGCCGAAAGGACTGTCCTTTCCGCGCTCTAGATCTAGCTCTAGCGGGCAAACTCTTCATCGTCACTGGCGGAAATTCGGGTGTCGGGCGTCGGGCTCGTCAAAATTCTCTATTAAAGAATCTCATTTTTGGTTTGACTCATGCATGGTGTCCTCTCTTAGAGATTGTGTAGAAAGTAGACTTAATATAGCCTCCAATGTGGTTTACATATATTGCGTAAGGTGTACAATTCTTCACAACGCTTCAAACCGCTCAAGCGCTCCAGATTCATCTTAATTTCTCACTATTTCATACAATTTCAGTCTATTCTAAATCTGTCTGGCACATATGTTGTTCCAAGAGATTACGGAGTGCACACTAGTATAATCGGTGAGGATGGTCGCGAACTCGTGGTCGCGTCAGCAGCTGTGGCGTAGTTCGTGGGTTGACGTCACCCTAGGCTTACGTGCCATAACTTTTCCCTTTGTAATCGTTTCCGTCCAAGTCACAATTCTCTTTTGTACCATACAGATTTGTCTGCCAATAAGTTCGCATCAGAGCAAGAGCCAGCAAGCCGAGCATTATCGACTTGCGTTTTTTTTGTTGTTTTTGGTTGCCGCGGCGCCTGGATCACGACCAGTAAGACCCGCGTGCTGTTCTTTCTCCAACCACAACCGAAGCCGCCACAACTAGCACAAAAGCAATATATACATAATGGCAATGTTCAAATTGGGCGGAGACAATTCCAGGCCGGCCTCTGGCTTTTTCGCCTTCTTGACCAAAATCCCCGTCATCTTCAGTCTTCGAATCAGTCAAACATTATTAGACGTTATAATATTCGGATTAGCCGGCTGGCTGTCATACCACTATTATCAGGCCATTTACGGCTTCACCGTGTTCCTCGTATGTGCTCTTTTACTCTTTCTGCGGTTTGCCGTCTTCTAGAAATCGAACGCCTTACTAATCGAGTTTATCACAAGTGCGTGGTGACATTACTGGATATCCTTTACCAAGTCATCACCCCTCAATTGCTCAACCGCGTCCACAGCAAAACCGCAGTTCTCGTGCTAGAATGTCTCGTATCAATATGGTGGTTTTGCGTCTTCGTAGCCTCGACCTCACTTTACTTTGGCCCGCTTCACTGTACCGGACTTTATCCGGACGGTACGGACGTGGAGGATCCTGCCGGCGCCTCAAAATGTTCGACAATTAATTCTTATCAGAAGGCCGTCATATGGTTTAGTCTGATAGAATGGTTAGTGTTTAACGTCAGCTTAGTCATGGTCGTGAGGGCGTTTGTCGAATACCGGCGGGACACGGCAATTGACCGAGCGTTCGAGGCAGGCGGGGCGGTCTCGTTTGCAACCGATCCAAGTGGTGAAAGAGGATTTGTCCGGGATGAAGAAGATAATCCGTTTAGTGCGGCGGACTATGACAGTAGGGTCGATGGTGGCGCTGGATATACGTACCAGAGCGCAAACGGCAGGCCCAGTTATGTCGAGCAGTATGAGATGGCTGATTATCCTAGCCCATATGACGCCCCTCCGTATGAAGGACGGACCAAGCCTTATTCTGCCCTCTAGTTGTAAACAA
Source organism: Lipomyces sp. NRRL Y-11553 (assembly GCA_003705905.2). Classification (NCBI taxonomy): domain Eukaryota; kingdom Fungi; phylum Ascomycota; class Lipomycetes; order Lipomycetales; family Lipomycetaceae; genus Lipomyces; species Lipomyces sp. NRRL Y-11553. The sequence continues at coordinate 267,899 of PPJW02000003.1, read as the reverse complement.
CATGGCGTTCTGGCATGGGCATAGACAACCAAAAAAATGTTCTTAATAAACCGGCGTTGTGTATGATATGTTTTAAATAGATATTAATTGACGGACTTACCAAAATATTGTAGAATAATTAGGCGAGGTTAGTTTACCTAAAAATAAATACATAGCTAAATCCGACAATACAGAATAACAGAGCGATCCCGAAACTCCAACTGCAAGTACACATGGCAATCTAACAAAATCCACCCGGTCGGTAAAATTTGAATCAAGACTATATAACTATACTCTGTCCCGACTTTGCCAGTACAAACCGTAAACCGGCAAGATCAGGTTCATTCCCTAGTAACTCTTCTAATTCTGATAAAATTATGCTCTCTGTTGTCCGATTTTTGTCGTTCAATCCCGGCGTTGTGGTTGTCGTCACCAATTCCTCGAAGTCAGTTAAGGTCTTGATATGAGTGATCACGACTACAAGACCGGATAATGGTCCCACGCCGCCGCCGCCGCTGCTGCTGCCACCGCCGCCCTGGCGAGATGGTGGCGAAGTCGTCAGTCCCAAGCTTCCCCTACGCGAGACCTGGTCCTCAGGTGACTGCGTGAATGAGGTTGATCCGACACTGCCTGCACTGTCCATGCTGGAAGCCGAAGCGCGTCTGCTCGAGGACGGCGAATATTGCTGCATGTATTTATGTTTGCTGTGATAGTGATAATGTGGATGTTGGTGCAATCTGTATGGGTGATGGTGAGACTGTTGCATCTGTTGCTGTTGCTGCTGAAGAACGGGAACCTGTTGCTTTAATGAAGATACCGAATCCTCGAAAAACGAGTAGTTCCCGAACGGATTCAAACCGAGCCCACCCACGAAGGACGACGACGACTGTGGCGTAAGCGAGTTTGGCGCTGTTGCCGGAACTGATGACGAACGCGGACAACGCAAGAAGCTGGCAAACATTTTTAGTTCTTGGATTAAATATGGCGGCGACAAATGACCGAATAAAGAGTGTTCAGGCTGGATTGACGCGTACGAACACTCGATGAAAATAGCCGACAATTTATTTCGTCCGAACTTTTGCGCGGCAGCAATCCACACCGGGCGATTCTTTGGGTCCATTGAGACCGAGTCCGGCTCAACGTCGCCAAACATGAGAATCTCTCTGCCAGACCTCTTATCGCGAACGAAATACGCGCTCGATTCGTATGCTTTCGGAGCCATACCAGCACCATGCACACATCCGTGCGAGACACTGTATGCTCGAATATCGAGGCCGTTAGCAATGTTCTCGTAAGCGTCTTCATCGTCAAAGGTATCCTCAATAACATCCACAGGTTCGTCGCTGTTATTGGATGCTTTGACGGCATTGCTACTGAATCTGTGCAAAGTCACCATGCCTATCGGATCGTCGCCCTCGTTGGACATATTGGGCCAAATGACATTGTTGAATATATGCTTGAGCACACCATCGATAACCCATGGCAAGCCTGCTAGCTTCTTTGGATTATCAACCGTAAAGCATCCGCTGTTTACCACAAAGCCTGCGAGATGATCCATATGCGCATGAGTGATACAAACCGCAGCCACTAGTTCTCTGACGACATACGCTGCATTTGTTAGCGGCGACACATACGGTAGAAGACCAGACCCAAGCTGTTGCTGAGCAGGCGAAATTGCCGAGGCAGATGTTGCCGGCCGCAACGCCTGCATTACGCCTGACATGTAGGTACCCGCATCAATCGCGACAATGCTGTCTTTGGCCCAAGGCTCGAAGTTAGACTTGATGAGGTAGCCAGAGACTCCAAATTCGAATGGCCCACCAGAAGCGCCCTGCGTAACTGGTCAGCCTGCTAATACTTGCGCAAAATAGGGTTTGAGCCGAATATGAACAGAAATAAATCGCGATAACTGACCAAGACGATCACCTCAAAGGCGGGCGAATCATTCGCATTCGGCTCCAGAGTTTTGGTGGTCACTTTGTTAACGAGATTTTATTTCGAGGAGTGATTTTGTCTGACTCGTCCAATTGTTGAATGACGAAGTCAGACTGTATCGTTAACGCAAATCTGCGGCGTCTGAACGAGGACGCGATGCTGGTCCAGGAGATGTGGATATTTTATCTCGAGTGAACTCAAAAAAAAAAGGATCGCGCGGTCTAGAATTCTACATATTAATATCAATTGCTACGACGGTCGTCACGATAAAGAACTCACCAGCCAATTGCCCGGCAAGAAGGGGATCTAAGGCTAGCAATATAATTCGGAACCGATGTTGCGGGGAGCACTGGCGCCGGCGCCACTGCAAGTCCTCTTTACCTTGGCGCACCAATGAGATCAAGATCGCCTACTGGGGCCTCCTATAATCGAATCGACTGTCAGAATAAGCTCCAACCGTGAAGGTAGGACTCGTTATTCAGTTGGCTTGAGGCGTAGAGAATTGGTGTGGACGTCGTTATGTGGCTGTTCACTGATGAAATTTAGCTGAGAAGCGACAAGTCGCGCGAGTTTAACAAGGGAGGGGTGGACATGCGACTTGCCCTACGTTTGTACGACCCCATCGCGAACGCCCTAAGGGAAAACTTAAACCGGCACTAGCTATATTAGGCAAGATTCGGCGCCTTTGTGCCGCCCGCACTAGTCTCAATAAGGCATAGAGTCCTCAAAGAACATTTCGAGAAGAATGTAGCCGGGCTAAGCGAAAACACTACTGCTAAAGTGAAACTGCTGTCAAGCCGACGTAATGTTTCGATCACTTCCGTTCGGGTCAAAAATTATCACCCTAAATAGATCAATTTCTTTAAGTGTGGGGTTTTTATATCGTCTGTACGGAATTGTCGGTTTATGGAGAGTCGGCTTGGCGGGATTTACTGCACATTTTATTCTCTCGGGAGCACCGTTTGATATTTCCGAACAAGCGATAGACTAGCATTCAGGTTTCAATTAGTCACAATGTCGCATAATATCTCGCTAATGACGCCCTATCTAATCATGCAACCATCTAATCATGACTCTCGATGTCCGCCTCCATATCCATGCGAGTCTCCAGCATAGGTCGATCCTTGATGATTTTCGTGCCCCAGGTGATATCCATCTTTAAACGCAGCACTGTCGCCCGGTCTCGCCCTGCACCAAAATCGTGTGAACTTGTCATTAGATCCTGTACAAAGAATATGGCCCATTGGATGGAACTCCATAGACCATATTGCGCTCTCATGCGCATATGGAACAGACTGTACCGGCTCGAAGGATTGGGCAGTTGGAGCCACAGATGCGGTTTGGGATGACAAACTCCCACCTGGCCCACCCGCAGATGATAGTGAAGCACCCGCACCGGCTTGATACGTGTCTAGCAAGTAGAAATGGATTGCACCATTAAAATCGCCCGTCACTAGTAACGACGGATGAATTGGATGCCAGGTAAGTGTCGTAATATCGCAGCTTGGACCTCGAAGCACTGCAATATCTCGCATCATCCTGATGTCAAATATTCTCGCAGTTTGATCTCGTGCCGAAGTCGCCAATAAATCACCTCTCGTAGGTTGAAACTGGGCTCGTGTAATGGTATTCTTGTGACCATGCAACGTCGTCAAACATTTTCCCGTCCGCGGATCCCAGAGCTTGACCAGATTGTCCTTGGATCCACTCACTATTACGCCCTTCGTTGGATGCCAATGTACACATTTCACATCCCATCCGTGGCCTGACAAAGTCCGTTCCTCCTGGCCCTCGTTGAAGTTCCAAATCTTGAGCGTACTATCATCGCTTGCGGTTACAAACTTCGCATCGGTCGGTGAAAACGACAAATCTCGAACGGCTTCCCTATGTGCCGCTAGGACTTTGACGTTATTCATATTTGGCTGCCAATACTTTACAATCCCTTCCTGATCTCCCGAGAGAAACCAGTCGTCATTATGTGACCACTCTCCGGCACGAATAGCTTGATCATGCGCCTAAATCAGATCAGTTCATGGGCTCATCTCATCTTTTCCATACTGACAATACGCACCTGCATAATAGTTTCAAAGTTAAAACTCATGCCATTCCATAATGTGAACTCTCCGCTGCTGCTTGCCCCTAGCAATCTTCTTCCTTCAGGCGTCCACTAATATTGTCAGCATTTAATGACACCACCTGGAATTCAATTGAAACGTACACGAACTAAGTTGACAGGATGCCGCACTTTATTAACGCTAGAATGCACAAACTTCACTGTGGTGCTGCTTATAGGATTGTCGCAATACGCGGAAGGTGGAAATAACTGGTCGCCCATTAATTTAACTCTAGCACATCTATCTAATGGAAAGCTTACATCAATGATATAATCCTTTCTAGGTCGCAGAACACCTGGTTCCTTCGAATATGGGCATACAACTCGCTTGTGCCGCCATCGTGCTACGGTCCCAGTATAATCAACCGTTCGTCGGTGTCCCACTTTACGCTGCTGTGGTTGATGCGACTGTCCTTCTTCGTAGTCATAGTTTAACTGAACCGATTGCTGCGTTCGCTGATTATACCCACCCTGTTGCGGTATATTCCGAGGTCGTTTGTGGTAGCTGCTCACTCCGTAGGAGGCCTCTTCAGTCCGTGTGTAGCTCATTGATACTTATGAGACACGACAAAGGTTCGATTCGGACACACAAATACGTATAATTCTTAACAAATTACTGCCCGCGACAAATCAAATAACAGAATATATCGCTCAGATATTAATGGGAAATACTTGGAGACACTGAAAACAGTCTAAATAGAATCTTGAGCCATCTTTCAAATACTACGTTTTTCTGGCGCAAATTATTAGTGACCGATAACCATAGGCTAGGGTAAGGGCTCAAGGAACTAGCAACACTAAATGGTTATAAAAGTGGTGTTTCATGCCACCATGAGATCGGCCCATTACCGATGATTTTCGAGAATTATAATTATAGCAAGTTTATTTGCAACATGACAGCATTTGCGACTAACTACAGGAGAAGAAACCGGAATAAGGTTCAACGCTGCGGTGAAGCAATAACGGTTGGAAATCGCGACATCTCTGTACCCTGACCGCGAATGTACATATTATCCAGCAATAAGGCCGATGCTCTCCAGTCCTCGGTGAAGCAAAATAGCAATCAAAGTAACGAACAGCGATGCTGAGTGTAGGTCGTCATCTATTGAGATCGGTGTAATAATTAAGCGGTGCAAGTTTGGTCTCTGTGGGGTAGGTTAGTCGTCGTCGCGTGATAGGACGTCGAGTTATCGGCCATGTGTATCACAGACATCAGGGCAAATCTCCTGTCCATTGCGCGAACTTGCCTATTTGTGACTACATCCGGTCGATGTCTGATATAAATACTTGCACCCAGCTATAGTCGGATCTACTTCCAATCCTCTAACGTACCAAGGCAACACCACATACACTTCATTGTTGGTCGTAGAAAGTCCAATGCCTGCTTCTCACTTCGACACTTTGCAGATACACGCTGGGTTAGTTGAGTGTCGATGACGCTCTACGAGTTAGCTAATGCTTGAATAGTCAAAAACCTGATTCCGCAACCCATGCTCGCGCTGTTCCCATATATGCCAGCACTGTATGAAATTCGTCAAGATCTGTCAAATTCGTGGTACTAACAGATGCCCGTCAGTCCTTTGTCTTCAACGATTCCGCACATGGTGCGCGCCTCTTCGCTCTACAGGAAGACGGAAATATCTATTCTCGAATCGGCAACCCGACTGTCGATGTGTTTGAGAAACGCATAGCTGCAATCGAAGGTGGAGTTTCGGCTGTCGCTGCTAGCTCCGGACAAGCAGCTCAATTCATGTATGTCAAACCCCCAGACAGCGGCAAACGCCCTGGAAATATCAAGATATCGCTAAACCTTACACAGGGCCATTTCTGCCCTTGCACGCGCTGGAGATAACATCATCTCCACATCGTACCTCTACGGTGGCACTTACAATCAGTTCAAGGTGTTTTTCGCCGGACTCGGGATTGAAACCCGATTTGTGAAAGGTGACAACCCCGAAGACTTCGAGGCTTTTATCGACGCTAAGACGAAGGCCATTTATGTTGAGAGCATAGGAAATCCTCGGTATAAGTAAGCGAATATAAGCCCGTCGTTGGGATGCTGATACGGTCAAATATTTACTGTGATTTAGTGTACCTGATTTTGAGAAGATTGCCGAATTAGCCCACAGACATGGAATTCCCTTTGTGGTTGACAACACATTTGGTGCGGGTGGATATCTTGTTCGTCCATTAGATCACGGTGCAGACATCGTGGTTCAATCTGCTACGAAGTGGATCGGTGGCCATGGCAATACTATTGGCGGTGTTGTCGTTGATGGTGGCAAGTTCGACTGGATAGCCCATGGTGACCGTTTTCCACAATTCGTCGAGCCAAGTGAGGGCTACCATGGTATAAAATTCGCTGAGGTGGTTGGAAATGAGAATGCATTTGCTGCTCGTGTACGAGCTGAGATCTTGAGAGATCTAGGTTCTTCGCTGAACCCATTTGGCGCGTTCCTGCTGATCCAGGGCATTGAAACACTCTCTCTGCGCCTTGACCGCCAAGTCTCAAACGCGCTTGCGCTCGCCCAGTATCTCGAAAAGTCACCTTACGTCTCCTGGGTCTCATACCCCGGTCTTGAAAGCCATCAATCACACGAGCTTGCAAAGAAGTATCTTAAGAACGGGTTCGGTGCCGTACTTTCATTCGGCGCAGTGGGTGGTCCAAAAGTCGGCGCACAGATCGTCGACTCTTTGCAGCTAGCTTCGGATCTCGCTAATGTAGGTGACTTGAAGACGTTAGTCATCGCACCCCACTTCACTACGCATCAGCAGCTAAGTGACGAGGAGAAGTTAGCTTCCGGCGTTACCGTATGTATTTTTCATTGAGTCTATTTGCATTATTGGCAAAGTTAGTGCCTGTACTGACAAATTTTAGCCGGACTTGATTCGAGTTGCAGTGGGCGCTGAGTTTATCGATGATATCATTGCCGATTTTGAGCAGGCCTTCAAGGTCGTCCAGGATGCTAGTAGTTCACCTATTCCTGCGATCAATGGTAAATGATAGATGATTTACAGTGTGCGTTTGACTTAGGCGTTCTGTGATTGGGCACAATGTTACAATGAATACAACATTAGAAAAACTTGTTGCCAAAACATCTCATTCAGTTACGGAAGACAATTATCGCGGTTCTTTTGTTATGCTAAACGTGACAATCTAAGGTACTAAAAATGAAATCAAACAACCCAACCAAACCGTCAGACTTATAAACCATACGATCGCGAACACAACTGATTACATTTTTTACACATAAAACCCAGTAAACCAAAAAGAAATATGCATGCAAGTTAGACTAAAAGCAGTGCATTCACGCAGCCATCTCTATCAGGCTCATTTGTTATCTGTGCGTATTTGCCCCACACGACTTTTCCTCCTGTAGTAACCAATCCCAACTCGCTCACGTTGACTTCAATGATAGTGCCCTTGGTCAAAACACCAAGCTGAGTATACAGTGGATTCTGAGGATTCTTCTTGACGGACAAAATCGGGAGGTGAACAGTTACTCCAAGCTCCGGATGGGTGACGTTTGCCTTCTTTTGTCGCAATGCCGACGGTCTAATTATCCGCTCGAACTTAACTGGCCGTCGAGTAAATCCTTCACCAACAAATGTATGCTTTGTAATCATTCGCTTCCAGCTCTTCCTCTTTGACTTGCCAGTCTTGACAACCTTGAACATTTCCTCCTCTGAGATACCGCGAACTTTAGGTAATGGTACGGCAAACTTCGCAGCTTTCTCCATACGTTTCTGCTTAATTGATGTCGATAATGCCTTGGCCTGGTTAGTGTTCTGACGATCAAGAAGATACGCTGGCAATCCATCTGGATCAGTATGCGTGCTTGCTGTAGTATTAACCGTCGACTTCTCATGCTGCTTGATCCTATAGTACACGAATTAGTATCTACTTGTTTGTACGATATCAAATCCAATATCCATACTTTTTCTTCATCTCAATCTTCTCAGCATGTCTCTTCTTCGCAAACATCTTCGCCCGGAATCCGGTTAACCGTTGCGAATCCTTAGAAATCCGATGCGATTCTCTAGCTTCTCGCTTCCGTCTATTCACGAGTTAGTTAGTTATGACGACGAGGCTTTCATCTATGTATTAAATAGCCACGTACTTCCGCTCTTCATGATCTAACCGCCGGCCATGCTTTTTGATATGTTCTTCAATGTAATCGTTTTGAGGCTATGATCGTTGTCAGATAAACAATCTGCAAAGTCTAATATTTGTTCAACCTACCATTGTGACCCGTTCTTATCCCAGACACTCGGTATATTTTGCAAAGATCTCCGGCCGACTATCTTAAGCTCGGCTGATGAGCGCAGTCAAAGAAGATTGCGTGGTGTTTATAAATTTTTGGTGCTGAGAAAATTTGGGAATTTCTCGGGTTGAAAATTGGGTTAGGGCAATGCGAATTTTTGGGCCCGCCGCCTCCATCGCTAGTTTAAGTTATCGACGAGATAATATTCTGAGATATTTTAAGAGAAATTCGGCGCCACTAGTACACCACGGGAATTTGTTGCGACAGACCGTTTTCCGGTTTAGAAAGGTGGGGAGGACCCTGTGGCCTCATAAAAAACGTGGAAAGCGTTGGTAGCAACTCCAATAAAAAGTTGTACATTCGTAATATATAGTATTGCACAAGTCCCCCGTTAAATATATATGTGTTAATACAATCAATGTACATTACAAAAGTGTGACGATCATCACTCGTCATTACGGCCTGCTTCCGGTATAGTCTACTATTCGTCGAGTCCTGGCCCGCCTCGACAAGAGATAGGAACAATATGTATCGAACACATCCTTTAATATATGAGCGCGTCGATTTCATTGACATAACAGGGTTTTGACATTACCTTCAGAAGTACCACGAGACAGCCACCGATAAGGCTACGGACTAGTCGATCTTGAATCCGCTTTGACAACTTTGGAAATATCTTGGCTAACAGGCTACTCGATAATTAGCATTGTGCCTGCATGTTTTACAGGACCTGAAAACGTACTCTCCCACCAATCCACTGAGTGCAGGATATACCAAAGCACCGATTAAATTTGTCGTAATATTCTGATTGTTGACAATAACACCCAAATTACCCCTTCTCAAGTTCCCGTTCAACTCCACCACCAAGTTTGGTTGCATCTCCCCATCAACCTGAACCTGTTGGGGTCCCACTCCATCTTCCAACGGGAGTTCGTCCGCTATAGGTTCTGGTTCAACCAATGCTGCATTGGCTGATTGCGCTTCTCGTTCCCATTTTAAGCGTTGGGGAACAATATATCTCCGATACAGCGCGCCATGCAATATTCGTAACACTGGAAAGGCGTATATGATAGTGTCTGCGATGTTTAGACCTGGACTAACTTTCCGCCGGAGTGTTATGGCTAGGGCGGTGTTCACGGCCGCATTCGCTGGGACGGAGTTTCTCCGCGACAAGACCAGAATAAGGGGAATCGCAGCCACAGGTGAGGGCCCTATCAGTTCTGTCAATTATCTGGACATTAGAAATTACTGAACTCACATACGATGCAACCACCATCCGGAAAAGATGCCATCTACTGCTTTTTGCCAAGAAATATTGTGATCATGATACGCCAACAGTTTCGAATACATCACTTCCTCCAAAGACTGTGAATCTTTCGACCATCCCAGGATTTTTAGGCTGTCCTCCAACGAACAGACGCAAAACACTGATACCATGCCGTGTACATACAACGCCGTGTAAGTTGCTGACATAGCGCCGGCCACAATCGCAAGAATGAAGGCTGAATTTGCAGTTCTCGTTGCAAGTCTCTCTAAAGCACGTCGTAGGCGCAGTGAGAGGCTTCGGGACTGCGAGACTCGGATCATGGTACCGCATTGTGGACACGGAAGTTCATCTTTTGACGTAGTGATCCAATCGAGCAAGCATGACTCGTGGGCAGTCAGATTACACTTGCAGGGACGCCGCCAATCGGAGGTGGAGCCGACTGGTGGAGGGTCATTAGATGTGCCGAGACAGATCCAACATGTTCGAGTATCAGATTGTGGTGGAACGACTTCAGACATGACGCCTGCCGATTAGTCTTAGTAACAACGTCGACACAATTACCGTTACTGAATTTGAGACTTTAAGCCCAAATAAATTCGTCGGCTACTCAATATTCTTTGCAAGCGAAATGGGATAATTTGTAGGCCGTGGCTGAATCGCGGAGTAGATGAGATTAATGATGCACTCTGCGCGGCGTTAACGTAACGCGCCGCGCCGCACTTGTATATCTACGTTATGTGAATACGGCCTGCCCATCAGGGCATGACATAATGGATCTGTGAATGTTTGTTGGAAGAGAGGATGCCATGGAAGAGACGACACACGCCCCACCGTCAGTAACAAGCGACAGCCAACTTCCTAATACCACAAATTTGACGCCGACTCCGCAACAACAAGGGCCCGTCAAACGTGGTCGCGGTCGTCCTCGGAAATATCCACATCCACCAGGATATGTTTCTCCGGCACGAAACGTAGACACGTCAAATCAAGGCAGTTTGCACGCCAGTCTCCCATCTGAAGAAAGTGTTACACCAGCAGGACGGTCTGTGCGGTCGTCGAGACGGAATGTTGATTATGCCAAATTGGAAGCTATTGACATTCCGTCAGGGAGCGAAGATGATGCCAGCGCGAATACGACGCCGGTAAGGCCTGTTAGTGGACAGCCTAAACGTGGACGCGGTCGCCCGCCGAAGGATCCGGCAAAAGGCCCCATACGCCAGCCAAAGCCAAAGAGTAACACTGAGTACATTGAAAATGGTGACAGCGATAAGGATGTTGAGGAAGTCAGTGAAGAGGACGATGAGTATATCGCCGCTGAGGAGTCGCCCGATGCAGAGGAGGACGAGGTTATAGCTGAAGAACGGGATGAAGAACCTGAATCTGATTTCGAAGAAGAGGATGAGGAGACGCCTAAGCGCAGGAAAAAAACGGGCCGAATGCAGAGGCTTCATCGCGAGGACGCACAGTCGTCCGGAAAGACTACGAGGAAAACAAAGGATTCCGTTGAAGGACGAATGGCACTGTTTTTCGGAAATAGGAATACATCCTTACTGGAGGGCATCGAATATAGAAATAAGTGGGTCAATGAATTGACAGTTTTAAGGCAAGAATTACTCGAAGATCCCGTAATTTTTCCGGCAGATGAAGTCAAGATAAATTTGTCTTTGCAGAAGTTGGACACGGCAAAGGAAGAAGAAGTGCGGCAGTTCTTACCACCGAAAGACCAGGAAGTCGTTTTTGAAATTGGCACGAATGAGCCAGTGAAGCAATCTTCCATCAAAGTGAACGAATCGCTGAGTTTGTCAACCCTGACGGACGATAAACGCGAAGGCTTCCTGCTCCATACTGGAGGCTATGTAACCGGATGTCATTGGGCGCCGTCGTTGCTCGATTCAAGTGCGTTTTGTGTCTAGTACGTTCTTGCTTAAAGGATCTAACGATATCTAGCTGTACACTACCTTGCGATTTCGATCGTTTCCAAGGTTGAAGAATTTGGGGTGTCCATGTTTGAGCGGACGGCGTACGACTCGGTGATACAAATTTGGACGATGGGTCTTGATCAGCCGATATCTGCGCCCGCTCGACTGGCACTATGCCTATTGCATTCCTGGGGAACACCATGGAGTTTGAGATGGTGTCCTGCGGCTAGACCGAGCAGTTCTGCCGGCTGTCTAGCTGCCGCATTTCAAGATGGCAAAGTGAGGGTTATTTCTGTGCCTGTTGCCGGTTCGGACAATGTGCAGTACTGTGAGTTCGTATTTTACAATATTATTGGTCCGAAAGTTACTAAATTGTGTAACAGTAAGGATTCAAGCGCCGGCTAAGGAGATAGTGCTAACAGGGATGTCAATCACATGTATGACTTGGGTCACACCGCACATCATCGCTGTCGGCTGCACCAACGGCTTCATTGCTACTTTCGATCTCTCGGTTTCAGACGAACAACGTGACGATGACAACGACAAAGGCGGCGGGCAATCGCAACCCATGAATGTCCACGCAACTCCGATATTCTGCTCGCCCGTGCATCAAAGCGCGATTCTCACACTTGAATCGGCGGCCCCAAAATATCCACATATTCTAATATCGACATCAGCGGATGGATACACCCGGACTCTGGATACCCGCGACCCAAGGTCATCGTGCGCGGCGGCTTATCGGACAAAAGGATACTCGGCCGCGGCAACCTACGTGCCGTCTTTGAACGCGCTTATCTCGATCGAAGATTCCATTTTTACCAAGATCACACCGATCCTCAACGTATTGACGGACATAATTTTCTCAAAACATGAAGCTAGTGTGACGTGCATTGCATCCGGAAAATGCCACCCGTTTACAGCCACCGGCGGTGCTGATGGCGCCGTGACCGTTGGGAATCCGATCGCACGGAGTCTGGTTGGCAAAAAACTCACTTACAAAGATTGGCCGCAAACACGACTTTTCAAATTGGAATACAGCGAACGGGAGGGCAAGTTTCGGTTCGTGGAAGGGTACAAAGTAGATATTATTGGGTTTAATGGTAAAGGAGGTAAAAGTGGGGGGTATTTGATCTATCCTGAGACGGTTTGTGTCACGAGTTTAAGTTGGAATTGGAGCAAAAAGACAGGAGGATATGTTGCAGCCGGATTTGCCAATGGGCTTTTGCGGATCGAGAATTTCTGTGTATGATAATGGTACCATATGTATATTAGTTGTATACTAGCTAGCTTCTTACGACAATATTAAAGAGACAAAGGGAGCCAAAGCTGAAGCAAGCATCGTTGTCGATAACCGGCCCTCTCAGCAAGATAAAGAGCCAAGTACAGTTGTAAAAAGAAAGGCCTCCGTACAGAAATTAAATGCATTGTTCTTCATTATTATGCTTCATGCTTCCATGCAAACTTGGCCCATGCAAGTTAAATTGCGCCCCACTATGGACGACTCCTTTTGTCATGTACTTTTGGTATTTAGCGTTACCCTAATGCGGAAGAATCGGTCAAAATACGCGCGTCCCCACCTATCATGCGCGGCATGATAAAAACTTTTTGAGTATCGTCATGGCCGAGTGCCAATAAGCCCAGCGCGGGCTGGCAACCATCGGAAAAAAATGGCATTATGATGGAACTTACTCACGACGCATATGCAACCTTGACATTTTGCAACGTTAGCTGTAGTCCATAATGACATATTTTTGCATTTAGTTAACATATATGTCAGAAGGGTAAGAAGTTGGTAGCTAGTGGCTCAAACAGCCGGTTATCAGACTCCTTCATAAACCGATGACAGCATCAGTATGCGTGGCAGTCCTGCTGCCAAATCCGTTTCAAGCTCAAACCTTAAAGATAAAGTTTTTGGTTTTTAGCCAAACTTAAGGTGGACATCTAAACTTTATCACTGTCAATCACGCTGCCGGATTAGGAAAACGCTTTTTGACTGCGCATATTCAAAGACAGGCCAGCTCACTCGGACATTTAAGAATATGAAATATTATTCGGCAATATATTGAACACCGGAACAAAAAAAGACCCAATACCATAACTAAGAGACGCAATGGTAATAATGCAACCTATCCATACCCAAAATACCAAAAAAATCTCAATCCAAACGCAGTGAGTGTATGTATAAATCTAACCGGCCAAAGGTCAAGACATTCAAAATATATACAAGCGAAATAATCCCATACCATGAATTCCTCCACGATTAAATCATCCCTCCCCAAAAAAAGATTTTTAAAATAGTTTGACCCGAAAACAATTATCTTCATCTTCGACAGTGCGTGTCGTTGTCGGGACGTAAATATTTTCATCCAGCAGTCCATCGAGGCCGTAATAATCCGACGTCGGCGTCGAATTGGGTATAACCTTGCGTCTTGCGCATGCAGCCTTTGCAGCTTTGGACGGTAAAGCGCGAGACATCATTGCCTTTTTGGCCGATGACATTGACAATCTACGCGCAGGTGGTGTTGGTGATGGTTGTTGTTGTAGCTGTTTGTCTTGGCTCCTTTGCTCTGGTCCGGATGGGACTTGGTACGTCATTGGATCAAAAAACGCGGATTCCATTAATGACGAAGATCCTTTCTGGTCAAGAAATCCGCAAGCGTCGTACACGCTTTGTGATATCGTGTTCATATCGCAATCAGCAAAAGGTTCGGCTAATCGTTGCTCGTGAGCGAATTTTTCAAAATAATACGTATCCGCCGACGTCACCGGCGAAGACGAGACAGATGATGCGGGTGTGGATGTGCCAGACGTATGTGATATTGATGACGCTGTCGAAGTTGGCCTCGCATTGTCCCAGAGTAACTCCTGCAATCTCTCTGAGGCCGCAATCACATTCGTTGGAACGGTAATACCAAGTCCGTGTCTCCTAGCTCGCGGAACCTTGCCATCGGTCTCGGTAAACTGTGATGCTGCAACAGCAGCAGCATCTTGAGGCTTGCTGTAGACATATGCATGACGATTTCGGAATGGGTTATTAGTGCTTCGCCGCGGAGTCACAGGCGGCGACATTCGACCAAAGGCGGGACTGCGGGGTGTAACCGGCGTCATGGTGCCAGTTTGTTCGTCGATGATGGTTCTCACCGGCGAGACTGGTGCCTTTTGGTACACGTTGCGTGACAGCTGGTATTGCTGCTGCCGAAGCTGGTGTTCTTCCCTCGACACGGTTAGCCGTGGACAACTCTCGACCGCGTGGTAGAGTTCTTCGAGCGTTATCCGTGTCTGGGGATTGGTGTCGAACATGCGATCGAGAATGTCGTTGAGTTGTGTAGATACGGGCAGGATGCGTTGGAGATAGTGTGAGGAACGAAGATATGCGCGGAAAGAGTCGTCCGTCATGGTCGCAGTCTTCCATGGATTTCGTCCACAGGTGAGATTGATCAGAATCACGCCAAGCGACCAGACGTCATTTGCCGCTGCATCATAGCCACACTGGCTGGCGTCGGAGTGACATTCTATTCTTATTAGGCAAACAGCACCACAAAAAAATAACAGTGATATAACCGTACCAGGAGAAACATAGAAGCTTGATCCACAGCCGTGTTCATACGACACACGGTCGACGGTAGCTAGACCAAAGTCGGACAGCAGTATGCGCGTGCCGTTATGGGACACTAGTACGTTTTCTGGCTTCAAATCCCGATGATATACTCCGAGAGAATGGCAATAATATACTGCGTCAACAAGCTGCAAGAAGACAGACCGGGCCAGTTCGTCGTCACCGACATATCTCTTCTTCTCTGTGATGTTAAGGAAGAGGTCACCTTCGCCGCAATACTCCATCACGACGTAAAGACCGTCGTCGCGGTTGATGACATCAGCGACGGAAATGATGTTGGGGTGGTGGTGAACTCGGGACAGCAGATTTATTTCTCGAAGGAGGACTTCGTTTTGAGTATTTGCTAGCGGTTCGCCGGTTGAAGGGTCTCGCAGGAGTGCTTTAACGGCACAGGGAACTTTTGTCGTTGTGTCTATGGCTGAATAGACGACACCATAAGCACCAATGCCGAGGACGTCGACGAGCTGAATCCGGGAGGCGAGCAGCGTACCGAGCCGCGTTCTGGCGACTGTTGCCAGGACGGACGAGCTAGACGAGTGCATCTCGGGAACTGCTTGCTGACTGCTATCGTCCCTGCTGAGCGAAGGAGTGTAGTCTGGGGCAGCGGCAAAGAGAACAGCACGGTGCAAGATATATATTAAGTGTGCCTGGGCGGGCGTGGCCAGAGATGAGCAGAGTCTGCAGAGTCTGCGGGCCGGAAGTGGAACTAGGCTGTGAAGAGGAAGAAGATTGGGTATTAAGTTAGCAAAGGCTACTAGAATGCATGGTGGTACGGCGCGAACACTGAAAGGAGAGTGTATCTCGGCACCGAAATTGGTGTGATAGCTACCAAAAAAGGTACGCCGCGCGGTGCTCTTTCTTACGCGGCTGCACCTGCCACCGACCTCCCCCCATGGCAACCGGCCCTAACCTGGACAAGGAGGAATCGCCACTTTGTCGCATGTTTCGTTGGGTCTTTGGCCAAAAAATAAAGAGCGATCTGCACGTCGCCGACTAATCCGAGTTTGGGCTGCAAAGCGGTGCCCACCTCCGGTTTTCCCTAATTGAATCGGAGACTACATGCGCATCCTTGTTGGCACCGCGTGCTCGATGCTCCTTCCAAACACCTTAAGTCTTTTTTTTGGTTTGGTGTTGGCATGGGCAATCTTGAGCAAAATGGGGTGGAGAATATACGGCGTAGTGGAGTGACGGAAACGTAACGTATTCAAACGCGTTTCAGTCCCAAGTCTGTGTCAGGGTGTCTGTTAGATGACGACTAGTCGCGACTATGAAATTTAATGACTGGCCCAATCGGGGCCCGTCCCGTTGCCATTTAATTTTCTGCTCGAATGATACCAATTCTGACGTGTATGGCGTTGCAAGAAGACTGTATATGATGTCATATCCTTCTGGATTGATACGAAACTTACTACGCAAGAAAAGGAAGGATTAAGGAGTCAAGCTACGTTTGCAGAGTGCCTTCTTATCGCTAAACTTATCGCAAAGCTCCGCGCAGCGAAATATAAGTGGTTGCAATCGCAGTTTCTATATTGGCGTTGCTGCAAAATATATCCATCCATGCGCCCAAATCAATGCTATTTCTGGTTAGAGTCTGCCCAGTGGCTACTGTATTAGGAACTTTCCTGTCTATCCGCAGTGCTATTTTGGTGCCGCACTATTCGCGGCTCATATCTGCGACAATAGCCCCTTAAATTGACGTTCCCGTGCCAGAACTTGCTAACTGCTAACTGGCGTACTGCCAACACCGCGAACGGTTATTGGGTGATTCCAGGCCTGGGCCTCCCCCGCGACCAGAGATATTTTGGAACTAATCAGGTGGGTCTATTGCTTATAGAAAAGTCTAAACTAATTCTCATAGTACCGGCAGACTCCGACTGAACTTGACGCTGTGCTTGGCCAGGTAATTGTATCGCAGTCCTCACCGATTCAATCCGTGGATGCTCGTCTTAGAGTATGCTACGAACACCAGTTCTGGTCTGCAGCGGACATTGAAACTGAAGGCCTAAATGTCAGAAAGTAAAGTCTATCTACGAGGCTTCTGATATGGCCGGTGGCGTTAAACGATAAAGACGCTGGAGTCATTCTTTAATCCACTTCGAAATCATGTTTCCAGACAGGCGCACATCCGCCAGTAATGACTTATAACAATATCAGGATTGCTTTGGAAGCAATGCCGTTTCCGGGCTTCGGCTGATCTGCAATCCTAGCGCGTCATTAGTCTTGTTTTACTATATTGCGTTGTCGAGATTTTAGATTCGGAATATATACGAGGTGCGCCTTATCATCTCACTATTTAAGGAAGGATAAGGGGCCCAGACCTATTTTACTCAGCTGAGCAATTACTACATCCAGGTATGACAAACAGGAGCCTCAGTATTCCGGTGGCCCTCAATGCCAGTCAATATCGAATGAAGTGAGACTTTCCAGAGTATGTATCTCTTGGTCTATCGACGGTCACTAGACTGGGGACGAAGCGACGTTAACACGACGTTAACACCGCTCATAGATTTCCCACTTGGTTACCTAAGCTTCAGAACTGCACTGCACTGCAGGACTATTCGGCATGTGCTATGCTATCAAGTCAATGCTCATATAAATAGATTGCAAGAGTTATGACAATTTCACAAGCAAAGTGATGAACAATCGCGTCACATCAATCTCAACATTGCCGAACAGCCTCAAAAAGTATTTTGGTAAATCATGTTGAGACTGATAATAAATAAAAGTCGTCACTTGACACTTGTGTGATCACCTTTGCTAATATGAAATACATTAACTGTGGAGAATGTGATCTCGCATCACAATCACATTCTAATTCCGCGATCAGCCCCCTTCATAAACGAAATTACCTTCCGCGAAATCATCCCCACAACAACCCAATCTAATCAGTAGCCGAGCGGCTGAGCCGCACTGAATATTTGCCCAACAGAAAATTTTGCATATTCCAAACCGGCATTGTTGTTGATTTCACAAGGAGGAAAGTATGGCCTCGCAGAAGAAGTACGTGGTTGAGCATATGGAGGAAGGTATTTCGCCTTGGGTTCTCCTTGAATATCTCGCGATCTCGCACGATGTCGGCGGTGGCGCAAAGTTTTACTTGACATCACTGGCACCATCATTGAAGTCGTCGTTACCGGCTCAGCTGGCTGATCCCGAGGTTGCGACGACTACGAGCACTGAGGTAATTGACCTGCCGGGAGTCCGGAGTCTAGCGGAGCATGGACGCATGTGCTTGCTTGATCCTAGTGTTACGAAGGATTTAGCGCCTGAGGATGCCGAGGAATTTGATTACTTTGTGTTTGGAGGAATACTGGGAGATCATCCACCACGAGGTTAGTATTTTTTTTGTTTGCGAGCACCAGCATCAACTGGTCCGTTTTTTCAACATGGACTGATGACGGACTTGATAGACCGGACTGGGGAACTGCGAAAGTACGGGTTTGAAGGACGGCGGTTGGGTCCGAAGCAAATGACGACGGACACGGCCATCCGAGTGACGAAGATAGTTGTTGAGGATCAGGGTGTGTAGATGATGTTCCTTGCGAAAGAAGAAAGTTGCTAACCAATAGGCCAGTTCCACTCGACAAGATAGAATATGTCGATTTTCCCGAGCTGCGGTGGAACAAACACGAGAGCACGGAAATGCCATTCAGATACGTCAAGGACGGCGTTACGGGCGAGCCGATAATGCCAGTGGGCATGCGGGAGCTGATTAGGCAGGATTCCAGCAGAGGATTTGAAGATTTCGAGTGAAGTAATAAATTAACGGAAGCGGAAGTAAATAAACAAGTCACGTGCCTCGGAAAATTCTGCGTGATCGACGCGGGAACAAAAATGAAAAAACGTGACTCACGCAGTGATCGACAACTAGAGTTTTTAGCGCGGGGCTCAAGCCCGAACACGGCTCGCAAAACGGCGACTTGCCCCGCTTGCCCACCAACTAATTCAATGCAAAACTACCCAACGCATAACTCTCTCTCACTTTGTTTTCCCCCTTCGTGTCTGGCCCTTCTCGCAACCGGCTCCAGCAGTGATCCTCACTTAATAGCAGGCAGCAGCAAAGACGAACAGATTCAGCGAGTGCACAAGAAGAGGGCGCAAGGGGAGCAGCATAGAAAGTACACACGCAATCACAAAGGAATGTCGCCGACGCCATCCCCCGGCGTACACAAAAAGGCGTCTCCACACTCGCTTTCGTTGTCACTCCCACCACTATCCTTTGCTCATTACTGCCTATCGCAGGCAGATGCGTCCACAGGCAAGATGCAGGAGCAGCAGCGTCAACAAATGAACGAGTTGTACTGGTCGACGCTCAGCGCCGGTACGGCCATGCTCCCCACTCCTCCAGACGAGGTCCTCTCCAGCAGTCGTCATCCGAGACGGAGCAGTTTTACGGTTGACAGCTACTGCCCTCGCGACGATGAAGACGACACACTGCTTGCCTCCGCGTCTGCAGTCGCACTCGAACAACTCCCTACCGTCAACAACCTCGAAGAATCTTTCCGGCTGCTGTCGTTTTCGACCTCGTCATCCGGCGGCACTTTTGCCCACCGCATTCGGGAGCTGTGCCTAAGGAAGAACCCCGAACGACAGGTCTACTTGAATCTTACACACGTTGTTCCTTTACCAATGTTGCAGAACTTTATGTCAGCGTTGTCCCCGGCTGCGTCTGCATATCTGTCAGCCGCATCTTCCTCGTCCTCGTCTTCGTCCTCGTCCTCGTCATCGGCGTCAGTATTATTCTCCTCCGCATCATCTCATACTTCTACCGTTTCACAGGGATATTTCTCCTCTACATTGTTCGAATCCTATGTTGTCGCCAGACCGGGCCCAGTCGTTCCGCCCTCCTCGATTCATTATTCATTCTCAATTTCGCTCCTGCCAACTCATAGACTACCTGACTTTACATTATTTATTCAGTCTCGACTATCCGAACTGCTTCCAGGAGGCGTTCTGATCTTGGCCCATCCGACCTCGCTATCGTTTTATTATGACACGGTCTTGTCAGTATTAGATCCACTGCTACACTCCCTCCTCGCTCTCAACAGACTATCCACAGGCATCTGCCAACGCCTGTCGGAACCACCTCCGCCGGTACCTGATTTCATGAGCCAGAAATTGATTCTGGAAGAAGCCGGGGGCCAACTGCTCTTCTCAGAAGAACGTTTGATACCTGTCAGTGACTGGGGCGCGCGCTGGCTCGCTGAAGAAAAAGACTGGATATCCGAAACCATGGGTCTCGAAAGTGGCACTTCTCGTTCTGGCGATACAGGCGCCAGCTCTGGCAGTGCTCGAAGGGGAAGCGATGTTATTGATGGACTTTATCGCGAGTCCGAGGACGTTGCGGGCATGTCCAAGGTCGGCATATACGTAATTCGCAAGCGATGATGATTTGCATTAGTATTCATGTCTGGGTTTTTATATCCATTGGGATAGTTTTTTTTTTGGTATTGGGGTAAGATTTCGTAAATTGTTATTGGGCTGGGCATTTGTTACTGTCACAAAAATACGGAAGGTTATGGTTCAGGTTTAAATTTTTTTTTGTTTTTGCACATTTATATCTAAAGTCCATTGTATGATATATATTTATATATAAAATAACGAAAGTTTATGATACGCTGATTCATTTCTTTTTCCTCCTCTTGCGCAATATGGCTAAATCTTCATTTGCCTCTTCGTTTTTCAATCCGGTCAGGCCACCAAAAGGTTTCTCCCGATGTCGTCCACTCGTGGTCATGGTCCCACCACTGATCCCATCATCTCGATGGTGACCAAAAGGTAATGCCTCCCGATCACTCCAAAAGGCGGCAATCTCATCCCGTTCGCCAGCTCGACCACCACCACCGCCGCCGCCACCACCAGCACCACCACGTTTCCGTTTCTTGGCGGCGGCCCCGTTCTCAACCACAGCGGTCTGCAAGACCTCGCCCCTCCTTCGCAAGTTTTTCCTTCTCTCACCAACACTGCCCATCATGCCACTTCCACCCGACGACGGCGATCCCGGAGTTTGGTACCCTGAAACGCTAAGCAACAACGAATGATCATTCGCGATATCTAACAACTCCTTATCTTCGCGTAACTTCCTGCGCTGTGACTCCAACCTGGCAAACAACTGCTCCCGTACCGACTTGGCCTTGGCAGCATATTCCTCCTCCGCAGCCGCAACATCGAGTTCATGTTCCCGATCGGCCCGGGAAACAAGAAACGCTTCGTTCAAGTACAAGGTCACCAATTCGGCATCGCGTTTTTCTTCCAGATCCGTCACCCGGTCGACATAGTCCGGGTCAGTTCCCGAGTGCAGGGCGGCAAGCTTATTTTGCAAGTCCGAAAGCGTGTCCCGATATATCGCATCCTTCTGACTGGCAAAAGTGCTTGTCAGATACGTATACCGATCCGTCAAATTGTGCCGGCGCTTGTCCCGTTTCGAGGCCGTAGTAGTCGTCGTCGTCGTCGTCGTCCCCGTCGTCGTTGCGTTTACTTGTGCGTGCGTTTGTGGCGGCGATGGCGTCGACGTTGGCGACGGTGCGTCCATTTTGTCCCAAGTTTCCTGTTTGCCCTCCTCACAACGTCAAAGTGTCAAGTTCAAACCCAGCGTAGAGGATATTTGGTCCCCGAATGCGACTGCGGACAGAGTTAACAAGACAACTAAGTAAATGAGAGATTTAGTTTGTTCCCAGTTCACGAGCGCCGCAGGTCCGGAAACTACCCTAATCCGAACTTTATTTTTGGGCCATCGGCATTGGCAAGTATTTTAGGCTTGGGTTAAGCGAGTTGTTAACACCTGACCTTGATCAAGTCTTTGGACAATCAGCTCATTGAATTTGATACGGACAGATGGCGTTACAAATGCAATGACTACGCGGGACATACTGGCATGTCACTGACTCTGACTTTTTTTTCGTAGCCGCCTGCCATGGAAACTAATTCAATCTGATCCTGTTCAATTGTAATCAAATAACTAATACCCTGGCTCATTCGCTCGCGTATTTGTTCGTCCCGCTTTTGTCCGCCGTTCGCTCCGATCATCCTCCAACTCTCGCCTGAAACGAATTCTATCCAGCGCCAGTATCCGTCTCGACAATTCCTCCTCCGAAATACCTGGAAACGCAGCCATGATATGCTGCGGAGGCCGCACCAGTGCACGCGAAGGTAGCGGATCCATTCGCCGTGGATGAAGGTGCGTAAGTAATATCCAATGCGTGCGGCTCCATCCTCCGTCTGGATTCGGGTTTGGTATGTTGCGGAGGCCTCTAGACTCTGGGACGGACGGAAGGTCTGTTGTTGTCAGGATCGATGAAGGTACAGACGGTGCTGGAGAGGACTGCTTAGTTAGCGGCGTAGAGGACAGAGACAAAGTGTGTTCTGCTGATTGAGATAGAAGGATTGGCGAATGCGGCGGTGGGGGGGGCGAAACAGGCTTAAGAGGTGAGCTGGAGCTGCTCCATCAAATTAGTCGAGAAATTATTACATCATTAGCAGCAGAAAAGTTACCTCAAATGCTCGGCATTGTCCAACTTCTGTGAGTTCTGTGTGACATTCAATGACGAAGAGCTCCGATCTACAAATATGTGGTTTTCAATCGCTGGCCTTGATTGAGTCAACGGTGGCTGTTGGTGATTCGAGTCCTCGTAGATCTGTAGAGCAGTTGCAGATGATTCCTGACGGATTGGCATATTTGACGTTTCGGAAGCTTGCTCAGCAACAGAGTAGCCTAGAGGTTCGATCGTATGTTGTCCCAGAGTCGGACTCTGTCTGTCAATTGGAATATCGTGACTTGTAGTTTTTGCGTCACTACTGGGCCCATCCTGATTAGGCGCCCCAATTTCGTGTAATGCGTCTTCGACATAATTCCTTTCGATTTCGTTCTTCCCGGAAGATATCTTCGCCACTGCCCTACGCTTTCGAAAACTATCGACAACCCCTGGCGTACTCCCAGCATTCGCTACTCGCAAATCCCTTTCACTCACAGGCGAGTCAGGGCTATTCCGTGAACCAATAACTTGCACCCACGCCGTACGACTGTCTACCAGAGGCTGACAAGTTATCACAGACGACGTGTCTTCATCTCGCGATTTCTCCAGTTCATCAAAATTCCTTTTTTTTGGGCTGGCAACATTTGCGACAGTAGGCAGGATACGATCCGTTCCGGCAATGGTCACATTTACGCTCCAATTCTGCGAAGCCGGTTGTTGTCGCAGCTCAGTTTGGACCACTTCTTCTTCGCATCGGCCTGTCTTCTTCTTGCCATAACTACCGGTTTCTGTCGAGGCCGGCGATATTTTGCTGCCAGCTAAAATCTCTTTCTTGGCAAGCTTCAACGGCGACACAAATGGTAAGATATCCAGCGGATCGGGCGAAACCGACCCATCGTTTGGTTGCTGTTGAATTTTTTTGTGACTAGTGCGGGTTCTCCGGCTTGAACGGGGTGTAGACATAGATTTTGACGGCGTCGACAGCGTTGCCGTCGTCGTTGTTGCAGCGCGGGGCCGTGGTGGCATGTTTCAATGCAGTATATTTGGATTTCACAGCATCAAGTAAATATCTTCGCACAAATAAAAATCGTCGGATGGGATATGTTGAAACGTACGTTTACGATGCTCGCTAACGTTTGGTGTAGCCGTCATGCCAAAACAATGATCGCCATGGCAACGGTCATGAGGTTAGGGTTTAGTTGTAAGATTGCGTGGTGTGTGATGTGGTTTGGTTAGCAGTTCAAGGGGCTCCTTCCTCTTTGGGATTATGAGAAACAAACGCGCAATTCTTGCGCCTCGTATTTCACAAATCTGTTTGAAAGAAAAAATTTAAGAAAACCATGTATACCCAGAAACTACATACAAATACACCTTGCAGTGAAAGTTAACTTTTTAATATTGCCATAAATAACTCCTCGTCAACCGCTTATTGGCCCCCCTCTTATCGGCCAAAATATTTCAGTTCGAATGGTCTCAGAGCCATATATGCGACGAACGCAAAACCGAAAGACAACTCAAATCCGACATCGCCGGGAATTAAGGCCGCTATCGGGCCGGTCCACCATACTTGATACATGCCCACAACAGCTCCAGCAACTCCACAGCAGAAAGCAAAGCAAGCCGACAGGCCGAGAGGAAGTTTCGATGGATTGTCGTAATCATCGACATTGTATCCACTAAAGCCACGCTTGAAAATAAAATGTTCGGGCAAGGCGATTGCCTCGTAAATTGCCAGCCAGTAGCCAATAATGTTCATGAAGTTGTCCATGAACGTTTCGAACTTGTAATACGCTGGAATGGAAATAGCCAGGAATACACCGGTGGCGATGAGTGTCCAGATAATGCGCGGGATTTTGGCAAGGCTGCGATCGACGGTTTGGACGGAAAGCGCAACGGAGTACATATTAGGGCAGTTATTTGCAATGGTCGAGAGCGCCATGAGAACGAGACAAAACTGGCCAAAACCGTTTAGCGAGTCTGGCACCAGGATGGCGTAAACAAGACCACCAATTCCGTTTGCATCGTAATTGTCGGCAAACACAGTGCTTGTGAGGGTACCGGTCATGCAGGCTGCACCAAGAATTTCACAGAATAAAAGTGGGAAACCAAGACCGCAAAGGATAACAAAGAAGATCCTGGTACGAGAAGTCTGCTTTTGCTGATACACAACGTAGTCGCATGCATATGACGCCCAGCCGGTGGCGAAACCGTACACAGCAGCACCAAATGATAGAACGTTTCCAGCCTCAATCGGTCCTGTCTGAAGGGTGCCGAAGGTGAAGGTTCCGGAGATTTTGAATCGTGCAATGATAATCAAAAAGATAATGAAAGTTGGAATCCATGCCCATTTCTCGTAAATATGAACGACTTTGTAGCCAAAAAAGGTAATGGCCACGGTGCCAAAAGACACGACAATGATACCGCCCCAAGGTGGTAAGCCGCCATTGTTCACGGTGTGCAGCAGTTGAGCGGCGACGACAGTGTTGACCGCCGACCAGCCGACGCAGGCAATAATGTTAAGCACAGCAAAGATTTTCACACCATGATAACCAAACCAGAAGCGAGAAAGGATCATCTGCCGGAGTCCGAAGCGGGGACCAAAAGTCGAAAAGAAGGCAACAGGTATTATGCCAATGAGGTTGAAAAAGATGATGGTGAGGACAGAGTCCCAGAACGCCATTCCGAAGATTCCAATACCAAGAGTGCCGAGCGAAAATGTAGAAATAACCATATTGGCCGCAAACCTGTCTGAAGTCAGCAAAAGCTTTTACAGAATAAAATGCTACATGACAAAAACCACTTACCACATGGATCCGGCGTTCCATAAGGACTTTTCTGTCTGCTCCTCCTCAGGGACTCGCTCGATTCCGCGAACTTCGACCTGGAAGCTCTTGGCAAGACCCATGGCCCTGGCATAGAGAGAACGACCGGTCGTTAAATCTACTTCCTGGATCAATCCGGTATCCTTGTCTTCATGGACCTTGGACGAGTAAGACTCGGCCAGAGTTGGCGCATCCAGCTGTGCGCCCTTCTCGACGAAAGATGGGGATTTTTCTGAAGTCATGGCGATGACTAAATCACGAGAGGACAGCGTGCAGAGGGAAAGAGAAGAGCCAGCAAGCCGAGCAGGTTGAGTGATAACGGCGAAAGCGACCGATTTATAAAATGACAGGAAATACCCGAAGTGTCAGGAAAACATGGCCAGGGTGGTCGCTCTCAGCTCAGACACCGCTTTGACCCGATAAGCCGAGACATTATTCATTGATAACGACCCTTCGATGTGCTGCTGAAAATAAGCAAAGTCAGATGAGTGCGGCACTGCGGCGATGGGCCAAAAAAAAAGTCAATGAGTCGGCGACAAGTAAAATGCGACTGGCATCGGCCCTTCGCACATCGCCGTCCGAGTGTTAGGCCCCTTTGTGCCGGCGAGACCCTAGATCCACAATAATACAGTCCCCCCCACTCGTCGGAGGCCGACAGCCAAAGACTCCAGAATCATTATTGAGCCATATTGCGTTCACCGATGCTTACCAGGCAACAAACACAAGGCACAAGGCACAAGGCAATGGAATCGTGGGAAAAGTGTGGACAAATTTAAGGTTCACACTATGGTCACTTGTACCTTGATCGCGTGGTGTTCGACTACCACACTAATGATACTCAGTGCCAGCATTGATAACAATAACTACGCAAAACGAAATTCAATAACTAAGCTAATCATAGTTCCTGATAACATCCTCCTTCCACCAATAATACATTTGCCAGGCTTACGTTACCTGCAAACCAGATTATCTCCAGAACCAAAACCCGGCGGCTTACGCCAAACCACATGCAGTGGCGCTGCCGACCCACACCTGTATTAAGTCATTAAGACGGCCACCAGACCCCTTTCGACCTTGGGTTGGCGCCACCGACTGTTTGGCGTAAGCCGCCGGCGTAGGTGGCCCACAATATTTTGTTGCAAAGACTGCAGCCGCTTCGGACGAGCCCGAAGTGGGCCTTATTATTGCCGTGCAATTAGTGACTTGTGTTATCTGACGATTCAACTGCAATAATATGTAATTATACCGCACAAAACCCCGGACTTTGAACAAATACGAATAAAATGCCGCGTATCTAGCGAGCGCCCTGGCCAGGTGACAAAGAGTCAAGCCTCAACGTGCGCAAAACGCCCGCACCGGAGGCCCACCAATAATTAAAAAGCTACTAATTGCCAATTTGATGTCTACGTGGAGAATCTTTCAAGGCTGCATGACGAACTTCGTCGACCCAAGTTTATGCATCACAAATGGCTTGTTTTGTCTGTCACCCGGCCTTTTATCCAAACTTGAAACCATCCCGCCGCTATGACCCTCCCACCCTGCTCAATGCCGGGAATTATATCCTCGTCCTAAACAGCGAAAGTTAGCAGGATATTATACCAAAAAGTCTTCCAAGTCAAGGCACGAAAATAAATTTAACCAACTTAATCAGATTACTCCATAATTCCAACCCTAGCGAGTTTCAAGCGAACATAATAATATTCGGGGCTGTACACCGTCTAACTTTATTCGGTACCTGTGACGTATGAACGCATTCCCCGCGGCTGCGGTCACTGCGCCTTCGCCCAGCCCCGTGTCGGCATATATATTTATGTCTTCACTGACTACCAGTGCCCTCGGTCAATCAGTTGAGGGTAAGAGTAAGAAATTCAGGTAGTTGTCGTCTCTTTTGCACCAGGAAATATGGAAAAAGCAAGGATGCTCGATGGTAGAAGTGCCAGAGAAGAATGGCAGACACGCCCGGTAGAACGACAATCTCTTGGTCTCCCAGCATTTCGCACTAGTTTTGCCTGTATGTCAATGCATATGTCAGATCGGTTAAGATTTGTGGGATTTCCGATGGCAGATGTAAGCCAAGTAATTCCCGGCATACAACAGGCCTGGCCGCGAGGAATCAAAGACACCCGCACATATGACGAAGCATATGAAGTCAAACTACATGGATATCCTTGGACGGCCACGGTCGGAGGCGATGAGAGGATTAATTCATGCCGGCTGGTTAGTCGGATTCTTAATAGTCTCTTTGACCTGGGGTGGGTCTTGAAGGCGTCGGTTGACATAAGCAAGAAGGAGTATGACAAAGGTAAGTCGTCCCAGACATTCGTTGCTACCACTTTTTGGAGTACTGGTGAAGGCTAACAGAACTTAAAGATTCATTGCTTTTTCGCCATCAAAATCCGCCACCTTCACAATGCATCTGGATGGCTATTTGCTTCGGGAAAGGAGACAGGTTATATATCATCGACGGGCCTCCGGAATTAAATCGGACACTAGTAAACGCATATGGTAGCAAAATTCAAAGCCATAAATCAAACCAGTCGGTATTCGAGATCAAGTTCCATGGCTTTCCCTGGCGTGCAGAGGGTACCGCAACTGTCCATGCGCGATTGATTCTATTGACGCTTTTGGAATGCCTGGAACAACATGGATTCAGCCTTTATGCATCGATCGACCATTATGCCGCGAGTGATGGGTATTCGGAAGTTGATACATGGTATTGTAACCGGCAGGTAAATTGGGCACAAGGTTTGCCTGTTTACCACAGTTAGCAGGGAAAACTCCAGGGCAACGAAATGCTGCCTATCATATAATTGAGACAATACCATATCACAAGTTCGTCCGACCTAGAGGGACGACAATGCTGGCAATTTAAAGAGAGCTTGCGAGGACGATAGATGTAAGGGGCGGCTCTCTGTGCCATGCATGATTATTATAGTGGAGGTAGCTTCATCACTTAAGACTGGGATCCTGCATCATTTTACTTAAATTGGTGGTTGATAAAGTACCCCATAACTGATGTATGGAAATATTAACCACTGAACTGCTGCTTCATCTACAGGAAGGTGAGTTCAGTGGAGACAATTGCATGGAATAACATCTAAAGACTCTATAGACGGTATAATAACCTATGATTGTCAAAGTATTTACAGTCGAGAGACACTTAAACTCTGCTCTTTGTTTAGATGCGAAGTGTTCTGAGGTGCAAGGCAGTTTATCGCCAATCCAACTTCCGTTGGCAATACTTTCGATGCAGTTGTCACATGTGCCCGATCCTAGGTGCGCATGAAATGGCCACTGAACCTAGAACTCAGCATTTCTTTTAACTTCATTTGAACCACCCATAACTTGGCAAAATATTGCGAGCGATTAACTCAGAATGATTCTCGACCCCATATCCTGACTTTCATTTTCTTCGCGGTAAATGCTCAATCCATCTATCTGAACATCATTTTCACCAGCATTTCCTCTTCGTCAGGGCCAAAGCGGATGCTGCAAGGCCGGCAAGTTTCTCTCAAGATGAGAGGCCGTCGCACCTGCACAAAGCAAATAGTCGCCAGCCGTTGTTTCCGGATTCTTCAGGACGTAACAGTAATCCAAACACACTAATGAGTTAAACGTATGGGCCGCTGAATCAGAATCTCCCGCTGCAAGGCAAAGCTGTCATTCACTCACTACGTAACACGATTTTTACAAGACTGTCAGATAACTTAAATTTAGATGACAGTAATAGAATAAATTGCCGGGGAAATTAGTTATGAGTCATTGGCCACACATATGGATTGGAAAATGCATATCTGCCCGTGTCCCTGACTACTTATGACTCATGGAACGAAGCCATTTTTTGAGAGGAGGTGGTGAGCTCAGCTGAGATAGGCTCAATTAGGTTTAGCAAAGATGCTCACCCACAATGGCTTTGTTGCACTCGGGCCAACACCTACGCGAACCGATAAGCGTCGCATGTGCTGCAAACATCGTTTCAGCCCCCTTTCAGTATGGAGGAATTAACAATTGACTCTTACTTATCGTGCAATTAAGCGAAATCTATCGGCACATACATAGTGATTAGTCTAATCCTTTGACGTCAACCTAAGCTGAGCAATAGTAGATCTAGATGCTGCATGTCAGCAAGCGACAAAGAAAACTTTATGATAAAAGGGTAACTATATGATTCGTGTCCCTGAGGCGATAAATGGCTTCCTCGCCCTCGCTACTATAAAGCAAACAGGCGCCACCGCCTTCGTCAGCTTTAGTCGAAATAACCAGTTCGGTCCATAATGAGCCCTACAACCAAAACTATTTTTCTCAACCTCCCGGTTGAGTCAGCCTCGACTTCAGTCGCTTTCTATACCGCCATTGGCGGAACTCACAACCCCAAATTCAGCGACGAATCAACTGCCTGCATCGGACTTTCGCCGGCCGTCTCTCTTATGTTGCTGGAACGCGATCGCTTCCGCTCATTCGCACCAAAGTCTAAAGTTGTTGCTGATGCCAAATCTTCGACCCAGATGCTCATTTGTTTGACCGCCGACAGTAGGGATGAGGTGGACACCATTGTCGAGAATGCGGGAAAAGCCGGCGGTAAGAAGGATCCTTCACCTGCTCAGGATCATGACATGATGTACGGACGCAGCTTTGAGGATCCCGACGGACACGTTTTCGAGATTACGTGGATGGATCCGAAATTTAATCCCCACGGAGTTGAGGAATAGCTCAAAGATGTACGATTATTAAATTTTTTTTGCGGCGAGTACGAATAAACCAATTTTTGTTCTAATTATTCGGATTGAAATCGAATTAAATCTTCGATGTTGGCAAGCGCGTCCGTTAGCAGTTTAAGCTTCCTCATGGTGGTCAGCGCTGAAGAGGTGGTGTCCACGTAGGCCTTCCACTTTGAACATTCTGTCGATTGCTACTTCGGAGGCAGAAGTCGCTAGTCTCTTACTTCTGCACGCTGTCCATCAAATTTCGCCTTTCATAGCATATCTGCGTTGCCCCAGAATATTCCTTTGGGTGTTGCAACAGAGACTTCGGAAACGAGAATGGCTAAGCAGTCTCTCGCCGCCGCCATCTTCCGCCACCAGTTACATTCTCAGTTTCTTGCTTGGAGTCAGTCACTTCTATCCTTGGGGGCTCTGGAAGTAGATGTCTATGTCGGCCACAAAGGACCGAGCTTAGAGGCCCCCATGGCATTCGAAACGGACAAAATACGAAGACGGCGGTCAGCAAAGCGTTTCCGACGTATACCGTTTGGATGCCGTTGCTGACCCGGAAACTCGAAATAAGATCATGCTGATAACTTTTTCGCGTTTTCTCAAGGCGGATACTTATCTCCGAACCTCAAAAAGGCGGATGGCGAATACGGATATCCGCATAAAATTTCAAATAATCGCATACCTGCGTTGATAGCGACCTTCAGACATCAGGTTCGCACAGCCAACCATAGAGACCAGGAGGTGCATGCAGGGTTGTCAAGTGCAGGCAACCCCGCCTCTATCCCTAACCCGCCAAGACTTGGAGGTTACTAACTTTACCCCGCAGAAGATCTCACAACAGATGGGTGGGGAATTCAAGATTGCAAGTATATCTGTACAAGCAGGTCTGGACACGATCACCTAAGAGACGATGTCTCCCTGTCGTATCGCCGACGATGCGATATTGCCGGAAGAAATTGCCTGGCGATTATCGCCTAAAGTATCGCTCGAGCCGATACGATATACGATATGCACCTTTCATATCGTATCGTCTCCGCCTCAAGCGCACGTGACTATACCTTGTACCGGTTTACGGGCTTCGGCTACTGTAAGGTCTTGGCTCCATTTTATTAAACACACCTGTACCACTTTTGCAGCTGGAAAACAATTAACCTTATAGTGTTGGAAACTCTATCGAAGACTGCATCAGGGAAGTCATCGCCCTTCTTTAATTCTGTTTCTGTTCCATGCAAAAGTAAAGAAAAAAAGGCGAACAAGAGGAGGGAAAAGAAAGATGCCATATGTACGTATAGAAAGACAAACAAAAACGAAAAAGAAGAAAAGAAGATGGAAATTGCCAAACCTTTGTGTACTGCTGGCAATCACGACGTCGCTAAGCGATCCTCAAAGGCATACGCCTCTCTCAGCAAGATATCCCTCTAACTAAGTTGTACGTCTTCCAGGTGCAACCAGGCTTCTGACGGGAAAAATTCTTTATCCCTTCCGATTTGTTAGACCTCTTATTGATGAATTGCTTATCGGGTAGTACTATAACAGTGAAGTATGCCCACAGCCACTCAGTAACAGGATTAGCTCGTGTTTTTTTGACGTGTCCGACGTACTATCGACAACCGACGTGTCAACAGCAGATTCTTCAGGTAAGGCGTGAGTGCTTGCCACGCTATCGACGGATACATCAATCGTTAATTTTGAATCGAATCAAGGTACTTTAAGACGTTTCAAGATCTTCAGGGTCAGCTTCCCCATCACTTCCATCATTGAGGAAGTAATAGTAGACTTCGCGACGGATACGCAGAGGAAGATTATCCGGCGCATGACTTTGTATCTGGCTGCGGAGGGATGTGTTAGACATTTGGGTGAGATATAAAAAAATAGGGACATTGTGATAGCCATTTAGATTAGTACTGGATGCCCTACTTCAATAGAACCGTGTCAAGCGATGATTCTAAAGAGTCTACGACCTGTACTTATACTTCTAGTGTTTGATTGGTCGCCACATTACCCTCCCCCTGTATCGCCGACATGGCGATAAATGGCGGATAATATCGCCAGACTTTTCCGGCCGGCGATACGATGTGCGATATGGATTAATCCCCGGCGATATCGTATCGTGTCAAGCCCTAACATTGCCTTTGTAACTTCATGATCGTATCAAAAGTAGTTTCGAAA
Source organism: Lipomyces sp. NRRL Y-11553 (assembly GCA_003705905.2). NCBI lineage: Eukaryota > Fungi > Ascomycota > Lipomycetes > Lipomycetales > Lipomycetaceae > Lipomyces > Lipomyces sp. NRRL Y-11553. The sequence goes on along the minus strand of PPJW02000003.1, from coordinate 235,630 downwards.
TATCGAACCCGTCAAGTGTCAGGAACATATGCACGCTAAGGCTCACAATCTTGCCGTGCCCTATCTGGCGCTCCTCGTATTTGTTCGTACGCCACGTAGTTGCGCGTACACGATAACTTGCAAACTGTAATACGAAAAACCCTAGCCCCTAACCGCTGTCATGCATGTACTGTACACGTGCCTGCTCAACTACTACCCTGAACGCGTCAATAGACTAATCCTTTGTCGAATGGCCAGTCAAAAGAGAGCCAAAGCCAACGATTAATGGACTCGCATTCTACTTGACCGCTTGGCAAAACCTATATCATTAAACTCGGCTTGTATGATCATTAAAAGTTGGAGTAGGCAAGGTGTCGTTGGTTTAATGAAGAGATGCTAAGTAAAATTAAGCGTACGCGGATTTTTATCTATCTTACATCATCTGGCGTTCGTTCGTCCTTATCGTACCATGGTGTCGGACTGTCTTCTTCCGCGGGTTTCGTCTTTTTATGTTTTCTTCGCTCACGAAAGGCGATCAATCGTCTTCATTTCGTACCTGTCTCCGTAGTTGATTCCGGTAATTATGGTTGCTCTACGGATACAGTTCCTGCTAGCAGCGGTTGTTGACCTTGGACTGCACTACTACTATCGCATGCCAATTACACTGACAAGTATAGTGGTCTGGCTGCTGGCAATTATTCCGATCGTTACGCTGCTCAGTGTATTATATGGTGCTCTAATATATCCGCGATATTTCTCGCCTTACAAGAACATGGTCGCGCTGCCTAAAGCGCACTGGCTCTGGGGAACGTTTGCCGAGTATGCACAGGGCAAATTTGATCAAGCCGAGTATATGGAGAAGCACCATCCGGGCCATGCGTTCACTCGATTTCATGGACCACTGGGATCGGACCACATCATGGCGGTGAGCTGCAAAAGATTCCTTGATCACAAGTCCTTTACTAACAGTTACTTGCATAAGCAATCCGTCGAAGCACATATACAAATCCTTCAGGTCCATGCCTACAAATTTGTTAAACCTTGGTTCGTCAGTCGCCGCATGAAACAAGTCATCGGCAACGGACTTTTCTTTTCCGAACTCGAAGACCACAGAACGCAGCGTCGGATCATGACTCCAGCGTTTACTTACGGCTATGTCAGGTCCTTTGTTCCCATATTCATGGAGAAAATCAAGCTTGCTTGCACAATTTTTGACAATCATACAAAGGATGGGCCAGCAGTGTTCACGCAGAATCCAATTTTCGCTCGCTTGACTCTCGATGCCATGGGTGAAGCTACATTTGGCCTTAATATGCATGCGCTTGATGACGAAAATAACGAGCTAGTCGCGGCATATCGTAAAGTATCAACAATGGCTGACAGCTCGATGATAGAAATGTGCAGTGGCTTTATTCCAGGTTTCAAATACTTGCCGCTGCCGAGGAATATAGCGGTAAACCGAGCCAAGAGCATCTTCAGAGAAGCATGTCGCACTGTCTTATTGCAGAAAACTGGCATGCTGTCGGACAAGCAAGTACAGGGCAAAGATAGGGATATCGTGAGCATTTTGTTGAGAGACAGTGACCACAACTGGACAGTTGATGAAATTGAGAATCAGATTAAGACGCGTACGTCTAACGTTAGAAGTGATTAATTGTCCACTCTGGCCAGGCTAACGCATAGTAGTCCTCCTAGCAGGTCATGAAACAACAAGTTCCGCTGTAACCTGGACATTGTGGGCCCTTGTCCAGCATCCCTATGTCCAGGAAAGATTACGTCACGAAGTCCGTGCTGCTTTCCCGGGCGGTATCGACGACATTACTTCTGCTGATGCTATTGAATCCGTGCAGTATCTTACTAATGTCGTTCGAGAAAGCTTGCGTGTCTATGCGCCTGCCCCATTAACTGTCAGGGAGGCTATTGAGGACGTTATCATCGAAGATACGTTCATCAAAAAGGGCACAACAGTACAGATATCCATTGCTGCACTTAACAAGTCCACTACGCTTTGGGGACCTGATGCTGAAGAGTTTAATCCTGACCGGTGGAATTCTGGACCCGCCAATAACGTTTTCGGATTCTCTACGTTCTTGCACGGCGCACGTGCGTGTCTGGGTCGAAAGTTCGCCGAAGTAGAGTTGAAGTGCATTGTAGCAGCATTTGTTGCTAAGTACAAGTTCGAAAAGGCTGTCCCCGATCAGACTGTGGAAATGGATTTCATTTTAACCGCAAAACCATTGGGTGGTCTACCACTAAAAGTTACCAAACTTGAAGGATGGTAATCCTTCGTCTGCTATTTGATAGTCACTTTGTTACGACTGATGCTTATATAATGGATTCTTGGACTGCGAAGCAGCTAATAGATGTCATAACTTGTGCACTACACTTTCTTATTTAGCTAGGCAATTCTTTGGCGACGTTATTTTGATGTTATCTAGTAGGAAGAAGTTTCATTGAAAATAGTCCATGTCAAACACCTCCGAAAATATTACCCAAAAGCGACCTACACTGTCTTAGATCTTGAGAAACCCATGGCAAGCGAGGTCGCACTTCATCAAAAAAAAGTGACTTACTACGCCGGTAGTATCACAGAAGTTTTTGAGACTGTGGAGCCAGTAGTTGAGTTCCATACCGCTGGAGTGATATCCCAGATTGCTAAGCGCCTAAATATTGACAACGAAAAGATTATGTCGCCGTCAATCTGCAAGGCGAAAAATTTCTTAGATACCGCGACGGCGGTGTGAAGTGTGAAGGCGCTGGCTGGTATTTCGGAGCAGCGCCGACGTTGTCAATGGTCATAGCTGGCGTGAATCGGTGAATGAGGCGATTGCGATTCCTAAGGTGTTTGATAATCCTTACGCGAAACGTAAGGTACTGTTACCTCTTTTCTTGTTTGTTAATCTCTTTGGGAGAGTCTAAGTTGCCGTGGTATATACGTGCGCAAACGTCAATTACGCATCATCGCTAAGGGAACCAGATTCTGCTGCTGCTGCACATGTACAACTACTATTGTTATCCAGGACTCGACATCGACATTTGATATTCTCAACTGTGCTCACTGGATAAAGAATGCTACAGCGCTGACAAATAGCTCCCTAGGCACTCGCAGAGTCTTTCAAAGTCTCGTCGTCAAAAGTGATCCTTTTCACTGCAGCCAGCCGTACCCATGCCGTGTTCAGCGCGAACGACAACAAACCAGGCCCCATGATTCTTTCCGCTCCTCGTAATATCCATCTCGGACCCGGAAAACTCGTGTCCAGTCCTAAACAGTACAAATTTGACGCCAACAACGTAATTGAACTTCCAGCACTGTAGCGTATTGTCTAAAATCTTCCAAAGTGCCTTTTTTTTTGTTGGGCCGCCGCTTGCTTGAGCTGTGCCACACTAAAACTAGCCCCTTCGGTCGGCAGAAGGCCGAGGGGGGGAGTAACCTCTAGTGGTGTATAGTTTAGCGTCTTCCCGTTAGCTCCTTTTGTGCGGGGAAGCTGGGGTAATTTGAATCGCGCCCAAGATCTCAGACCTGTCCAGTTGATCGCCCGTCGGATGGATGCTAATGATGCCTGTCAATTTGATGATCTCGCATTCACGTACGACAAGCTGCCGACGGTTTTTCGGCTGTCAAACACAAGTAGTCGCAGCAACAAAGTGAATTTTTTCTATGGTAGCAACAAGTACTACGAGTTCTACGACTGGACTAAGAAGTGGCCAAGCACCTGGCACGTAGATCCGGAGGACGTACTTACAAATTTACAGCGAGAGCGCGGAGCGATTTGTCAAGATGTGGAAGCAATCAGCGTTTGCACGTGACATGAGTCGGACGACGACGAGGTCGGTGAGACTTGTTCGACTCGGATTTTTAGTCTTACATTGCATTGGTTAAAACAATATATACGAAAGAGAGCGCCTGACGTTTTTTGTGGGGGTTCTACAGACCCCGCGAATTTTATTTTCCCCGCACCCAATTAATGTCGTCACTTCGCTTTTCTTCCTGCGTGGCCATGGCTCAATTGGCGAATTCTTTTATTTTGCATCAGACGTTGACGAAGATTCTGTAGGCAGTCAAAAGCAGACCCGGGTCCCTGGCTCTCTTTTTCGAACGGTTGATCGCTTCTTCGGCACAACAATGAAAAAAAAGCCAGCGAAGAAGCGCCGAAATCGCAACGAAACTTTGCGCGTATGGATGAGGGGTAGTAACAAAAAACTGCCTGGCACCAGTAACATTAACAAACTAGATAGATACAGTAAATGAACTCTTAGATATATAGTGATGTCTTTTATATCTGTTGTTCGTTGATTCTTGTATAAGTCAAAATACTTTTTAAGTAATGACGGCGAGACGCATAGACAATACTGTTCGTCCGATGCGCAAAAGCTTCCAAGAATTTTGAGGGTTAATAACATCGCCTATGTAGATCGGATAACTGTTAACTAACTCTATTGAGTATGACGTAACTCTGCGTAGTTTACGTAGAGAGACATTGTTAGGATTTGGGTTTACAGACGTAGAGTGTGTTGTGTTAACTATGGCGAAAAATAATGCGGGATCATCTGTGAAGCAGAATGCAAGATGTAATGCAAACGCCATGAGGTTATCTGGAATTTTGTTACGTACTCTCTTGCGGACAAGCTTGATTAATCGACAAAGTGCGCGCACTTAAAAAAGCACAGAGCAATTTAAAATATAAGGCAGAGCAAGGTATTCAAGAATTGGTCATATGCCTGTGGACTTCCCTCCTACGTCAAGCAAATTCGCGATTTTAAAAATAGACCCTCCAAAGAAGCAGTTTGCCCAAATCGGCACATGATCCGCCAGTGAGAATATTTGGCCTCGGCAATGGGAGACCAAGGAAGTTCCTGGAAGGGGCGGCCAGCGATGGGACAGCTACTTCGGACGGACCAAGTCGCATGGCGAACTCTCGTCGATCAGCTTTGGAGGGGTTTGGCAGACAACGTTCTTCGCGATCAACACGGCGCCCTCCGGGAACTTTGGACAGCAAGTGCTTTAAGATTTTTTTTTTCTTGGCGGCCTCGGTTCCAATAATCTACGCTTTTGGAAATCAGATTAGGGGAATCCGTCCGAATGGTTCAAGGCATATTATGACCGTGGGCTTGGCGCATTCAGTCTCTTGTCATCGTGTTTAGATTGAAACAGCAAATTCTGTGGCAAATGATCAAATTGATTGCATTCATTTGAATCTCAGCAAAATACAAGGCAGGTTGCAGAACGTAGAATTGGTGTTAGACCACCACCACCAACCCCGTATTGATGTGGCATCGCGATCTGATTTCACGGTGAACCGGGGGAATCTAATTAAAATTTCATAAAAAATTTCAGCTCCAGCGAGCGACTGAGGAGGCAACTTCTGTTCCGGGTCGCACAACGTTTCGTTCTGTTATCAGCTGTATTGCAGTGTGGTGGTCCAGATCGGGTTGCCGCTTGTTTTTCGCTGGCCTTGCCTGTTCGCCACTGATCCACGGTCGTACAATCAGAAAATAAGTATTAATTTCCTAATAATTAGCCGTTAGCACTAATGTAACATGGGTGCCGTAGATTTAACAATCATTGACAATGAGCCACAGTTGTTGGTCGATTAGTTTCGACAGACGACAGCACATAGGGCAAGGGTCTGGTTGGAGGCGTTTCGCTGGCTCACCGCCGCAGGGGCGGCTTAGATCGAGGGGCGCTGGAGCCCCGTCCCTGATTTATTTGCAATAACTACAGAAGATACCAGGGGTGGTGTCCGAGATCGCAAAGCTTTAGAAATTTATAGAAATTTATAGAATTGCATATTTTATTTTTTGGGTAGACATAATTTTATAGAAAACATGAGTGCAATCATAGAACGGTAAGTTGTGGTTCTTGTTTTTTGTTCTGGTCTGTATTTGAGCTAATAATTGACGGCAAGTCCGAAAATACGGGCCTGCTTATTCGACATGGACGGCCTACTTATAAATTCGGAAGAAATATATACGGAGGTAACCAATAGTGTGCTTAAAGACCACGGCAAACCAATGCTGCCCTGGTCGATCAAGGCGGACTTGCAAGGTCGTCCCGGCACCGAATCTGCCGCGCGCTTTTTGGCATGGTCGCAACTGCCGTATTCGCCAGAAGAATTGTACGGCATTTTTGGCGAACGATTAAAAAAACGATGGCATACTACGGCACCGATGCCGGGCGCGGTCGAGTTGTTAACAAAATTAAAGGGCAACAAGGTGCCGATCGCGTTGGCGACGTCGTCGTATCGCGGCAATTACTTGCTCAAGACCGCCCACCTTGGCCACATGTTTGGTCTGTTTAGCGAGGCCAACACGGTTTTGGGAGATGATGCGCGAATCCCAAAGGGTAAAGGCAAACCGGAACCAGATATTTGGTTGGTCGCGTTGGCAACGTTGAATGCCAACCTGCCGGATCATATGGAACCGATCAAACCTCAAGAATGCCTCGTTTTCGAGGATGGCATTCCGGGTGTGATGGGAGCTAAGAAAGCAGGTTGCCAGGTCGTATGGGTACCTGATCCAAATATTTTAAACGTGTTTGAGGACAAGAAGGACGAGATCGTTGGTGAATGGGGCGAGATCCTACCCAGTCTCGATGCGTTTGATTTTGCAAAGTATGGGTTGTAGTCAAATGCAATGTTGCGTGTAAATCCGTCGAAAATTATATAAATTAGCGTATCCACACAATCTAAAACAAGATATCAATTAAATCCCTTAAAACTCCGCAACACTATACCCAAAAAAAAAAAAAAGACAACCCAAGTCACACACAACGAGCCAGCCAACTCCTAGATATCCGACAATAAATAAATAAATAAATAAATAATACAAGTTTTACCATAAATCAAAGTTTACACAGATCGGAAGGCTAAGTCAATTTAAAGTTAGCAAACGGCAGCATTTCGAACTCAAATATTCGCGACTTACCACTGTCGGCCGAGAAATAGTCTGGAGAAAGCAGTCCCTGGACGTACAAGGGATCAGCTGTCGGCATGCCAAAATAGGTCTCACCACACTGCTCAGAAATGTCCGGAAGCAGCGGCGCATTCGCTGTTTGTTGGTATTCGAGTGAGGGAAATGAGCCCGAGATCGGTGTCAACAACTCAGGTGAGGATTGCGGAGATATGGAAGAAAGTGTCGACGCGGCCGAGGTTGAGTACGGAGCGTACTCGAGGGACATATCGACCTCTGTCATGGTTGTCGGAATGGGAAAATAGCCTTCGAAGATCGGAGTGGGCGTTGTGGTGGTTTGGGCCGCCGACGGTACGACGTCGAGAGGGAACATGGTAGATGATGCTGCATAGAACTCAGTGTCATCATCACGTTCGTCCTTGATCGCCGATTCGGATTCAGGTAAATCCTGACTTGCCGCGTCATGGACCACCTTGGAAGAGCGAGACCTTGTTGGCATTGCCCCAGTAGAAGACGCAGTCGTCTCTTTGAGCGGGGCAAAGCACTCGCGATGCCGTTGCTTGAATTTGTCCATCCAGCTAGCGCTGGCCTTGAACCCGTTAGCCAGCTCGTCTCCACGGTCGCCGTAGCCGGCCGCGAATAGCAAGGCTTGTTCGCGAATTTCGTCATCCCGAACAACATGACCTTCGGCAGTTAAGGAGCGAATCCAGTCCGCAAGCTTAGACTCGATCTGCCGAAATCTGCCAGTGCAAAGGTTGTTGGAGATATTAATATGTTGACGCGATCCACTGCTGGTGCCGGAGCCGGTGCTGCTACTACTGCTACTGCTACTACTGCTGCTGCTGGTAGTGGCAGTGGACACATCCATGGTCTTGTTGAGAGCCTTGCAAATCTTCGACACTGTGCTTCGCTCTACACCAAACACCTTTCCGATTTTCTTTTGCGAGTCATTGGGATGGTCGCGGGCATGCTTCCATATCATGTGCTTTTCTGCGTGGGTCAATGTGCGCCGTCGAGGCGGTCGGGCGGACGATGATGATGCCGCGTGGGCGCCGGCGATGTTTGGATATGACTGGACAGGAGGCAAGGACGATGTCGGGGACTCCTCTGACATGGCCCGAGGTATTCGGGACGACGGAGCTGGGGCCATTATTTCGGGCAAATGGCTGTAATGGCCGGCGCCAGCGTCATCTCGGGTTGGCGAGGAGAAGACGATTGTGGTTGGCGATGAGGGCGGGTGGTTGCGGTGGTGGACAGTAAAGTGGTCATGACGGTAGGTTGATGATGAGCGGTTGTTTGAATGTCGTTGTTGGTTGCTGAAGAGTGAAGATGACTCCGAGGATGAGGTCGAGGACGAAGACGAAGATTCTGATTCAGATCGGGCGAGGCCAGAGGGGGAAGGATACGAGAATGGTTGGAAGGACATGGGACCAGCGTTGGTTGCAAAAGAGGTGAAGTACGGGACCGAGACGGAAGCCTGATGGAAGCCTGGCGCAGGTGCGGATGCCGATAGTGCCAGAGGCGACAGCAGCAGGGCGTCGTCCATCATATGAGCAGGAGTTGGCATTGTGGATTGAGTTGCACTTTGCACTTTGCACTATAGGGAATCCGCAGTGACCGACTTTTTTACCGTTTACTGACACGACTTGGGTGGGGAAAGGAAACGGGAGATCGCGGGCGAGGGGAATTTTTCAATTTTGTATTTGTATGGGCAGCAGCAGGAAGGAGGAGTGAGGGCCAGAAAAAATAAATAATGGGGGAATCGGTCTGGGTACGACGTTTGCCTGGTAAGAACTCCGCTCGAGAAAACGGTACCCACCGTGAATTAACGAAAAGCCGAGAGCACGCAAGAGTGAATGAATTCCACTGTTCGATAGATACTTCGCAGCCCTAACCCACAGTGCAAAAACGCTTAACGTCCCCGCGGGTTTTGCTTAAGTTCGGCTCGTCTGGAAATCGGGGTACCCGCAAATGCATAGAAATCCACACCAGGCCTAATCTGGCTAGCCAGTCGGGGCCCATGCCAAAACCAAACCCACCAAATCTGAGCTGGACTCGACACAGGCCCCCAAGCAGGTCAGTTCAGATCCCCCGTCCATCCCTGGCAAATGCCACCGGGGCGTAGTGCAGACGGGGGAGAGGAGGAAGAAGAAAAATACGTATCCGTCCGTCCCTGGCGTAATCGCAAGATAAAAACTTGGTTGGTGCCGATCGAACGATCGACGACTCGGAGCCGCGCTCACATGTGAAAAAATTACAGAATCTCAGGGTTTCAGGGTTTGGATCAGGATGCACATGTTTATTGTTTGAGCGGCCACCACAAGCAAAAGGTCCTTAGCCGACCGGTGCAACGGCTGTTGACGGCGGAGAGGAGGCCGAAAGACGCCTGCCTGCCCCCACGCACGTGCAATCAGCCAGATAATAATAATAATAATTCTAATAACAATGATCACTCTATGGTCGCCGTTTTGCCAGAGCGAGCGAATGATTGACACGGCGTCAGTTGTTACCCGGCCGTGTTCCTCTGCAATCCGTGTGGGCCGGGTAATACGCGGCCACGCCGATCGCGGCCAGCAAGCACGTTGCACAAGCATCTGACTTACGCCGCGCATCTGTCCAGACATTAGCGCACTTGGGGCCGCATTCGGCACATGCACTCCCGCTTGCCTTGTCGATCTCTTGCTGTGCTGCAGGCCAAAGGCGGCCAAAGTGGACCAATAGCAGGCGGCACATGATCACTTTTGGTTTTCGAAGAAACATTCGCGGAACTTTTTGGCTGGCTCTGAATCCGAACCCGAACCCTGACTAATCGATCGTCTCGTCCCACATCTTGGCCCTGACCCTGACCCTGATCTTGTTAGCCGGGTGTTGTTGGCCCCAGCTTTGATCATTATTTTGTTCTGTGCGATTCGATCGATTCCATTGACTGACAAATGCGACAAAAACCGAGTAGAGGTGGCCCTTGCTCCTGAATAGTGTGTGCGACACCAAGTATTAATTAATTATTAGTTAACTATCGATGGCATATTTATCAAATTGGCGGCTGTCGACACATTTTGCACACTTTAAGTTACTTGTTCCTATTCCGTCCACAGTAATATTAGTGACGTACAATCAGCTTCAGCCATGCCCGGATCCGTGTCGGCGAATACTGTCAGCCGCTTGGCCGTTGAACTGCAGTTCCCGCTCCATCCTGCATCAGCCAAACCAACTTAACTAACTACTCTAACAATACCCAGTCTCAAATATAAGACCGAATGCCTAGTTGGCTAAGCACCATGCAGCCCCCGTTGCCTCTAAGCTAACGTAGCCAGCCAGCCAGCCATATGCCGCGAGGTGCTGCAGCAGCCGGGGCTCCCTCAGTTGCATGTACGAACAAAGATGGACGATTGCCGGCCGGTTGGCTTCGCACTTGCCAATCAGCTTTTAGCCGAGACAGTGATATCAGTTTTACTCCTGTCTCCGGCATTTGATGCTCTACGGCAAATGCTAATCTGGAATAAATGTGCCAAATTGCGTATGCTGTTTTTGCTTTTCGCAAATTAGTACATGTCAAAAATCTTTGCAACTCACAATTGCAGGCTTCACCAACTAATTTAAGGCTAGTTCGAAATATTCGGCAAGCCTAGCCACATTCTCGAACCTGCGCAGGCACCGGCTAACATCTGTGGCGTTTTTTGGTCCTTCACAAAAGAGATCGCGCTATTGCCAACAACTAAACAAGTTGCCTGTTCGCCCAGAATAAACATATACTCGGCCAATGGTCTGCAAACAATTATATATATATTATATATAATATAAATGCCATTTGCGGACAAACACGCTTTTTTTTTCTTGAATAGGTTGACAAACATCCTAATCTATGGGTAGTAAAGTTCCGGCTGACCAACCAGTTAAAACACAACAGTGATTGCGCGATTAACTACTAGTTAAACTAGCCAAGTGCGGATTCCCACACTACCCCCTTAGCCCGACCGAGACTGGAACCAACCGACCCACCCAAGCCATCCCAGCCGCTGGCTTGGCTTGGCCAACAAATCAACACAAGGGAAGGGGGGGCAACAAAATAAACTTGGTTAGTTAACGCGGAACTGAACTAACTCGGCAATCTCGGATAAAAGCTAATCTGGTTTGCCCAAAAAAAAAAAAATACACCAATTGGCGCCAAAGTCTAAAATGAAAAAAAACCCAACATCCCAATTTTGATGGTGAGGCGAAATTATATGCTCTTCTTTGGCACTGTGCCCATATTCATTCAAAAGGAAGATCGCCCCAAACAAACAAAATTGACAACTTGCAGATCGTATACTACTATCATACTAATTTCTAATTTGTAATGCTTAATATGCTTTTGCAGCAAAAAAATGAAGCTTCGTAATTAGAGTTGATGGTCCCTCTTTTTAACTGGAACTACAAGTCTAGGCGTCTAGATACATGGTGCAGCCAGCCAGCCTGCTGCAACAGCTCTCCTCTTATTGGTGGTTTGCTTACCGGTTGGTGATGCTGAAGAAGATCAATCGACAGAGTTTGACCTGGCCACACATATCGAACTGCCCACCATATGATTTACTTTGGAACAAACAGTGTGCAAGTCGCAAACAGCAAGTGAAGTATTTTCATTATACATGCCTCCATCGCACTGTATACACTATCAGCTATGATATTGCAATACCTTACAAACCACATCTACAAACATAAAAACTGATCTTGATCTAACTACTCTCACTCTTCCAGGTTCATCTGATTGACTCCCTCGGCAAGACCTCCCGGGCCATACACCCCTCCCGGTGCCATCATCATTTGTTGTCTCCTATACTGTTCGTCATACCCAGATCCATCAGGAACACCATACCCTGCCACGTGTGGCTCAGATCCAGGCTGCGCAACCGGCGGCACAATCAATGGGCCATATTTCTGCGTGCGTTCGGCAACCCCGTAATGTCCGCCCTTTTGAACATAAAGATCCCACGCCATCGTCAAGTCAGGCTCGATCACAGCAATCGCGTAGTTTCGCCTAGGCAGTAATCTTCGCAATTCAAGCTTTTCGCCATTGACATCGCGATCAAAAAACTCGAGCATCTCTTCCCGCGTGTCCGTCTTGTCCCACTCCTTGCGACCACCAATCTCGGGCAGGTAAAGCTTGTCCCGGTTGTGCAACAATCGAACCACGGCTCCTGGCGGCGGAACATTCGAAATAGCCGACGTGATGACTTGGTACATGAGCTGGTAATTATCGACATCGTTCGGATTATAAAATCGCCCCATCCCGCAGCAATGAACATCGCCAGACACAAACGTCATCCGAACACTCTTCTCCCGCGCGATTCGTTGCAGATTCCGCACAAAAAATGTGCGCTCCGGCTCATGATGCGCATGCGTCCAATGGTCCGCAAGGTCGTCAAGCAAATCGATCTCACCAAATTCTGACACAAGTGACCCCATGACCCCACTCTTGCCAAACGCCTTCTTAATGCCATCAAACCCGGCCTGGGTGTGCTTCTCCGCGCCAATGACAGACGCAACTTTGCTTGTCGCTTTACCTATTATGTTCCAGGCCCCGTTGATCGCACGCTTTGTATGCTTCACGCCGGTCAGAACATGCTCAACAGTTGTAAGTCGTGGATAGACAATTGGAATTGCAAGCATGAGAACGACATGACGAACAGACAACGGCAATGCCTCAAGTCGATTAAACAGCTCGTAATGAGTTGCCTCGCCAATAATACTCCTCAGATGCCGTTCTGCCCGGGTGTCCGGACCAAGAATAACACAGCTGGGTCCCATGTATTTCATGAAATGCCATCCGTTACCGGTAACCGTAAACAAATCATACGGCTCAGGATTAACACGCAAAATTTCCTCAGAAGTCTGGTGTTGAAACAGCAAGTAGAACTGGAACGCAATCCGTCCAATGTTCTTAAACACGTGCGATTCTTGCATATAGTCCGGATACGATCCGTAGCCGTCGAAGATATCGTGGTCATCAATTTGAAACACGCTTGGAATCTGAGCCAAGCAGTCGCGAATACCCACACGATCAAAGTGATTGGTATAGTAGAAAAAATATGCCAGGTTGAGATCACGTTCAAGCTGGGGCGTCCATTCGTAATCCTTGCGATTTATCTTGCCTTTAGTGACAAGCCAGTGCTGAAGTGACGGTATCTCTTTCCACATTCTGTCTGCATAAATTTGATCACCACCACCTAACATTGCATGCAATCCACCGATCTGGCGGTGCTTCGTTATAACATCTTCCCACAAATAGCCCACCCCACCAAGTTCCGTGCGTTCACCTTCCTTGACCGACAATGAAAAATCCGCACAGGAGAACGCCATAAACTTCCATTCGGTTTCTAGCATACCTGCGACAATAAACTGGTACGTCAACGTGTTCCCTTGATGCGTGATTGCGTATGTCCAGAATTGACCCGTATCTCCCGGTAACTGCTTAATCGCGATGTTGTATCTGAAACACCTAAAGTTCTCAAACTGATATACCTGACGGGCATCGATTGTCCTGATGTGACTAATGTCGTTTGCTGGGTGAATTTGAAAGTACGGCGCAACCTTTGATCCAATAACTATCATTACAGATCCATACCAGATCCCAGTCTGCAGATCAATATTTCCGTAGCGCAGATAGGGTCCGAAAAACAAGCCGTTAGATGGCACAGCACGATACACGGTCTCAATATCGACAACGCCAAATTTTCCTGGCTGCGAAAAGTCTTCAGTCCTGTTGCCCAATCCTGGACCAAAACTTCGACTTGGCGACAATGGCGCATCATGATCTGGTAGCATTTGGGATATTTGTGATGCAGGCCTCAACGACGCCGTTGAAGTTGACTGTGACGATGGATTTATCGGTCGGGACTGTATTGGCGGACCACTGTTGCTGTCAGGATTCATCTTATCGATTGGATACTCGTTCAAAGTATCTCGGTGGGCAGGATCATAATATCCTGGTGGATCGCGATCACCACCCGCATACGCCGGGACTCGTGACGATGGCGGAATCGAGATGGAGACTGACTGGGCACCGTGGATGCCAGAGTTGGGATTAATCTCGACAGAATCCGAGGAATCGGCAGCGGTTGAGTTGACATTAATGTCCTGAATGTCCTGGATCCCAGGTTAAACAATGGACTTTCAGATCAACGGCGAAACACTCACATCATTTGAATGAGACATCCTCCGAGGTGTATGTTCGCTGCAGCCAGGACCACTGGAGGCTAACTCAAATGCTGGCGAATTTTATTTTTGTGTTTTGTTAACGAAGTAGTAATTACTTCCAATGCTAATAATAATGTAAGACGCGTCACCATGCGGCTGCTTACTATGGATGTGAGGCGGCAACTGCGGCGCGGGTTGGGGAGTCTGTTGTTCCTAAGCGGGGTAGCTAATTAATTTACCTGCGGAGGTGGCTTTTTACTCCCGCAGTTTCCACATAAACAATAAATACGAGCTTGCTGGCGACATTAGACTACAAATTCACCATTACCATTGCACCTATATTCATTGCTAACATAGTAACGTAAAAAAACCCCAAAATTGGCAGGACCGATTTGAACCCGCTCGTCGTCGGCATCTCGGTCAATTGGTAGCACATCGCTTGACATTTCAATAATCATAGATATTCATATCCATGTCCAGTATTGCTGCAGTATGCGAGGCGCATATAACTTAAATAAGTCATTTATTTCTTATTTTCTTTGATAGTACTCCACTCTGACGAGACTTCCCTTCGCTAGACCTGGTGCCTTTACAACAATCGTGTCGCCTTCAAACGCGTCAAATCCATTGTCGTCGAAAGTCGTCGCCCCAGGTACGTCCAGAACAACACATTTAACAGGATAATTCGTGGTCACAGTCACAAAACCATCCTCCTTGACCTCTGCGGCAACGTTCAATCCTGGGTTGAAGGATAGATATTTCAATGGCTGGGGCCAATCCGAAGCTCGAGCCAGAACCGATCCCGACGTGTCCAATAGACGTACATAAACTACTGTATGACAATCCGTTGGAACTGGAACATCAGCGAGAAACTGTGTAGACTGATTGGCCAAGATATCAACATCTTGTTGTAACTCAAAAACTATCTTTCCCGAGAAAACCTCGATAAATTCGACCATCAACCTTCCCTGCACAGGGGACAATGACGAATTTACGGCCCACACGTCAACAGAAAGTAATTTCTGGCTGCCGTACGCATACAGGGTGTCACTCTTTGCCGGACGTCCGGAGGCACGCTTGTCCCTGTCGTCGCGATAAATTCCTAAACTCAAAGGCGATGATTCCCTCTTGATCGCATAATAAGCCAGTTTTGGCCGTAGATAAAAGTCGCAGGTCGCCCACGATATGGTAGGCCAGCAGTCGTTCAATTGCCAAACAAGTGCGCCAGCAACGTATTCCTTGCCTTTACCCTTCCATTCCCTCCGCCAGCATCGGTATGCGTACGCAAGACATTCGGCTTGCATGAACTGAGTCGCATATGTCCAACTTGCAAGGTCCATTGAGTCAATTTTAATATTCTCCATAATATACAGAGCCAAACGTCGCTCAAAGCCATCCGCCTTGTTATGATGATCAACTATTTCCGACTGTGGGTGTTGAGAAGATGCCTCCGTCACAAACGACTTGACTGTTTCAATATTCGGGAAGGCCTGCATACCGAATTCTGAAACAAACCGTCCAGCTAGTTGGTTCCAATTTTGGTATTTCTCTTGCGTGCCGTGCCAAACATTCCACTGGTGAATATCTCCGACGGTTGGATCATGCGTGGTGTCACCACCATACGGCGACCCAAAATGATAGAAGGTATTTGGACTAAGCTTCCTGACGGCCATGGGAAGAATCCTTTCGTAGTACTCGCGAGCAGGGAATTCAGTCTCAGATAGTCCGTGTTTCTGACGCCGGTCCCATTTTATATCAAGAGACTCAGCCAGCTGATAGTCCTCGTTGTTTCCGGTGTAAATAACAACGGAACAATGATTCCGGAGTCGGCTAACTTGTTGCTCAGCTTCGATTGTGATGCTTTTTGCTAGATCAGGTGTGTGTGGATAAAGGCCACATGCGAACATAAAGTCCTGCCAGACAAGGACGCCGAACTTATCGCATAACTGGTAAAATACGTCTAGTTCATAAATTCCACCGCCCCAGACACGTAGCATATCTTGGTTGCCGTCAACAGCAAGTTTAATCCAGCTGTAGTAATCTTCCGCTGTCAATAGCGTATGGAAACTGTGAGCCGGAATCCAGTTTGAACCGGCCACAAAGATTGGAACATTATTGATTTCAAAGTAGAAACTTGTCCCCGGTTGGCCAATCAATGGACTCTCTACAACTCGAGCACGGCGCAAGCCAACTGATCGGGACAGCTTAGCTAGTTCATGATTAGAGGATGTAAATAGCTTCACAGTGAACTGATAAAGCGGCTGAGCTCCATACTTATGAGGATACCATAATTCCGGCCTCTCGAGCGTAAATTTGACCTCTTGGAATTGATCACTGTAACTCACACATTCGGATTTGGCTAACGATCCATCAGGTGACAGTACCTGGACACATGCGTGATGGTATTCACCGGAAGTTTTCACTATAACTGTGGTGTTGGCGGCATCAAGTGCTTCCGAGATATCAGATATTACTGATATCTCAGTGATAGTGGCATCATAGGATTCAAGTTTCACTTCTTTGTAAGGTCCGCACGTCACAAGAGTTGGACCTAACAACGATTAAACACATGATACGAGTTATTGAAGATAAACGTACCCCAGTCCCAGCCAAAGTGATACTGCGCCTTACGAACGTACAAGCGACATGACTCTCCGTTCCATAGTGACATTCTCTTGTTAGCTCCTTCAAGCTCTCGAGCTTTGAGAAGCGCGGAGTAAAAATATATACGTAGAAAATTGTCACCTTCCGTCACCAAATCCTTCACCGGCACACGATGAGAATGAAACATGTTGTCCGTTTCAAGGATCTTCACATCATTGAGATAAACAGTTGTGAAGGTATCCAATCCTTCGAAGACAAGATCCGTGAATTTGAAGCCCGGAGAGTACTCAAACGTGGCCCGATACTCCCAATCTGCTTCTCCGACCCATTGAACTCTCAGATCGTTGGCATCAACGAATGGTTCTGGTATCAATCCCGCGTCGACAAGGTCCGGGTGGATCTGAGTAGTCGCACGAGAATGGGAGCATGCTGTCCATCTGTCGTTGACCAGCTCTTTGTGGGTCGATGATTTGGCGCACCTCCAAGACCACGACGAAAGTACGGTCAATTTCGTCAACATGACGAACACAGCAGACAAACTACATATCGCCAAGTGTGCACAGTTCAATCGAAGGAATCAGACATTGGCGATCTCGGGCCAGCGAACCCGGCGGGGGTTTCGTTGCGTGCGTTAGCGATTAGGTTTCAGGGGTTGGCGCCACGCAAACGGAATCTACCGCTCTGACGAGCGGATTGATGTGGTTTTCTCTCTCGTCGCTAGAAACTTATTCGATGCGGACAATTGAAAGGGGTATTTTTAATTGTACAAACTACTTATTCGCTCTGCAGGTTTTAGTATAACTAACATATCTATATATATGGGCTGTAGACTAGATCACAGAGCAAGTGTTGATATTAGCGATAGTTTTTGGTCCGCTTCAGAAGGAAACACTAAAATACAGACTACATGAGATATTGGCTGCTATTTACATCGTAGATATCTAAGAATCCTTTAAGCATCGACTGGTATTGATTCGCAATACCGTGAATTCGCTGGCCCCAATATAGAGCGCACAATAATTATATAGGGAGATGGAACACGAAGCACTAGGCTTAATGTTCCAAATCAAACTGGGCACGTGCGTTGATGACCACATCTCTCAACAATTTCCTAAACTAACTAATTTTACTCGATGAGGCATACGATTGCAAGACAATTTTTATTTTTAAAACATGGTTCTGTTCTCCAAATTTATTTGCCTAATCACAATACCGGTTGAACTTGTGCTATTTCTCCACCTTGCAACCGCCAGTAGTTCAGCAACTGATACAGTTTCCAAGAACTACTGCGACCATTCGGAAGCGTCCTGCCTCCAGGATATTGCTCATTCTTCAACGACAGATGATGTCGAGGCTTCTGATGATGACGAATTTAATTTTAACTCGATAGTTCTAGATGGTGAAGAGTATTCCAAATTCTTCGTCCGTGCTCGTTCGCTTCGTGATCGATACATTGTTGTGTTCAAAGAAAACGCAACCGCTGACCAAATTGCTACTCATTACACCTGGATGCACAGTGAAATTTCAATTTCTGGGCATAAATTTCGGCAGCGCATCTTCAGAAAATTTGATAAAGTTATCCATGGGTATTCTGGTCGTTTCCTTAGACCGTTCGCTTTCATGATTGCGATGCGGCCTGAGGTCGATTTCGTTGAGTCGGATACCCTCATGCATATGAGCGATGTTCAGTACGGTGCTGGCTATAATCTTGCTCGGCTGTCACACAGAGAAATTGTAAAAGATGAAACAGACTCTATTTTCAAGTATGATGAGAATCCTGGATTAGGTGTCACTATTTATGTGCTCGACACAGGTATTATGGTTGACCACGACGACTTTCAGCCAGACCGTGCCAAGTTCGTCAACATGGTCCTGCTTTCGTCGTCCAAAGACCGTGCTGGTCACGGTACTCATGTCGCTGGCACAGCGGTCGGTAATACTTTCGGTGTAGCCAAATGTGCTAATGTAGTCGGGGTCAAGGTATTGAATGACTTAGGAAGTGGAAGCGCGTCCAGCATCATATCTGGACTTCAGTACGTCGCAGATCAACATGCTGAAAGTGGTGGCCCAAGTGTGATCAATATGAGTTTGGTGCGAGGATATCCTTTCCTTGTACCTGTATGCTGCTAATTTTATCGCAGGGTGGAAGGTTAAGCCAAGCGTTGAATATGGCGGTCAGAAATGCAGTCAGTCAAGGTATCCATGTTGTCACTGCTGCAGGTAATCACGGCGGCGCCAATGCGTGCAATATATCGCCGGCCAGCGAATCCTCTGTACTGACTGTAGGAGCGAGTGATGAGCGTGATCGTGTCGCCTCATTTTCGAATGTCGGTCCTTGCGTGGATGTTTTCGGGTACGACTTTTTTAATATTTATTCTGAACTTGTGGTAGTTTACTAAAGATATTGGCAGGCCAGGTGCAAATATTCGATCCGCATGGAATACCCACACTAGTTCTTCAAAGTTGATGTCCGGAACATCGATGGCAACCCCTCTTGTAGCAGGTTTGACAGCATACCTAGTTGCCAAGGACCCATACGCGTCCGTCTTCGAAATCCAACGGCAGATCATTGATTTAGCGACAAGAAATTTGCTTACTGGAGTTCCCGCATCACCTAGTGGTACACCAAATCTGATCGTATTCAATGGATATTATGATAACACCCTCTATGAAGAAGGGATACAGGAAGAGAAATAGACCGACGTGCACTGTCCCATGTTGTTTCTACCTGCTCTGCTGGCACTGTTCTCTGGTTATTCAAAAATGTCCGTGTGATGGTAAATAATACATAATAATACAAGTTACACGTTCTTCATCGCTGCCATTATATGTACATCTCAGCTTAATAGTAAACGCTAGCATAAAATCCGAATACGCCGTGCAAATGTTACATCGCTAATTACAACCAATGGATGCAAGAATAATACAATGATTTGTCTAGACATTAAAGTACAACCACACTGCATCACTCGAAATTTCTGCCATTGCTTGACGTAAATCATTGTTATACCGTAGGAATGGTCCTACAGATTCAAGAATCGAGTTGAATGTTTCCTGCTTTAGCCGCGTATGCCTCACAAACGTACATATGCAGGCTGTAGCCGCAATATATATTTGGGCTGGCCTTGAAAATCTCCCCTCGCGTTCTCTTGGAATCTCGTGCGGAAGAAGGGCTCGTACACTCGGCCACAATTGCTCAATACGACTTGTCATAAAATCACCAGAGTACTTGGAATAGTCAGCGATAACTCCCAGAGCCGCCACGGTGATGTGAAACTCAGGATCTGAAAGCCTCTGCGCAATCGATGGCCACGTGTCGTTAATAAGCGGCAATAACTCTTTCTCACTTGTTGCCAGAATTGGCATGCCAGTATGAAGAAGATCGAGGAGCTGATAGCGTAAAGATGGCGATTCGTGAGATAAATAATATTTCGTTAGATTGGCGATGCGTTTGACAATGACATACCACGGCTTCGGAACCGGCGAAGTCCACGCTTCCGGGGTCTCCTGGTGATGCTTGTCTCGCTCAGCAAGCACCTTGCCAAGTTCGTCTTCATCTGAAGCTTTCTTTTCATTCGATTCAACACCGGCGCCATCATCGTCCTTCTCCTCCGTTGGCGGATCCTCCTTGTCCTCCAGAATAACTTCAGGCTTTCTTTGGATTTCTGTCAACAAATTTTCCAGGTCCCATATTCCTGGTGGTGTTTTGCATGGCTCATTTTCTATCGCCAATGTAGCTGTCAAATATGCAATAGATGTTTCCTCAACTACTGCCTTTAGTACCTCAAAAAACCCTTCGACCAATCGAGAATAGCCATGGTAATTGTCCAACAGATTAAAAATAGACGCAATAATATCATCCAGATAGGGAATAGATGACGAGCCAGCAAGTTTGATCAAGACTGAGAGAATTTTTGGTGTTCGTGGTGATATATCAAGAGTGTTAATTCTCAGAGAGATACTGTCCAGGACATAATCGACATTATCCACAAGTAACTCGCTCAACGAGAAGTAGTCAGTCGCAATGGCTATATTGTTCAAAGCTATGTACGCATGCTGTCGAATTTGTATCGACCTAGACGCAACCAAGTTCAACACCGGATATAAAATATCCATCAGTGAAAGCTTGAAGTCTAGCCCCATGATCTCAGCCGACAGTGACAATGCTTCTAACGATACAAGAACTATCGTCGTCTCTTCAGGGGACATCTCGTCATTGTCCAAATAGCCCTGAATCATGGCCACTGAAGTATCATTCAAATTTTCGGCTGATTGCAACAACAACCGCCGTGTGGAATCGTCTTCAAGTACCTCAATAGACTTCCGCACACCACTGACCATATGCATATACATCCAATAAGCAACACCCTGGTTATGTAAGCTGATCTCCGAGTCTGACGCAATTCGAATGCAGTCATTCAAAATTCTCTGACCATTGGTCGATATGCCGACATTCTCGAGAATTTGCTCTAAGTACTCAGTTGCATTGGCACCTATCATACGTTGCATGTCTAGAGACGGAAATGTCATGGTACCGTCTTCAAGTCGAGAATTTTCTACCAAGGCCCCTTTCTGAAGTCCCACGATGTCCGACGACGTGATAACGTCTGAGGCGACAATTTTTGGAGTCTCTGCCGCAGTTAGCGGTACCGCGTCCAGGAAATTGGATACAAAAACCTCCTGCAGGAAGGCCATATCAAGGCCCCAATCGATTAGTAAATCGATTCCAACTTTTAGCTCGAGCAGCAACGCCGTCTTGCGGGGCTCATCTTGCATTAATAGTGTGCGTTGTAGACCGTTTGTCCAACCGTAAACACCCTCTTTCACAAGATCAATGACCTCTTCATTATCTCTACCAAAATTTCGAATAAAATCAAAGGACTCAAAGCTTATCTCGTAGTCTGAATCACTAGAAAGAAATATAAGAGTAATTAGAAACACACTTCGGCAATTTTCCAAAGCGTTGAAGCACGTTTGCAGCAGTCGCGCACAGAAATTTCGGACCTCCATTCGCACTTCAGGCCGCTGATGTGTGCGCAGTCGTGTAACTGGATCCAACGCCATCTTCACCTGATGTCTCGTGGCTTCTAACCAGGCTTTCGACCTCAGCCCCATCATGCTCACGCTTTCGCCGTTGCTGCTACTACCGCTCTGCTCCTCACCACTGATATGACGTGACATTGCCACAGAACTCGATTCCGCCATCGTGACTGAAGAGTCTGCTAACATATTTGATGCCGAATTTCTTGAGATAGACCCAGTGGCATCGGAATCCCGCATCTCATCTAGATCATTATCCGGGAGACTATGCGCCATAAGCAGAGCAAGCAATTCGACGCACTTTGCAAGAACCTTGAAATGCGCCTTCTTTATTGAAGGCGTGATGATTCTGCATAGAGTAGACGACACGCCAGGCAAAAAAGTACCAATAATGTCTCCATCCCCAATGACCGAAATCAACAAGACCCGCAAACACTCTGCTACTGCCAGTTGGCACTCAACGTCGTTACTATCCATCAGTATTTTCACCGCGACCGCAATAGTATGTGCCAAAGTGGGAATATTATCGCCGTTTTTAAACACATCTCGCAGAGCTTTTGACACTGATGCGGCTCTGAAGAGTTGCAGCAAAGCTCGCGCTCCGGCTCTTTTCGTTTCATCGGAGACCGACTTTCTGCATCGGCTGGGGTCCGACGTTGTTCCGTCATCGATGAAAAAGGTGATAAGAATGCACATTTGTTTGCCGAGTTCTGGATTGAGGTTCTTGCCCCACGTGTTGCGTATAAGCAATTCCAAATTTTGCAATACGAGCTCAGTAGTTCGATCATCTAACTTGTCGCCAAGACGCAGCAGATGCGAAAGAGGAAAAAATACATAGTCTCCCAACTGTGCACTATATACCTCAGGTGGAATGGTACTGAGAGTATGTGCCAAATCCTCCAAACTATTTACGACCTTGAACCGGTTATCCGCATTCGCTTCACGGGACAGCGTTAACGCCAACTGCGACAACGGTACGCAAATGGCTTTGAGCTAATGTAATAGGGTAACATTAACAATGTATCTTGTCCAAAATGCTCAAAACTTACCCGTTGGAACACGTCACCACGCGCTTTCTCGTCAGGATCCATCCCGTCCTTGGCCCCTCCCTCAACGGAGGCCATCGTTATACTCGACTTATTGGGGAATATTCATCCGTATCCAGTCCGGCAAACACGAACAACCGATCGATCTTTGATATCTGCGTGTCCTCACTAGCTGTATCGTGCCGTGGCTCACAGGATAAACGTAGATCAAATGTTGTATTGGCGGAGTTATTATTGATCTACCAGATCGCTCGAAGAGAATATCCTTTTGCCCTAACCCTATGGCGAATACATAAATCTTTTCTAACAGGTTGGATCGTTGGAAAACAATCACATGCGCACGGTTGGACGGTCTTGCTTATTAGAATATCACTCCAACCTGGTCGGTCAATTTTGATGAAGTAAACAGACTGAATCTGAGGCAATAAGCCGTTTTCCAGTTATTAGTGGCGATGGAGCACGTTGCGGTGCTGGTACAGTTCGTGGCGCGTTCATTTTATGAGACCCGGCATATTATCATTCTCGATGCCATATTACGGCATAATGTGTGAGTATCTGGTAACTGGCAGTGTGAAAGGTGTAGCTGACATACAATCAGTGTATCTGACGACGATTTGCCGCAAATGGTAGGAATCCAAAAGAAAGAGTTACATAAATTATGCTCCAAATTACGGGATGATCGTTTATTGAAAGTGTAAGAATCATGGCCGGTAAGGGGATGGAATCAATGACTCACTGGTCGTTCAGACACACCAGATCAGAGCCGAAAGAGGGCCAGCAGCGACCCGTGCAGCGGACGTATTATTACATACACTATCGTGAAGCGGTGGATGCCATCAAGTGGAGGATCCACAAACTTGGCGAAACGTTCAACGATAAAATGCGAAATGTATAAATCGACTGTTATTTTGGTCTAACGTATCTAATTGTAAACTAGGATGTCGACCGACAAGGATATGTATGCCCGCTCTGCAAGAGGCGGTATTCTGCCATAGATGTGCTTCCATTGCAAGCTCCAGATCTGTCAGGCTTTGTCTGCGAGGATTGTGGTAGTATTTTACAAGATGATGACGATAGCGATGAACTTCGAATCAGCCAGGAGCGACTAGCACGGCTCATGTCTCAAATTCGAAGGATTATCGATACTCTAAAGAAAATTGATGATACATTTATATCGGAGTACGTTGATTTATAACTACAAGTAAAACAAAATTGTTAACGTCTGTCACAGTAATGACTTTGATACATCTCTTAAGATCGCTGTTCCTGTGTCGATCGAGGTTGGTGATGTACCTGACAAGCTCTCGCTTGCCTCGAGAGGCATTAACAACACAGCCCTGTCGATCGAAGTCGACCTATCTGGCGATAGAGTCAATGAGATTGCGACACAGGCTAAGCTCGAAAAAGCACAGCAAAATGTTCTGCCAGTATGGTACCAGAAGAGTACGATTGGTATTGAGAGAGAGGGCCAGGACGAGGGAATAGAGGCGAATTCCCACGAAAACGAACCGATTGTTAATACGGAAGGCATGGTTAAGGAAGAGCCGGTACCAACAATGGTGGAGACTCAGACCGCCGATACTGCCTTGAACGAAGCCGCACCTGAAGATGTTATTGCTGCTTACTACAAGAGCTTACAAAACGGCGAAGACGAAGACGAAGACGGTGACGACGATGACGAAGACGAAGACGACGACGAAGAAGAAGAAGAAGAAGATGATGATGATGAGTTTGGTGAGATGGAAGCATTTTGAGCAGTACATTCACTGATTCTGAGTGTAGTTGTAGGCATTTTCTTTGGTTTTGTTGTATCATACGTTGATTCATCATTCACTTATCTAACCAAACAAGACTTTTCCAAAAATTTCTATAATAATAACCATCCGTGTCATAGATATTTCGGGTGATAGTCATCCCGCCGCTTCTTGTAAATGAAGTAGCCTGTAACTAGGCCGCCCTGTATAGCAATGAAGACAAAAGCTGCTGCCCAGATACTAGGACCACCCTTTTTAACGGCTTCGTGGATAGATTCTGGTATGGTCCCTATGAGGGAGGTCGTATGCTCGCGAATTACATGGTCAACAGCGTCTAATTTCTCTGTCAATCGCGTAATTTCGGCGGCGATGTTCTGCTTTGTGCTCTCGTGCATGTTTGCTGTCGCTCCATGGAATTGGTTCTCTGTTCGGCTGACAATGGACTCAATTCGGCCAAGTCTCTGGTCCAAGCGTTCCAGTAGTGGCTTTATGCTATGTAGAGACTCGACATCTTCGCTCAATGACTTAATCTTGTCCACGTTTGACTCCGCTATCCTCTGCAAAGTTGCTAAGCGATCGGACTGAGCCATATTAGCTAATCAAGTTTCTCCGTATCTTCAGGATATCACTCACAAGTTCTTTGATTGTCTCGGCGCTTTTGTCGTCGTGAACAATGTAAGACTGTTGTTGATTACGATCTGGGTGTTGTTGTCCTTGGTAGCCTGGTTGTGCGTTCTTCCTGTTCTGGGGAATGCTCTCAGCAACCCCTGATCCAGTAGTTTTAAAACTGAAAAGTTCGAACGTGTCTGGCTTATCGTATGATGCGGCTGATACACCGAGGTAGTAGTTGGGCGGTAAAGCGACCTTGTTGGTTTCGAAACAAGCTCGACCATCTACCTCAACCTTTAATAAACGGGATCCGACAGTTAGACGGAGGTTGACCATCGAGCCAGTATTTCTGTAGCGCAGCGGACACTGTGCAAAAGCCTGGGCCTGTGGCTCAGGCAGACTGGCATAATTAATTGTTCCGTCGTTCAGATGCCCTCTGACGTTGCCTTGACCACCCATCGAATCAATGAAAATACCAAGGCCATCCCAGAAATCTCTTGATCCATATATTGGACCTTGTTCTTTCTGCCCAGTATACCAAATTGCGAGACCGCCCCCGGGTCGTTCTCCGCCTGAGACTCTGAAGGTTAGTTCGGTGACCCATGTCGCGTATGAATTGGAGTTGCGCGTCCAAATCGCACCACTCTGTCCTTGCTCCCCGGGAGCCGTAAGAAATACTCGATCGGTCTCGACTATGACTGCGCCGAGTTTGTCCCATTCTGCCATTGTCAGTGTCCGTGTATTTTATATTGGCAGAGTAAGCAATTACCTGGAATCGTTTGTTTATCGCGTGATATGGGTGTACTGAGGGATAGCAAGGGATTGGCCTGATCCACCGCGACAACCGACTTACAAATTCCCAGGAGTGCAAAGACACCAAGGATGCTGTGATACAATGGTGAAGCACGCATTATAATATCTAGAGCGAGAACGTCAAGATATCCAATGTGGCCTTCGAGTTGAAGAATATATTAAATTCTTAATATGCTAAGGATTGCTCGACGACCGGGACCGGGTAAGCGTTTGAACATCTGGCCCTAACCGCTGATTCCTTACGTCATTTCACTTGGACGACAGATAATTCAAATTACCCGGCAAATTCAAAGTAATAGTATCGTCACCATCTTTGCGAATTTCATATTGATTAAAATATGTAGTAGATTATTTTGACAGATAATTATTATACTATCAATTTTTAAATTTGAGATAACCGTACTATAAGAAAATTTGCGGGTATATCGTACCTTAACTATGGGCGCCAATTAGGTATCCCTACTGCCTAAAGAAGAAACGAACCATAAGCTGCCCCTGGGTAGACATTCTATAGAACAAAGACCCAAAGATGATGGTTAGTTGGTTCTCAATGCGTCTCCTTATATAATCCAGGGACGAATCAAATACGATAATTAATCGCGACAACGGCAGTGAATCGAACCAGACCAAATGGATCACGTAGAACCTATCATGTAGAACTACTAGTGCTGGTGGGTTATGGCCGTAATATGTTGAATAGTGCCTGCAATATTCCAGGCGGCGGCCGCCCGTACCAGAGCTTCACAATACGGTGCGACAAATTCGACAGGCATTCACTACACGGGTTACGAGTGATTTGTCGCAGTTGCAAATTCCTACATGTACCGGTACTCGTTAACTCGTATCTGCATGGCAGGTAATGGTGCTAATCGATCAGAAATCTCGGCTATTTCGTTTTTGGTCATCCGCTATATTCGGCAACCTACGTCTGCGATTGTGCGGCTCAACTTGAATGACAGGCAAGGTTATCTTATCCTCGCCGTGGCAAATGTCCCAATTTTGTCCATGTGAAGCCATTGGAGTCGCCATCGCGTAAAACTATCTATTCCATTTCGTCGTCGCTCTCATCACCGCGAGATTGCATTTGACACATTCTATTTTACTCCAGTTTTCTTCACCGCTCTTGGAGTCTGGGCCCAGTGAAATCGCGTTTCCTGGTTACAATTGCTGATCTAGCACGGGGACGACTTGTTAACTCTACAAATTATTTCAATACCCTTCATTGCTTTCGATCACTTCTAGTAGTTTCCTAGTTTAGTTCTAGTTCAACCCATGGAGAGTTCAGCCTTCTCGATGTACTCGACAATTTATCTTCCAGGATCGCGTGGGCTCGTCGAGCTTGGCACCGCCAATCCGCCATAGTATCCGAACTGGTCCAACAGGAGCATGTTCTCCAAGAGTTCCTTGGCAGCGAATTTACGCAAGTCGTACTCTTCAGTACTTCCACGTACATGTCTTGCGGCATGTTGAATTAACTGGCATTCTTGACGGCCTCTGGGAAGGCCATTTTGAATGCCTCGACAACTTCCTTGCCAGTCAGGTAAGCGGTCGTGCCGAGAATGTGCTTGCCCAGCAGCTAGACGCAGCACGATGGGCTTAACGAACTTGCCCCGTGTCGGGGGTATCGAACAAAGGGATTGACACTGTCTCAGGTGCGGGCAGGGCGAAAGTCCAGGCGTTGTTTGGCGGGCTAGCCCGGAACATGCCGCGGGAATGTTGGACACGTAACAACCGGGGAGGAAGAAAGTGGCTGGGATACCACTTTGGAAGGGTAATCTTCCAACTCCGCCTTGCTGTCAACGTGGCAGGCATTTGGAAACTTGCCGTTGCTCACTGGGGTTTGTTAGTCATTGAGACTACCCGTGATGTATCGGACTCAGTGGGACTCACGTTTCGTAGCGTTGAGGAGGGTACTCCAGATGAAATGCTCGACGCCTGCCTCCTTTGTGGCATCGACAAGGTTCGTGCCGCTGCTGGAATTCCACTTGTTTGTCCATCGTCTCCCAGTAGTTGGTCACTAGTCGTTTAAACTGGCCTATAGAATGTGGTTTGGTCAGACAAGAATCGGTCGATTTAGTTGAACCATACACTAATTACCTCCACTCCTTGACTCGCGAGATTCTTTGCGGACTCCTTTGTCGTGCCACGAGTGACGGCTCGTACAGTCCATTCTGACTTTAGCTTGGGGTCTTGGAGGAAGATCTGAGCGACAGCTCCACCCTGGGCTCTCGTAGCCCCAAAAATGGCGATGATCTTGTTAGCGGCCATCGTGATAAATGAGATGGGTGTACTATGCGTCTAAGTGAAGACAGGAAAGTAGCTCTGTAGTTGCTCCTAGTGAGAGATAGTGAGGTTCTGTGTTGGTGGTTGGTATTGGATTAAATACCGAGCGACTGATGTGCAGTCTAACAACGCAAGAGAGCGACATTCTCTTAAAGTATCACTTACCCCTGGTGGTCCCTGATTTTCAGGGTTAGCGTAGCCGCGGTCATTTTCAGTCGAAAGCTTGGACGTTCCTATCGCAGCACGAGGTTGATCGGTTATCCACCCGAGGGTCTAACCTAATTTGGCATAGTTTGCTGTACTCTAGCCAATTTGTAATATTGAACACATAAAACTAATGCATAACTAACTTTAAAGAATCATAACACGTGAATAACTACTGGGCCTAGAAACGCATCACCTGCTCATACGCTAATTGGAGTCTCCTAATCACGGCTCTACTCCCTCGTAAATTTGCTTGAGAACACTCTACGTCATCCCCGGACAAGTTTGGGTTTAAAATGACACTTTCTGGAGCCACTGACAAACCCGGCGCCGGCGCTGGAGCCGGACCTGGCGGAGTGAGTCGGGGCCTTGGCTGGTGCTGTCGGTGGCTGGCTTTGGACATGCATATCCGACATGCATATCCGTAATTATATGCTTATGCTCACGCGGCCTTTGATTCAACTGAATTTGCGAAATTTCCTTGCCTAACGGTACCAGGAACCGTGCCAACTCGGTTTGTATTGTGCTGATGATTACCTGCGTGTAAGTCTGAAGGTGACAATTCGCGCCTTGGTAGGCTCGCCCAGTGTCCGATGCGTACGACGGCTTGTTTGTGGCAATTCTTCCCAATGAGAAGGGTATCGAGTAGTTGACGGATAGGCCCTAAAAGTGGCAATGCGTGCAGGAATTGATTCAGGAACGTTTCTCGCGCTGGTCGTCGAGTTGTATGATGGGCTCCTGGAGACGCAATCGCCGTCACACTCACCCCATCGCTACTGTTAGCTTACCTAGTAACCACTAATAAGATTTGCTTACTAGGTCCTATCGCAGATGCCAAAATGACGCAATTTGTTCCAACCCGATTATGCGTCTTGCCACAATTCTAGCTGGATTACTTCCTTCCTCATTATACAGCGCCCTAAGCATCTGGTGCTTGCAGGGTGGCCCATACTGCTGCGAAAGCGTGGCCCTGCATTCTGTACGAGGCTGTGGATCAGTGAGCTCAGCTATTGCCTGAAGCTACTGCTGATTAAGCAGTCCGAGAGGTTTATATGTGATCTTTGTCGATAGCTCTCCCACCAGCATATTTAAGCGATATTGGGTCCGTGACCGCGGGGCCTCTTTGGCTCGCTGATCTTCCAGGATTGTCGATCTTTTGAATGCAGTTGTGTTCCGGTCCGTTAACGAGTTACCGGGTAGCGAGCGATGACTCGGAGATTGAAGTTGTATAGATTCCGTAATTGCAATACGCGGAGATAAAGAGACTTACAAACTGTGGAACCCTTGTCAGACATTTATCCTACAGATATACTACAATATCTATTAAAGACGGTGCCAGTTAGGATTATACCATCTGAAAGTATGAAAGATAGACTGTACCTGTCTGGTCAGAAAATGTTGTCCAAAGATGTTCGAGACTGTCTTCAAAAAGTTCATAGATCTCGGCATATATTACCATTGACCGTAATTTTAACGATCCATAGTTAGTATGGGGCACCTGCGGTCGAGAAGAATCTAACGTAGGGTTCAACAGCTCACGGACAGGCGAGGTTATAGGGGCATCATCTTCGTCTGCAGGCTGAATGAATATATCATCAGCGGAGAGCTTCGAGATGAAGGCTTGAGTCTGCGAGCAAGGACCAAGGGTCTCCCACCGCAGTTTGCACGGTCATTCCAAATATCTCGTCGGGTCAATAATGTCTCTGGCCTCTCTGCTTGACAATAGCATCAACAGCCCGGCCACCGCAGCCTACTGACGTATTTCTTCAAGGTTTTGCAATGGACGCTTGCGATGAACAGGATCGGAGGCTCATGGTTAGGCTCAGAACACAGAGAATTATAGACCCAGAGGTCGCCGTGCGACCGTTGGCTAGGCGTGGACACGAATGACGACTATATTCGCATTCGTACGAATATTCGCAGTATTCGCAGTATTTGCATATATTAAATACATTGAGGCTTATTGGTTAAAGGTGACTAAAGGATACTGCACACTAAACACAAAACTACAGGTTCCTGAGACCTCTATATATACTTGGCACTTTGTCTTCCGGAACCTTCTAGACATACAATTGGAGTCTTCCAGACATTCCGTGAATACCCAATTGCACGTTGCTAGAATATTCCCCAATCTACGATCGTAGGCTAGAGTGTTTTACACATTTCCACATCACTCCGCTCTCAGTAGTTTGGTGATATAGGTTTGGGTTTTGGAAGGCTTGCGAATATTCGAATATTATTCGCATTCGCATTCGCAGGTGACAATTCATTCTCTGCGAATAAAAGTTTATTCTGCGAATTGCGAATAATGCGAATGAAGAGAATTGTATTCGAGTTCACGCCTACTGTCGGCAAACAAGCTTGCCACGGAACAAGCAGGTGGTCGGCTTCGTAGTAGTCTGGCGAATGTTGTAACCAGTAGGAGTATATTCCCGTCCGCCAGTAGTGCAACAAATGTCATATCGTCGATACTGCTGAGTCCGGTGGTCCCTGTCAGATCCTCGGCGCTGCTACGACGAGCCCCTGGTCGCACGCCCATTCTTGTAACGTCGCAATGGCCTCCTCAGGAGTAGCCTACAGGATTCAGGAAACTGTTCGAGCATTGTGAAAGAGATGCAAACTGCAAGGAATTTCAGTCGCGTAGGTCGCGTGAAGTCGAGTGCAGAGGTACACCCTTCAAATGTCCCTTTTTCGGAAAAAGGCAGCACAATACTGGGTTGGGACTTGGGAGTTTAGGCTCGTTTTTTAGGTTCTTTCAGGAGACCCCGTTGCCGCAATGGGTTAGACGCGCGTGGATAACTGATCGACGCAGTGCCGCTATAAGGCCTCCAGGCGAAGGGATTGGCCAGTAGCTCCGCGCTTAAAATGACGGCGGCTACGCTAGGACTAAAAGAGACATGCCAAGGACCACCAGGGGTAAGTGACTTTCAGAGCCTGTATAAGTTAGCGCACATTCCCACATCTTATTCTCACAGGCCGTACAAGTTGACAATATTAAACCGATCCAAGGGCATCCCAGCAATCAGAAATAGATGTCAATGGCTTCTGCAAACACGATTTCTTTTTGGCAGAAGTTAGACTTTTTACCCGCTATCTTCCAAATTTGTAGGTCATCTGTGCAGTCGTTCCAAGGCTCTGAATAACCAAACTTAGCATGCGAGACCTTCGCTGCTGCAATATGGTGGCCATTGCGGGGAGAGAAGGCACCAAGAACGTTTAAGCGTCATATATTGTTGACGCTGATGCGCAAGACTTTCGCACGCTTGTCTACTCAGCAATTGCAGTAAGTCTAATAGCTTGAAGTGTTTTGCAATTGCGTGCTAACAATGATCATCAGGTTCATTGCCGGTTCTACCGAGTCAAATTATATTGCGTGGACTAAGGAACAGAAGATTCCCGCTCGAAGCATTCAATTATCACATCTCAACACGAAAGCCTTTTGGATCGGCGACGATCAAGCGGACACCGTCGTGCTGTACTTTCACGGTGGAGGTTATGCGATGCCTGGCACCGTGGCACACTTCACGCTTCTTACACGGATCATATCACAGGCAGCTACACAGGTAGAAAGATCCGTCGCAGGTCTCGTCCTCCAATATGATCTCGCTCCAGGTGAGCATTACCCGCGCCAAATCACGCAGTGCGTTGAGCTGCTCCGCTACGTCATGACGGACTTGAATAAGTCTCCGGGGCAGATCCTGCTTGGAGGGGACTCTGCAGGTGGAACTATGGTCTTCAGCGTTCTCTCGCACATTCTGCACCCTCATCCATCCATATCACCAATAGAGCTCTCAACGCCTATTCGAGCGGTATTCGTGTCCAGTCCTGTTACCAGATTTGGCTTCACTGCCGAGAGGTTTCATCTGAACGAGATTTTCGAACCGGCACCAGTTAGCACGTTGAAAGAATGGATAGCCAATTATCTTGGTACAAGTGGGAAAGATAGCTGGAATGAACCGGGGCAAAACGACGGAGAATGGTGGGAGGGGCTCACCAATGTAGTGAAGGGGATTCTGATAACCATCGCGACAGACGAAGTTATGGCAGACGATGTGCAGGCGATGGCAAGTAAGATCACTGTAAGCCTGCTGTCTCCGTGAAAGCAAAGATAAAGATACTAATAATTTCTAGCCCGTATACCCTGAGCTTACAGTTTTCTCGTCTAAGAATGACTTTCATGCCGAGCCTGGGATCGGTTATTCAGTTGGCTTAGAAGAAAGTGAGTGTTCGCAATTTATCAAACATTGGGTGGCGGAGAGGTTACTGTAACGGGTATGTGCAAGTTGTGTTCTGTACACAGGTGTATGTTGGGTCGGGTAGGTAAGGCCGCGATGCAGTCACTCTAAAAGGTGGCTGCTGGAGGGTTCGATGCGCGATTTCTGAACTTTGTCCTTGCTGTTTGTGTGTTTTCTAGGACAGGTGATAATTGTTGATTGATTACATGGCCTGGTCTTTCTATGAATTCGTAGGAGTACAGATGGTCGTTGCACAAAACTTCTCGCTGGTGTTGGTGTAGATATATATCGTTGTCGTCGTTGTCATTAGGCATGGTTCAATGCTGCTGGCAGACTCAGAGAAGGCAACGCTGATTTCATGGAAGGTAAAAGGCTGGCAACCGTCATAGAATATCGCGTATGAACTGGTTTTCCACGGTTCGGCCTCATCACTGCACAAACGATCCATTGACAATGCGGCTTGGCCGATTTAAGTTTAAAACAGGGGTAACGTAGTTTCTCTTTTATTTCGAGGGATTACCTGGGTATTTTGAATCTTGCATGCGCACTCTGGCCGGACCAGAGGCAAGGACGCAACCCTCAGTGGGCCAATTGGACAAAGGTGCAGGGCAAATGTCGGGACAAACAAAATCCCAGTGGAAAAAAATTCCCCGAGGTAAAACGTGAACAGTTCCTGAGCCTGACGGCTCCCCTCAGATGCCCACAATCGAGTATTCAGCCTACTCGATTAAAAAAACTCTATTTGGACAAAGGTGCAGGGACCTGGGACATACGATAGGAGCGATCCACTCGCTGGGACGATCCACTTGCTTGCGGATCACTTTAGTGTGGATTTGTCGTGTTCGGACTGAGTGCTTGAGCCGCACATGCTACGTGTGGGTGGGTGATTCGGACAGATAATTCTACAAAACAAACCACTCTCCCGGATATTGCACATGAAATATCTTTCTGTTCGGTGTGACGCTGCCAATTTCCGCCCATTTCAGTATCTGGAGATGAAACGCTATTGTTTGTCATAACACAAACCCTGTCATTGCAGACCAAATGTCAGGCTCACGAAGCAGAATAGGCTGTTACACCTGCCGCATCCGCAAGAAGAAATGCGACGAGCAGCACCCATGTTGCCGAAATTGTCAGATTCGGAAGCTTCCATGCTATAGCTACGATGCTCCACCGGACTGGATGCACGGAAAGCGGAGCTGGAAAGAGATCACGGAAAGCGGCGAAGCTCAATGGATTCGTTCGATTGCAGAAGCGCAGTACAAGGCTCGCAGACGCAACAGCCCAAACAGTTCAGATAAAGAAGCAGACGGAGCCCCGAATAGCAAACAGGCTATTAAACTTGCGACTAGAGGCACATGGTCTTCTGCACAGGAATCGCTGTGGTGGGATGGTGGATTCTGTACTTCCCTGCCCGTTTGCAGAGCTTCACATGAAGATGCACGCTTGCTTATGATTTTTCTCGATGTGATTCATCCAATTCAATTTGGATTTTACCAGGTCTGTACTGCAATGGATCGTAATTGGCTCATCAACAGTCTGTGCAGCAACAAGGCGCGTTTTCATGCCGCTTTGACTGTTAGTGCCTGTTTCGATACCGGACTTCGCGAACCACATAAGGTTGACGGCATTGGTTTGAGTTTGGAAGTGAGAGAACGGCAGGCCGTCGCCTTGCGTGGCCTACAGACGAGCATCAGGCAATTCGAAGCGCAGGGTTGTCCTACGAAAGATCTAGTTAGGAAAGGCATGCAGATATTGGAAGTTGTGCATCAACTACTCAGTCTGGAGATATTTAGTATGATGGAGGGGGCTTGGGAAATCCATCATCGAGCGGCAAGGACACTACTGAGCGCAATCCATGCCTACCGCGCTCCAGAGTCGTGCGATCGCGAGGAAGCTCATTCGCATTCATCACCGCTCGAGACAGCATTGAAGGAATTTTCCTCTCCAGATATCCAAAGAACCCTCGAATTCCACGTCACCTGCTTTGTCTGGGTGGATATCATCGCCAACGCAACGTTCGGCTCTCCGGCACGCACTCCTCGGCATTTCGATTATATTCCTCTTCTTCGAGTCAATGGCCTCAAAACTCAAGATGTTATGGGCTGTGACGCTGGGGTAATGGCGACTATCGCCGAGATCACGCGTCTTGCCGACTGGAAGGCCTTTCAGCTTCAGAGTAAATCGCTCAATACAAGGGAGCTTGCTGGCCGTGCTAAATATCTGCATGCTGGTCTGGTTCACCAGATGCGAGAGTTAGAACAACGATCTACGCTCGGCATCACGAAACGTGAAGAAGACAGTCGCTTGGTGACACTGCAGTTCGCCTACGCTGCGCAGCTGTATTTGCACGTTGTCGTCTCAGGCACAAATACTGCTGCTCCAGAGCTTGTCCTCTGTGTAAGCCGGAGCTTGCAATTGCTGGAAGCGCTTCCAAGTAGGCTCGTGATCCGTGTATGCTGGCCATTCACTATTGTAGGATGCATGGCCGGCAAAAGTCTGCACAATAGATTTCGGGCCTTCATAGCGCGAACAGTGGAACAAAAACAGCTTTTAGGAATGACATGGAAAGGACTGATAGCAATGGAAGAATGTTGGCGGTTGAGACACGCCCAGTCCGATCTGGAGGGGGACTGTGAATGGAAGAGGGCAATGGAGAGCTTAGGCATGAGGATATTGCTCGTTTGAAGCCTGAAAAGGAGAGGAGAACAATCCAACTGGTCAGAGGTGAT
This sequence comes from Lipomyces sp. NRRL Y-11553, assembly GCA_003705905.2. Lineage (NCBI taxonomy): Eukaryota > Fungi > Ascomycota > Lipomycetes > Lipomycetales > Lipomycetaceae > Lipomyces > Lipomyces sp. NRRL Y-11553. The sequence continues at coordinate 200,249 of PPJW02000003.1, read as the reverse complement.
TGGACCCGTTTCCAAAGATGTCCTAGGACTGTGGCCCCAGCACGGGATCCCAGTGACGGGCCATCTGCCCAATGCTTGACTCATGGGCATGATGGGATCCTGGTCGATATTTATTGCTCAAATAATGTCATTGCAGAACGTGGTCATTCTCAAGCCCTATACGTAATTCCATGCGGTCGGATTGGTGCTTGGACATTGTTCTTCTCGTGTTCATTGTAGATTTAGGCATATAACGATCGAAAATGGCAAACATTACACATTAGAGCTACCCCCATCAGATAATTATTAGTAGTATGATACAAAAATGGGGGCTCGGGCTAGGGTTATCCAAATTTGTCGGGGCTGGCCGTTGCAGCCCCATAAGGAATGACATAATAGCATGTTACGAAGATTCCGCCGTAGCTTCTTATAGTACGTGTCCTCAGAACTCCTCGTAACTGTTTGGATATCGTAAAGTAAACTACTGTCAGTCTGCAATCTGTCCGGAGTCGATGAGCATTGATTCGGCGTGATAATGCGGAGCTCCTAGGGACACGCGACTCCGTACCCTCGCCGGATCGGGTGCTTGTCTAGTAGACTCAGGCACAATGACGCTCCTCAGGCAATTGGTTGCCCAGCCGCAAGAGGGATATTCTCTTACGCCGGGTTTTCACGCGCATTCTTTAATTCGGGCCCTACTATCGTATCTATTGCGTGGAATCAAAATGACGAGTCGTGCTGACAACGTCCCAGGCTACCGGCTCGGTGTTGCGGGACGAATAGTGCGATTTTTACGGCACATGCCCGGCGCCGCACGTCAGTTATGCGCTTAACAAGAACCCCATAACCTCAACAGCTCAACACTCGCTCCTCGGCGTTGTCTGCGGAAATGATCGTCTGTTCCGGACAATCGCACCGGTTCTGTCTGCCGCCTAGCGTAAGCTTGACAGCGGATTCGCGGGTGCCGAAGCGGTATTTAAGCGAATAATTACATTGCTGTTTTTCCCGCGATTTCATGCAATTTGCGCGGGCAATCCGTCGGTTATCCCCATTTCGCCCGCATCCACATCTGCCATCTAAGCCGCAGCTGGCCCCGCCGGCGCCAATCTCCAGGCGCTACTACTTGTTGACTTCTTTCCCAGGATCTTCTCTGTCAGACCTCTCCTCCAACGAGAAAATGCTTAATCTCAAAGTATCTGTTATCGGTTCTGGCAACTGGTAAGCTAACGTCTTTTTTTTGCAAGTCAACAATTTTACCGACCGTCTCTATAGGGGCAGTGCCATTGCGAAAATAGTGGCCGAGAACGCCGCCGACAACAAGGACATATTCGAGAGCGAAGTTCGCATGTGGGTTTTCGAGGAACTGGTTGCTGGCCAGAAACTCACCGAAATCATCAACAGCCAGCACGAAAACGTCAAATACTTGCCTGGAATCAAACTCCCATCCAATATCGTAGCCGTGCCAGATCTTTTAGGTGCCGTTAAGGATGCCGATCTCTTGGTTTTCAACGTACCTCATCAGTTTCTTCCACGGATTTGCAGCCAGCTGAAAGGTAATGTGCCTGCCACCGTCAGAGCTGTCTCTTGCATCAAGGGTGTCGAGGTTAGTGGTGAAGGCATCACCATTATCGCAAACTATATCTCTGAGGAACTGGGTATTTACTGCGGAGCCTTGTCTGGTGCCAACTTGGCTCCCGAAGTTGCAGAGGAGAAGTATTCCGAAACTACAATCGCTTACAAAGTCCCCGATCCAAGCGACGTAATTGATGCCAGAATCATAAGGACGCTCTTCCACAGATCATACTTCCACGTTAGCGTCATTGATGATGTCGCCGGTGTTTCTCTCTGCGGTGCCTTAAAGAACATTGTTGCTCTGGCATCGGGGTTTGTAGACGGTATGGAATGGGGCGACAACGCCAAGGCTGCCATCATTCGACGAGGACTATTAGAGATGACCAAGTTTGGTCGCGAATTTTTCCCAGAAAGCAGTGCGAGTACATTCACCGAGGAATCATGCGGTGTTGCCGATGTTATTACTTCCTGCTCTGGTGGACGCAACCACAAGCTTGGCGCTGAGTTGATCAAAACTAGGAGACCGATCTTCGAGCTAGAGGCAGAGTTACTTAAGGGCCAGAAGGCTCAGGGAGTTACAACTGCCCAGGAGATATACGAATTTTTGGAACGGCGGGGCAAAACACAGGAGTTTCCTCTTTTTACCGCTGTTTACGGCATAATTTTCCAAGGGCTCGATAGTTACGCCTTGCCACAGATTCTCGAAGACATCGAGCAGAAACTATAAATCAAATTTGGGTGGTTTCATTCTAGACTATGCAAGTTCGTTTTAAAACAGAACACTCTTCATTGAACAAATTTGGTGATATATCTGGGATTGCAGAGGCATTCTGGGCTTTAAGTCTCTTGCGACTTGTGATGGCATGAAACATTGCGATTGTTTTGGACTGGGTGAAGAGTATTATATCTAATCTTATAGACCGAACACCCTTCAGTTCCTCAATGCATTCATCTAAAAGGTCATTATATTCTATTCTGAATGAAAGTTCGTAGTGTAGAAAACGGATTCTCCCTAAAGTCTTTCACCGCAATAACTTTTCCAAACCGATCTATCTCCTGTCTTACGATCTTCTCGTTCTGTTTTTGTGAAGCCGGCTTGCTCTTTTTAGCGCTTAGAAACTGATCCTGGAGCTTCTGTTCGTCGCGGATCTCATCCACATCCATATCATTACCGTCTGCAGGCTTCTCACTAACGGCTTCAGTTGGCAGGGCGTCGAGTAAGTCATTCATCCCACTTCCGGCAAGTTTTTCTTTGTTGACTCTGGCACTCCGCCGTCGAGCCGACTTTGATAATATCTTCACATCATTCAAATTCCGACTTATCATCATGTGTCTGGTCCTCCTTGTCGACGATGAGGCGGGCACGGTAACATCGTTTTTGTTACCAGTAACCTTTTTTAAGAAATTTGCCCGCTTGGCCAAAAGCTTCGAGTCCTTCCTTGGTTTGGAAATGCGACCACCAGTCCGCGTGGCAAGCGACCGTGATTTAGACGCATTTAATGCTGATCGCGCAATGGTCGCTTCTGCTGCAGCAAGCTTGAGTGCGTTCGTGTGTTCTCGCACAGCTTGCCGCGCTTCCACTATCGCGGCGGCCGATTTTCGTCTGGGTGCCTGCAAAATCTGTTAGCCTTGCCTGTGTAAAATCCGAACCTATTTACCTACCATTTTTTGTTGTAATATTTATTAAGGAGCGAAAGGAATTTGTGATAATTTACCCGCACACAAAACGCCCGCTGGTAACGAAGAAAATTCACGCCGTGACAAGGTAAGGGTATACCGGATCATCGGTTTAGGGTGTGATACAGTTTTTGTTTGGACGCCCGTGAGCTGTAAACAAAATGTCGAGGGCATCAGAATCTGCAAACATCAAACAACATTCTACGAACGCCTGTTTTAATTTATAAGAGATGGCATATGCACAAGGAGTCCACTACTCTCTAAAGAGTCGTATATGATATATGAAGTTGTGGAAGAGTTTGTATTCGCAAGTTGTGATCCATGAATGTAGCATCTATTTGTTCTATGATTAGTACATCTAGTTAAACAGAACGAAAACACAGATAAATTTATAAACTCTGTAGCAATGTAACGCAAAAACTGCAGAGTACATCACAGGTCGTTTCTTCAAGTAGGTGTCTTGACAGTTGCGAAGATGATGCCCTCTAAACCTCGAGATAAAGACGTCAGGTTTTTCCAGCTCGGCGGACTGATTGTTCTAGCGTTTGCTTTTCTTCCCGTAACCGTAACGTGCCAAATTTCTGTGAATTTTTTGGCGACTTTATGTCTCGACCATTAACTAGAGGTGGCACTTTTCTCAGGTTTGTGGTAACAGAAGGTCGGGCAGGAGTCACAAGCATGCCTAAGTAGGTGCTAGCACAGTAGGTAAAGACAACCAAGTCGACTATCAGCAATCCCAACAAAAACGACCAAGTAAAATAAGAAATCCAGCTGTCTCTGTGCAAGCAATGTCTCAGTAGTGCCACGACAGAATTGATACATCCGGCAGTCCCTCGAGGTTGATCACTTGGTGACATCACAACCGAAGTTAAAACATCGCCGAGGCGAGTATTGCACATTTCATAGAGATCGAAGATGTTGGCGATATTGAAGGTAAGCATGGTCAGTGACTCAACTTGATTATTTGAAAGTGGAAAAATGTTTTAACGCTTATTACTCGTTGAAAAGGTAGATGCCAAGTTAGGGGCTCACAATCGGCCTGAGTTTGACTTTTTGTGGATCGGCTTCATTTTGTTGTCAATTTGCCTAACCTTGAAGGCAACTCATGCGAGTGAACTTAATCATTCTCTTCTTCAATTGTTACATTTTAGTGCAAATACGAGACGATTGACGAACGATACAATCAAACCTCCTTCACAAAAGTCTGCGACAATTATTTACAACGAAACAACCAATTAGGAACCACGAAACACCAAACATTATGTTAGTACAACGACAACTCAACACACAGACGCAACCACCATATACTATTTAAACGAGAATCGTCACAAAAGAACTAGTGAAATCCAATTCAACCACCGCCGGTTTAACTGTACGCAGATATCATGATTAATTCCCGAAAACAATGGTGCCACCGTGTGGTCCCGTGACATCTCACCGTCGACATGACTATTTCTATCTGCATTATCGGTTGAAAAATGATGTATAAATTGTATCGCATATAAGTGTTCAAGGTGCCAACCTGGTAGACTCGATCAACACAGGTTCGAATCTACCTCTTCTCTACCAAGATGTAATGCATTCCGATATATGCCAATATAATGAAAAGAGCTATGAATACCGTTAGTGAGAGGAACCACATTGAAAAATCGCAGAATCCTTACCAAAGAATGCAACAAGACCAGTAACATCGCTTCGGTACGCGGTGGTGTTGAATCCAAATGTGCTCAAAATCGTGGCTCCAGGGACCTCTATAGACAATCCGTACTGATGCTCAACCAAGGTCAAGTATCGAACCTCGTTAATGGCCATGGCCTCATATGCATAGTGGAAGATAGAGAGGTTTTGTATCCACAACGCGCTCTTTGGAATCGAATCCCGGTTGAGGAACAGGCCAGCGAAGAGCAAGCTGAAAAGCATGACCAAGCTGCCCACCAAACTAGCAACACCGGTATCCTTAACCATAACACCGATGCACAGGCATATGGCGGCCGACGCGAGATTGAACAAAGTCAAAGCGAGTAAAAACTTGACCATTGCGTGATTTTCAAAGTTCAGCCCAACTAGAGGGTAGATAATGAGGCCGAGCATAACAGGTGGCAATACGCGAAGAGGAATAATATCGAACACGACCTTCGAAGCAAAGTAAGAAATCGGAACATAAAAGCCATTTGCTCGTTCGCGAACGAAAATCTGTCTCTCAGATGCGAAAACATGAAGTGATGTCAACGTGCTGAATCCAAAGAGAGCGAGCAGGAAGAAGAAAAGGCCAAGTCTGTTTTGAAAGCCAGAGATGTCGTTCGAAATGTCATAATATAGATATCCACAGAGGACTGCAGAATGTCAGTATAAATGCTCGCATTTGCATGAGAAATGACGTACCTGCAAGCACCAGAGCCATGATGTAATGAGTAAGCAGTAGCATAGGATCTCGGTACAGGTTCTTGAATGTTCGTCCGGAGAGAATGACAAATTGTTCTAGGACACCAATCTTCTGGCCTCCATATAAGAAGGCGGGTAAACGCTCCGAATGTGTAGACGCAATATCCATGCTCTCCTGTATCTCCGTATTCATTTCCTCCGATATTCTCGATTGCTTGTGCTTTTCAACAAGGTCATCAAGGTCAGTCTCAGGTTCTTCGTGATTAACTCCCTCTGTGTGGTTGCCATTCTCCTGAACCATCGGCGATATGTCGTCGGACGATCTGGTCTCAAGGGGGATCAGCTCACCCTCTTCATTCGTGGCATCAGCAGTCGAATTTGAATCAGTTTCCTCATTATCCACAGAACGGCCAGACGATCCGTTTGACAAATGAAAGGTCTGAGAAGCTTTCATCGTTAGGTCAATCAAGAAATCGGCCAAGTTGAATCCGCTTGGGCATTCGCATCCGATAGACGAGAAGTACTCCTGGCAACTGTCATGGAGGCCAGAATAAACCAACTGGCCACGAGAAAGCAGAATCAACCGATCGAATAAGGCCACAATATTTGATCTAGGCTGGTGGATCGTGAATATAACTGTCCGCTTGTAGTTTTTGGCCAGCGACTTCAGGCACTCGACGACATTGTATGCATTAAACGAATCTAATCCGGAGGTCGGCTCATCTAAGAACAAAATAGAGGGGCTGGTGACGAGCTCGCAAGCGATGGCTACACGTCTTTTCTCGCCACCCGAAATGCCACGGTGACCTTCCCAGCCAATAAATTGATCCTTAATTCCCATAATTCCAAGCTCATTCATGGTTTCAAAGACTCGTAATCTCTTCGCGTTACGAGACATAGTCTTGGGCAGGCGCAATAGAGCGGAATTCAAGATTGTCTCATACACCGTCAATGTCGGCATCAAAGCATCCTCCTGGTCAACAAAGCCAGTAATGCTTTTGAATTGACTTTCAGATACCTTGAATCCATTGACCAAGATGTCACCACCGATAACACCACCTTTATTCTTGTGTGCAAGAATATCCAATAGCGATGTTTTACCGGCTCCAGAAGCTCCCATAATTGCCATTATCTCACCCGGACGGACAATACCCTGAATCCCGTGAAGTATTTTCTTGCTATTGACGCCGTATGTGACGTTGCGGAAAAGCAATGTAGCCGGAGTATGGCTGGACATCAGTTTATATGACTCATCTTCTGAAGGCAAACTGGCACTGTTTGCCAAGTTTTGCATCTTTCGGACAACGTAAAATAAGACGAAACCGACAAGCACAATAAATACCAATATAGCAATTATGCCCGCAATCAGAGCCGTCTTATTCAAGGTCTTCTTCGGAATCTCATACCCAGGTAGCTCGCTATAATGCAAACATTCTCCGCTGTTGCAGGTAAGTGTTATTGACTCATCGCCAAACACTGACTGAATCAAATCATCCATAGCTGGCTCTGAAAACTCGCACGACCCTCGAGCTGAATCACAGGAAAAAGATCCCGGACCCTTGATGGCTTCATCCAGAAAGTCAGTAATATCTGTATGTCGCAGTTAGCACAAGCATGAAACATCCGATAAACCACTGGAATTACCAATGGAGCCATCCTCTCCACAAAGAGTTCTGTCCGGAACACAGGCACATTCGATATTTTTGCACTCATACAACGTTTTGTTGGTCGCGTCCGTCGATTCTGTGAGGGTGTTAGGGACGATGCTTGGTTTGTCGGCATCACCACTTACCAGTAGAAAGATCGCAATTAGTTAAATCGCAATAAAAGCTTTCGACCTCATCGATCCAAACTATAGACGAAGTTGTTAAGTTTCCGATACGAAGGTATGCCCACAATCACAACCTACATTGGAAGTTGCAAGCCTCAGCTGTCGAATTGCACGAGAAGGTTACCTGAGGGAGTTTGCCACCGAGAATATCAAGAATTTTCCGGTCTAGTGATTGCGTCAGCTATCTTCAAGAATTGGCTATATTTAGTGTTCGTAAAGTCCTTACTGGTGACATTGCACATTTGAAAGTTTTCTTTCACGGCCATGCCGCCCTTATAGCAGGCACCACCCGTGCCGTCAGGCATAAAGGCATTGCAGACATCATCGTTCATGCATACTATTGACAGATGTTAACTCATAATCACCATGGCCAGTAATTGACATAAATTCCTACCGTTGCAATTCAAACCTTCCCAGCCGTCATCACATTCACAGGAGTGACCAGTTCTCGGCATGCGGTCTCGGCCGCCTGCCAAAGATCCACAGACTACCAAGTTATAAGCATTTAGTCTACACATACGGTCCGCAATATTTCGAACCTGGAACGGAGCAATCATCGCCACCAAAACCCGGAGGACAGTCACAGTGTCCATCGTACGGTCGACAATCCGCGTACTGCAAACAGGTATAGGCCGGCAATAGACAGTTAAAGCTAGGAGGTCATTAATTAAAACCTGCAACTTGGCTCTTATGCTGAGAACCTGGAAGTGATTGCGACTTACCACTTATCGCTGGCCGCGCTTCCCAGTGGGGCACCTGCATACATGGAATTGAGCAAGTTCGACACCGGAACAGACGTAGCGTTCTGCGTATCCGAGCGCCTGGCTCGTACTACATTTAGTTGTACAATAATCAAGAGTAAGGCAGCCAGCCTCCATTTGCGTAATTTGGACATCATCGGTGTTTAGGTGTGACAGACCGAAGCGAGATGATAAAAACCCACACCAATATAACCAGCGTACAGTAACTAAAAATGTCGAGCAGTTAACTCCGAAGAGCGCTTCTCACCAGCCGCCGTAAAAGAGCCAAAGTTATAGCAAGTAGATTGAGGGCGAGCCTTAGATATATCGCGATACCAAGGATGTTGTGCTATCGCCGCTCGAGAAGCCCAGGCGCCTGGGCCGTTCCGCGCACTCACTTAATGGAGAGGGGGGAATCCGACCCGGGTCAGCTTGCTGGCCCTGCCCGTATATTAATTGCTGGTGGGGCTGTAACTTTTTAAATGCAGGTCAGAACAAAATTGAAAACGAGTCAGTACTTCTCGCTTCCGTGTGAAATTGAACAATAGCGTGTACTTTGCTCCATAAACTACCAACTGGTTAGGCGGATATGTACTTGCAGCTATCAGAATCCATTTCTTAAGAGTGCGTTAAAGCCAGCTACCGCGATTTCTGGCATATTGTAATGGAAGAATGGCGATACCAAATATGAAGTCATGACTGCTTAATTTTGAATTCTAATGTTTCCAGTAAATAGTACATAGTACGTAACATATATAGATACAGGGATGATGCCTCTCGCACAAAACTACTCAGTTTTTACACATACATCTTGACACAACCTAACTAATAGTGTGTTACAATCGTCATCTAGTCATCATCGGCATCCCAGTTCCCAGGCATAGCTTGTTTGGGCATAGCAGGTCCACCCGCCCTCTTAGCCATGACAATCTGGTCTACTGAGAGAATCGTATTAACCGTATCTGTGGCAAGTTTGATTGCCCAACTCTTTGCAGATAGTGCGTCAAAGATACCGTGTTCCTTTGCATCCAAAACGCCGGTTCCGTCGTTATCCTACCATACCAGTCAGCACGGCTACTATCAACACTATTGCAAGGTAATTTCACATACGTCAACATCAACACCGGCGTTCCAATCATCCTTCTTGCCGTGAGCTCCATACAATCGTCCCAGGACCTCTGTCGCATCAAGACCCGAATTTTCAGCCAGAATTCTTGGGACGACTTCGAACGCTTCGCCGTATTTTTTTATTGCGTGCTGGAGAATTCCAGGTGTCTTCTCACCGTATTGCGCAATCCTTTGAACTAGCTCAATCTCTGTAGCCCCAGCGCCAGGAACAAGTCTGCCATCCTTCGTCAGTGCCTTTACAACATTTACTCCATCATCGATTGCACGTTCTATATCATCCAGCAGGCCCTGAGTAGCTCCTCGGACTACAATGGTCGATGTACGAGTGGCCTCTTGTTCTTGTCGGACGACGGTAACTCTGTCACCGCCAATTTCAATCGTTTCGACAATATCAACCTTGCCCATCTCCTCCGGCATTGGTGCACCCAACCGTGGCAGCGGAGTTGCGCCAACTACCTTGCAGACCCTCCGTAGGTCAAATTTACTAGGAACCCGGAGAACCAATATATCATAGCGATTCAAGTAATTCAAAGCTAGCTCACCGACATTGGCTCCAGCAATCAATACTCTCATACCAGTATCGGCTAAAGCTTTTATGCTCTACATTCACAATATTAGACCCGAAATCAAGATATTGAATAACTGCATTTACCGATTCCAGATGTGCCTCCTCATCCTGAGAAAAGTTAAGCATCTCCTTGGCATTGTGAAGTAAGACGGTGCCTTTTGTTTCAGTTTGACTTATGTCGATGGGACAAGTGAATACACCGACTCTGGCCCTCGACGCAATCTTCTTAACAGAACCTTCAGGCTCGCGGTTAAATACCATACCTTTGACCACCCGGCTGGCATCCAAACTGCTACCCATTATCTTAACAACTCGAATATTGTCGACATTAAAATTCTTAGGATTACTTGGCAGCACAGAGAAGACAGCCTCAGCAACCAGTTCCGCTAAAAAATCTTCGTTTCCGTACTGTTTCGATGCAATTGCTGGTCGAATAGCTTTGAAAAGCTCCGTCTGGGATCGCAAGTCCTCAACTTTCTCAACGGAGAGTTCTTTAAGTTCACCCTGAGTAAACTTCTCCGCCAGTTCGTATCCTTGAATAATGTCGGCCGGGTGCAGGCCAACCCTTATCAATCCATCCGCCTGATTCAACAATTCTCCGGCCAGGACAATGACGAGATTTGTAGCATCACCCATCTACAATTCAGTGTTAGCTGTAGGCGTATGGTATCGCAGAAAAATTGCACACCTCAGTCTCTTGCTGTTGACACGCCATCACCATAAGCTTAGCGGCAGGGTGAATCACGTCAAGTTCTCTCAATATAGTGGCGGCATCACTGGTCAAGAACATTTTCTGCAAATCTACCAAAATATCGTTAGGACGCTTTCAATAAGATCATAATTGATCCCCATTGAGCTGACGTCGACCTCAGTCGCCTCGACAATCATGATGTCAAACTCACTATCATATGCCGCCGATCGTTTCTTCTACCGTAACAATTTTATGACAATATTCACTTACGGTTGATTACAATCTTGTTTCGTCCGCACGGTCCAATCGAAGTGCGCACAATTGACGCGATCTCGCGACAAGCACTGATATTTCGGTTGATGGCTCCATCCTCACTTTGATAAGTCTGATATCCGGGCTTGAAAAGCTGAGTGCCTGGAGCGCTCGGCAATGACAATCCAGACATGGTAGAGATAAATCAAGATACAAGTTGGGTAAAGTTGGGTGAAGAGAGAGATATTCAATGCCGAGTGAATTCCCTTGGGGACGATTACCAAGTGACGCGCCAACAGAATATTTTTTGGTATACTGAGAATTATGGCCGGGTAACAACTGCTCGCCATTAATAGCAATAAGCGCAGGTTTCCACTCAAGCTATGCATTAGTTATTAAGTGGTCATTTATAATGTAACTTTTAATTTACGTTATTTCATCTAGCCGTTATCTATAATATTAACCGCCATTACACCGTTCACCGTCGGCTTACACGTCTTTGCCAAAAATTCAGATTAGCGGACCGGCCTCTAACCACGATATCATCAATTCTGGCCGAAAACGAAGCTCTCTTCCGGAATTCTTCCTCGCAAAACTGGCGGCTCGGTCCCCTTGATATAGACATCCTCGAACAAAAGAGTGGCGGAACCCTCGGGTGGTGCGGAGGCTTCAGCCTCCTTTGTCTCCTTATCAACTAAGGCCCGGACCTCTTTGTCAATAGCCTTGAGCTGGTCCTCACTAGCTACACCCCATCCAATGATACGGTCCTTCAAACCGGTGACAGGATCCTGAGTGGATCGCATGCGCTGAATCTCCTCACGAGTCTACATCAAGTTAATAAATCAAGAGTTCAGCAGTCTGGGAACAAAACAAAATAAAGCATACTCTGTAAGTAGTACCAGGGTCGGACATAGAGTGACCACCATAACGGTACGTGGTGTATTCAAGAACGATTGGACCGTTACCCTCGGTAGTGAACTTCTTTGCAAACGCAGAGGCTTGTTTGACAGCCAGGACATCCATTGCATCGATTTTAATTCCAGGAATATATTGTCCACGTTCGTGATATTCCGTCAAAGCAGAACTTCTTGCGGCTGATGTACCCATACCATACTTGTTATTCTCGCAAGCGAAAACGCATGGCAGCTTCCACAACTTGGCCATGTTGTACGCCTCGAAGACCTGACCTTGGTTGGCAGCACCATCACCGTACAAAGCAAAGGTGGCGTGGGGAAGACCTTGATAGTGCTTGGCGAAGGCAAGACCAGCACCGACAGGGACTTGGGCACCGACAATTCCGTTACCGCCAAAGAAGTTAGGAGCGAACATGTGCATAGAACCACCTATATTTTTATTTAGCGTTGTTTGCATGACTGCATACAAGCGAAATCAGAGTCACGTACCCTTTCCGAAAGACACACCATCGCGTCGGCCCATCAATTCAGCGAGAATGGCCTTGACAGAAGCACCTCGCATGTACGCAAAGCCGTGGCAACGGTAGGCAGTGATAACCTGGTCGTCCCGGGTGATTGCGTGCTCGATACCGACAGCAATTGCCTCTTCGCCAATAGACAAATGGCTATAGGCCAATTAACATCATCGAACATAAATCTATAAATTTTGGATGAACGATTCTTACCAGCTATAAGCTATATTAGCAAGCAATTCGTTAACATCTGACAGCAGTTTATCACTCACAATCCTCGGATCTTCTTGGCCTTATACAGAGCATCGGCAGCCGTCTCCAACCGTCTATTCCAATATTAACAAGTTTTTCCACACAGTTTGGCTACTGTCCGGCTACATACCGAACGGTCATCATATCCCGATACAATGAGATCAGCTCATTCTTGGTGACCTGCATTTCCAACTCCGGGGACTCAATTTGATATGTCTGAAAGGACTCAGGAAGGAATCTGATCGTGAAAGGAGCGTCCGCATCCTTAGGTCAAATTAGCACTTATTTCACCGCTAACTGCGACGGAGAGACCAATTGCAATCCCATCCAGTCAAGTAATATTGCCCGCCACACGGGTACTACAGCTTAGAGGCGACACAATTGCTCACGGTAGGGTGATCTAGGCAATCTCTAAATCAATTGATCCTTCTTACCTCAGGCACGCGAGAAACCAAGCTGGAAGCATCCGACGCTAGGGTGCGGACAGCAATTGGGCGAGCAATAGCTCTCGAACTAGTCGAGGCTAGACGAGTCGACTTCAGTACAGTCGACAGCATGTTGCAAATTCGTCTTCTTAAGGGGGGAGGAACGAAGTGAGAATGCTGCGAGGTGGGGAAGCAGAAGATACTTGTCGGAGCCGGAATGCTTGGGCTTCGCGAGTTTTAGGGACTGTACCCCATCGGTACCTGCTATACTCGCGCGTAACCTGAGGAACGCGGCAATGGTAATCCCTTATGGGTTTGGGGTGAAATCCGTCAGCCTATCAAAGACAAAGCATCAACCCCTTACCCTGAAAATCTCGGTTGCCAGCGGTCTCTTGAACCTGTGTGCTCCGAAGCTGAACAACCGAACTTGTAAGCTGAAGAAGCTGAACTTGTTCTTAGTGCGTAATGCTCTGCTTAATTTCGCAATTTTGCGGGTTTTTTGGGGTTTTGTTAAGTTTTTTGTTGCTACATAGGAGAAGCTGAACCCTTCCTTATAATTACCGTTATCTAAAGACAACAACTATGACCTTCGAACGTTCCCAAATATTTATTTATAATACATATTCCAAATATACAAATGTTGTCCTATTTAGGGCTAGAGTTTTCTGTCTTCGCAATGAGAATCTGCTTAAGATGAGCGTCGCTGTCGGCGACATATATGCCACGCCTAGATGGTCGCAAAATACCATGGCTTTCCCATTCTGATACCTAGAACGGGTCAGATGTCGGTCAGATACCAATTGATGGTTTCACTTACGATTAAGAACTCGTCTATATTTGTCGGAAGACACAATCCAAGTGGCTCGCCCATAACTGAAACAGCGGTTTCCCATCCGTATTCATCAGCAATCTCAAGACCTTCAGCCGTAGATGCAATTAGTCCAAGCGCGAAAAAAGCGGTCCTATACATTCTTGTCAGAGCCATCCATCGCACCATTGCCTTCGTATAACTTAAATACCCTTTCAAACTCCAAATCTGCGACGAATTCGCAATATGTACAATTGTTTCGACGATATTGGTCTCCTCTAGAAACGGCACGCCGAACTCAAGTGATCCTATGTTGCTCACAGCCCAGATACAGCCCTTCAGTTTGCGCAAAATGGCTGGATCTTCTTTTTCCTGACAATGCTCCTTGATATAGTCGGTGAAGTGCCTAACATGGTCCTTCTGCTTTAGCAAAGCAATGCCCTCCCTACTTCTTACCAGCTCCCTATAGAAATGCGGAGGAATTGGTGCGGAGCGGTTAGTCTGTTGAAATCCATCGCCAGACAGCAATGTGCGCGCAAGCTCTAGCTCAACGACGTGCACATACGTTTCATTACCACTCTAATACATTGTCAGCCATAATGTTATCAACAAGTCATGCAACAGTGGCTTACATTAAACCATTCGTCCATCTCCCTTTCAATGTAGTTAAGATCCTTCAGAAATCGGAACCCTTCTGACGTAGATAAAAACCTCAAGAGTAGAGGGGCAGTCAAATCTGCTAAATGCTCCAAATCGGGGAGGCATGTAACTATATAATCTAACGTCGGTCCATCCTCACAAGCGTCACCAAGCACCTTGATCGCCAATTTGCACACATCAGGGTCAACGTCGTACAGCTGTTCAACCAGCAATTCAATGGCCCAATTGCGCATGTTGATATCCTCAAAGTCTAGTAACTTTGCCAGGTGAGACGTTGTAAACATGCGGACATCTTTTTCTCCCGTCGAAAGTACTTTGGCGAGGATGATGCGTGTGTGTCCCTCCAGATGATAGTCTAAAGACGAGACCAGTGCTATTATCAAGTCTTTCCTTGTGTTCAATTCACTTAAGTGGTAGAACATGTTGAACATCCGCCATCGCTCTATCATCCTAGGTCCAATTAGCACCCGTACGTTGTGCATCTTCACTTACACTTACGTCAATCCATTCGGATCACTACTTAGTGTTCCAAGTAGGGTAAAATATCCATAGCTAAGTGTTGTCTCCAGACGATACTTGGAGAACAAAGGCTCAGTCGACGTTATTCCACTCATGGGATCCAATTGTGCCAAGCATTCGGCGATTTGTCTCAGCAGCTTATTCTCCATGAGATATTTCACCCCTTCTGGACTCGCAAGTAATGTCTTGAACAAAACGCTACCAGCCGTAACATATCTTTGACTCGCCGACGTCTTTCGGATTTCTGAGAAACGATATTTGAATGGTCGGTAAAAAGACATAAGTCGTTTCATGAACTTAGTTGCACGAATGGCTTCGTCAAGACGTTTCGGGTTTAGAAGCGGGCCTTGCATCAGCTGGATCAACGTATCCCAGTTCCATTTGGTATAGTTTTTGGTGCTGAGAACGTTCGTCTCCAAAAGTAGATTGCGAAAGTACGTGTCGTCCAGATGGAGACCAAGTCTCATTTTTTTCAATTCAGACCTCTTTGACTCTCGATGTGGTTCCCCCCTATTAACCACATAATTAGCATATACCTTAACCAGCATACATTCTGTACAGTTCGTACAAAACCTGTAAAGCCAAATCTGGACGCGACCGGTATAAGTTCTTCGTGATTTTATCAATTTGGGAGATCGCAGACGACGCAGGAAATCGGTCCAGCGTATTAAATCTGGCTGCTTGTGAGAATAACGGTCCAAGGACCTGCGTTTTAATGCAGTATCTTTGGGGCAAGATCTTGGCCGCAAGGCTAATTATTTCACTCAGCAGCAGAGTCGCCTTACGGCAATTTTTCGCATCCGTATTTTCTTCAATAATGTGTGCAAGAAACTAGCAAAAAATAAGTGACTTATAATACTGCGTCAGTTAGGGAACAATCGCTTACGATTAACAGATCGGCTTCTATAAAAATCGCCAGCAGAAGGGCAGCATACTGATCTGTCAGCGTGCGTCGTTTTATCGTACTTCCAAATGGTTTTAGAGAAGTGTCAATATTGTTGGTAAAGAATGCTAACGAATGTTAGTACAACATACCATTTGCAACCATTCAATTCACTCACTTGTTAGTCTACGCCCAGCCAAGAATGGTGCTGACCACGGTGGAGATTTTATTTGGAAAATATCAAAGAATAAATCCATCAGCACATCCTAGAAAAGCAGCGTTAGTATGCCTCAGTCATGCCGATGGCTGGTACTGCATCACATGCCCGTAGTACTGGGAGGGGAATTCGTAAACAATCAACAAGCGACTGTAGAGACCTGAAGTTGTACATGCACATATATAACAATCCTGCGGTCAATGGTTCATCAGTCATGTGCTGTATGATTAAATTCGCTATGGAGGCCACCTACCAGACCAAGACTTTAGTAGAACTGATATCACTCGAGCACAGCTCTTCAATTTGGGCTCATTGATATGACTTTTCTCTTGTAATCCCGTAAAAGTAGACAGTACTATGTCCAAATCGTGCCCAGGCCAAATATATTTCCTAGTATCTGGCTTATCCAGTAAATACAGAAACGCCGTCGCAATACTGTCGGCTAACTCGTAGGGTCCATTTGCAAGCGTCTGAGCTAGTATTCTGATTCCACCGGCGGCTGAGACTTTGTGAGGATCATACATTACTGCGGTTGCAGTTAATGACCGGATTCTTTTCGCATTAATCGAGCACACTTACATAATTCGGAGAGCGTCTCTAGCGCAATAACATGCAGCCGATCCTCGACATGCTCTGCTACCGCAACAAGGGCACAGACAACCCCAAGCGAAAGCTGAGTAACGCCATCGGGAACATTAAAGTAGGCTCTAATGAATTTAATCGCTTGTTCCCTCTCGACGTTAAATTTCGAATCCTTAGCCAATGATCTAATTGGTGCCTTTGTCAGCTCATAGTAGCAACGGATTTTATCTTAACGTGAGCATACTGTATCACCAATGCGTCAGTCCTGAGACTGATAATGGTCTTGAAAGATTCGAGATTCGATATTGCGTACCGGGCGGTCCGATATCCTGCTGCAATTACCTCTTTGGCTGGATGCAAGAGTAATTTTTGCACACTGCAAAAGTTAGCCACGTAGCGTTCGGCTAATGGTAGCTGAACAACCCACAACAACCTACCGTCGTGCAAATACAGAGAGAACCAGTTCTTGCTTTAATAGCGGGTATCGCTGCAGCAACTGGACCAATTCATTCGCCTTCGAGACATAGAACAAGGACGACTTGTCTGGTTCCTCGAGCGATTGCAAGATATCACCCAATGCCCATGTAGGACTTCCAGCTGCGAGTGATCTTTTAGTAACGTCGCGGCCTTATCGTCATGCCATATTAACGCATACCGTCTCCATCCTCGTCATCCGTGAACACAGGTTCAAGGTTTGTATTTATTGGATCGAGCTTGATCATCGCCGATCGTGGATCACGAGCTGCCTTAGCTCTTCCGTGGTCTCTTTAACCTTGACCTCTCTGGTACGCAAGGAATGAATGCGACAGAATCGTAGATGGCGGCCCCTCAATCCACTGCCCCGACGCGACAAGAGCGAACACGCCAAAGTATGTCTATATGCAGCACATAGAAAACTGAGAACGGTACGAGTAGTTAGTTTTATTGGTTAGTATTACCTGGATCCTCCGTGTCGCGGTAGTGCCATGAACAATGGAAGGAGTTTTCGTTGATGTGCTAAAGTTTCATTGAATGCGGCGGTTTAAACTCTCTTCCGATATGTGGGTAAATAATTTTTGAATTATCACGAATATTCCCCCGACTCCAATGTCCATATCAAGCATTACCGGTATATCTATGCACTGGTTCTATTTACAATGTCAGGACAAACCCCATCCAATAAGCGGAAAGGCGGTGCAGACCTGATTACTGAGCAAAAACGACGCACGGTATATCGCCCTGTTTTGGATAATCCACACACAAAAGTTCTTTGGTAAGCTCTCATCGCAGGACTTGCAGCTCTGGCAATTAGATAGTTTTTCGTTTAGCGTACAAGCAGGATTCCCTAATCTGGAAATAGGCCGGCTGTTTCTGCGGACGACGGCAAACTCTTTGTGGATTTACTCTGCAGGTAATATATAGTTTGCTTCCGCTACTACACATGGAAACTTTTGCTAATGGAATTACATATATAGCGTATTACAACCGGTCGGCACGTACATTGACCAGAAAAACAAGGTCAGACGGCATAAGAACAAGTCATCAGGAACACCTGTCGAGGCAGAGCAACTCCAAAAACCTATTCGGCCGGAAGTGCTGAACTACCTCACCTTCGGGATCAACCCCACGACAATCGCACTCGAAGCACAGGCTTCAAGTGTATATGCGCAATCCGCTTACGTGAGTCCAATAATATTAACCACGGCGCCATTGTCAAAGAAGAATCGAAAGGGTCCCGTTACAGCGGTTTTTATCGCTCGATCAGATATCACTCCCGCGATACTGTTGTCACATTTCCCACTTCTGTGTACGTCAAGCTCGTCACCAGTTAAACTCGTCCAATTACCCAAAGGCTCGATGGGTCTACTTGCACAGGCGACAGGCATACCGGGCCTGGGTATAGTCGGTATCCGGCAAGGTTGTCCTGGCGCTTCAATGCTTTTTAATGGATTAGAACGAATAGATGAAGTCGTTGTTCCATGGGCAAGATTTAGTCGCGGTGGCAACGTTTATCAGGCATTGAATGTTAAACAGGTCGTTACATCCGCGCCAGTGAACAGTTCTTCGACGAAGAATATGGATAATGATTAATGTTAATACCGGCAATGCAGGCATTCGTTTGGCGTTTATGGAATTAGAGAATTTGATTATGCTACTCACTATCACTGGAGGCTTGGAGTATTGCAAGGTGTTTTGGTGTAACTTATAAACTCATTCGATTATAATCAATCAGTGTGGACATCGCCGCACGGGACCCACAATTACATAACATTACATAATATCTTCCTACATTACGAATAACTCCATCAGACAACAACAAAAGTACGATTCAGATCATGATATTCACCTTGGTTATTCTAAGTTACTCGCCCCACGGATACACAGACGAGCACTAACTACCGACAATCGTGCATCACTGCCGGCTATTATTCAGTTCTCGCAAACAGGCGTTCAAGCTACGCGGAATCTCCTGGTGCCGGTATGTCTTGGGATAATAGAGTAACTGCAACACAATCTTGCCTATAGGATAGGGCGGAGTACGCACACGTTCAGCCTTTCTCGATCTGGTCGCGTCAAATTCAGTTGCCCACTCGTTGTAGCATGGAACTTCTAGGATCTTGGACGTGAGATATATCTCCTTCTCAATTTGAGAAAATGAGATGTACGATCTCGCAAATGAACCATCCGAGCCGAGCACGTTACCAAGTGCAAGCGGGCTGTGTTTAGTTGCACTTTCGGCCGGCTGCACCCGACGCTTAGGTGAGCCGAACAACTTGTCTATCCCGAACCTGCTTTCTTTTTTCTTTGGGGATGGAGAGCGAGAAACACGAGTTGCTGGTTGAGTAATCTTCGCTTTCAAAGTGAGAATAAACTCAAGTTCCGTCCCTACGATACTGCTTGATGTTAGCCGAAAGCTGCCTGCAATCAGCATATGTGGCTTACAGTTCAAACTCCTGATATATAGGAGCATTCCTGGTCAAGTTCATGTAGGCAGTGGTAACGCAATGAATACCATTATCAAGCGTCAATGCAAAGTACGCGGACGTATCTGTGACGGTTAGCAGACGCTATTGAATATCAACACTAAGTACCGTACCATCGCTTAGCGGCAGCTTCAAGTCTTTGAGAGCCAACACCTTTACAAATAAGCGACCTCGGTCTGCTGGATCAACGTTGGGATCCACGTCTACGCTCACTGGCTTTGCGGGTTTCATCTCCTCGTTATGGCCCGCAGTCGGCAGTCTTGGTTTTGCCTCGGAGGCCTTTGAATGCTTGCCAAGATCCGAATTGTTACCATCCGGGATTATTAATGATTTTTTGACACTGTTTTCCCTCTCTTGTGGTTCTTTCTCTGGAATAAGCATACTACTTCTCACGCATGACTTACCAGACAACGTTTGGTCTTCCTTCGGTTCGCGGGCACCGGTCCACGGTTGGTAAGTCTTCTCTGGGGAATCGCCGAAATCTGTATCAGCATATGCATGCACAATTCTCGTGTTTTCCCGCATCAGATATCCTCTCTTTAAGCATGGTTAGTAGGCAGTGACAGACACTTAAACTTAAAGCAGGCTTACTTTTTGCACCTCTATAACTCTGTCAAAATCCTTGCTCAAACTATCAAATGAGAAATCATTTACGTCCAAATCAAGCAAGAGCGACTCTGGCCAAGTTGGTTTCGGCAAATCCTCAACAATGGATGGCAACTCCAAAAACTTATGTTCCGCATGGTCCCCACTTACTTTGCGTCTTGTGGAAGCCATATTCACGGCATCAGCAGGCGTAAGACTGGGTCGTGTTTTCGCTCCGCATCTAGACTTGATGGTCCGGTCTTCTGCTGGAATATCGCATTGCGGCGGCGTATCTAACGACGTAGAGTTACGGCCAGTCTCATCCATCCAGCTTTTCGCTAAGAATGAGGAAGAGTTGAGATAATCATTTAAGCCAGAGCCGAAGTCATTATCTGTGGCATCAAATGAAAGCTCTAACTTAAACGAAGTTGTCGAGTCGGTCCTAGTATGTGCGGAACTGAGTGTGGTGTCACCCGTATCTTGTGTCAGTGGCAGCCTGTCCGTATCGTGTGACTTGGAGAGATCAATATACTCGTAACCATTTGAAGTTCTATCAGATATTTTGACAGAAACATCATGCGGCAAAGTAGTTGTTGTGTCGCCACTCCAAAGGGAGGACATCTCTGGAGAATAGTTGGAAAGGCTACTATCCTCTTGCGCCTGCTCGTCCGTATCTGACTTGGGGAACCCACGCTCGTCACCATGAACCCTTCCATGTGCCTCGTACGTGAGCGATGGGCCAGTAGAAGACTGAGGGACTGTAGGGTCACCGCCGGAACCCACTACAGTTTCGGAATTCGAAGGGCTGTCAAATTCGTGTCGCAAGGGCTCGTTGTCGATGTTTACATCCTCAAAAGTATATGAATCAAGGAGATCCATAGCATCATACGACGAAGCTTCAGACACGCGACTCATCACTGAATCCTGACGCATTAGACCTGTTTCCGATTGACCTTTCTCAACTGGCGGGGAGGGGTTAATTTTCTGTGGATCCAAATTATCACACTGCTTCGAAGGAACTGCCGGAAGGGGCCTGCCCTTCGTATTAAACGTATGAGCAGACGGCTTAGGAAGAGATCTACTGCCACTCAGCGTACGATGCAAGTACACTCCAGGACTGAATGAACTCTCAAACTTTATCAAAGGCGACGCGGGCTTATCAATTGCATGATTTTGAGTGTTCAATTCTGCTGCTGCAAACTCAAAAACTTCACCTTCGTCTGACTCCTCAGAATTGGCATCGGTAGTAATTGGTGAGTCTTGCGTGGCTTCGAATTCGACGACCTGGGGCGGCGCCATTTCGAATGTAACCTTCTTTGAGCGAATGGAACCGGAAGAAGACAATAGAGAAGATCGCTTTTCCAGACCTACATGCCGCGGCCTAGTAACAGGTGACCCCTGCATTTCCTGTTCGGACGGCGTCTCATCTTTTCGCTGTGGCGACTGAATAACAGGTGACGATGGTAGTGGTCTCTGATAACTATCTGCATTCTGATGGAAAATACTATTTCGGACACTACCGTTGATAATAGGGCTTCCGTCTATCGTAGGCGACCGCTGCTCACGATTTAAGCTTTCGCGCTCCTTGTCGTACCAAAACGACATCGCGGATTGCTTGGTACTTGGCGATAAATGAATGGTCTCCCCGGCTTCGACACTTTTCGGTGGATCAGAAAAGCCAAGAGACTTGTTGTGGATTTCAGTGTCGCTATTCTTCTGTTGTTGCAGAATAAAGCGTTGATGATCAGCGGTTGATGGCGAATTGCGTCGCGAATCATTCGTCGGAACGTCTGAGAGTGGAATGCCAATTTTCGCTCTTACTGGAGACCTCTTCGGCGATCGCAGCGGCGGAACAGGGACTATGTCGGTGGCCTGACGTTTTGGAGACGACAGGTCTGTTGGTGACTGCAACTGCTGTTCGGCAGACATGTCAGGAGATTTGTGGAATCGCGAGAGGTTTACGTGCCGGACCAAGAAGTATTGTTTTCCCGAAAAATAAATATATGACAGAAGAGAGCGAAACAAGAACAGGAATGATACGTTGATAGTGAGACAAACAGTAAGAAGCGTCAGATGGGATGAATTGTGCTTTGCATCTTTCCCTGTGCCTCCTGGATGGAGTGCGGCTTTCTGTTTATTTCAGGTGTTTATTCTGTGTTGCTGTAGCAACGCCCACTAAGCGAACTGCAGGCACTAACCTTTTGTGGTCAGATGAGGCGGGCGATCCCCAGTCCGTAAATAGATCATTTTAGACTCATCGACGGACGACGGTTGTGATTAATTTATATCATTTCAGGCTCTGGTTCTTCAAAATGAGAGCCGCATTTTAAGCAGAATATGACTATTCGACTTGGATGTGGCCCCTTATAATTCCATACGAAGACAAAAAAATAACGAAGATACAAATCACACGAAGAATCAACCATTTATCTGCTACAGCAGTCAATCAATCCACCATCGAATTGGTCAAAATGTCGCTATTATGAGCTTGTTGCACTTAATCAATATAATTTAACTTTGTCATGACCTCCATAGTTCGCCTGCTGTCGAAATCTAGGAGCTAGTTGGAAACTCCCAGTACTCTTGTCCAGGTTTGAATGAGACCCCGAGTTCCAAGAGCTTGCCAAATGCCATGGCAAAATCCTCAAAGAAAGCATCCTGGCTCTTGGCGTATTTCTCAACATATTTCTTAAAGTTCTTGTCCTTGACGAGAGCCATATCAGCGGGAAGCATCATCAGGGACTTGGTCTTATCGTCTTCATACTGAGCTGGTCCGTCCCACTTGAAACATTAGTTAAAATAGGCCTTACAAGACACATCGTCAAATAGGGACTAACCTTCTTCCAGTGCCATTTGTCGTTCAACAGGAGCGTAAAGTAATCGTTGGTAAGATATGTCGGCGCGAAAGTCCAAGGCCCGTCATATCCAGACCTAGAAGTGTGGCATCGTCCGAGAGCGTGGGCTCCCGCGAGAGCAACAATTTCTTGATCATTGAATCCTAGACATATATAAGTCTCATTCATTCGAGCAACCTGGCAAAATTAAATGGCAGAAGCTTACCCATGCGATAGAAAATATCCCGGACATGATCAGAACCTTTGCTGCCATCGGGCAAACGGCCATCGGGAGTGCAAGCAGCTAAACGAAATCCATACGTTAGCTCAATTCCAACTCCGCAATAAAACATGACGAGAGGGCATCGCGAGAGTCGAAACTGGGTCACGTGATTTGGAGTTTGAGTCTCGACAGGAGTGGTGACGTCAGACATATCAACCATCCAGAACCAAACCCATTACGGCGCGATTTCGCTCCAACTTTGCTATAATCGGAGAACATCGAATGATAACTTACAGGCATCAGCATCGGCGCGACCGGGTCGCCACTTAATGGTTGGCCCACCCATCTCTTGAACAGCACAAACACCTGCAAGGGTCCACAGGTCACCGTAGGAAATCCAAGGAAACTGAGCGTGAATTGGCTCGAGGACGTTGCGTGCGACATCCTACACGGTGTCAGATCCATGATGACAGAAGATTCAAGTGGCGTTTCGTAATGACTTACCAAGCCGTTGTTAGCACCCTGAAGTACAAATTAAACACTGTCAGCTACTGATTGGCACGATCTGGTCAAAGGTCTACTCACATGTCCCGCCTCAGGATGGAATCTAGAGATGGCGTTAAATCCGATCGAGCAAACAAAGTAAAAATGTTATATGCTTACCTCATGGTCGCACCACTGGATCCACCAGTGTTTGTTTTGGCATCATAAGTTCCTGAAGCGTGCCAGGCAAGGCGAATCAAAACTGGACCATATGATCCATCGTCATACTCTCCAGCCTCAAGACTGTCAGCGATTTTGCTGTAGACCTTCTTATAATCGTCGAAAGTGGGGACGAAGGGTTTGGCAAGAGCGGCGGGCTTTGGCGGGGCGGCGTTGTTGGAGTAATAGTAGTAACCGCCTCCAAGCAGAGCCAAGCCGACGGCGGCATAGAATAGCGAGTTGTTACTCTTAGGTGGACCAGATGCAGTCGAGTTTGATCGCACGGCGATGGGGGTTCGCAGGGGCGCCTTAACGCGGAGCGCTGCAGCGAAGACAGAGCGACTGGCGGAGCGCAAGACTGGGCGGGGAAAGGACATGATGGCTAGTGTGGTAACAGCAATTCGGGATCGGTGATGGAGATTAGATTGGTATGGTATGGCAGAGCAGAGCTTTATAACAAACTGCGGGCCGTCAAGGAGGCGAGAACGTGACACGAGCCAGCCTTAGACAGGAAGGATGCCTGGCTAGAGTGGGGTCACCAAACAAAACCCTGACCTGATCTGACCAGAGAAGGCCCGCTAAACTTAGTGAAGAAAGCCCGCCCTCAGTCAACAAGCTCACTAACTATGTAATGATACACACTATCTGGCCCCGTCTATTGGCCAGCATAATCAATGCCTCTGCCGCTGACTCTCTGCCACAGGACCCTAACCGCCACTGCGCTGATGGCCTGAGGATACGTATTCACTCGCAATATAAAATTAACTTGGTAACTAATCAAATCTGGTGTGCGGCGCCGACTAGTCCACGGCGGGAATAATGCAGTTTGACAAAGCAGGAGATGACCAAGCGAGAATGAGTTCTGGATTCTCATTCGCAGATCGATCCATGTACTGTTAGTATGAAATAAACTAATTCCTTCTTGCGTAATAAGCCTCACAAATTCCCCCTGACTAATTGTCCTCCTTTTATGTCCAGCCCAGTCGCTCGTTCTTTGCTCACCAATCCAGGCTAGAGCGGATTACACTTGTTAAAAAATCGATGTTATGCCGGTCAGATCTTATTTAGAAATTGGCGACCTGCAAAACGGCGCAGGATGTTATAACTTGATATACTGGACTCCAATTGTGGAACGACCTGAACTCAATGTCTCAATGTCTCAATGTCTCAAGTAGTGGCTCTTCTGGATTCGCCATGAATTTTCGTATTAGATGTTAGGTCATAGGTTATTCTCACCATATGCACTGATGTGTTTAGATCATGGCATTGGACGCTCTGCTTCCTTGACAACCAGATACAGCCCTTACCCTAGCGTAACGGTTGGGTAAGGGAGGTCGACGAAATTTCGTTGCCCAGGCATCTGTACTATTACACCTCTCCGCTATTGCAACTCTCCGATTTCGAGTCCCGAGATTTAGCCAGTTTGCCCACAACATTTTCGCGTTGCTATCTTTTCATAGTATCAGTTCACCCAAAGCTGGAGAGTGACGCCTGTCACCATGATTGCAAAAATTCCATTTGTTCGGCCCTCGACGGGTGCAAAAACTTTCAGAACAATTATATCGCCAGCCAGCCATCCTTCTACCCTGCGCCAGTCCACCCTTCGATCTATATCTTCACCATTATTTGTCAGCTCGCGCTCACTTGTCGTGATGTCCAGATGCGTTCCTACTACAGTCCCGAGCCGGTCAATACTGTCGCGTTTTAGCTGCAATGTCACCACGAGGGTCTCAATCCGATCTTTCACATCATCAGTCTTTCCCTTGAATCCAGAGCCGGCAAAGGACCACAGCGCGCTAAGCTGGAACGAATTTCTCAGATATAGAACCTACCGCCGAGGGTTCCAAGTCGCATCGATGGGAATAAGCGGTCTGGCGGGAGTCATTGTCGGCTGGGAGTACATCTCGTCCGTGAACATTGACCCGACACAAATGATATTTGGGTTTGATCCGTTGCTTGCTATGGGTGCTGGGCTATTTTTGTTTACTGGATTTTGTGCCTTACTGGGACCACTATTAGGCAATTTTGTCTTTAATTTCTTGGTTTTGAGGAGCAAGCGAATACCGTTCCGATTGGTCAGTCATTAATTCGTTATGTCAATTATTTACTGAACATCATCACTGACGCTCATCGTATGTAGAAGGAAGATCTCTTTCTGCAGCATGTGAGGAAGAACCGTGTCGATCCTTCTTACCAGTCTTTCGCCAACCCGGTCCCGGATTACTACGGCGAGAAGATTACCTCTCTACACGGTTATCGACGGTGGTTGCGTAATTGCGCGGCATATAGAAAGAAACGCGACGAATTTTTGAAGACTTAAAAAAAAAAAAATTATTTTTTTTGTTGCTAGAGCACAGTGATGTCTACAAAGGTCGGATATGTTTATGATATACTTGTGTGAACATGGAGCATAGCAGCGCCAAGTGTGCGATCCCACTGAGTCAAACCTGTAAATTTTTTTTGTTCAACTGTAAATGCTATTATTAATCAAATTTTTGTAGAATCACTCGAGATCACAGATTCACAATTCATTATTATCAACCAAGGCACCCTCCCCGAAAATGAAAAACCTAACCAAATTCAAATACCCTCGATCGGTATCAAATACGCCATAATGTAGCAAGCAACTAACTCTGCATTAACCGGTGAGAGTCAAACTCCGGAAAGACATCCGGACCTAGTGAATTAATCATCTCCGTGACTTCCTTGGACAATTCCTCCCTCGTAATCCGCAACTTTGCAATCGCGTTCACTTTGTTCGGGTTCAGGCACGTTACGAGCGGCTTTAACGACTTGAAAATATCCATTCCGGTCTCTCCAATTCTGAGAGCAGCGTATGTGATCGCTGGAAATACTATCATAGCCGCAACGGTCACGAGCCACACTGGTCGCACTTGAGGAACAAGATCGTATTTCCATGTCGCCCATGTGGCCAACAAAGCATAAAACCAGTATAGTGCTGGCGCGAGCCCTAGCGCGACAAGGATCTTCCATGTCGCGACAACATCCCTGGCTGCAATTTTCACGCTCGAGGCCTTCAATGCTTGGGCCGCTTTTACCTTGGAAATCTTCTTAGTCGCGATGAAAACTGGCGCGAAAAGAATAACTCCGGGAAGGGCACCCATTGCCAAAACAAATAATTTTAGCGACCGGTAGACTAACTTTCCAACACTCTCCAGTATTGGCAGTGTTGCATATTCAACTTGATGATCTCGGATTCCCAAATGCCTTAACTGCTTGTTATAATTCGCAACCGCTTCCCGGAGATGAATAATCCGTGGATCATCTTTGTAATGAGTGTACCCTATGACTAACCGCCGATTCATCTCAATAACCAACGATAAGGGAATCTTCTTGTGTGCTGGTTTGTATAGTCGTCGAGCCGCTTGTATAACCATCAGCGTGTCATAATCTGGAGAGGTAACAGTCACAGCCAGCAATGCGCTATGAATTATTTCCAACAACTGCTGTACAGACTCTCTCTTATTTCCTTCACTGTACGCCTTAACAAGCTCCTTAGGAACGCTAAGTGGAGGACCAAACTCAATAACCGCTCGGGATCGGAATTTGTGAGGGTGGAAGTAGTTCATACCACAAGGGACAATTTTAATATCGCATTCCGGGTTCTCTTCTAGCGCACCAAGAGCCATAATCGCGACACCGGCCTTAAGCGGCAATAAATCGGGTCGGTCATGTGAACCACCTTCCGGAAAGATACCAATGCAGCCGCCATCATGCAGTCTCTTGAAGACTTTAGCGTACACTTTTGTCTGATCGACTTTTGGCGCCTTTTTAAACTTAGACAGACCAGAAAGTAAATGGTCGATGGCCTTCTCGTCCTTAAAAGGGCGACGCAGAACCAACTCGACATCAGACACGATGCTATCAATCTCTGCGCTTCCTAACGAGTTTGGCAAAATGATCGACCCACCTTGATCGCATTCCTTCATAAACTTGGTTCCTTGACCCTTAATAATTAGAGACTTCTCTTTATCGTCAATGTAGATCAAACCCGTTCCCGGGGCCGCCAAATCCTGGGGTCTGGCGACCGGAATGGAAGAAACAGATCTCGCTAAGGTGCCCACGAATTTTAGATGCATTGACTTTTCGGCTGCCAGGAACGATATTCTCCGACCAGCTTCATTTCTGATTTGACGCATGAGCATAATGGGGTCAATAAACTGTATTCTAGTCAGCTTTTTTTCCTGGCGTGTATTTCCCGTCAGTTCTCGCTCACCTGATTGGCGTGAGGCGCACCAACAAAGAGAATAGGGCCATGTCTAGGAATTCGGTATGCACCTCTTGGGCGAATTTCACGAAAAAATAGATCGAACACGACTGAGCACGCCAAAGTTAGTATTTCCCACTGATCATAAAATTCAAGGCCACCCACCCGATAGACACCAGATCACCATATCGTAGATCCAATGCTGGAACGTAGACTCAGTGTCAATCGAACGAGTACCGGGCACTCCATGTGCATTTTCACGCTGTCCATTCTTGCCGCGAGCCTCGGACAGCAAGGAAGTGACCGGAGCTTGAGGGATTGTAGACGACATAAAGCAGTTTCTGACTCGGAGGTTTGTTTAAACTAACAAGATAACCGGATTGTCTCTAACAACGATGAGTTAGCCATTATTAGTCGGAAATGATCATTACTCTCTAACCAGAGAACATAGAATATATTGGCATTCAAAACCTACACACTATTGTCTCGAAGAAGACGTGTTCCGATGAACAAGGAACCAACGTTCGAGACTTCACTCAAGAGCGACACAATCAAAATAATATTCTGGTGAGCGTAGTACTATGCTGAAGCCGAAGAAGGTACTACGGACCACTAGAGAGATTCTAAGCCTTCGCGGACGCCAAAAGGTATTCAGAATGGTCGAAGGGCAATGTAGGTAGATGATCAGAGTGATTATAAGAAGTGTTGGGGCACTCACTCTAGAAATTCAACAAATAAGGTTTCCGGGTACATAAAGTAATACAGTATGCTGTCAAAGTTCCGAGGGTGGGCCGCAGTTATGCACTCAGAAGCCCACGGGGCAACGTTAGTTACATCTACAAAGTCTGTGCGGATAATGTCTCGTTATTGATTTAAGACGTTCGGCGAAGTGCAGTGCCGGAACAAGGAACGGAGTTACGGAGACAACCAAACTATTGGACAGCGGGCATAAGCGAAGGGTACAAACGGTACCTTTGCATGGCTGCGCTGCGACAGAGTGCTCGACTATTATCGCAATATCGAACAATAGACCTATAAAATTTGGATGGTATACTTATTAAATTGAACCCCAAAATTAATCGAGAATAACTACGATGGTTCATCGCGGTAAGAATAGGATCGACATGGCGATGAGCACTGGCAACCTTCGATTATTCTAGGTCATGTTATTATGGTTTCTGACTTCTGCATCACCCGATTTTCCAAAACTCCTGCCAATTCGAAATAACATGAAATGAGCCATTATAATATAAACACTCTCAACATTTGGTGTTTTTATGATAGTTGTAGTAATCATATCTTAAATTTTCCTCGTTGTGCACCCATGATGGCCACATCATTTTCTGCTTTCTGTCATAGCTACCATCCAGCATTAGCATATCAAGCGCGTGACAGTTACACGTCTGGCTCCAACATACATTTGGTTTCTGACTCATCTGGTCGCTTTCGTTTAGACCATGGAAGTGAGACAGTTTCTCTGACATCGCCATATTTCTCAGCTGTGCCTGCACTTCGTCCTGTTTGTCTTTGTAAGATAATACTGCTTCCCCATCTAATTAACCTGGCAATGGCTTACCGAACCAGTATCCCATGCCGCCGACCGCTAGCGTGACCGCTCCAGCAAGGAAATATAGTTCTGGATCGCGCCTCGCAAAGCCGCTAAGCATCTTGAACGCTTGCTGAGCCTGAGTAGGCATTTTTTAAATTGAAATAGACTGAAATACTGAGGAGAGCTGCCTTAAAGTGCTGGTTGATTACGTGCTACTTGAATCGCAGTGATATTGGGAGTGGCCCCGCCCTTGGTTTTATGTGGGCAATGAAAAGCTTTGCTATTCTCAGTCAGCAAGTGTTTGACGTCACATGGTGGTTTGAGACGAACATGCTGGACGTCTTCTCAATAGGTACGATTGTTCGTCGCAGGACCGATCGTTCGATCGGTTGTTTTTGAGCCGGCACCGTAGACCCAGACCCTATTTGTGGCGATCCCTTGGACCAGAACCACCTTAGAATTGTACCCGCGATCTCTCGGGTTCAATCGCGCCATTTGGAGCAACCTTTTGGTCACCTGGAACCATGTCGATTGTCTCCGGATATGGAAGGCCAAGTTAGTGTGGTGAAATAATGCAACGTTGAAGGACAAAACGCGGCCCACGATGATGTCATGATTTCCCCGCTTGTAATCTAACTTTTCGCGTTCGATCCACGTCGACCTTTTGTCGCTTGCCATATCGTAACTAAGTTTACATGCCAAATCCCAAGTTTGAAGCTAGGGGTAAATAATGATAGGTCTGCCACCCCCCAAGAACTAAACTCCAACAATTATGGACAAGGGTTGGCTCGCCGTTCGTCCGAGCCTCCGAGTCGCGTGCTCGATAGAATCCTCCATTCCATCATTTGCAGGTTCCTCTATTGATTAGACTGATTAAGACCGATAGGGGGTACCGTGATTTTGAGAAGCCGAACAGATATGTGGCTTGCTATGGAAATATTTAGCAGCCGGTAGACTTAAGCCTCATTTCGCTTACGACTTGTCTGGTCTTATAATATATGATATATATATATTGATAAAGGACACATAGCGCCCATTGGTTCTTGCCTTATAATAATTGGTCATAAATTTTTTTGCTTGCCAACCTAACACCATCAACCAAATGAATAGAAATAAACAACGAAAAATTCCAATACACCCGCCAAAATTCACAAAAGCTTCCATTTTTCCTATATATTCGGTAACATTATACATAACATCCTATACCTTCACCAATTCAAGCAAACTTTTCCCCACGACCGCCACCCGTCTTCCAGCCAAGCGCGCTCCACTCCTCCTCCTTCACGCTTCGCAGCATGGACGCGGTAGTCTGTTTCCGTGTCTTCGGAGGTTGAGCAACCGTGTCTAGCGGTAGGGATAGTAAGCTTGGCGTTTCAGGCACATCCACGCCAATGCCTGCATCAACTTCGAGGTTCACACTCGGCGGCGCGGACGAGTCGCTAGCATCACTTCCGGACCCATTGTTGCTAAACAAGTCCCCCCACCACATGTTCCAATCCCCGTTCGTGTCCGGAGAGAAATCACTCATTGAAGTTGATAATTGGGTTGGATAACCGGTGGTCGACATAGTACATGTGTTTGAACATAGTGACGGTGTGCTGGACGTGACGGAGGACTCGGACACTGATAACGTTCGGTTGATGATTGCACGGTTGCCGAGTTCGGACTGCGGGGCAGAAACTGTAGTGAGCGACTCGTTCCCGGCATCCATCAAAGCAAATAAATTCTCCAGTTCAGCATCACTCTGCGCCACCAAGTTGCCAACCAGCTGCGAGTTAGAGGTCTGGTAATGCAACTGCTGGTGCTGCGAAATTGCCCAGTTCAGTACATCCGGATCAGGACCATCCTGGCCACATACAGAAAATGACACTGCAGGCGGGCAACTAACACCAGGCACTGGAGATTGCTGTTCGCTGCTAGGCAGGTGAGGAATTGTCATCGACGCGCGACGGTTGAAGTCGGGCTTGAAAGACGAATCAGAAGTCTCGTCTACTTTTTGCGACTGACGCCGGCACTCAGAGGCGGATGTAACTTCCACATTAGAGCGCGACTCAACACCTACAAGTCTCCTGCACAAGGCCTCAAATACCCTGTACTGTCTGATGGGCACGCCTTCTCGCTGGTACATACCATCTAGGCACCGCCCCAGCATGCGTCTCGCGTCCGTAACTAGGGCACCATCTTTGGGATAATCCATCGCCCCGAACAATACGATCAGGCCAGCATTGAGAAGCGTCTTTGGTGCGTTCATGCATATAGTCCAAGAAACACTCCGTGAGCGGAGGTAATTACTGATCCAAATAATACTCTTTGCGCTATCAATCATGGCCAATATTGAAGAGGAACCGCGGGTTTTCGAGTCTTCAGTGGCAATCGCGGGCCTGTGGATCAATATACGGGCATAGTGATAGGCTAATAACAGGAAAGGTGCCCGCGTGTGAAGAGTTGACGACGAGCCATGTGGAGAGCCGTTGATTATATCAAACTTAAGATGAGGTGGCAGGTCGCGCCGCCAAACTTCTAATTCGTCCTCAAGCTCAAACAAAAGTTTGTAGGACCCTGTTCGGGAAGGTGTACACGCGTAGACAGTGCACAATATCTTGGACAGGATACGAGAGAGCTTCCAGAGAGCGATAGCGGCGGACAGTTTCGTATAGCTGCCAGGCGGAGACCGCATGAATGCCTTCTCCGTCATGAATTCGTCGTCGACGTCACACGGGTACGAGCATTCGACATCATCTTCTCTCAAGATGACTGGGACTCCCGTGAGCGCGCTCGAAAATGCATCAAGCGCGTACACGGCCCAGAAAATACGCAGCCTCATTTCGCCCTCGAGTAAGTTAAGGTTGAACTGTCGGTGTGATCGGTTGAGACCTAATCTCAAAGCCATTCCTGCTGCTTTCATCTTGTACTGGAACATATCGGAATACTGGCCGGCGCTACACATATCGATTTGGGCCAGGACAAGAGATTGAACCGTGGTGAGTGAGTTGCGATGCTCAAGTGTTGACAGCAAGAACCGCCAATGTCTCTCATAAGCCATACTTGATTCGGAGTTGACGGTCGAGATATGCCGAGAAGAGATGGCAAATACCAAGTAGAGCTGCACTAAAAACTCCTCTTTGCCAAGCAATGTCGATGCGTTGTATGCCTTCTCATAGTCAGCCATGAATGTGGGAGCGTGCAGGACAGGAAACATAGGATGCCAGTCCCTAAAAAAGAAGTTCACGAGCTGGTCGGCCAGGGCCCGTGGGGGCAACGACGGCAGCGAGTTTGAATGAGAGTCATCGAAATGGTAGCGAGGTAATGAGGACGACAAGTCTACCGTCTTGAACATGTCTCCGGCCAGCGAAGACAAGGACTCGGATCTGGTGCCGATTTTCTTTTGCAGTACTTCTGCAAATGCACGACCGGATGCACTGCCTTCGTAGCTGCCATCGATATTAAGATTCTTCAATTCGTGTAAGACAAACAAATCGTTCTCATCCGACTCCGACTCAACTGAAGTGCTGCGATACGCCGGTGATGCGTCGCGCGAATGATGCCTGTGCTGGCGTTTCCGAGAGCCGTTATTTCCAGTACTTGCTCCAGGAGACGTAGAAAGCGAGTCAACTCGCGAAATCAATTCCAACTGATCATCACGTCTGTCTATTTGCTCTTTTAGCTCGCGGTTTTCATTCTCGAGCTGGCGGATATGGTCTTCCAGCGACTCTGTGTAACCTCTCGGGAAGGCCCGACGGGTAAGTTTGTCGGACGTGCGGCATTCGAAGCCAACATTCTGGCATTGTGTACACTGCATCCATTAGAAAATTCCAAAAGAGTTGCAAAGATGCTTACGCTCGGCCGCTTTCCGTCACAACGGATCTGGCGATGGTATCGGTCAGTAAAGATGTTTGATTTTCGAGTCACGCGATGAATAATAAACAGTGATTACCTTCTTGCTGCGACACCTAGTTTGGAGAGAGGCATGTAAGCTATGAGTTCTCTGAAATTGAGAGCTGGTCGGTTCATTGTGCGGCAATGTGGAGGGATCGGCACAGTCATGGCAACCGATACCACCCGACAAGCCACTGACCAAAACCAGCGAATTGAAAATATATACCTATCGCAGGCTTGCGCAATTCGACCAATCTGAGTGCCCGGAGGCTTGATCATTTTCCTGAGACAATGTTCAGCAGTTGTCCACGGGGTTACATCTGCATTGATCGCAAGGCAAAACATACCAGGCTTGCGCGCCGTCAGGCATTGTGAAAGTTGAGAGAGCAGAAGGTAGTTTACGATATTGGAACTGTTTCGCAGACCTGTGTATCAGTAGTTTCAGGAACTGGGCCGAGTCATCTCCAATAAGGTATAAAAGCGGACTGGGAGAGTACGTGTGGGGAAAAGGCCTATATTTAATTTTTCTGCGTGAAAACGAAGCCGTTGGACGATGGCTTTTCCCCACACTAACTAACTCAGGCGGGGCCGCGTTTTCTGGGGATCCCGGCGGACCTGGCCCTAACCTTGGGTCTTCCGGTGGATCTCAATTTCCGTGGTCACGCAAAGCCCTGGACCGCGTGCCGGAGGGCTAGGGTCGGAGTGTGTCGTGGGTGGCACACCAGGATAGGCGATTAAGATTTAAATATGCTGGCAGACAATTCAATTTATCCGCGATCGCAATAGCTTCCTTTTCCGTTGCTGGCTCTATAGAGAATAAGTTCCCTGAACAAACCCGTAGACCTCTGGGACCGCAACTCGTATTGCTCCTAATTGTGCTCGCATTATGTGCAGCAGCAGCAGTAGCAGCAGCAGGAGTATTAGCAGATATGATAAGTGAGGTCACACGGCCACTCGCAAAAACAGATAGCCGGTTGAGGCGCAAGTGCGTTAATTCGTTGGCCACCTGCTTCCTCCTTCCCTTCGTCCGGGGCTCACAACCTTGCCCCGCATATTCTGCCTTCTTTACCAATCTCACTTTATCCACCGATAAACTGATTAAGCTCTCCATGGCATCTGTCGTCGCCATATTGGTGCGACGTGGGCATTATCTACGATGTCTGTCTCTGGTCGCCCGGAGAGCAACTTCGATAATTACTCTTCCGTTACGCCGGTTGAGCGAAATTGCACTTGTGCTGCAAAAAGGTCCCGATCGCGCCTTGATTATAGGTCGACGAGATTGGACAAATACGGTAGGCCTCAGTAGATACGCCTAACTAAGCAAAGCAAACTGGGCGCAAGTAACTGATCCCAAAAAGGTGATACGAGACACCCGTTCGATCTACCTCACTGGCCTTAATCGTATCGATTAGTGTTCGTAAATGTACACAGTTTTCGCGGACATTATATTTAGCGGTCCGCAAATTAATATACATAACTATATACAATTCAACGAAGCTCGTCGGCTTCGACTGTCTCAGGCGGCATTTCTTCTGCTTCCCCGTCGTCAGTCTGAGCCGCCAGATACGCCAACACGGCATCAGACTGGGCCAATTCGTCCTTCCTTTTCTCCAGCTCCTCCAAGACCAGCAAATAAACTCTCTCTTCTCGTTGCCTCAGGGTCTCAATAATCCCATCAACTGGATCTTTTTCCTCCGCACTTTCTGCTTCAGTAATGTGTTCGTCTGCTTCAACACCTTCCCGAACTTCTACCCTCGCTAGGTCCTCCATCCATCCTGATAGCCATTTCTCCAAAATCAAAACGCGCCTGAGCTCAAGTACGTCTCTCATCTTTTCATCGTTCCCATACGCCTCCTTTATCGCCTCCACGGCTAGCTGGCCTCGCACTCCACTCAATGTCTGACCATGAATCGACATATCCACGTCTGGCGGACCGGCGATCTGCTGCGCAACACTGACCTCAACCCCATCCTCCTCAGTCACACACAGTAACCACAAAAACTCGCATTCCCATGTGACCTCGCCATCGCGTACTTCAAATTGCGCGACTGGCGGCTGTCCATATACGAGCTGCAGAATGCCGCCGTCCCTAACCCGCATCTTGACACACTCGCACGAGGCCTTCTCGCTGTCGATCAAAAAGCCGTAAGTAAACAATATCTCAGATGAGCCTTTATTGGGTCCGTATGATATCAAAACCTCATCTCCCGACGCAATTCGACCAGGTAAACTAACCAACTTCACCGCGTCTTCAGTAATTTCGTACCTAGCATTGACGTCGGAAGAGTTGGTATGATTAGCAAAGTCAATAATCGGCACAATCCCGAGCTTGGGCTCATCCCATATCGGCAATTCCATGACTCGGGAAGATACCAACCAGTCTGCGCGCACATACTCCTCAAACGATATTTCGACGTCAGGTTCCTCAGCCCCGTCCACCTTCTCAAACACATCTCGCCATTGCGACGCAAATTTCTCGAACTCGGATGTCAAAAGTCGGAGCTTAGCGCTGAGAGGGGAGTATAACGATGTCCCAACCGCTTTGTTGATTTGGGCCGGCGTCCAGAAAGTTGGTGGCGGCTGCGTTATATTTAACGATCTGAGCACGGATTGCGGATCGTCTGTTAGCTGCAGTGATGGTGACGGCATAAAGCCTAGGTATGCAGAGTAGCAATTGCTCTCCCACGCAACCTTCTGCAATTTCGGCCCTGCAAACTTATGCAATGAAAACAACAGAAACCGCAATATGGTCCCGCGCTCTGACACCATTTCCTCATCCTCTCCGTTTTGTAACAACGGCAGCAACGTCGTGCCATACGACAAAGCGAAGGTTCGTATATTCTCGGACGTCAGAATCACTTTACTAGGAACACTTATCAAAGTAGTTGGCTCGTCATCTTCAGATGTGACAAGAGGATCAGTGCCGGTATAGAAGATTCCCAGGCCAGCGTTTGGTGTCTTTGTGATTTGTATTGATTTGTGAATATCGATGTCTTGCAGTCGCGCCCAGCCCAGAAGAATTGATGGATCTGATAACTGCGTCATTTTGTCGATATATAATTTCTTTTTCTATTCAAAATAGGTTATATTGGGCGATCTTGCCGTTATTCTTTCGTCCCATTTTCCTATCGCCAAGAACTCGACGTATGACATAATTACATCCAGATCCAAAAGTGCCTCTGTGCGGCTTGCGTCAGGGTAAATTGCCCAATTTAGAACCCTAGTCCTGAAGTTTTGATATTTTTATTTTAGCAGGGTATTTAAGAGATAACGTAGGGTATGGGCTTAGGGCCGGCTTCAGCCATCCTCAGCACCATGGATTAACGAAAACCTCCTGAGGCCGCTGAAGAAAATGATGAGAATATTAGGGATTTTATGCGGGTCGTCAATTGGGCTTCCGGTCCAGTGTCTGAGTCTAATCCAAGAATGCAGCGCGCTTTCTATCGCTACTTCTCTAATAACGACGCATCGTTCCTGGCAGAGTTCTAAAGGCCATACGAAGAGGACATCGGGATATCGCGCTCAGTATCTACAAATACCATGAAAAAGGCTCCGACGTCGTACTAATACAGTCGACCTCACAACCTAACTCAGAAGTCTAGTGACGAATGAGTTTGCATCATTGACAGTACTAGACTGATGTGAGCTTGTGTCCATGCTCATTATGCCAAATGTTGAATCAATAACATTTCTGTCGTTTTCTCACGACCATGTTTTAAGGCTATCACTGAGTCTAGAACGACTAGTAGTGAATGCTAACGAAATTCACGGTTCACTATAAACTAAATCAGATGATAGATTGCACATTTAAGTTTCTAGTTACGGAAAATTACGAATCGAAACGAATTCTCCGGTTGCACGCACCGTTGTCCTGGCCATAATATCCGCGTGCCCGTGCATCCGTATCTAATATCCGTATCCATGAATGCTTACCACTATGACATTGAGGCTGTTGTCCGCGGGAACGCAGTAAGAAGTCGTTAGCCACACTAAAGACGCGATCGAGTGAACAAATATGACGCAGATGGAAAAGGCGCGGCGTTACCCGGGCAATGGGCTGTCGCTTTATCCTGCAGGACCAAAAAATGAGTTAAGGTAAAGGAACTTGGTGGCAAAATTTCGCGATTTGGGGGAGGGCTCGGGGCGAAAATTATCAGTATTGAGGGTTAGGGGTACATGAGACGTGGTGGAATTTAGCAATACCTTTAAAAGGACTCCTCGACGAAGTCTATACTAGATGACGGTTAGATTTACTGAGTGGTAATACTCTGGATTCTTTCTTCTTTTACAAGCACGTTCGGGTTCGAAGGGTACTGCTGTGTGGCCAAGACGCCAGGTGGCTATCCTTGATGATATCCATTATGATTCAAGTAAGACGAACAGGTCCAAAATGCCGTTGGTAAATATATTTATGTAACCAACAGTCGCGCGATTTCAATATTTGAGCATATGACAAGTTAGCTGATAACAAGTCCAAACATGGGTTGCAGCAATTCTCTCTGATTCCACTTTCACGGACTAGTTCTTCGATGGTCTTAAGGACGCCATGTCAGATGTCGGGATCCACACCAACCCCTTTCCCTTTTTTTCTTCCTTAGCTAATCATAGTCTATATCTTTTCCAGTTTCTTCGTGGCTTATATGGTCAACAGATAACGTATCTCTAGCTGTTTGGGGAAGTATGTCTTAAGATCTTAAGTCACGTGACACTCTCAAACTCAGACAGTTAAGATATCGTTTTAGTTTATAGATCGACATGATCGACAGCCCCATACTATTAAGCGGCACCAGGCAGGGACCGTCGTGAATGTGTTGCTCTCACCGATCTTGACTTCATCTGCCTTACTACGACAGAATTAACTATTAGAATAAGCGATAATCATATCTGAGCCTGCAGGAGTTTGTTGAAATTTTGTAATTTCATCAGCCACCACTTCGCCTTACGAATATGTCTCGGCACAAGTCTCGTTCGTTTGAATGAGTGAGCATTCCGTCAAAAACTCGGGCATGCAATGCTAACAAAAACTGGCCAGTCCGTCGGGACCACTTTCGGCGAGAAACTCGGTACCTCAGCTCTATACACGCGCCAACCAATTAAAGTGGAGTGATTTATCTTGACAACTTCCATGTGCAAAGTTTAATCATAAAATGCTCTGCGATGGAATATTGGGTTCCGATTACTTCGCCTCCGGTATCTTAGTGACACAAGCGCAGATATCACTCCCTCTGACCCTGCCCCCACAGGGCCAGAATTAGCGTGAAATAGAGCTCAATCGAGCGTGGGGTTGAACATCAAACGCAGCAAATAGTATATGATACGCGTGCCTTTTGTTAATCGATAGACGAGATATGACATGCACCTGCATGCGACAGGAATAAAGTGGCACCCGGGAGAATTTTTGAAAAATGCGAAAGCAAACGACTCCAACGCGATGATGGAGCGAGAGTAACCTGTAACTGTGATCTCAGGCGTCTACAGTATGTACTGCAGCTAGTGACTTGGGTGAGTAGGACATAGCCACAATACAAGACAGGGCGCAATGCTGGCTTAGGGCCGGGCCGCATGTCCGGGCTTGCGAAATGGGACCACTTCAGGCCATTAAGTGCGACTTTAAACCAGCTATTTGTGAATGGTGGAAAGTCTGATGACGGCGAATGCTGATATTCTGGGAGTTCACTACATTTACGCGCATTGCACGCCATTCGGGGCAAGTCGAGCATTGGGAGTTGATTTCTTGCCCTCTGCCAATGTGCCATGCATACAGCATGCAAGGTAGTGTTGGGTCTCAACGAAGATGCCGAGATCCGGCAGGCGGTAATGTTAAGCAAATGCAAGGGTAGTAACCGACTCGGTCCAAGGACACGTCCACCACAATTGGTTGTCCAATGAGAATTAGCCATTGCTGCTGAGCAATCTTGCGCTCGTGACCGCCTACTTAGACGGGAAGGGGCAGGTTTTGCCATATGTCGCGTAACAAAGTGCCAAAGTAAACTTTAATTACGCATCTATTCTTGACAAGACGGAGAAGAAAACACTGACAAATTGTGATCCAGTTCTACAAATCCATAAACCGAGCCTCAGGACTAACCGCAAGTTAAGACATACTCCGCCTACGAAACTGTCAAGGTGGAAAGATTTAGCTCTTGCAGTTTGCACGCTCACGCGAGCTGATGTCGGTTCGAACAATAGCGACGACTCTTCGGAGTTAAAGGGCTATCGCGAGAGTCAAGATAAGCATTCCAATCGCAAGCTGTCGTTTATCAAAATATACGTGCCAGGAGAAGGCCGTGGGTATGCGGTATGCGTCACGCGACCACCTTCCAGTCAGAGTTATTTGCTTTCGGGCCCATCGATTTAAGTTGTGCCCCAGCAAACATTTAGTCATGCATGCAGCATGTACCTTCTATGAATAGATATTGTGATATAGCCGTCGTGGAAGAAATAATATGTAAAACTAATTACATTTCAGGCACAGTTTAAGGTGATCAAGAATACGCAGGTATCGTCGTTCGGCTTCTCCGAGATCAAGGGGGATTTGGGCAACAAAAATTGTGACACTTAAACCACTTGTGTAGCTGATTATCGGTGCGACAAAATTCTTTAACGCGTACGAAGCCCAATCTTTAGCACTAATACGTATTGGGGATACGATTGGCAGGGCAATGCAGTTGCAGCCCTAAATGCATGCAGGCCGTGGCACGATACCGCCATCCATGGCACTTATAGCGCTACCATGATTCCCCCCTTCCGGCGATCTGCCAATTCCGTCAAATCGTTCTTCGGCAGTGGGGGATGATCTGAAATTTTCACTCGGTGTCTGGCCCCTCTCATTTATGCTAAGTCACCCTGACGATCTTTCTTTCTGAGGTCAAAATTTCGCATTAGAATTGGTGCACGACAGCGGCTTATCAGTTTGGACAAGGTATTTCCAATAATTATTAGCAGATGTCGAAAATTCACCATCGCTCTGGAGCTGCCAACGACCAATCCGCTGGTCTTCTTAGCGGGTATGCCTCTGCGTCCACTACAACTCTCGCGTTGGACGACGGTCCTACAGTGTCTGGCGATGACCTTATGAACATGGCTGGCAATGATTCTGGTTGGCCACTACTTCTGCGTTTCGAGAAATGGACGACATTGTATCGAAACATGCCCAACATGTTGATTGAGAACAAAGGACCCGCGGCGCGAGACCATTTGGCGAACGAGCGCAATTATCTTTCGTGGACACGTACCAGTCTCAGTTTTGCAAGTGTCGGATTGGCGGTCGCGTCTGTGTTTAGAGGATATGGAGATGGTCTTTTGATTGCGGGAAAGGTTATTGGATGTGAGTAGCTCTCGTACTCTTCCGCGATTAGAGGATAAAGCATTGACTTGTATAGGTCTTTTTATTCTCGTTTCTATTGCAATGATGGCCATTGGGACTTACAGATACTACCTCTGTGCTATATGGCTGCAGCGTGGCAAGTTTCCGCCAAGTAGAGCTTCCATTCTGAATATTACTATCGCGACTTGCTCGGTATGTTCAATATTGCATTGCTGCTCTATTTTACACGGTTCTAATGTGTGTTTTAAGTTGATCATCGTTTCGTTCGTTCTAATAGTGATAAATACCTCTCGGGCGAATCCCAACGGCGGAGACGACGAGGGAGACGAGTTGTAGTTACTGGATAACAATGAATGGGTTACTCTCTTGTCACGGCATTTACACAGGTGTTTGGTGGATTGATTCTTTGTGCGTGCAAATTTAATTTTAATGGCAGATATTATCGTTCTTTGACTGCGCGTGGTGTGTATCGGGCACGGGCAGGTAGAATACGTTAATGTGCCTAAGGGTTTGAATATATCGGTGTGGAGGTTCGGGCATTACCAAATGATAGCGATGATTCTAGACTTTAGAAAATTGCATAATTTTGGTGTTGTTTTTTTATGATTCTGCGGATAAAAAGCGCATTGTGGTGGTTGGTTGTAGATTCATTATGACAATGTAAAATGAATGACGTCGGCTATTCGAGTAATATTTTTCATTACAACATTAGATCTTAGTCGAACGGAATAGGTCGCACGCTATTACCATGTATACTCCGTAATTCACCTGTTTTACTGAATTGACTTGCGGCTATAGCACTGGGCACCTTAATTCCGCAACAGTCACCCCATTCGCCCTCGCCATGTAAGTGACCCTCATGCTGTGTTAAGTTTTTTTCTTCCGCAGTCTGCGTCTCGCTTGGTAACTCTCCAATGGGCAGAATCTTGCCGAATAAAATATGTTGCATGATAGGTACTTTTCCAAGTACCTCCGCCTTATACATCTTGACCATTCCCTCACTGACCTTTTCCCAAGACTTCACGCCCGAGATGTCATCCAACATTGGCGAACTCCACCTCAGAGACGCGGTTTTGACGCTATTAATAAACGCAATTGCGGCGAGATACATGTAATCTTTACTGTACGTCTCTAACACATCCGGGTCATGAATGCTGCGTGGTCGCAGATACTTATGTGTAGAAAGTTGCGCGGCACCAAATAAAAAGGGAAGAAAATGATAATCGTCTAAGCCCCAGACGCCATGAGATCCCGCCGGCTCCAACCAATAGACAGACTGAATCACCCGCATGAGGGCAATATATTTATTGAATACGCGCAAGACCATAGCTGGATAATCCGACTTTTCTACAGCATTCAGTCGCGACAAACATAGCAGGAAGCAAATAAAGTTGAGTTCGTGGCCGGAGCCGTAGTCGATTCTTGTCTTGTTGCCGAATGACTCGGCGAAATAGGCCTCCATTTCTATTAATTTGTCCTCTTGGATGTCCGGAAAATGTTTCCGAAAAAGGTCAGGAAGTTGACTTTCTAAATCATCGTAAAAATCGCGAAACGCTGGATTACCAAAGCGAGATTTTTCGTTCGAGACCGCCGGATGGAGTGTTGTGAGCTGCTGTACTTCATCGAGAAGACTCAGTATCGATTTTGTCGTCTAAGAAATAGTCAGTCCTCAATTTAAGCCCCAAAACAGTTATCAATAGATTTAGGTACCTCAGATTCTATGCAATCGAACGAATTTGGATGTCCGGTTGCTGCTTCTCGCAGATCAAGAATAAATTGCAATAGCACATTATACGTTTCCGATTCCTTAAAAACATCAAGGTCCTCTTGCGTAAGGATTCTTGCAGAAGGCTTGTCTGAGGCCATCTCGATTGCTTTCCCGACCTTACGTTGTAGTAAGTCGGTCACGCAAGGTGCATAGAATAGATTAAAATTGATGGCGATCAAAGAACACTGGATGGTTGATGCGGCGCTGACGCGGGGATCACGATATAACCCCACGTCTGGATCGCAAATCCACTCTTGTGATACAAGCAGTGACTTCAGGATTTGAGATTATTTTGGGATCTACTCTTCTTGTACCCGCATTAGCCATACCGATATCGCCCACTGATTTTACAAAGGAAGTGGCCGTGCGTTACAGAAAACATCTATTTTCATGTCTTCGGCATCCTTGCGGCGGCTTCTTAAAGAGTACAGCGCACTGAAGAAAGAGAATGCCTTGTTGGCATCAAGTGCAAGTGCCACGGCAAGTCTAAGTCATGAAGTGTCCATTTCTCCGGTTTCACAAGAAGATTTGTATTATTGGACGGGCACCATTGCTGGCACACCGGGTACCCCTTATGAAGGTATGAACAGATGTGTACAGTGGTAAACTCAGTAACCTAATAGCTTCTAGGTGGCTGCTGGAAGATTGAGATTAGAATCCCAAACATGTACCCTCTCCATCCACCGGAAATTAGATTCCTAACTCCGATATGTCATCCGAATATACACTT
Source organism: Lipomyces sp. NRRL Y-11553 (assembly GCA_003705905.2). Lineage (NCBI taxonomy): Eukaryota > Fungi > Ascomycota > Lipomycetes > Lipomycetales > Lipomycetaceae > Lipomyces > Lipomyces sp. NRRL Y-11553. Next base: position 156,872 of record PPJW02000003.1, on the reverse strand, counting down.
CAAGGTAATCCATGTTTCCCGCACGTACTTGTAGTTACGGCAATGTTGACAGCGCTATAGACTGGTGAAGTCTGTCTGGACGTATTGAAAAGCCAATGGACAGCTGCATGGACATTAATGTCGGCATGCATTGCGGTGCGCGCCTTATTGAGTGATCCGGCGATAGATAGTCCTCTCAATATAGATGCGGGTACGTTATACTTCAAACTATAAGAATTAAGTAAAGGGTGACTACTGACCTATCACTATTAAGCCAACATACTCCGATATGGTGATACGACAGGATACGATAGTTTGGTGCGATATTTTACCAACAAATATGCAAAGTTAGGTCGGTAGCAATGTAATAAGGAACAACAGGTGCGTAATCAATCGATGCCTTACTTGACATAGTGTGCACCCCTACAGTCAATAAGACACAATACAAACGAGCAATAATATGATGCCATTTTGGATACTGTTTACTACATCTTCTAAATCGTTCTCGTACAAGATATAACGGTCTTCATTGTCATTGAAACACGCAAAGCGAATTATCGTAGCCAGATAATATCAGACCAAGTCTATGAAAGCTTTCTCTTCAAAGCACGCTGAGCTTTTCTTCGCTTTCTCAATTTGTGCTTCTTGATCTTCAACCTGCGTTTTCGCACGACACTAGTCGCTCGAATCGACGACCTTCGACTTCTCCTTCCCAACGGCAGTGGTTTCAACCCCTCAATGGTGCCATCAGGACGGACAACGCCGACAAAAACTCTGATTGCGCTATCTCCCTTCTCATCTAACCTCTTTTGCAACTCACGCATGCTCTTCAAGTCAACATCCATAGCGGCAATACACTTTAAAGTCGAAACAATATCTGCAGCGGAAAACATATCATCGTTCTCCCCATCTAAGTCAATACCGTGTGAGAACTTGACCTCGACCATCTTCATTGCCGCATCGGAAATGCCTGATTCTCGAGACGGCTCAACACCAGGAGGTGGTGGTGGTCGATTGCTACGCAATCGCTCCAACGCACTGTAGGGTAGGGACCTCATAACCGGGTCAAGAAGCTGCCCCGAAGCTGAAGTCGTGCCAAGAGGAAAAGCGAGAGGTTCCATATCGAGATTAACTACAGATTCCTCCTCTCCAGCTTCAACAACCGCAGGAAGCTCACTGAAGGGTGTAAAAGTGGACAAGGATTCCGTAGAAAGCAAGTTGTGCCGGACGGCGTTGTTGAGATGAAGTGGTCGGAATCCAGTAAAAAAGGAGTCATAAGCTAAGCCTATATATGTGGTTAGAATCGTTTCCGGAAATGGTCATGTTCATTGATCAGTAATACGTACTGGACAGGCTGACATGATTGGTAGCCGGAGCCTTCGGAGACTTCGAAACTAATGTCTTTGAGGAGCCATCATCCACATCATTTTGTTTTCTAGTAGCTTTCTTTAATTGTTTCCGTCCACGAGACGGCTTCGGAAACTTCGACGAGGTCGAAGACGACGACGACGAAGACGACGAGGAATATCTCCGTGACCTGCTTGAGAATAATTCAAATGATCCCACTGTTGTCGACAAAACAGGATGCGGTAAACCGGACAATACTGGTCGAGATCGATAGCCTGCTTTTGTCGCGTTGCGCGCCAATGACTGGACTATGGCTTTGGGAACCATTATTCCTGTCACTGAAGCCGACTAGTATTATCAGACCAAGTAAATCGGTTAGTGTATCCAACTCCTTTCCTGACTCTCAAGAGACAAATAAGATTCTACAGGATATACCAGATGAATGTGCGGCGAAGTTGTTGAATTTCTACACTGGTGAGAAATATATTTTCTTGGCGATGTTATTCGAAGTCCACTCTGGTCAGGCTGTTTCAAGTGTTGCTAATTGGCGCTCCGGAGTCATCCCTAACCCTAAGTGTTCCGTCTTTGTCCACTCTCATTGGGACAATAACTACATTCTGGATTGTATTCAACTGGAATCACACTCGTGCGTAGAATCCTAACTTCTGACAACGGAGAGAGACATGTCAATCCTATATGACGTCCCCGGGTTTCAAAAGTACAAATTTTACGGCGTTAGCGAATTAAATTACATCCAGAACAGTATTATTACTTTTATTTAGCTGCGTCTTCCAAGTCCTGAGGATCTCCATTCTCTTTTAGACCAACTGTGGTAGAATACGTTTCCCACAGCGCATTATATGCCGCGCTCAGCTTCTCAACCTTTGCTCGTAGGTCCTCCTTTTCATTTGATCCCTGATCTATAGCAGATATAGCTTCTCCGGCGTTAGCGACAGTGATAGCCTCAGGGCCGAAATGCTCAACATTGCTGATTGAATACGCGACGTGGGACTCGCCAGATTCCGGAATATCAAGCCAGACGTCGTGGCTAGACGCATATGATGCATCATACGAGAATCTTAGCGATTCGTGCCTAATGTAGTGTTCTGAAGGGAGCTTTTCCAGTACCTTAGCAAGATAAACAGCACCTAAGACATGGTGAGTTAAGGCAACGTAATAAGATATATTTGCATATATAGTTACCTCTACCTGGCTTTATTTTTTTAAGCACTTGATGCGTCGCTATATCCCAAACAATAACGGTTCCGTCTTCTGAGCCAGAAACTAGCAGAGTACTATCAAACGATAAGTCCAATGACAGAACCTTTCCTGTATGCTGAGTGAATTTCACACTTGATTCAGTTGAAACTTCGACAACTCGTTGCAATCCTCCAGTGTATTCCAATCCAGCTCCTTCACGGGACTGTCGATATAGATCGACATGATATATAACCCCGTCATCAGTCCCAGCATAAATTGCGCGCTCTGCGGGGTCTACAACAATACTTAGCAACGCTTCCTTGAAAACGTAGGTTGTTTGTAAACGTAGATCAGACGCATTCCACACCTGTTCACGCTATTTAGCCCAAAAGTTTCGAATCTAGAACTGAATTACACCTACCCGGCAAGATCCATCCAACGATATACTATAAAGCCGTGAATCTAATATTCCGCCTAGGCCACAAAATAAACCTGTAACTTCTAGACTATGCTGATTCGCAGATTCTAACGGTTGCACATCCATGTAGTTCAAATGGGCATTACACAGTTCAGCAGTCCGCCATGAGTATATTCGGGCGTCGCTGCCAGCGCTGAACAATACTGAATCATCTTGGCTAAACACTAAGCAGCTGATGGACCCAAAGTGTATATCCTTGTATATTAAACACGCTCCGGAACCCAGCTATATATTTGTTAGCACTGAAAAAATAAGTTCTATATGCTTTGTCCGTTCTAAAGCATCCTTACCTCCCATACTATTAACTTGCCGGTGTGTGTTCCAGCTGCCAATAACTTTCTCGAATGTGATGCGACCATGCACGACAATTTCTCCTGCAAAATCAGCTTCTGCATTGGGGCTTCTTTCGTGATAGAATATGAATTGATAATCGGTCGGTCTGACTGTGCGGATAATATGCTTGCATCTATAACTGCAGTTCGATTACAGAATGATCCATTTTGCTTGAATGTCCGGATCGGTGTTGTCGTATCGAGCTTGCATACCGTAAGCAGACCATCGGCCTTCGACCCAGAAGACAGAGTTCCATAGAGAAGATATTCGTCGCTCATGGCACGTATAAACCTGCGGATCTGAGATATCCACCACTTAATACGGTCCCAGCAAGTGTCAATTTTATTATTTAATTATTTTTCGGCATGACTCGAAGACCTATTTCCGTGCGGCTCGGCGCTTAAAGTCGGCCTCGAGGAAGCACAGAACCGAACCTTGCAAACAATTCTGCCAAGTACATATTCTGAACAGCTTGTATATCATGGTCAATTACGTCGCCACGATAATTTCAAAAACTCCTATATTGGAAGAACAGCGGCAGGCCGTACACGATGTTCTCGCGAAGCTGGACCTCTCTGTTTCAGGCCAAAAAAAGTTATCAGACCGTTCAGAAGACTTCTTTTTTGACCTTCCCGAGAGCATTGGACTTGACGCTTTGAGAACGGGAGTCAATATATTATGCAATGAAAAGGCTATTGATATCGCTGTCCAGCCGAACGACCGGTTTAGAAAAGGCAAAAAACTGGCTGTGTTTGATATGGATTCTACTTTAATCCAACAGGAAGTCATAGACATGATTGCGGCATATGCTGACGTCGAAGAACAAGTCTCTGTACGTACAGCAAGGGTTATGACGTAAATAGTGGAGCTAATACCATTCAGTCAATAACCTCTCTTGCTATGAACGGCCTGATCGACTTCAATGAGTCCCTACGTCGACGAGCATCGCTATTAGAAGGTGTTCCCTCAAACGTCTTCGAATCGCTGAAATCCCAAATCCGTCTTACTCCTGGGGCTTATGAATTGTGTAAGGTTCTTAAAAAAGACGGATACAAGCTAGCTGTCCTTAGCGGTGGCTTCATTCCATTAGCAAACTGGATCAAGGAGAAGTTGGGACTCGACTATGCTTTCGCCAACCAGGTAAGTCCCTGCACGGCTTTGGTCGGCGACGAAGATTTACTTAATATCTATCAAGCTCGAAGTCTCCGAGGATGGAACAGCATTGACTGGAAAGGTCCTTGGTGACATAGTGAATGCTGAGCGGAAAGCGGAGTTGCTGCGGCACATTTCTGAGATGGGCAACATCGAATTGGGCGCGGTGAGTCGAAGATGACACATTTAATCTCAGGAATTAGCTGACATACTGAAAGTCTATGGCTGTCGGTGACGGTGCGAATGATCTAAAGATGATGCATACCGCAGGATACGGTATCGCTTTCAATGCCAAGCCAATTGTTCAAGAGAAAGCACCTGCTCGACTCAATGCAGCTTCTCTACAAGACGTGCTATATATACTAGGATACACCCTGGACGAGCAGAACGCTCTACTAGAAAACTAGAATTATTTAATGTAGATCGCATTCGCTGATTACATACAAATATCGTAGCTAAGGCACTAATAGTCATGTTGCTGTTCATCTCCCGTTATTCTCGGAAGGCCGACTTTCGCAGTAACTTCTAGTGGCCCAGTACTCTTAATGAAATCAAGCTGCTCCTCGGACTTTGCCAGTAAGAGTCCAACCATTCCAGTAGCGTTAACTGAAATTCCTTCGTACGATTCCTGACCTCGCGGTGCCACGAACATCCAGTCCTTGGTCATCGCGAAGTTGAAAGATATGTTCCGTTGACCACGCTCTCGTAAAGTGGTTAGCGTGCGGGCGAGTAAAGAGGAAAAGCGCATGACTAGATCTTCTGTGCTAGGATTCCTAGGAACTGGAAGGATAAAGTGGGCAAAGGGGACGTCGGGATGACTGGTGGGAAACTGGCCAATAGCATCTAACGCGAAATTAGGGAGGTTTCAGACCACTCTACTCCATCGTACCTTTACTAATCGGAACGCCATATGCCATCGCAGCGTCCGGTAGCAGCTTCAAGTCCGTTGGGACGGGAATGAATTGAATGTGCTTGTGTTCCTGGCTCGCCCCCGATAACTCTCCGCAGTTATAAAAAGCAAGCAGTCGCGAACCACCTTGAATATTCGCTTGCAAACATTCCCATGTGGCGCTTAAGTCGTCTTCCGATAAGGGAGCGCGCTGTGGCTCGAATTGTTTAGTAATACACAGAAAGTGGTACGGGACGATGCTAAATTTGTTCAAAATAAGGGAGTAGCGATCGCCAAGGTCGCACAAGAAGAGATCCGCCTCCGGATTTAAGAATGGGTTAAACTATTACCGATGAGTATTGATCCACATTTTAGTCTCGTATGTTCCAGACCACTCTACCTTCGGCTTCCCTGCATCCTCGTCCCGCCGGAGCACCGGTTTCTGTGACAGACTGGGAGCTACGCGAACGCGGAACTAAAAAAAATTGCGTTGTTAGATACTGCAAATGGCGAGTGAATGGGGAAGTAATGTGGGTACCGTAAAGTCGGCAGCCGGAATATCAGTCTCCGAGGATGGAGTGAATATCAACGAGCCTGACTCGACGGCCGAGCTAAACTTAGACCGTATCAGATCAGGAAACGTATCAGACAGTGGTGGCAACATATTAATAAAAGACGCAAAGTAATTGACGCGTAGAACTGATTTAGTGGCTCTAATCGCTTGTCTGTACATAAACGCCAAAGAAAACACAAACGGTAATTACAGATTAAGGTTCTCAGCTTGTCGCTGGCACATTTCACCGCCTTGAAAACTTAAACTACTTAAACTTCTCTCCGGTTTCCAACATTTATTCTTTAATGATCTTTTCCCAGTCAACATTCTCTCGCTTCTACTATTCCAGGGGACCTGGTATAACTTTGACACCAATCAGAATAAGGGTTAACCCGAAGACGCCGCGATTTAACTTACCTTATTCTTTTGGGAGCGCAAAGGACGTACAGAATATTGCGCTGTATGTTGCGTGTATCATATGGTCTCCTTCTTTCCAATTTAGTGACACGTTGACTTCGAAGCTACAACGAAATAATGATTTAGTCTATGAGAAGGGGATTATAGATTCCATACATACGAATTCGATCGTATTCTCGCCCCTTGACATCAAAAATATGTGATACAGGCTCAGTGCTGTCGGGTAGATTGACCCTACAATGCCATAGACTGCCAACGCGAAGCTGACGGGTGCAAGTCTTATTGCGGCGATCGTGGTGGACGACTTTTGGCGTTTCAAAATAAAGACGTGCAGGAAGCAAAGCGAGGTCATGAGATATCCGAGAAAACTAAGAGACAATATCAAGCAAAAGAAATACCTATTCAACTGCTGGTATACCATGACTTGGTGAATTTCAGACTCAAAAGGACGCTTACCTATAGTTACGCACTCCAATGCAATTATTCAGCCATACGCAGTGATGATCCATGAAATCTAATCATTAGTGCTGCTAATTAAAACAAGGGACTTGCGGTACCTATGCAACTATCGCACTCTCTACAGTGAATGGCTCGTGCTGGCCTCCATATTCTACACACAGTGCAATAATTGATTGGTAGGTAAACTGGACGGTCTTCATCATACTGCCTACAGTTGACAGTTACAGACAAAGGTGCGACGTTTGATGACCCAGGATCTTTTTTTTCTGACTCCGAGGTTTCGATATGAATGTTGCGAGGCAAGACCTATATAATACGTTGGACGGAGCTGCACAAATCTGTCAAAAGCTACCGGACTCACTCCTGGATCAGATCCGGCAGATCTATATAACGATATAACACATAAAAGCAGAACGTAGGCAAATATGATAGGGAGAAAATAGGAAATATTGTTCCAGATCCAAGGTGCCCTAACATACATAATTAGCTCAATTAATCAATCTATCGAATTGAGGCAGCCCTGGCACACAACCTACGTAAACCCGAAAAACAGTCCAGCAGGTACGGAAATGGCAGCAAACACTAAGATTGCGTAAAGCTTTTTCCCCGAACTTTGGACGTATTTTTGCAAGTAAACTATCGTGGCGCTCCGCAAACTATTGTACTCCTGCGGACGATTAGATGAGTCAACGGCAAAATACTGTTCCACACCGCGTTGTCCAGGTCCGTGCTCGTCCGTTGAATTAGGCATTCCTACAAAATGCCGAATAGAAGAGACGTGATAAATTTCAGTAGCTCGTTATACTGGCCAGGGCAAGAGCATTTGTTGGAGATACCATTCATGAGCAGGGATATGAAATAAACACTGCCTTTAAGGGGTCGCGTGCGGCTTACAAGAATGAAAGAAATACTGCGGGTTAGGGTATCAACATTTTTTACTGACCATTTTCTGAGCTCGTGTCGGCAAAGCTACAACTATTATCGTGGCCGCTGCCAAGGGCTTCTTCAATGGATGTATATTGGCTATTTTCACCGCTGTGGTAGCTGAAATTTCTCCTGTGGAAGAGATCGGCACTAGTATTTGGGTCTTTTAGGGTGTGATTTCGGTGGTGCCCTTACAACGTTACCCATTGCTGGAGCTATCATGGAACGGATGGAAATTATAGTGGTTTGAAAATATATAGTGGTCCGCTAATAGCTGGTGCCATAGCCGCTGCCTTTGCCATCTATAGAAGATTTGAATCCCGAACAAATTAACTCTGAAACCAAATACCGAATATCCGTACACCATCCTAAGTTCCGTAGCTGACATCTTTAACTACACCCAAGCCTCGAGTACGCCCTTCGCGAAATAAAACTTTCTGACCAGCCCTGATATACTCAGGTCTAAGCATGAACCGAAACCTCACAGTTGCGCGATCACCAGTCCTGATGTAGGGCCTATCCAGCTCCACAATTGTGCATGTCTGAGCAACTGCCCCAACATGTAGCATAGCCTGATACCGTGTCTTGATAGTGGTGGCGTGCTGTAAAATTAAAACTTCCGCCACGAATTCTCGCACAGCCCGTGGAGGCTCGGCCCCATGCGCCAGTACTACCATCCCTTTTCGGACATCCCGTCGCCGAATCTTTTTCATAGCAAAACTTACAGATTGACCTGCGTGTGCAGTATCAACACCTTGACGTTTCCTCTCTATGGACCTGATTGCAGTGCTCGTGAACTGTCCCAGTGAGTCTGGTCCAATGTAAACGCTATCCCCCACATGGACAGTCCCACTCAAGACCACACCGGAGACAACTGTACCAACAAATGGGACAGAAAATGTGTCATTTATTTCGAACTCCAATGGTGCCGTCTCGTCAAACTGTCCATGGAAGGGCAGAAGGTTAAGAAACATTCGCACATAATCTAGACCTTGGCCTGTGACACTGGAAATTTGAAAGATAGGGCATATCCGTTGTGAGACAAAATTTGTGGCTGCCTCTGCGACGTCTTGATTCGAACCGATAAATATTGGCATTTTACGACAACCAGGTGATCGAAGAATCTTGCTGATTTGGTTGATAGTAGATTGTTGAATGTTTTCAGGGCACTGTTTCTGTTAGTTTACACCAGTATTCAAAACAGCAATAGTCGCATACCATGTCGATCTTAGTCACACAGATAAATACAGGTACGTTCAGTGCCAACGCAACACCAAGATGCTCTTTAGCCATGCCAATCATTCCTGCATTGGCACCAACCATCAGCATCACAAAGTCTACAGGCAAATTAGTCACATCAAGCTGAGCGTAGCAAAGCATTGAACTTACCTGGTGATCCTCCCATCAGTCCAAATACCGTAGTCTTGAGATATTTCTCATGCCCGGCGAGATCAATGAAGGTTAGCACTTTCCTGCTACCGGCTACTATCTCCTTCCAAGATGCCTTGTTGGTACCACCACTTGTGCCTACCGTACGCCCGGTCTCATCGAAGCCCATTATCTCCATGCCGACGCTGGAAGTCCGACCTGTTTCAACCTCATGCTTATGCCTGAACAGATTAACACGAGCTTTACCTCGCCCGTCATCAAGACCACCTTTCGTCAACACCCCAAGTAACGTAGATTTACCAGCATCAACATTTCCGACCACCGCCACCCTAATTTCCAGAAGTTGCGACACGGATAATGCCCGCTCTCGTATTAAAACTCCGCCCACTTTAGTCACCTCAAAGCCTTGCTTTTTCTCGCTTTTATCTCCCCCTTGTTCCACGGAATAAAGCTCTGTCACGGCGCAGTTTAAATCAGTGTGGGCGCAAACAGCCTTTATGTTCTCCAACGCCAGATCATATTGTTGCGGTGTTAACTGAATTTTCACATTTGGGTCCAAGGGGTCATGCGTTAAAGATAAAATGCCTTCTCCTCGTCCATCTTCTACCACTTGCCGTATCAGTGACACCAGTTCCGTTTCGTGTGCCGCGAGATTTAATAAGCAATCCTTAAAGGCGATTCGTGGTTCTGACGTTGATTGAGTATCGTTCAATGTTAAGGTCGCGAGAACATCAAGTTCTGATTGAATTGACTGTGCTGACTCATTTTCGACAGAAGACGCCTTGGCGGAAGATGGTTTAGACCGCTTGACATTAGATGTTGCATTTGCTTTCTTGCCGTTTGTTGCTGCTGGCCTAGGGTGTGCACTTGCAGCGAACTCGTTAAGTGACGTCATGACTGGCAGCCTTATTTATAACAGTAATGTGGGAATAACGATAAATGCGATACAATACTGAATAATCTGTAGGGAACATAAATTTCCCTAAAACACAGCAGCATGCCGTTATCAGTGATAGGCTATGACCCATACAAAAGGTGGTATGAATTATATATGCGGATAGCTATTGTTGGAGAACTGGCCGCGTCGAAAAACGGCACCCAGATTAGCTTCGCGCTTCGATGACTCTACTGCTAACATGTGTCATACAAGCACAGCAAAATACTTGTGGGAATTCTCTGACCATGCAAATAATACAACACATTTGTCGTACCATGACCATGACGCTCCCGAGAGGCCATCTACCAATATCAAATCATTGGCTGAAACTTTCCATTTTTGACTTGATGATATTCTACAAAAGGTGCTTTCATTCCAAGCAACACTGACAAACCGTCCTTACAAACTCATCATACAGCGCGTTGCAATCTCTTGCACCATGGTCTGACCCGTCCAAGTCAATCCAGCTATGACTGCGATGGTGGACTTATGAGTACAACTGCATCGCCTCGGACAAAGAGCATTTCACTTTGTTTCTTGATGGCCTGGAACGCAAGTTAGACAGCTACATCTACATCCTTCGTAATCGGAGAGCTACGACGAATTACATCGTAGACATAATCAGAAAGAAGACAGAGTTCAATTCACATACCTTTAAATCTTCTAATTCGTCATCCATTACGTAGACAGTTTCTTCTACATCGGACAAAACCAGATTACAGTGTGAGTCATATGCCTAAGATCGTGCCTGTTAATTAACGCAATCCTTCTATCATTGGAAACCCAATACTAATAACGTACATGCAATCTGCCTCGTATTTCTCTGTCGCCTTTCAACTTAACGAACACTCTCTCGTTCAATGACAGCCGCACAAGATCCAGAGGTTCTGACACAATGGTGTTATCGAGCTCATCCGCTCCGGTATCTGCCATCTTCGAAAATTCTCTTCTTAGGTGAATTTATATTCTGATACTAAATGGATAATATTGGTTAGCTGCTCGCTCAAAACGCGCAGTAAATTCATCCAGATCAGTCACCTCGTGGTGAGCGTATCAGTTATCACCTTAATCTAGATTAGTTGACGGCGAAGTATTACCTACATATTAATGTACCCTATGTTACAGAGCATAAAGAGTAGTATGCACCGCTTGCAGACAGCGTGCTCTTCTGTCGTCGTGGCTCAATTATTTGACCTGCGCTGGGCAGCAGAGCGCTGTAAGAGAAGACTTTTCTTACCCGGCTTTAGTTGTTTTGAGAGCAGTTGGGAGTTGATCCATCGCATATTACAAAATTTTGTTGGAGCTTCATTTTGACCGTTCATCTAGTTGAAATTATAGGCCAAGTGTCAAATTCTGTCGGGAATTGAGTTTTTATTACCAGTGAGCTAGAGTAACTTGAGGAGTCATAAATACGTTTGTGGCTTTCCGCTGGTACCTCGTACAGAAATTATTTAGGATTGCACTTTAGTGGACAGTTAAACAATGCCGAAACGACAAGCCGACGAAGACGAGACGATCGCGTCTCCTAGTACTGCTCTCAAAAATGGACAACGTGTAACGGCGGCAGCAGAAGGAGAAAATCGGGATGAGGAGATGGGAGAGTTTGAAGATCCCTATGGTGATGATTTTGAAAGCGAAGATGAGGAAGAGGACGAGATTATTGAACTAAATGATGACGATGAAGACCAGGAAGAAGAAGAGGCTGCTGAGGAGTCTGAGAGTTTAGAGAAGAAAAGCCAGCCAAAGAAAGGTGTGTTATTCCGAGTTGACCAAGAACTGGAAATATTAATGACTGTACGAACAGAGACGCCACGATTATATCTGCCACATCGATCAGCTCCATTGGGTCCTGACGAGGTGTTGGAGCCAGATCCGACAGTATATGATATGCTTCATAGGATAAATCTAAATTGGCCATGCCTTTCATTTGACATCCTTCCCGACAACCTTGGCAACGAACGTCGAGGATACCCGAAGTCAACGTACTTCGTTACTGGTACGCAGGCGAAGCGAAAGAAAGAGAACGAAATAACTGTTGTCAAACTCAGCGAGCTCAGCAAGACATTGGAAAATGAAGAGGACTCAGAAGCAGAATCTGACAATGACGATTCGGACCCAGTATTGGAGTCAAGATCCCTTCCTACAACCGATACTACCAATCGAATTCGGGTGTCCCCGCATGCGGCTAAAACAAATGAATACCTCACTGCCTCCATGTCAGAATCCGGTGATATTTATATCTGGGATATTACGCCACATTTTTCTGCTTTCGATACACCCGGCACCGTCATTACGAAGGCGATGAACAGACCGGTGCACACTATTCGAGCGCATGGAGGAGTTGAAGGCTATGCGGTGGACTGGTCTCCACATGTTACTACCGGACAGTTACTTACAGGTGACGTCACTGGTAGAATTCATCTGACTACAAGAGGTACTAGCTCGTGGACGACAGACAAAGTCCCATTTGTTGGTCACGACAGCGGAGCAAGCGTGGAGGAACTGCAGTGGAGTCAATCGGAAAAATCTGTTTTCGCCAGCGGCGGTAGCGATGGATTTATAAGAGTTTGGGATATTCGAAGCAAGAAACACAAGCCTGCGTTGTCTGTTAGAGCATCCAATAGCGATGTTAACGTCATGTCATGGAGTAAGAACGTGTCATACTTACTTGCTAGTGGTCATGACGATGGCTCATGGAGTATTTGGGATCTGCGAACATTTAATGCCAACGCGAGTGATGAGCCGCCTCTACCTGCGGCGTCATTCAGTTTTAACAAGTCCGCAATTACATCTATTGAGTTCCATCCGACCGAAGAATCTATTGTCGCAGTATCGTCCGAAGATAACACGGTCATGCTATGGGATCTCTCCGTTGAAGCTGACGATGAAGAAATTGCTGCCCAGAAACGAGATGATGCCGCTGGTGAGCTTGATGACATCCCACCGCAGCTGTTATTTGTTCATTGGCAGAAAGATGTGAAGGAAGTGCACTGGCATGGTCAAATCCCGGGCATGATCATGAGTACCGGCGGTGAGGGTATAAGCGTGTGGAAGAGTATAAGCGTATAAAGATTATAGGGGATAGGTCTCCGTTAAATTTACTCGTAGAAGAAATGTTCGTGAGTGGTACTTTTCGGAGGTTTGGTTTTGAACTTGCATGTCATTTCAAAATATGTGCTTTGTGATACACTTGTCATGGCGTAATAAAAGTTAGTATTTAATAAGAGTTAACTTAGTTAGTGGTGCGTAATTCTGATCCAAAATAATTTTAAATAATGCGGAGCATGTTGGCCATTCCTTTTCAGGACTAGACTCTTCAATCCTGTCATCTGCCATTTAGCATGAACTCTTATGGCGCTAACCCTAACTAAGACTGGTCAAACTAATCCAAAATTTTAAGGACTGGTAATTTCTTGACGCACTTGGCGCGAAATAAAACACTAACACTAATTATCATCGCCACGCACTTGCCAACGACGCGCACCTTGCGGTCTCGTTCGCGCGAATAACCACTTCCCGGCAACTAACTAGTGTGGGTCCGAGGTGATTGCTGTCAACGACCAATTCGAGACTAAATCCTGCTGCGGGATTGAATCTGTTCCGTGTTCACATTATTACTCGAAACGCCTCGGAAAGGCATGAAAATATTAATATAGTCACTGTTCGACATCTTGCGTGCCACACGCGAGTTATATAGATCTAGTGCAAGCATATCACTCACTCGCGTTCGACTTGCCCTGTCCGTTCTCGCACAAGAGCGGTGGCACTGCAATCACTGTGCCTTCAGCACCGCTAGTCTCGCGCGATGTCGTCGGATCACTCTGCTGCTACGCAATCTTCGGCGCAGCTATCCCTGCCGTATATTGTAGGCTGGGACGTGCAGGAAGTCGGTAGCTGGCTGGAACAGATCGGATTGTGGCAGTACCGTGACTCGTTTATGGAGAACGATATTACGGGAGAAGTATTGATCCATTTGGACCACGATTTCTTGAAGGATTTAGGTGTCTCTTCAATTGGTCATCGACTACAGATCTTGCGGGCAGTGTACAATATTAAGATAGCGCAAGATATTCCTATCGAAGCTGGACAGTTTATTCCGTTATGTGAGTGCCTTACGGCGTAACTTATTTGATTATGACTAAGACCTGAAATGTAGCGCTTAGCGAACAAGAAGCGGCAGATCATGAGACGGTTGATGTTCAGCGGTTGATGAAGAGCCTGGAAATTAGGGATCGTAGAATCATGCATGCTGAACAGGAGATCAAGCGACTGATGGAGAACTATTCTCGACTACGAGAAGATCTGTTACCGATATTTAAACTAGTCAAGGAGTCCAAGGTATGAAGTTTGATTAGATTATCATTTTGATTACTGTCTCTAATGCCGATGGCAGCCTCTTCCGACCCCTGAGTACGTGCCCCCAAATCCCTATTCTCATCAGTCATCATATGCAGCAGCAAATGGTCCTCCGTCATCCCACATCTCGTCACGACATTCTATGTTTATTTCGTCTTCACAACCTATATCTGGTGGACTGTCATTAAATAACCCATCGCCCCTATCGTCATCCTCATCATCACATCTGGGACTTTCACGAAACGTATCTACGAAAAAGATTAACACAGCAAAAATCAATGCGTCTCCAACATATCCCCCTGAGTCGCTAGAGCATACTTTAACATCCTCGTTGCCGTCTCCGTCATTAACGGTACCGTCAGCAGGCACGGCACTTGCGTCACCATCGGCTTACGGGACAGTGCCTAAGGACCTGCATCATCGCAATATGATAAATAGTTCATCGATAATGCTGCCAACATCGCAACCCCAGTCTTTCTCTACACTTCCTATCTCCTCAGCATTTCCGTCATCCCTCACCCTTTCAGAGGCATTCAAGCCGTTTAAACTAAAGCAAGATGATCCATGCTACAAAGTTCTTCCTGCCGTTCTGAAGGGACACAAGATTGACGACGACTGGCGGCAATATGCCTTGCTAGTCTGCTTCGGGGACCAGGAGAGACTGCTAGGATTAGAAGAGAAGCCTTTGACTGTATTGAAGGAGTTGCAGGACGCGGGCAAACAGCCTGTATTTATGCTACGGCCAATACAGGGCATGAAACATGAACAAGGCGCGATCGTGACAGGAACACCAGGCGGTGTCTTGTAAACGCGCGACTAATTGTTTTATGCAGATTATTCGGAGTTTGACAAGAGTATAGACACGCTTTGGTTGGATTATTGCATATTGTTTTAGCTGCCGGTGTAATTTTTCTGATTGAGTTTTGGTGTTTTGTTTGTCCTGCTTGCCTTGCGAGAGCCAGCGCAGAGTGTATGAATATAAAAGCGAGATCAGTGCGTTTGAATTTTTGGTCTTATTGAGACTTTTGCGTCATGACCGTGTTTCATAAGTTAGGTTTACACCTAACCAAACTGACTTTTTCGTAATTTATGTAAGTTGCTTGTTTCATATTTTGTGTTTTGAAGTTGAAGACTATGTAAATATATGAATAAAGAAGATATGGGTTGCCTGCAGCCAAATTATTGTAGATCGCATTGGAATCATTCAATGGCCAATCTATATCATTCTTCTCGATTTCTAGCTCGAAAACGAAATATCAAAGAAGTAACTTTTACAAAAAATTAATATTTAATATATGTCCGTCAAAGAAGCGTTCCGTGGCTCTCTCTCTCCTACTCTTTAGACTTTGCCCTTCCAAGATATGTTTTAAACACTAGTAAATATGCATGAAACTACAAAGATCGTGTGTAACCTTAGACAAGAGGAGCCGAAACGATTTTCAACAAGCCAAAGAGTTCACAGTCCACCGGTCTACAATAAGAGCTCGAGCGGGTTCTCAACGATCCGCTTGAACGACTTGATCCACTCACCACCTACGGCACCGTCAACAACACGGTGATCGAACGATCCCGTGACAGTGATGACATCTTCAAATTTAATACCGCCATCAACGTCCTCGACAGCCTTGCGCTCAGTGGTACCGACAGCCAAGATGGTGCTCTGCGGTGGGTTAATGATCGAGGTGAAGGATGTAACAGCGGTGTTCATGCCCATGTTGGAGATCGTGACGGTGCCGCCAGTGTATTCCTCTGGCTTGAGCTTACCGTCACGAGCACGCTTACCAAGATCCTTGACTTCTTTGGAAATGGTGGCCAAGCCCTTTGCGTGTGCGTTCTTGACAATCGGGGTGATTAAACCGGTAGGGGTGGATACGGCGACCGAGACATCGACAACGGAGTACTGTCGAATAACACCCTGAGCCTCAAGCCACGCCGAGTTCGCAATTGGGACTTCCAAAGACGCCAGCGCCATTGCTTTTACCAAGAAATCGTTGACGGACAGTCGGTATCGTCCGTCCGCAGTGGAATTAAGAGCCTCGCGAAGCTTAAGAAGCTTGGAGACAACGACCGTCGAAGACACAAAGTAGTGGGGCGAGGTCTGTACAGAGGAAGTAAGTCTGCTCGCAATGGTCTTACGCATGGATGAGATCGGGATGTCTTCGAAAGCCGCGCCAGCTGGGGCCGATGGAGCGGTGCTAGCAGCAGCCTTGGCGGCAGGGGCCTTGTATGCCTCGACATCAGCCTTGACAATACGGCCACCGGGGCCGGATCCTTTGATGTCCTTCAGCGGAATTCCTCTCTCAAGGGCAATCGTCTTGGCAATAGGGGACGCTAAGATACGAGGAACAGCTGGAGCCTCAGGCTCGTCGGCTGGCGCAGTTGCAGGCACGGCCTTGGTTGTAGAAGGAGCAGCAGCTGCCGCAGCAGGTTCAGGAGCAGCAGCAGGAGCAGCAGCAGCAGGCTGTCCACCTTGCTCAGCGATGGCCGCGTCAAGAGTGTAGTCGGCGAAAGCGCTAACGTCGCCCTCATTTGGCACATAAATGCCAATGGGCTAACGCACAAGTTAGCAATCCACATGGCACGCAATTCACCTTGACGCTATCAAATAAGCGCTGTGTGTGGTCGACAATCGGTCTGCCGCGCGATTGCTCGGATTGTCCGAATTACACCAACGTAGTACAAAAGCACTAAATATTAAACTTACTTTGCCAACGGGAACATCCTTAGATCCTTCCTCGAGCAAAATCTTGGCTAGGTAACCATCGTCCTGGAACTCAAAGTCCATCTGTGCCTTGTCTGTTTCGATCTCGACGAGAATCTCTCCCGGGGCGAGGGAATCGCCGATTGCCTTTGACCACTTACCAACATTTCCCTGAGTCATAGTTGGTGACAGCGCAGGCATGTCGATAATGGTGTGAGGAGGATATGCTAGAGACCAGTCAGAGTCTAGCCTACCGGATTAATTGGCATGCCAAACTAATGGCAACGAAAGAGTACTTGGTAATGCTGCGTTCATCGTCGAATTGCGCGTTCACAGCCACTCAAAATCGCATCGGAACATAAAGCGAAGATACTCACATTTTGAAGCA
The DNA here is from genome assembly GCA_003705905.2 of Lipomyces sp. NRRL Y-11553. Classification (NCBI taxonomy): domain Eukaryota; kingdom Fungi; phylum Ascomycota; class Lipomycetes; order Lipomycetales; family Lipomycetaceae; genus Lipomyces; species Lipomyces sp. NRRL Y-11553. Next base: position 139,370 of record PPJW02000003.1, on the reverse strand, counting down.
TAGAGCCTAATTAAATTGGGGAGGACCAGCCTCTGTTGCAAAGGGGAGGAAGAACGCACGCAGCTATGGGCCAGAGGTCAGATTTGTTGAATGACAGCACAGTTAAATTGCACGCCACGCCGACAATTGAATTAACATACACATTAGCAGCACGGCGAACAGCAGCTGCCGATGCCAGACGGGCGACTATTGTGGCGGACATTGCTGTATGGAAGTAACCGGGAAGCAACGATGGAGGAGAGTGGGGGAGTAGAGCAGAACGACGACAAAAACGCGGAAGAGCGAGGCCCCAGTGAAGTTTGTGTTGCCCGGTTTTGTAGCCGCGAGCCTCCGGCAAACCACTTGCTTCTCTTCAACCCTAATCCACGCCATACCAACTATCCCGCACTATCCAACACAGCAAGTTTTTTGATGTAACCAAGTCAATAATAGCGGAATAGCAGACCAGTGAACAATCTGTCAGTAGCTCTTGGTGTGACGAGGACGGACTTCACAATTTTGGTTCACTACAGTGGTATGTGTATATACAATGTCATCTCATTACGTTGGAATAAAAGCTGCTGATCTGATAGCTGCCATATGCGGCACCTTTACAAAACAATATTAATTGGCATAATATCCAAAAGTAGATTATAGTAAGACTAGGCTATCTACTCAAAATCGATATGGGTAGTCCTCGGTCATTGAGTTGGGGTGCACCAAACTTCGAATCATATCAATTAACCGTCTCTAACCGCCTCTTTCCGAGATCTTCAATCGGGTGCGTAGATCTACTCATGACAGTGTAGTTTTCAGAACATCACTCCCCAACCAAGTCCCAAAAAGCCGCTCCCACTAGTTTTTGCGATGCGGTTAATCCCACTGTAGCATTATGAACACTGTCTTGATACATTTTGAATCATGTGTCAGATATTTCCTGAACTGATTCAGTGCGATTGATTGAGATTGGGCCATCGCAGAGATACCGGCGAAAAAGAAACATTGGCCGACTCACCGAATTATGCGATCGAGCCAAATACTGCTGGTTATTTTCTCTATTCGCGTCGATGAGGCGTTTCGTACAAAATTGCCCGGATCACTTTCGATAACTACATTTCCAGCTTGCGCGAACTCTGGGACAATAATAATACTATGAATTCTTGCATTACCGCAACAAGTATCCATGCGACTAATGTTCGGTTCTAGCGCAACTCGCCGCGTCCAATCATATTTTAGCCTATGATGCTGTTGTTCGAGTTACGTTATCGACATGTCGACTAAGCTTACATACGGTGATCGCAGGGCCTTACCAATTGGAACGCAGTCTGCTTTTGTCGACAGCTTCGTCTGAGAAACACGAATAAACGATCTTTCCGAGTTGGATCATGGCAGCGTAATAAACTCAGTCGCAACTCGAATCTCACTTGGCTTTTGTGGATGTCGTCCTGTTTTGGAGAGTTCCAGCTCAGTTTCAGAGCAACCCGGAAAGCTGCCGCAATCCAACTTGGAAAAACCCGGCCCGAGAATTCCCGAAGACGAACATTAGTGTTCTCCTAATAGGCCAGGACGGGAAAGCGGGGACTCGACTGCGGCCTAACTTAGAATGGCAACGGATTTTGAGTTCTTACCGAAACCTTAATTAAGATTTTCTGCCCATGGCTGTCCACGTGGCCTTTTTCTTTCGATTCACCCTGCTAGCTCAATTGGCAGAGCGTGAGACTCTTAAGATTCTAGTGATCTCAAGGTTGGGGGTTCGAGACCCCCGTGGGGTGTGATTTTTTTTTCTTTGTGGCAATTTGTTGAAATTAGTAAAGTGCGGTTTTTTTTTGTGTCAATTTGTTGAAATTGGTAAATTACGTAAACTATTCTTAATGATCAGCTAAATAAAGCTAATTCGCTTGCATTTAAATTCGCAGTCGGTGTGCCATCAATAGTGACCTTAGCCAACATAGATAAATAAATCTTGGAGCAACACACAATCATGGAAAAGCTCAGTTTATAATATCAACAAAGTCATGTAGGAAATCTGCAATATTCGCAAATCCACCAGCTGGCTCAATGACTGTTGACCTCATCATCTCATCTGGTGGTCCTTCGTCGATATCACCTATAAACTGGTCAATATGGGGAACTGAAGAACTCTGTTGATCCCAGGTCGCTTCTTTGAAACGCTCCCGAAACGGTGAGCAGAATTCAATCGCACTTCCCGAAGGCTGCTTGAATCCATGATCTTCCTCCGAATATGTAAAGTCCCGGGCCAGCTTGACTTGTGATTTTTCGAATTCTACTTTTGCGGGAGACCGACTACTGTCTCCCTGTCTCCGCTGTTCCAAATCATCGATGGTAAATGATGTATGCGTCGATTCATAATCTAATGTCTGTTCAGCGTCCGTGGTGTCGTTCTCGGAATCAGCTATCTCTTCTCAACTGTTAGTATATTCCGCAAACAGTATTCACTACAAATTGAATAAGGGTACTCTTATGGCTCTGCATCATGACGCTGTGACCTTTGGGCACAGCTATAAGATTCGGTTTTGCGAATAGCTGCTCCAAATTCGCAGCACCATCATCAATATCAGTAAAGAGAAATTTCCGGTCCTTAGACGATATTTGCTCATTGGACTGCCCGGCGACTTTCGGCAGTTTCGTGGTAAAGCTACTGTTGTCGTTACCGTGTACTTCGTTCCCACGTCTTTTGCCCGCAGTAGTCTGTATCGGTTGCGATACAGCCGCACCTTGTTTCGCTATAATCGGTTCGTTAAGTTCCCTTTCATCGTCACTATCAAGCGTAATATCGTGATCGGCTTCCAAAGCTGTCGGACGCGAATTTGTAATCCTAAATAAAAACTCATGTCAATAACCAATAATTTCATTTTATGTGATCTTCTACGAACGTTCGCAGCTTTTCGTCGAGTCGCTCAAAATCGTCATCATCTAGCAGGCTGTCGCTCGAGAAGTTCAAATTATCGTCGAAAGGAACAGATATCTGTTGCGCTATATCTCCGGGCAACGATTTGTCAGGATGGCTAGTCTGCGACGATGTTTTTTGCTTCTCAAGTTCGGTGATGCTTCGTCGAGACAAAGACTGTAACATTCGGATGCTCTCGGGTTGCAACGAAAGTAGAAGTTCCTCTACAGTTTGTGTGCCGACCAATTCTTCACACGAAACTGCGCATCGGCATTTCAGTGTTGTCGTAGGAAGGCTGCGGACCCTTACGCCTACCACAAATGTCTTGCCAATTTTCATTTGAGGCACACTACAATGAAAGAAATCAGCAATCCGGAGAATACCAGTATCAGATAGACCTCACGTTGCGCGTCGAAAGTCTACCAACTCCCCGTTGGATAATTCCATCAAGAATCCGACAGTTAGTAGTTTGCGATTGTACATCTTTACCATAGTCTTATTCAGTATAGCCACAGAAACGTGGACTGCAATCTCTACAGCTGACCCATCTCGCGTCTCTCCAAGTTTCTTCAACGTTACCCCAAATCTGGGGATCGTCTCCACATCTTGTAAATATTGCATTCCACGACCTTTATTCAAAGACAGCGCGCTTTCAATCCCAAGTATATCCGTGCTAGCGAGATCTGCAAATGTCTGGATATTCCTGTTGAGAAACTTTCGGAGAGTCGCCGGACCGATGCCGTTGAGCTGTAGAAGAACATTCGCGCTGTTGTCCCAGATTTCCGCTCGTAGTGACCGCGCAAGTTCTAAAGCGTTACGAACAGACACACCATCGTTGGATTGAATCTTGCAATCTACAATGCAGCGAATAAGTCGTTGAACATTTTGCCAGACGATGGCTTTATCAGCATGAAACTGAGCGGCATGTTTCCCGGCGCCATCATAAACTGGAAATTCGGCGCGTCCCAAAGTATACTGTTCGACATTAATAATCGGCATCCGACAAGCGGAGGTTAGAATACCTGAATAATTAAGCTCACTTTGGCTCCGAAATCTTTGATGTCGACAACCTTCAACGGATATCGGATTCCTACAGCCGCATTGATCTCTTTATAAAATTTCTTTTCGCCGTTTTTGAACCTAAGGGTCTTAAATTCGCTAGATTGGGCCAGCATTGCCAACTACATTCGTTAACACACTTAAACCAAATAAAACCATGTGCTCAAACTCACAATATCGGATATGGTCATTCCGGTACCGGAGTTCATAAAATTCAGCATAGTTTGAAATTGTATATAGAACCATGCCATAGACCTGCCATAAATCGTGGTCACTAGTTCACCCTTGTCCGATATCTCGACAATTTTTGACTCGTGCAAGCGCGCTATATTTTCCGTACATAATTGGTCTAAGACAACTTCAATACTCCTTGAAGGACTCGTTATGCCAATATTGTAGTGGGCGGGATTTTTCTTCATACGCACATATAAGAACGTGGAACGAAGCCATCCTTTGCCTGATTCGACGTCATTGATCGTTTTAAGACAAATCTCGGCATTCTAATGTGTCAGCATTATATCCGGATAAAGGTATAGAAATATTCCTACCAGATGTTCTACTAAATGGTTATGAAGGCAGCTTTCGACGACTTCCTGCCCACCGAGAATCTGCTCATACTTTGACTGCTTATCGCGCGTGGTCATAATAACAGCTGTACTGGTTAGTATCATGTCAAACGGCAGCGTAAATAATTGTAACTCCTACCAACACCTGAATTATCAAATTGAGGTCTTCCAGCACGGCCCATCATTTGGTGCATATCAAACTCCGTATATTCCTGCACTTGGCCGTCGATCCATGCGGATGTGCCTCTAATAATAACTAGATGTGCTGGAAGATTAATCTTGTAGACATTAGCACCACAATAACTTCATAAAGTAAACCTACATACCCCAACAGATAATGTTGATGTGCTGCAAATAATCAAAATTTTTCGCCCAATAAACATTCTTTCAACCATGACTCTATCCTGCAATGACAATCCCGCGTGATGATATGCCACACCCGATTTCGAAAGCTCGTCGAGCTCGTAATCCTGAAAGTGTCTGCCGGGATCAATTCGACATGCCAAAACAGCTTCGCGTGATTTCATCCATGTCCTAGCAAGAGTTTTCGCAGTTGTCACGGTGCTTTTGCGTGTCGGACAGAAAATAATGATCGGCTTTTGTCCAAAGTGTGCGTTTAGAATATCCGGAAGCCTGTCACGGTTAGCTCCGCACCACACAGATGGCAAAAACTGATCAACATACTTTTCGTCATAAAGCTTATCGAGCTGAAATGTATTTGCTGTTCGAGTTGGATATCCATAAACATAAATATCGAGCTGAACAGGCCGAAATTCTTGTCCAAACGTATACAGTTGCGCAGGTACTAAGATAGGGTCAGCCATGCTTGAAACTGTAAGGGTTTCATTCACGACTTACTTGACCGCAAGTTCCAATTCTGACCGAGCCATTCTGCGATGTCCTCGGCATTGGGAATTGTAGCGGATAGAGCGATAAATCGTGCATGCGGAGCGATATATTTCATCCTCGACACCACAACTTCCAAAGTCGCACCGCGAAGATCTTTCAGGATGTGAACCTCATCAATCTGTTACCTGTTGTTATTACGCAGATCAAGCATAACAGAATACTAACGCATACCAACACAAGTTTAGTCAACGTCATTAACCGATCATGGTCTTTCCATCGTCGAGTTGTCGAATCCCATTTCTCGGGCGTTGTGACAATGACATCAGCATGCTTTACAGTTGCTACTTCTTCGACAGAGGTGTCGCCAGTCAGGAAACCAAACTTAAGCCCCAGCACAGCAAGCCTTGCAGACCAATCCTGATACCTTTCGTAGCACAGTGACTTAGTTGGTGCGATGTATATTATTTTGAAATTGCCGAGATTATCGGAGACCAGGGTCCTCAGCATCGCCAGCTCGAAAAGAACTGTCTTTCCTGAACCAGTGGGTGAGGATATGACTGTGTTAACGTCACTTTGATATAAGGTCGAGAAGCATATTGATTGCATGTCGTTAAATGCTGGGAATTTGAAAATAGATCGGTAACGATCTGGTAGTGATGTCGTCAATATGGGTTGTTGTGGTTGCTGTGGTGACTGGACCATTTTTCCCATAGTGTGCTGTGGGCCTCTGTTTATTGGAGAGAACGTCTTCACCATGGCTTCCATTGCCGCAATGAGCTAGCAACACGTAATATAATATGAAATTAGCAGGTTGCGACGCGTACTGTAAACAAATTGTACAAAAAAAATCTATTGTTGACTGACGCGTCGCAAATGTCGACAAAACGGGGCTGGAAGCAACAATTATTTTGTTGCCTCTGCGCCATATTGAGCTAAACCTTATGACCACACGCATCGGTACGTTCAATTCCCTATGAACCGCGAATATCAATGACGTCTCGATGAAGACATACATAGATGGAGTGGTAGACTACAATGATATTATTAGGAATTGGTTACGTTGCGTAATTATTTTTGTAAATTATTAGGCCTCATTTGTTCGTGCTGGACTTACAATTTGAGCATAACCCTGTTCCGACATCCACCGGCCCCATCGCCGCAGTCAAGCTCATGCACTCTACGACGACCTTAAGTTGATGTTTTAATTGCCAGATAGTATCAACCGTGCCCAGATGATTCATGAGCTCTTCTGTATTGGACACGGCACGCTTCTTGGACACAAAAAGAATTGTGATTCTCGTCGGTGCGCCGTTAGCCTCAGCGCTTCCCTCTCTTCCTGCAGTTCGCAACCATGCGGCAGTACTACTTAACCCAAAGTCAGAGGCATCCGGACACGAAGATGAGATGAGTCATTCTACTGGCGAAGTCGACGAATCCTGTCTGACGACTTGTTGTATCCTCTCATAGTCGAAAGAAGTCCACTGGTAGCTAATGATTCCTTAGATGAAGCGTCTCGTTCGATATCCAGACAAGTTGTCGTCCGCCCATTTCCGACCCACCAGATATCGTATATCTCAAGAATTCCAACCAGCGAACACCTCAAAGCGTTCGGGCCTCAATATTTCTCCTTCTTAGCCGTCATTATGTCTATTTCACAGCCGATCTGCACAAAGTCGGGCGGGTTCACTTGGATCACCATCGTGGATTCATCGGTTTCATATCAATCGCTGGTACTAGACACGCCGAACGCTGTTAAGCCGCTGCCAATATCTGTGTGGGATATCGACAAAATTTGTTATCGGGCGACTGGTTCGAGTAGGGAGCTGTGGATGCCAAAGCTTGGAGATGTGGTATATCTCTCCGATGTGTTGACGCAGGAATATCGCGGGGCAGTCTCGGGTACTACGCGTAGGCATATCACAAAGATGCGTTTACTGTTCACGCCAAAGGATCTGCATGAGATGACCACCATGGGCGTGAATGCGAAAGATGCTGATATGTCGCCTTTTTCGAGGACGATAGGAGAGCTTGTTTTTGATCTTAAGCATTGGGTTGATGTGATTGAGAGTAATAAGAGCATGATATCGACCCCTGAAGCGGTCAAATAAATTGTCTGCCATTATTCGGAATATATATCTTGTTAATTTCCACCACGACCGCAAGCCACACTGCTCGACCCTTAGCTGAGCGGATGTAACCTTATGTAGGCTAAAAGTCCCAACCAACGTCAGACTTGGGGAAAATATTTGGACCCTGTACCCCATAAGCCATTCATCATTGCTCGAACATCAACGAAGTTGGTACAAGCGCAAACATTACTCATCGGTATTAGCATATGCAGTAATGCCGATAATCTTAATTACGGGCTACCCTTGCTCAGGCAAGACCACGCGCGCCAAGGAAATCATGGCAGCGTTCCAAAGTAAAGCACCAGATCGGAAAGTCCATCTTGTGTCTGACGAAATGCTCGACATTGATAAAAGTGTTTACAGAGGTATACTTCACTTTAGCAATTCAGTTTGGTTAATTTCCATCTCTCATTCGCATATGGTGCTAAACATCTCGAAGACGCGAAGCAGGAGAAAATTGCGCGGGCAAGCGTTATGTCGGCAATTAAGCGATATCTTTCTCGGGAGGATATTGTTGTCGTGGACGGATTGAATTATATCAAAGGCTTCCGGTACCAAATATTTTGCGAGGCTAAGGCGGAGCAAACGACGTTTGCCGTCGTTCACGTTGGTACACCAAAGGATCTTTGCCGATTGTGGAACGAAGGTGTCCAAAATAATCCTTGGCCAGACGATCTGTATGTATCCTCCATTAGTTTGTTTTATCCTTGCCTCCGCGTTTTGCCAACGTGATACTGAGATTATGGACAGATTGGACGCGTTGGTGTTTCGATACGAAGAACCCAACGGCATGAATAGATGGGACTCACCGCTTTATACGGTTCCTTATTCGGACCCAGAGATCACTGTCTATGAAGGTATATTTCCAGCTCTCTTCGAATCTATCGTCCATGCGAAGGCCAAGCCGCCAAATTTTGCGACGATCCTCAAACCTGCAGTTTCAGCCGACTATATCTACGAGCTTGACCACCAAACACAAGACGTAGTTAAGACTCTTCTCAGTCGACAGCAAGAAGGCGGCGTGGGCCAGATCGTGGTTATATCTGAAGATTGTGCGGTACATCTGCCGATTGAGAACGTGGCGACAGCGCAATTGCAGCGATTGCGAAGGAATTTTGTAGCGCTCAATAAAGTGAGACAGATTGATTGTGGGAGAATAAGAGGGGCCTTTGCAGAGTTTTTAAATCGGAGCTTTGGTACGGTTGATACTTGATACTGATCTGCCCTAAATAATATATCACGGTAACACAGTATAATGGCAGATGGCATGATAGTGTGTATTGAATTGGGATTGGGAAGCCAAAAATGTCCTGCCCAGGGTGCACTTTTGCCGATGTGTCCACGTTGCTAAGTGTCGCACAGAATCCTTCCGGTCCAAGAAGTTTGGCCGAAATTTGATCGCCGTTTGATGAGACGATGCGTTTCTTTACGTGTGCCCTCCGGTGTCGCAGTGACTATCCGGATAAGCCGAGTGGTATGCGGTGCAAATAAGTATTTCGAAGATGTCAGATCAAGACTTTAATCGTAAGATTACATAGTGCAACAGGGTCCACACGGCAAGCCGTCGTGAATGGTTCCCCGATACAGTCTCAGATTGGAAGACAATCTCTCATTCGATACACCTAGCTTGAGGCAACTGAGAGCGCGGTTCTAGATCACATCTTGTTCCTACGCATAAATGCCAGTAGTATTTTCATTCGGCAGCATCTTAGACAGACCTATCGGGCAAAGTAATTTCCTTATAAGTGTCTAGTCTTATGCCACTTGATTTGAAGGTAAGTCAGCGTTGAGCCATGCGAAATCTAATACAGGCTTGCTGGTCTGGAAAGGAACCTCCCGAGTATGACTATGTTCTTAGGACAATACCACAGTTATGTACATGATACAGACACTTAAACTCAAATTCACAACAGAATTATCCAGAGAATCACGGAATATCCTGCAAGAAACTCGCGGATTGCGTACAACTCGAAAGAGTACTCACGCACTATCAAATATTCATCTCGAGTTCTCGACAACCACCAAGGGATATGCTACATAATGGTACAACATTGCCTTAGGCACTTCATCGACGTTTGCATCAAGTCATCGTTCTGCAGTTGTTGCTGCTCAACTTGCAACTGCTGCTGCGGACGACCAGGATAAAAATTGGCTCCTGGATATCCAACATTGACGGAATTTGCAGAGGCGTACCCATGGACAGGTGGATTTTCGTAACCGTACACATTGTTGTTCTTGCGCGTTGGCTTGTATGTGGCTTCTGGACGCTCTTGAGTGGGATAATGATAATTGCTCTGGGCAAAATCGTGTTTGGGCCGGAATGGCAACTGGCTCATTGGAGTGTATCCGCCAGATTGCTGGAAGTTAATGATGATAACGCCAGAGTTATCATCGTCTACAGCGTACTGGAAGCCGTGTTCTTGACAGAGACGCTCGACTGCGGGCTACAGGCTTACAATCAGCGATATTCACGAAAGATGGAACGACAGATGCGAAAGTACCTTAATTTTCGCCAGTCCGCCGGTGGAGTGGTTACCCTTGCCCACGATCACCTCGAGGTGGGATGCCTTGCGGAACTTGCAGGCAGCAATGCGTTTTTCGAGATAGTCCTCAGCTTCTAAGCGGAGTTATTAGCAGTTACGTGAAGCAGACGTAGACAGAAAACACCTTTAATGAAGAGGCCATGAAGATCGATTTCATCTGAACCTGAATCTGCGTTGTTCGAGCGAAACACAAACTACGGCAATAAACAGTACATGAGCTAACAATACTACGCCAAAGTTAATATATATTCGCCAGACTTACCTCAGCTGCTTGAGAATTGTATCGGTCCATGTTCTCGCCATGCCGCTTGGCCCGCTCAGACAACAGCTTCGCCTCAGCACCGTCACCACGCTCATAAGCTTCATGGGCAGTTTGGTAGCACCGTGCACGAGCTTCATATTCGTTCGAAGCTGCAGAATTATTAGTAGACATTTAGCACCACGATGACAAAGGAATTTGGACCCAGATCGCGCAGGCGCTTGTACTATACCAAGAATTAGTGTCTGCGCATCAGCAGACGCGCATACCGCGAGTCTAAGGCATTATCGCTATCAGAAAAATCTGACGCACCTCAGCATCGTCTGCATGGTTGTAATCTCGCTGCGGTTTAAATGCTAGACAAGGTTGGCCAATATTCTCATTTCAACTCATTTTCAACGAGAAACGCACGAGAACAAGATAACAGAGACAATAGCGCCGCTGCGGCACTCATAATGGAATGCGGCGTATAATTGTGCTTTTCAAGGGTAAGTACTGGATCAGACCAACCAGTTTCCGCGAACGTTGGCTAAAATTATAATCCCTATTCTAGAATCCTACACTGAGACGAAATAGTACGAAACAGAAGTATCAGATCAGGTGTACCGATACCTATCCGCAGTGTATAGGGATCGAGTGCACAGACGTGTGCACAGCTGCCGTCGTCTCCTTACGACATTGATTTCAAGTGATTCATTAATTTTGAGCCCTAGGGCTTCCACAGGGGAGACGCGGAACGTAGTCTACATTCGGCCCGAATCACCGTCTCGGGGCGATAAAAATTTAAGCCATCACAAAAGTCTGTGATTGGCAGACAGAAAAGTGGCTGTGTGATTTGCGTGAGCCAGTGCGGTGGCTGTGCTTTGCCGGTTAATTTGGCGAATTTCGAGAAGTTTGAACATGTGACGCACGTCCTTTTTCGGGGACTCGATTTGAATGTCATTCAGCACCGGACATTGCAGTCGCCCAAAGTTATTCAATCCGGAGTTTTGAACATTCTAATAATAAGAATTTCCTGTGCTCTTTCCACTTCGTAATTATCCTAATAACTGTAACTATGCTACCCCCTGATGGCAGACGAAAATCGATGCCGAACCAAAAGTTGAAGCTCAGCATATTACCGCCAATTCTGAAACCCCAACAAATTGCTGATATATTTCAACGCGGAACGATACACGGAGATTTCAACACAACAATTTGCTTTGCGGCATAGATCAGAAGCTAGTTAATTGACGACCTTGTCGCTGATCTCTGAAGATTCGGGAAATATAGCATTCAAGGGGGACATAACGAGGAGTCGATTACGACAATGCTGATTATATACATGGCAAAGGGCTTCTGTCTTGTTCGACCGGGCCTACTTGAAGTCATCCATTATTTTTGTCTTTAAGAACTAAGCCTCTTGCTCTTTACATCGTCAGATCGGTAATGACCAACTATAAATGTAGATGGCGCAAGCTAGCGCTCGTATGAGATAACTCTTCCAGAAGCTCGATTGTCGCGGCTTGTCTCCGTAATAAAATGTTTGAGCCAGTAGTCCAAACTAGTGCTGACCGACACACTAGCCTCAAAGAGGATAAAAACATTCTACCATTAAATGACTTCCTCTTTGCGCTTAGTGCTTCGCCAAATATCCTCGACATGCATCTTGGCGCATTGTCGTGCCACATGACTGTGACGGTTACACTGCAAACGTCAAGTGGTATGCCCAGTCTACATTTAAATTGCCATTGTGGTATCTCATTTATGCCCTATAGTTAACAACCTCCCGCGCATTTTGGCGAAACAGGTCCCAGTGGGCCTGGAGTGTTCGACTCGCGCGATGCGCTAGGACCAACAACCAAAACAAGCTACTGTCGAACACACCATATTTCTCCATACTTCAAAACCTTTCCAGCGTAGCCGCCCGCCAGCCATCTGATCACTCGCAAGGTCCCGCTGACTTCTCCAGCAGTATCTGCGTTTGGATATTGGCTCTACTACTGGCCCTTGCTATCTGCAGATAGTCGCTCGGTACTCTTGTTTTTGGTTGGTTATCCATGGTTGTGTCGGGCCAAGTATTTGTGGCGTTCCCTCAACCTCACGGCCGTTTGACCTCTGATCTCAACTGACGATCGAACTCATCACTCACCAGCGCACCATGGGGCGGTCGTCTATCGGTCGAGTACCTCAAGGAGAAGCCACAATACCTCAGCAGGCTACTCCTGGTGGCGGCTTTGAACATACGTCGGAAGCCGCGTACCTGTCTTCGTTTCAGGAACACTGGTCAACCATAGACAGACATCGCCCGTCTGAACACTCGCTGTACAGGCAGTCGCCAATATACCAGTCACCAAAGCTTGCTCCAGCAGGTGGAAATGTGTTCCAACATCCGTCATATCCTGGCTACCGTCCGGTACCCCCCTCACCTCCATATTGGCATCCGCAGCAACACTATGGACAGTCTTTGTCAGACAGTAGTACGCCTCCGCCACATAGCTATGTGATTTCACAACAGAACAAGTCGATTTTTCAATTGCCGGCCCCATCTCATGACCCACGACTGGTTTCATCAAGTGGGGATCAATCTTATGCCGCACAACAACAATCCCATGGTCACGGCTATTTGCCTCAATTGCCGTTGCCGTTGCACTCGGACCAGTCAACATCTCCACATTCTCTGCAGCGTGGACCACAACCTTCACTCACGCTTCACCCTCCTCTATCTAATCAGCATGTTTTACAATCTGGGCAAGGTGCACAGCCGCCGGCGCGTCCAAAGCTTCCGTTATCCCATTCGTCGTCGTCGCTGTTCTCGCGATTTCTGTATCCGCCCCAAACGAGTCCGCAACAGCCACTGACGGCACCGCAGAACCAGTTGCCACTGTTGCCCACATCGCAGGCGCCTGCACATGATCTCCCAGAAGCAATGCAGTCGCCTAGTATGAGTAGCCGAGACGGACGGCATATGTTGATTTCGCAGGACCAGTATCTGCCATATATGTCGCAGATCCCTGGAGGTGCTCAACATCGTCACGGGCATGTACGTCAAGATTCATTGCAGTCTTCATATGTAGGAGGGTATCAGCAGCCACAATATTACCAGTACGGCGAACGCCTCACAGAGCCGTTACGACCTAGCCTTGCACCAGTCTCCAGGTTACAGTTCTCTGACTCTTCCAAATTTGACGAATATCGGATACAACCACAAACACAGCCACATCACAATAGTCAAACTTTCTTGGGCGAACCTCAATCCAACCCACCGCTGTATCCGGGGCATTTAAGGCGTCCGCCATTAGCTACAATCGATCCGCCCTTGAGTACTTCGGAATCTCATCAGGTGCTGTCACTTGAACAATATCACAGAAGCCAGCAACAATATCACCGTGGGTCAATGGCAGTACCTTTGCCGGCAATTTCGCAATTTCAACATTCGCAAGAGCTACAGCCGCATCTGCAGCATGGACAGAGCACGTCAACACTGCCTCTTGCTCCAGCAGCAATGCGAACGCCATATTATAGGCATGATGTTCAAATACAGGCACCAGTTTCGCCACATAAATCACCAAAGTCTATGATTAGCTTCCCAGCCACTCAACCGGTTGTGTCGGAATCTGAAGGCGAACGGCAAGATAAAGCTTCGCAATTAGAATTCGCCAGGAACAAGTCATCCATTGCGGCACTTGTGTCGCCGCCTTTGTCAGCGGATAGACATCGCTCGCCTAGTGTTTCATCACCGCCTGTAAATCAGCGGGCGCCAGTTATGCCGCAGCGACAGGATGCGCAAACTTCGCCTCCAAATGAAACATATCAACAGGAGACTCAGCGGCCGACGCTTGCGCAAGCTTCTCCACGACTACCATCAAGTGTCGTCACTGGCACACGCGCAACAGCTGAATCAGCCGTGACATTACCAGAATTCTCTCAACAACAGGATGATTCACCGGAATTTAAGACAGCAAGTACAGAAGGATCTGAGCCTAGGGTTGTAAATCCCCAGGAGTCGTTGTCATCGGATCATGACAAGCCTGCTCAGGTACAGTTCAAACAGAGAAAATCTAACACGTCGCGAGACAAGACCGAGTCCAGGAAGATTTCTGGCGAGCCTATTGTCCGCGAAAGATTTCGCGCTATCGCCCCTGCACCAAGCGCCGAAAAGTCTCCAGTTGATGAAGTGCCGTCTGCCCCGTCGCGGACCGCACCTCTATCGGCTACGTCGCGGCCATTGCGGAAGCTACTGCCTGCCCTATCGCGTGCTTCTTCCAAGCCTACGGATAGCTCTGTTTTGGTATCCACGCCGATCGAGACTGCGACTGTTTCCGTAGTGTCGTCGGGATCTTCGTCATCTCCGACTTCTACAACAGGATCATCCTCAACATCTCCTAGCTCGACGTATGTTGCATTGGAGCGGACGCCACCAGCTCCTATTCAGCATGAAGTGTCCAAGGTGGCCAGCGGTCCTTTGGTAGAACAGACGAAAACGCAGTCAACTGATAAGCCGCTCGACGTGTTCGTGGAAGTCCTTCCAGCTCGACCGTCTGTTCTTGAATCATCTATGCGAACATCCGCGAATCAGTCAAAATCACCCCAAACATCCTCATCTGTCTCATCTGTATCGGAAACGTTTCATGCACCTAAACCGGTTCTTTCTGACTCGGCTGTGATTGATCAGGGTTCTTCAAACGGAATTATCACAACAACTTCTAGTAGCTCAGTGTCGAGGGCATCAATGTCCGTAACCTTGCCCGTTGTGGCGCCTGCGGGTAGGGACATCAGCAGCGATCTATCGGAGCAAAAAGGTTCCACGGAGCCTAGAGTTGTGAAACCTGTGACGGCGCAGGCAGCAGTCGTGTCGGGAAGTCGAGAATCGACACCGCTGGCCCAGTCTGATGAGGAGATAGTCCACTCTTCCATATCAATTCAACAGCAACCATCGTCCGTGCAGCCGGCATGTATCGCGACGACTTCAGAGTCTACGTCTGGGCATGATTCCAGTCATATGCTGTCTGGAGACGTACACGTTGCAGTCGCAGACAATAATGATGTGAAGACAAAAGATCCGTGTTCCGCATCAACCCCCTCTCTGGGAGCATCATCATCATCGACTGCAAAGGGAAAATTAGTTAAAAAGATGCGCATTGGACCTAAGAGTACTTCGTCACCTATCACTGTTGTCCCTATTTCGCACAAACGGATGGCGAAGTTGGGTGAATCTGAAGATCATGACAGCGATGAAGAAGGTTAGAGCAATCTTTACGCGCGGATGCGAAATACTGACGATATACTTCTGCAGATTGGACTATCCGATCGAAGGAACCTGAAAGGGCTGTTCATGATGATGACGGAGAATCTGAAAGCGAGTCTCTAGTTCATAGTGCAAAGAGACAAAAGCGGTATGCAGAGATTGTCCCACTGTCCTATTACTTTATGCTAACAATTCGTGACAGATTTCATTCGAATGAGGCACCAGACTCGAAAGATAATGGGGTTGAGAGCAAGTTGTCCACGGTATCTGGTTCACTAGATAGCCAGGCACGTGAGGGGCGGGCGAAGACCAAATTCGAACACAATTTCTCAGCGGAGGCTGCGTTCAACGAACTACTGGCAGCGGGTAAAAATCTTCAAAAGGCTTTGGCGCTTATCGCACCCGCTACTTCTGAAGATCGGGAAACTGCGAACCCGAAAAAGCAACTCGATTTTACTGAGGTCGCACTTCATAATGGGCGGGAACATATTACGCAGTTGAAGATATCACGGGACAGGCGCGAAATGTGTCGACAGTCCTGGCTTCAAGGCGTTATTAAAGGCCGCGCTGAACTTTCTTCGAAGCAGAATAACAGTATCTTGCGTCTTCGCCAATGGTTAAAGTGGTGGTGGACAGACATCGCGGCACGGCACTCGGAAAATCAACTGCAAGGATCCTGGGGCAAACGCACGCAGATTTCAAAGGCATGGCAAGCGGCGTACGATGTGTCTGCTAGTATCGTGCATGCTCGTCTGCGACAGTGTGAGCGAGTATATGAATTGCAATACCGATGCGGCTGGCCGGCGCTTGTACTTGCGACGATGACGACTCCAGCACTCGGTCCGACCCAGCGTATTCGCAAGTCGCACTTAGAGCGGGGTTGCGATGCGACGCAGATTTCTCAGAAGGACTGGTCTGAATTTATCGCGCTCGCTGAGAGTCGCATAAATGAGATTAGGAATGTCGTGCTGAACGAATGCGGGTATGACGGAATTCGACGAATTCTAGAAAAGGCGGCTGTCACCAAACCGTATGCACTTCAGAGTTTGGCACTATTTCCGCCTTACTCGTACGCTGAAGATGAAGACACCATAGTTGTCATGCCACGGACTGTGATGAGAAGCCCGAAAGTGGTGTTTGACAAGCGGAAGAAACACAAAAACGCTGATAAGAAGCCAGGAGGTAAATAACGGACGCATTCGGTATATGTATTTTATATATATATATATGTTTTAATCATCTGCTATGGGACTCAGTCCAGCTACTTTGCGCTTCGCATTGGAAGTCATGACTGCGAGGTCGAAAACAATATAAATTCTAGTAGAAGGATTGATAATAATTGTTGACACTTTCTTTCATTTAATGATAAGGCATAGGGTTGTTTTAGTTCATTCATGGCATTGCTGGCTATATACAAATGTGGACGCGCTTCTAAATCATACATTACATCTTCAATCATGACCACTTAGGTAGCAATTTAATTACGATCAATCCCAATATTACACTAACAAACATTACGAGCGCACTGACAATATAAAATCTCCAACCTATAGCGCTTAGTTGTCGATATTCTGTCAGGCGTCCCCCCGTGCGCTTCATATTATCAACATTCCGGTCTAAAGCTGCGGCAGCATTATTCACCACGTCTTTATCGACATCCAATTTCTCGCCCAGCGCGACAGCGTTGCGTTTAAGAACCTGCGTTTGCGCAAGGAGCGATGCGGAGATGGAGTCTTGTTGCTGTCGGTGATAGTCGAGACGAGATTCAAGAGTAGTCGGCGTGCCCGTTGGGATTGAGAATGGCTCGGATATGGATGATCTCGGTATTGCGGAGGGTGTGGATAGCATGTCCAAGTCGTCAGCGGCTAGCTTAGCTTCGGTTTGGGCAACAGGCTGAAGTGGTTTCCCTGGTACTGGAGATTTTCTTCTCTCTAGTGTGATTTTTAGCTCGTCCATTCCCTGGGAAAGGATCTAATCCGCTTGTCAGCTTATTGGACGCCGTCAGTGTGCACTAAAAATTTACCCCATCGAAAAGTTGTAGCTTCTGAATCATAAAAGTGAGCAGCAGGTTAAAGGAAGGTTTAGAGCATATTTAACGTACGTCCTGAAGATTCCGTATCCGCCTCCGTTCAGCTAATATCATAGCCTTCGCATCTGCCTGTAAATCGTTTGGATCGCGCACTCCACCTATACCACCGGCCTGGGCAGTTTTGTCGATTTGCCCAAGTAGTTTCCTGGCATATTCCAAATTCTATAAACTCGATCAGTATTTCTTATGATACGTACTGGTCACAGTATAACCTACTGAAGATAATATATTCCGCTGAATCGTATATTTGCATAAATTCAGCGCGTCATCTACAGCAAAAATGCTATCACCTGATGCACATAGAGTCGACGACGCGGGTTCGAGCGCTTCCACATCGCGAGTCAGTCGCTCGATTAATGCCGATAGATCCTTCAGTGACATTGTAAATCGCGATATTATTATTATCAATCCTGGACAACTAGCCATCTGGATAGCACCAGTGCGGCGAGCCTTCCCCACGGCATTTGTGCGCGAGCTAAACTTTATAAATCGACAACTTATGTTGGCCTCATTTGACACTTGTGGCCGACAAGCAAGTTTATCAGAACAAATATTATTAGTACTGCTATTTTGATACCTAGATGCTACTACTTTAATTACCACACGCGTGCACCGTTGCAACAATTTACGTCTCTGCATAACAGTTTCGCGAATATATTGAGTCCAAGCGGACAAAATGAGTCCGAAGGGTAGCGGCCATAATGGCAATCCCGCACATTTCAAGCCCACTTTTCGCACCCCGCAGCCGCCAAGGAAGAAGCCGCCTATGATCCGGCTGGAGTCTGCTGCGCGAATCCAGACTCCAACTGCAACTGACTCAACAAGAAAGGGTACAGGCGAGAGTCAAGGGCCTGGGATTATAATCCACTGGTCTGACGGCGATCCTTCGACCTTTCCCTCTGGCGAATTATTGAATCCGAGGATGAAAGCCGACGGTACGCGAAGCCTTTTCAGAAAACTACCGCGTGATGATCCACGATACATCAGTTATTTGGAATGTATCGCGCAATTAATGGTTGAGTTCGAAATTTTGCAAGGCAAGGATCTTGGAGTAATTCCAAAAGGTTCCCACGATTCGAATGTGAACACTATTGTAGATACAATGCTAACGTGCAATCAGGCACTTCCGTAACACTAAGATCTATGCCGAGAGGATATGCAATTTTTGATCATTGTACAAACAAACATCCCGGCACTACGAAAGACTCGCATGACACGTACATCTTCGGACATCCATCTGGTCGCAAGTTTCGGCATCCACACGAATTTGTGCCTCATGCGATTTGGATGGCAACGAGCCCAGACCATGATAGATCCCAATGCAAATGCGAATTGTGCAGTGTTAAGAGTATGGGACTGCAAAGAACCCATATGGTCCGTTCGGCAGGGAAAAAACTTACTGCGGCACAAATTATGAAGGAAGCTACACGATTGTTAGCCGTCGAGGAAAGAACAGAAGATGCGAAGATTGGCGCCTCTTGGTATCGGATGGGCGAAGTTGTCCGGCATCGTGTACGACAGCAGGGACATAATGATTACTGGGAACCGGCTTTGGTCAATAAGCGGCCGTCATTTTATGACAATGAACCAATAGTTGATGCTCTGGAGCAGAAATTGCGAGAAAAGGAGGGTTATGGGCTCTATCTCTATGAATCGAAATCGACATTGCAGAACGTGCCAGAAGATGAGATACTGCCTTGGCTGGCGATGTCGCAGACTTGTGCAATCGAAAGGGTAATGGATATCGTCCAATCGTGGTCAGCGTTCGACAAAGATCGTGTAACTCCCGAAGGTACGGAATATAACGGAATATTCTGGGGGGCAGAGAAGATATGGGTCGGCGAAGCACTGAGGATCAAGCCCGACCCTGGGACAGAATCCGACCGCGCGGGCGAGGAGATTTTGGTCATTGACAAAATTATAATTACGACCGGCGGTAAGTTGGCTATTACCGGTGATCTATATGTTGCAGAGCCAGTCACTGTGCAGGCTAAAAATCCTCCACCTCGGGTTTGTGCGGAAAGGAATTGGATGATGTTGAATACTCTAGAAGACGCAATCGAAGTAGACGGCACGGAGATATCCGGAAGGTGGTACTCCTCGACTGTTTGTGCCTTGGACACGTTGCATGAGGCGATAGTTAATGTCGAGAATCGAGTTAGCTGTCGAGTGGAAGTGGCTGGAACTAATAACCCTGTTCGCGAAAATTCTTCTGCGGAGTTGAGTACAAAACGAGATGGTCGCGATCCCAGCGCGAGGCTGGCCGCATTTGAGAAGAAAATAAAGAAGCGGAAAGTTGATGGTGCAGGCATTTACGTTCCAAATTAGATCATCATTGATTGGGTTATAGCGCTTTCATTAGCTATCAAATTGTATATTAGAGTCTCAATAATAGGCGTTTATGGATTGTACAATACCTCGATGGGTTGGATAAAAAACGTACATACAAGCAACTGGTTGAAACGCCGCAGAGTTGTAAAGCTGATGGGGCTGGTACCGTTGTTTACCAGACCTTCATCAAGACGCGTAAAACCACCTTCCCGAAGTAAACGAGGCAACACCAGAGCATTGTCCCGTAATACGTTCAAAATGCCAAGGTATGCCGCTTAATTTCACTATAGGATTACTTTGATTAGTCATGTCCTAAGTGGACAAAGAGTTAGAGTCAGCGCGTGCAATGCTAACATTGGTATCCAGGGAAATCATCACGTTACAAGCAGGTACGACACTATTAAGCCAACATTTATATTCTTATTATCATACAAGTGAGACAAATGATTTAACAAGACACTAGGTCAATGTGGAAACCAGATCGGAAGTAAATTCTGGGAACAGCTCTGTCTCGAGCACGGTCTGAGTCCTGACGGCAACCTGCGCACCGATCTCCCCGCAGTAGGCGGGACGGCGGACCGCAAGGACGTTTTCTTTTACCAGTCGGACGACACTAGATACATACCTCGTGCGTTACTGATTGATCTCGAGCCACGAGTAGTTAATGGAATACTTAACAGCCCGTATGCAAAAATGTATAATCCTGAGAATATATACGTGGGTAGCGACGGCAGTGGGGCGGGAAATATTTGGGCGTCCGGGTATCGGGCTGGCGAGACATTGGCGGACGAGTTAATGGATATGTTGGATCGTGAGGCGGATGGCAGTGATTCGTTGGAGGGGTTCATGCTCTTGCATTCGATTGCTGGAGGTACGGGCAGTGGCTTGGGTTCGTACTTGTTAGAAAGGCTGAGCGATCGGTTTCCAAAGAAAGTGGTTCAGACATACTCTGTGTTTCCGGCTTCTCAGCAGGTGTCGGAAGTAGTGGTCCAGCCTTATAATAGTTTGTTATCCCTTAAACGACTTACACAGTTTGCCGATGCTGTTACGGTTCTGGATAATGCGGCATTATCACGACTAGCGGCGGACAGTCTGCGGGTGCAGAATCCTACTTTTGACCAAACTAACCAACTTGTTGCAACGGTGATGTCGGCAAGCACAACAACATTGCGGTATCCCGGATATATGCACAACGACCTTGTATCTCTACTCGCGAGCTTGATACCCACTCCTCGATGCCACTATCTCATGACATCTTACACGCCATTCACAGCAGATCTTGTTGATCAGGCCAAGAGTGTGCGCAAGACCACTGTGTTGGACGTTATGAGACGTCTTTTGCAACCCAAAAATCGGATGGTGTCGACCCAGCAAAGTGCCAATTCGTGTTTTATATCTATTTTAAACATTATACAAGGAGAAGCGGATCCGACCGATGTTCACAAAAGTTTATTGAGAATACGAGAACGAGGATTGGCTTCGTTCATTCCATGGGGCCCAGCAAGTATACAGGTAGCCTTAACGAAGAAATCGCCATATTTGCAGAGCTCGAACAGAGTTAGTGGATTGATGCTAGCAAATCATACAAGTATTGCTTCAGTAAGAAAGATATATTGTTATTTTGTTATTCTCGAGACCTAATGCTAACAAAGCCCCATAGCTATTTAAGCGCATTTTGGACCAATATGATCGGCTCCGGAAGCGTAACGCGTTCTTGGAGCCATATAAAAAGTACCCTATGTTCGCTGACAGTCTTGACGAATTTGATGATGCCCGTGAAGTTGTTGACGATTTGATTAATGAGTATCGGTTAGCCGAAACCGAGGAGTATCTTGCGTGATTGATGATGTGGATGCAATGATTTAGTGGGTTCTATCTGTATATGGTAACATTTGTATTAGTAGCACGGGATTGGGTTTACATGTCTGGCAATAAAGATACTTTGTGTTTTCAGGTGTTTGTGGAAATCTAATTATATGGGCGAAAAACTATCGTACAACAATCTTTCTCGACCTTAGTCGCCTAGACCTACCATCGACTAAATCCTCAATATCTTTAATATTGTTTTCCATAACGATCTCCTCTTTAATCACAAAACTCTCGCTTGCGGTTCCTATGGTAAATTTTTCATCCTCTATAGTAGCAGAATTTTCGGCTTTCCGTTTCTTGACCTTAACTTCGGCCTTACACAATCCCGTTCCGGCAATGGTGCATTCTCCACACATTTTGGACCGTGCGCCACACACTGTCTGTCCGAAACCAACCAACAATGGATTTGTTTCCTTCCATTGTTCCTTCGGCACTATTCGCTCTAACTGCGCTCTCGCCAATTCCGGAGTCACAGTGGCACTGCCACGAGCAGGTGGAACGACCAGCCGAAACTGTTGTGAGAGCCTCAAGACATGCGTATCGACAGCCAGGCCGAACTCATCATGCGGATCCAAGTCCTCATAATCATCTTTCCTGTCAGTGTCATCGGAGTTTCTAGGGTACGGTTTCGCGTTCTGCAAGTACAGGATTCCCATTTTGGGTCCGATTCCGGGAAACGTTTTCACTAGTGTCTCTAGCGTTGTTGGAATGCGTCCGCCAAGCTCTCCTCCGTCAATCAACATGCTGGCAATTTTCTTCATGTATCCAGTCTTTTTGGCATGGAAGCCAACGCCATGGATTATAGAGTCTAGCGTCTGGTCAGAGAGTGAGAGGATGCGTTCTGGCGTGATTTCGTGCGGGTGAAAATGGGCCCGAAGGCCCTGGACTGCAGCAAACGTGTGTTGGTCTTTGGTTTGCGACGAAAGCAGCAGAGAGATCAGGATCTGGAGATTCTGAGACTGGGGAATGTTAGCCTTCTGGACAAACCCAGACCCGGCAACGTTAGATTCAAAGTACCTACAGCAATTGAGTTGGTGCGGACAATCTCGTCCGGTAAGACATGGCAGCCCATGCTGTCAACGGGGGCCGGCACCCTCTCCCGCATTTCTATTACCAGATCGCGAACTTTCAGCCATCGCTCGCGTAACTTGGTCAACTCTTTTGTCGATTCCGAAGCTGGCGGAAGATACGTCAATGATGCAATGGTTGTAGAGCCTGGGCGGGGAACAGAAGCGGAGTTGGACACCAAAAATGTTGGCAGCATCTTGGCAGACGCATCTCTCCGCAATACTCGGAACTGTCGAAATACAGTATGAGCACTCAAAAATAACAACAAACCGATTAACCGGAACTGGCTGTGGTCCTAGACTAGACTCGGAAACCCCCGATAGCTAAATTCCGCTTGTGCATATTGATGTCCCATCTGCTGTTAATAGTTACCCTGAGCAACAAACGGAACATTTCGGACTGCGCGGGCAAAATCGCGGCCGCCACAACACCCGGGCAATTACGTATCTTCAATGCGTAATCTCGCATAACCTGCCAAAATAACTGAGTGATTTTGGTGGAAACAACTAAGGCGCCAAGCCAAGCTAACTAGCGAGGCGTAAGAACATGTCTCGCAACAGTTGTGTGATTGCATATTTATAAACTGAACGAGTAATATAATTAATCCATGCCATATGTAATATAATATATTGTAACTGATTAAGCAGATAACACAACACCGACATATCAATGACCAATACATCCACGAAATCGATCGCAGCCATATAGCAACATAACCTACCAAAAAACAAACGCATTACAACTATAATTAATATTGCAGTACTATTTAAATATATAGCCCAATAGGACAAGACCGATCAAAAAGGTGACACTTGCTGATGGCTAGCAAGCTGATAATATGAACCGATCCCGCAAATATGGTAAGGAGATGTGTGGAAAAAGTCAGTCGATGGTGGGCATGTTGTCGACGGGCGGGGTCAGGTGGCGAAGATGGGCGAAATTAATGACTGCCAACAAAACGAAACAACGCAAACGCCGTTGCCAGATGGACACTAATAATATATAAACAAGATACAAAGTATCACCGACTGGACACTAGAGATGCAAGAGGATAAGGTTGGGTAGAGCGATTAGTAAGTGTGGTGATGAGGAGGACAAGGTAAAAAAGGTTTCGGAATGGATGGTGCATGTCGCAGCCAGCACCGCAGTGTCGGCTTACACTTTGCTAGCAACGGTCTGTTCCTGCTGCAACTTCACAGCATTACGTCTGCAAGATGTTGTTAGTACATATCCTCCGACTAAGTATGAGGTATTTGGATACATACTCATGAAGCTGCTGCTTGCAGTCTTGTAGACCGGTGCACTTGTGCTCCTCTAGAAGACGATGCTTGGCGCAGAAGTGACCATCGCAGAACGAACAATCTCCTACAATTCTAAGCGGAGTCGACGTGCATGACTTGAAAGAGCATCTCTTTTTTGCCGGACCGCCACCTCGCAACCGCAGAACAAGATTGACAACTGCGCCATCGGCAATCTCGCTCTCTTCTAGAGATGAGGCGTCGTCCAGAACCACACCACCGTAGACAAGCCTCTGCATGGCAACAGGGATGTGAGAGAGCTCAGTGATAGATTGCTTGACGCCCCTGATAGAGTCTGTCCCGCTGGCATCTAGAGCGAAAACTATGCAAAGCTTGTCAGCTTGGTATGTTACAGAGCAGCCATGATCAACCGACACATGACCCCCAAAAGGCGTGACTCACGTTTGCCGTCGACGGTCTTGACACTGAAATGCATGATGGTGAGTTGTAAGGATAGATAGATATATAGCCTGATAGATGGATGGATGGTAGATAGAAGAGATGCACACTAGCGAGATAGATGTTGAAGAGTGTTTGGTGGGCCGGTCGGGGAGCGACGGCCTGGAGTGCTGGTTATAATAGGAGCGCGCGTGGCAACTGTCCCGCAGTCACGGATTGGCCGGGCCGCAGATTTGGGTGAAGGTGGCGGTGTCGTATCTCGCGACCAGCCGCAGCCACGGTGGCGAGCTGACGCAACAGCCACTCTGGACGCAGTCGTGGCGGTGTCCCTCGTGATCTGCGCCGCATAGTTTTCGCTTCCGGCAGCCTTCTAGAACCCCACAGAAGCCATGAGCCCCACGCCATGTGTACACCGTAGTTGTGCCATATGTGCGCTGATGCAGTGTCGCTTGCCCCAACAGACCTGGTGGCAGTTCCGCTAAGTTGGATTCCCGAGCCCGGGTCCAAGTTTGTGAGCGATGACTCCTGTAAATTGCTGCTGCAAGGGTCCGACCACGTTTTTGCCTTAATGCGGATAGTACAGCTTGCATGCCGTACGTTCCTCTTTCACGTTCCATTCTTTATCTTCATATATTGTTGTCGCAAAATAACACACATACGTTCCCGATCCTTACACAGTGGCGGCGTCTAAGGTGCTTCGTCCGCCCGTCGTTTTTTAAGCGCACCCCGACGCGTTGGGGTCGAAATCATCTGCTACGCTCTTTTTTTTTTCACCGAACAACAGGTGTCCACGGGGCGGTCGACCCAGCTCGGTCTTGGTGAATTCAAAATTTCGTAAGAAGAGATATTTCCTCTTGAAAAATTATTCTTTTTTTGTCTCTTTACCTATTCCGCTAACGGATCTGTGAAATATAAGGGCTGTTCGCGCTCGTGTCAATTTCCCCGCTTGGTTGTGCTGTCAGCCCTCTCCTACACCACTCTCACAACATCACCCACACAACAATGAGCATTATATCTCACTCCGATGAGGAGCCAATCATATTATCGCCCACGCTACTGCCGTCCAGGTTGGCACGGCTAGTGTCAGCTCTTTCACGGTCGTCAACGATATCCTTGCGCCTTGGCACGTTTGTAATCGAAACCGTCCTTGATTCGGCACGAATAGGTACCATTACCTCTATCGACGTTTCGAAGCGAGCTGTCGAAAGCCTTGTCTTTAAGGCAGAGGAAGATGTTCCTGACGGAGGCATCTTCACCACTCTCGGGGTATGAGATTGCAAAATTCTTGACCATGATTGGGATTCTGACTGTCGACTAGATGTCCGCGATCAACAAGACCACAACACTAGCGCAACTTTTCGCGTCTGCATCTTTCCATTGTGCTACATCGGCAATCTCTACTTTTAGTAATTTAGCACAGGATTCCGTTCATATGATCGACAGTATATTCGGCTCGACAGAATCATCACGTGCGATTGCAAGCATCATATCTTTGATTCGACGAGAACTAGGCGACGGATCGGGCCTCTACGGCCTTGTCTCTGGCCTAACATGTTTCTCTATATTACAGGCTCGCAGCTCGCGCCGGACACTACAGGGAATCGAAATGAGAGTGCTATGGGATGTCGTTGTTCTGGATACGGGTGAAACTCGTACGCTTGAAGTGAAGAATACGCGTGCCGAGCTCTACGACGAGCTGGCGGTCGTAAAGCATATCGCACCAGATGCTGAAGTTGTTGTCAGCACGGAGGAGGTCACTACAAAGACTACGACAATTGAGGTCGTTGGATCTTCGGCCGAAAGTGCGAATGTGGCGATCCCTGATAATGCCATAGTCATGGAAGAAGAGGTCCTTGATCCGCGTGATGGCGAAAAACCTCGTTACCGTGTCATGTTTCAAAGCATCAGTCGGAGGTTTAATAGGAAACGAGGTACCGGTCAGGACATCAATGCGTTGCGAAATCCATCGCCCAGTGGAATTACACCTACCGTCCGACAGACGACCAGATCATCTATTGTTCCACAGCGTTCCGCCTCTAAAGTCTTTGAGATAGAGGACCCGGATGAGCGCGATCTCCTTGAAGTTAGTGGTGATGGTGCCGCGAGAGTCGCTCTAGAACTGCGTCCTTCTGTTAGCGACATTCCATCCTCATATTCGCTGGCGCGGGACGGCACGGTCACGCCGGACGCACAGCTCCAACCTTCGCCTGACGTCAGATCTGAAGCTGATTTACAGATGACTGACGACGACATGTTATCAAATGACGACGGCAGTCCTGTCAAAAGCTCTCAGTATGATGATTACATATCTGCGTCTTCAGCCGCTCATGAACTCTCAATCTCCCGCAGAATATCGAAGAGTTTCAAATCGGTCGATCAGCATGTAAAGAGAGCTGCAAGTCCCTTTCTACAACATGGAATGGCACCAGCTAATAAGAAACTTCCCCGACACAATTCTATTCCAGCTGTCGGTACGAGCGCAATTGCTCGGAGACAGTCCCAGCGGCATCTTCGTGGCAGCAAGTACAGGGATGGACATCTAAGCGCTGATGTACAACTTGCGCCGACATCCAACCCAAGCGCTGCTGGTACAGCCCCTTCCTCACCATCTGGGGCGCGTGGAAACAGACGTCGGTCATCATCAGCCTCGTTCTATACACTCAAAACTACGCAGTCACAGACATCACTTGTTCTCGATGCCACTGAGGAACCTCAAATCCAGCCGTTCCCTCCTGCACACATTTGCTCTAATTTGGCGAAGTACATGCGATTCGCATCTGCTTCATATGGTCAATCATTTATGAGATTACTGGGGATTGGTATCGCAGACAGGATATTTCCATCCACTGACACTCATCACGCTGAGCATCATGCGTTTGCAAATCATACCGGAGTCGGCTTGGATCACATTCTACTATCTAGTTTCACTGATACTGCCATTGACCAGTCAGGTGGCATTCCACTTGTACACTTTGTGGCTGTTGATCATGTCAACAAAACTGTCGTGCTGACTATCCGAGGAACTTTGGGTCTGGAAGATGTTCTGACGGACTTGACGTGCGAGTATCAGGAATTTGAGTGGCGTGGGAAGACGTACAAAGCGCACCGAGGCATGCTAAAATCGGCGTTGCTTCTTAAACGCCCGTCCTCTCGGGTACTTATGACTATCAAGGTTGCATTGGAGGAACTAGGCCGTGAGTATGGTCTGGTCATATGCGGGCATTCATTGGTATGTTGTTATTTTTGTTTGGACAACGGAAAATGAGTCAAAGGTGCTGACACTTGATTAGGGAGGCGGTGTTGCGGCGCTCCTCAGCATTTTGATTTCTGAGCCAGGTCCAGGGGGATTATTTGTCACGTCAGTATACTCAACTCTACCACCGGGTCGTAAGATCCACAGCTATGCCTTCGGGCCTCCAGCAACGATTTCTTCGGATCTACGAAGGAAAACGCGTAATCTCACAACGTCAGTCGTCTACGGGCTTGATATTGTGCCCTGTCTTTCACTTGGTGTACTTCGTGACTTCCAGACTGTTGCGCTTGCTTTCAAGGCCGATAAGCAGGGCGTCGTCGATCAAATTCGCAAACGTGTGTTGTCGAAACTGGCGTCGCGCACTGGCGCCTTCTTCGATGCTCAAGATGACGATTACCTCTGGGCTGAACTTTGCAAGTTGCGTCAGGGTATGCAGCATGAGAAACTGGTGCCGCCTGGAGAAGTATATCACCTGACCACGAGCACCGTTTTCGAGACGCATGATGGAAGGACAAGGAAAGCTACACGCGTGGTCGGTCGTGTAGTTTTGGACGTTGACAAGCGGTTTGGCGAGCCTGTCTTTGGAAGAGGAATTTTTCATCATTCACCTGTTTATTATGAGCGTGCATTAGAAGTATTGGAAAGGGGCATATGTCAGGATAAAAAGGATGAAGGGCTAATTTAACAGTAATGGAAGATACACATTGTACAGTAGATGACTTTTTGTTTGATTTTGCGCGCAATTAAATGCACGATACTGAAGACCGCCAAATGTTGGAGCCGTTTATTGGCGTCGGCTACGGAAGGTGCTGTGCACTATCTTACAGGTTGTTCTGATGTACCGTGTGACCTTTTTGTACAATATAGTCCACTATGCCAAGTTAATATACAACAATGCTTTTTTTTAATGATACACTCTGGAAAGTTCACCATCACTAATGTCTATCGTCGAATAAGCAAATATACGTTTTCTTGTTTCAAAGAAGCAAGCTTTTTGTATCCGCCTTCTAGACACAGTAATAACCCACCAAAAGACACGTATACGGCACTATAAATTTGTTAGAAAAGGTGGCTAGAAATACCCTGCTAAAAGTTTTCATACATGTTATCGGTCTTTCCTTCCTCAAATTTGTATACGGTGCCATACATGACATAGTCATAGTCATCAGCTAGACCACGCTCACCAGGTTTAGGTTCCCGCCAACTCGAAGAACTGTTACCTGCAGATGACGACTCAGTCGCGAGAGTCTTGGCAATAGCAATTGAAAGGATTTCTCCAACAGTGATGGGGAACAGCTCCGTATTGACGTCGAGCGTGAGATGGATGTCTGATGCAGAATTCGATGTCGCCGTGATACGAGAGACGCGGTCGTAGCGCTTGCTGTCCAGCGTCGTGACGGTAAATAGATCGTCGAACAACGGAGTTGCCATTTATATCCTTCGTTGATCTAGCGGGTTTTTGGTGGAAGGGGTCCTGATCTATTGAAAATTAGGAATTAAATTCGTTCGTGCGCAAATGACGGAGAAACCCCCGATTTGTTGTGGCGCATGAAGTGGCTGGTGGGCTATGAAAGCAGGGGGCGGAATGGCGGTGCAAGCGAGGCCCTTGAGCCGCCATGGGCTGTCTGTACGCTTAACGCTTGCACCGCTCTCCGTCGCCGCAACGTACACCAGTACTCGAACAATTCATCCGCACCGCAAAAACACTTCCTTACCGTCTGCCGTGCCTGGTCTCACATCAATGGACTCCGAGAAGGAGTTACCGAGCGTACCGGACGCGACCGAAACTCCAGTCTCGAACACAGCGGACGCGACCTTGGATTCCAGCGCCGTAATCAATGACGCTGCACCAGATGAAGGCACAAAGTCTGCCCCCGTTTCTTTGTCTGAGACCTCTTCTCCGCCGGAAGACACTGAAAGTTCCAGTGCGTCTGGGACCAAGCTGGACGATACTAAACTAAGCGACGATGCAATTGAGTCCGAATCTATCCCAGATCCGAAGCCTATGGGCGCACAGTCGGAAGCTAATCATGCAGTCTTGCCAAAGGCCAATGGCGAAATACCCACGGAATCAGAGTCAGCATCGGCTGAGGAGCAACAGTCCGCGCCTTCGACACATACTGCTGAAGAACAGTCTGTTCCTCTGTCAACACACCAATCAACGGCGTCCATTGCCAGTAGCACTATTAGCAGCTCCAGCACAATGTCTTCTATGATGTTTGTCGGCAAGGCACTTGAATTTATCTTAGCAAGCAGGGACGGTAGACGCCAAGGCCAATTGCAAATTGGGTTAAATAATGCTATCGGTATGACTTGTTTGTTCTGGGTAATCATAATAACTAGCGCTAATGCACGATCTCGCCATATAGAACAGTTGAAGAAGCTTTCCCCGGAGTCGCCATCTCCAGCTATCATCTTGGAACCACTGCGGTTAGCTACGTTGACCAACGACAATGATGTCAAGATGACCGCCATTGACTGCATCGGCAAGTTGTTCTCGTTCTCGTTTTTCATCGACGTGCCTGTAACTCCACAATCATCTGATGGGGACGACATGCCTCCGCTGCCAACGCGTTCCATTAAGATGGTGGATCAAGCGGTTGAAGTCGTCTGTGATTGCTTTAGAGCGGATTCCACGGACGAACGAGTCGAATTGCAAATCATTAAAGCCCTTCTCGCTGCTGTGCTCAACGAGAAACTCCTCGTTCACGGTGCGGCTCTTTTAAAGGCTATTCGACAGACATACAATATCTTCATTTTGTCACGATCAAACGCCAATCAAGCTATTGCTCAGGCTACGCTTACACAGATGGTTAATGTCGTATTCGACCGAGTGAAACGTCGAATAAAGACCGAGACCGTAGAAGAAGAAGAATCCGAATTTATAGAAATTCCTGTTCAGTCGGATTTTAACGACAGGGAACTTCCTGATGACAATGAGAGTTCCGATCAAGCTACTCTCTCTGATGAGAAGAAAGATGCTACGGAATCAGCTACTGAAGGAGAAGAGAAGGTATTGGTCGACCAGGCTCCGACAAAGATCACACTAGAGTCGTTCGAAAATAAAAAGTCTTTCGACGAAGAACGAATTCCTGACACGGCAAATAATGGTCCACGCGATGAAGGCGAGCTCTTTGTTCGAGATGCCTTTCTGGTATTCCGTGCTATGTGTAAGCTCTCTGTCAAGGCCATTGACGCATCAGATCGGCCAGACATGCGATCTCACGCTATGCGCTCGAAGCTCCTATCACTTCATCTGGTGTACACCATTTTAAGCACACATATGGCCGTGTTCGCTTCGCCAAATGTTATTATTCGATCTAGCGCTTCGTCGGAGGAAACAGTCTTCATTCATGCAGTTCGACAATATCTATGCTTGTGTCTTTCAAGAAACGCAGCAAGCCCCATACCTCCAATATTTGAAGTCTCATGCGATATTTTTTGGCTCATTCTCCTGAATCTTAGAAGTCAAATGAAGAGGGAAATCGAAGTATTCATGACAGAGATTTACATACCAATCTTGGAAATGAAGAATTCGACCCCGCATCAGAAACAGTACCTCTTGCGAGGGTTCGAGAGGCTGTTTGCAAATCCACGTGCGTTAGTCGAAATTTACCTCAACTACGACTGTGATAACACTGCTTTGGACAATATCTATGAGCGGCTTATCGAGTACCTTTCTCGAATTGCCATCGTTCCTGTTCATATTACTCAGTTTCAATATCAGCAATATCAAGAGTTGGAACGTTTGAATGACGCAAGCCCTTTCGGCGGGTCTGGCAGCACTTCTGGAGTTGCTATCCCTCCATCATTTGCGTCAGGCGCTGCTGCATCTATGCAAACTACGCCCGCCTCCGAGATTGCCGCTCAAGTTCCACTAGAGTATGCGCTTAAGCGACTGTCGTTGGATTGTCTTGTCACGATACTAGAGTCCCTCGTGGAATGGTCCCAGAAGGGAATTGAGCATGCTGCGTCCGTCGGTCTCCCTGAGCAGAACAACGGAGACTCAGATTCGATTCCAGATGATGAGATAAATACGGGTTCTATCACTCCCGGCGGCATACAATATCCGTCTTCGCCAATGACAGAAAAGGCTCGATCTGTTGTCCATAAAACAAGCGGCACCAACACTCCGATCGATGACCCTACACAGTTTGAGTCGTTGAAACACAGAAAGACGGCATTAATTGAAGGCATAAAACAGTTCAACTTCAAGCCCAAGAGGGGAATTGTGATGTTATGTGAGAATAATTTTATCGCATCCAAGGATCCTAACGATGTTGCCCGCTTTTTACTTACAACTGAGGGTCTGTCGAAGGCTATGATTGGAGAATACCTTGGTGAAGGAGATCCTGAGAATGTTGCCACTATGCATGCATTTGTAGACCTTATGGATTTCTCGGATATGAAGTTCGTTGATGCACTGCGACGATTTCTTCAATCGTTTAGATTGCCGGGCGAAGCGCAGAAGATCGACCGGTTCATGTTGAAGTTTGCTGAGCGCTATATATCAGGAAACCCTTCCATATTTGCGAATGCAGATACTGCGTACGTGTTAGCCTATTCAGTAATAATGCTGAACACGGATTTGCACTCGCGACAGGTAAAGAATCGTATGACCAAGCAGGATTTCTTCAAAAATAACAAAGGTATCAATGATAATGCCGACCTGCCGGAAGCATTTTTGAGTGATATTTTCGATGAGATCCAGAATAATGAGATCATTCTCAAGTCAGAGCATGAGGCGGCTCTGATGACCGGAACATCAGGACAGCCAGGAACGACTTCAATTGCTGCAAACATTGGCCAGGTTTTGGCGACTGTTGGACGAGACTTGCAGCGAGAGGCGTACTTGCATGCGTCGCGTCAGATGGTGAATAAGACTGAAGTGAGTACCAGTCAAGTGGAATAATTGGTTTAAGGTTATATTAATAGTTCATTAGATGTTGTTCAAAAATTTGGTCCGCATACAACGTAAGGAAACCAATAGTCCCACCGTTATATTCTATAGTGCATCGCATTTCGAACACGTTGGCCCCATGTTCGAAGTTGTGTGGATGTCCTTCCTGGCAGGTCTATCTGCTCCTATGCAAGATTCTGATGAGCCAGATATTATCAAAACCTGCATGGATGGCATTAAA
The DNA here is from genome assembly GCA_003705905.2 of Lipomyces sp. NRRL Y-11553. Classification (NCBI taxonomy): domain Eukaryota; kingdom Fungi; phylum Ascomycota; class Lipomycetes; order Lipomycetales; family Lipomycetaceae; genus Lipomyces; species Lipomyces sp. NRRL Y-11553. The sequence continues at coordinate 106,403 of PPJW02000003.1, read as the reverse complement.
CTGGCGGTTCGTATCGCTTGCTTGTTTGATATTGAGCTTGCAAGAATATCTTTTGTTTCTGCTCTGGCGAAATATACAAATCTGCAGAATATCAGCGAGATGAAGCCAAAGAACGTCGAGGGGACCAAGGCACTATTGGATATTGCCTTATCCGACGGAGACCTGTTGAAGGAGTCGTGGAAGGATGTGCTTACCTGTGTGAGTCAGCTGGAAAGGTTTCAACTTATTAGCTCGGGAATCTCAGAGGTTGTGGTGCCAGACCTAGGACTGGCAAAGATCGCAGTGTTCGTACTTTTTATTTTTTGGGTCGCGAAGGTTTCCAATAACTAATGATTATATGTTAGACGTGAATCGTTTGAGAGCCAGCGTTCCAAGAGCTCAGTTTCCGTAAGGCCTGTACGACGCTCGTCGACGCTGTCTACTCCGTTCTCGGTCGTTGTTGCAGAGGAGACGCGAGCAAGGGAAATCGTCATTGCAATGGATAAAATCTTCACCCAAAGTTCGATGCTGTCCGGAGAGGGTATTGTGCATTTTGTTCGAGCGTTAACTGCCGTTTCTCGCGAGGAGATCCAGTCGTCCGGCAATAGTGAGCATCCTAGGATGTTCTCGTTACAGAAGATGGTGGACGTTTGTTATTATAATATGAACCGTATCAGAGTTGAATGGTCCAACCTCTGGGCAATAATGGGTGAGCAGTTTAATCACGTCGGTTGCCATGCAAATACGACAGTTGTTTTCTTCGCGCTCGATTCTCTTAGACAATTGTCTATGCGATTCTTGGAAATGGAAGAGTTGCCGCACTTTAAGTTCCAAAAAGACTTTTTACGACCTTTTGAGCATGTAATGTCGAACAATCTATCGCCACAGGTAAAGGATATGGTTCTGCGGTGTCTGCAGCAAATGGTGTTATCTCGCGCTCCAAATATTCGATCCGGTTGGTCAACAATGTTCGGCGTTTTTACGGTTGCGGCCAAGGAGCAGCATGAACCAATCGTTCAGTTTGCGTTTGAGAATATCAAACTTATCCATAAGGAAGATTTCGAACTGATCATGGCTCAAGGCAGTTTTGCTGACCTTGCCGTATGTCTGACAGAATTTGCCAAGAATTTCCGATTCCAAAAGATTAGCTTGCACTCAATCGAATTACTTCGAAGTTCAATATCACGAATGCTTGACTATCAGAAGAACGTCCAGGCCGGCACGATTGTGGTGCCGACTGCTAGCAAGGCGTCGATCGAAGATCCATCAGTCAAATTTTGGTTTCCTGTGCTTTTTGCATTCCACGATATTATAATGACAGGTGAAGACCTCGAGGTACGATCGCGGGCTTTGAACTATCTATTTGACACGCTTGTGGAGTACGGTGGTGATTTCTTGCCTGACTTCTGGGATTTGGTATGCCGACAGCTGTTGTTCCCGATTTTCATTGTTTTGAAATCACGATCTGAGATGTCACGATTTAACAACCATGAGGATATGTCTGTGTGGCTATCTACGACCATGATCCAGGCCTTACGGAACTTGATGGCTCTATTTACGCACTACTTCGATACTCTTGAACGCATGCTAGATGGGTTTTTGGATCTTCTGATAACTTGCATTTGTCAGGAGAATGATACATTGGCTCGAATAGGAAGTTCCTGTCTACAGCAACTTGTCACTCAGAATGTTCGAAAGTTCAAAAAGGAACACTGGACCAAGATTGTTGAAGCCTTCGTCACTCTTTTTGAGACGACGACGGCTTATCAACTCTTCTTGTCACAAGGAGCTGAGCCGCCAGTTACACCCTCTGATGAGATCGATGTTATCGGCTTGAAAATCAATGGTTTGACATATCCTATCCCGAACGATGATATCGAGAAGGCCCATCGTGAACAACTAGGAGATGATAGTGACGCAGCGGCGGCGCCTGCAGGCGCCGCAGCTCCCACTAATGGTGTGCGGAAATCGTCGAGCGCGTCTATCGTATCCAATCCTCAGGGCGTTAGTACGCCACCGACACCAACTTTCGTGTCGCCTGCAAAGAAGCGCGAATTCAATAAGATTATTGTTAAGTGTGTTTTGCAACTCCTCCTCATCGAGGCTGTTTCAGAATTATTCTCAAATGACGAAGTGTACAACAATATTCCGTCCGAGGAGTTACTTGTCTTAATGCGTGTTTTGCGCAAGAGCTTTCAATTTGCAAGGTCCTTCAACGGAAACAGGGATCTGCGGGTGAAGCTGTGGAAGGAGGGGTTCATGAGGCAGCTGCCGAATTTGCTGAAGCAAGAATCTGGTGCTGCATCCACGTATATCCGTATATTACTCCGAATGTATCACGATCAGAACCAGGATCGGGTCCAGAATAAGGAGAATATTGAAGATGCGTTAATTCCGTAAGTATTAACAATATATATATATGTCCGGAACACGCTCTAATTGAATAATAGACTATGCGCGGATATTATTAGAGGGTACACAATACTGGACGAGGAAACACAACAGCGAAATATTGCGGCATGGAGACCGGTTGTGGTTGAAGTTATAGAAGGTTACCTCCAGTTCAGTCAGGAAGATTTCGCACGACACGCAGAGGTATTTTATCCTCTAGGCGTCGAACTTCTCAATCGTGATCCAGGAGCGGATATCAGAGTGACGGTTCAGTCGCTGTTCAGAAGAATTGGGACGGTGTGGATGAAAGGCAAAGGACGTCAATTATAAAATCGTTGTTATCGTACGGGATAGATGGGATTTATATTTACTTACGACCGTTGAATTTATGGGCAGTGGATCGCGTTGGCTGAGATATTGCATATGGCCTCGCGTACTTACGTTTCTATGAGTTTGCCATCTTTCTGTCAAGGACATTCGTCCGTACAAATTATGACATTTTATTTCTTCCAATAATTTTTGTTGATTATATGTGTGGTATGTACAATTATATATAAAATACAAAATATTTTGACTATAACTACCGTCGGATATTATTTGACTCCGGCAACAAGACGGCTTTCCCTAACCGCATGACCCTTAGAGCAATTGAAATTTCTGTAGACAAATTGATTTGGGCCATGGTTAGAGCAGAACAAGTATACTGATAAAATGGCCTCAAATCACTCTTCGTCGAGTGTGCCAGAGCTAATCCGTTCACTGTCGTTAGAATTATTGCCACAATCGCCATTCTCGAAGGTAGTGAGTAAAGCAGCCACCAAGGCCAAGGCATCCGAGGATCAACTTCTCAACCTTGCAATTTGTTCCTTGAATGCGTTTTTGCAGCAAAATTACACCGGACCGCCTCTGACCTTTGATGCTTATAATATATTTTTAGAAGCAGTGGAAAACTATGATATATTTTCGTCGAACTGTATTGCAGAGCTAGAAACCGATTCAGAAGCTGCTTATCCGCATGCCGAGATCGCACATCTTCTCATTCTCTCGCTTGCTCTTCTAAACTACCTCGGTAGCACGACATCAGATAAGGCAGTTAGCAAATGGCGCGGTCGTGCGCTTATGGTGCATCAGTCACTTTTATCTGCGCCTTCATCAACATTGCACGACCAGATATTCGCCAGTCTTGGAGCGTCCCGGCCATCCGATTCGACAAGCTCATCCCATGAGAGTGCTGAGTACTTCCTGGAGGTCGCGCGCGCCAGTATTTATTACTCATATGACTCTCGAGCAGTGCAGGCATTGAAAGACGCTCAAGAAGCATCAGGTCTAGAATACAAACTTACGGGTATCAAGGCAGTGAGAACGAAATACCAGCAGCGCGACTTTGCGAATTTAGTTGTGCTAGCTAGAAGCAATCCCGATCAAGTCAAAGGCAGCAGTAAGCAGCTTACGATTATTGGGGAGGATGGAAAGACTGTGCTACCAGCAGCGATGCCGTTAAATTCTGATATGTTACTTGAAGCACCCAGATACTTGAACGTGGAAGAGACTATGAGTGATTCCGAAAAAAGGGATAATGCCGATGGGGATGAGTCTGTCCCAAACGCACTTTCGGACGAGGATCCAAACGCGCCATCGGTGCTTGCAGATATAGACAGTTGTATATTGCTTCTTACTCAATATCGAATCCGCTCGGTCTCGCCATCAAACAACCCACTGACTACGGAGGAGGTTCTGGCATACATCTCGCGCATCATTTCTTCTTCAACTGGAGCTGCGAATTCACCACAGGCTTCCGGCAAGGTCAACTGGACAATATTTTCTCGAGCACTCTGGGAACGCAGTTTGCTCGAATCAAATTCTGCAAAGACTGTCGAACGCGGTACGCTGCAGCTTGCAAGTCTTGTTGATGAGTTGGGTATTGCGTCTGGGGCTACCGCAGTGGTACATACAGACGCGTTCACTGCTCCTGTCGAGGACCGACTGAAATATATACATTTATTGCCGCTCCTACCTCGATGGAGGATGGATCTGACGCTAGCGACTCAGTACTTATCACTTGGTATGCTTCGCTCTGCCCAAGAGATATACGCTCGATTGAATCTTCCTATCGAGAATGCACTGTGCACAGCCGCGGCTGGCAATCCAAATGAAGCTATCGAGATTCTGGAGAGCTATCTTGATGCTCCTCATGTCGATACTCCGCGTGCATGGTCTGTAATGGGCGATATAACACAAAAGCCTGAGTATTGGGAGCGAGCCTGGAAAGAAGGCAAATACGCGGCTGCAAAACGCTCACTAGGAGAGTATTACTTCAAGGCGGGCAACGCCGAACAATGCATTGTCCACCTTGCGGATGCGTTGAAAGTGAACCCGTTGAATAGACAAGCTTGGTTTTTGTATGGGTGTGCTGGACTCGAGACGCAGCAATACGAGCTTGCAGCAGAGGGTTTCACAAGATGCGTGTCCATGGATCGAGATGATGCCAAGGCGTGGGCTAACTTGGCGACCGCGTTGCTACATATGGGTCAGCAACCGGGAGCCGAAAACTTGAAGTCCAAGGAATCGCTGAGTGCATTGGCGGAAGCTTGTCGACTGAATCCGGATGATTGGAGACTCTGGAGTAATCTCATTGTCGTTGCTGCGAAGTTAGAAAATTGGGCCACTTGTTTGCGTGGGGTAGTTCGACTGGTCGAACTACGCGGAGATAACGAAGGAGAGGGTGCGCTAGATCTCGGCGTTATGAGAGCTCTTGTGCAAGCTCTTGTCTCGAATGAATTTAGTGGCAACAAGGACGATGCCAATTCTGAGAAAAAGCAGAGTTTCTTCGAAAGACAGGCTATTAAGCTTATTACAGAGACCGTGCCACGTCTGGTTACTCGAACTCCTGAATTGTGGATGTTAGTCGCTAAGGTGGAGCAGTGGCGCAAACGGCCATGGGCTGCCCTTGAGGCATACGAAAAAATGTTTCGACTAGCTGTGGCGGAGTTCGAAGGCGAAGAGACGAGCGTTACCAAATGGAAATCTGCGGTGGATGCTTGCTTGATGTTGGTAGACGCATATACAAATCTTGGAGACCTGCCGGGCAGACTTTCTAGCGGTGATGAATGTCAAGTGGTCTGCAAAGATTGGAAATGGAGAGCGAAAACTACCGTAAGATCTTTGATGTCAAAAGGAAAAAGAATATGGGATGGTTCAGAAGAATGGGATAGACTGGTAGACCAGAGAGACGATTTGAAATAGTGTACTTTGGTTTTTTTTTTTTAACAGCGGAGCATATATTATGCCTTGGAACTGCGAAAAAGTTTTGCCTTTTGTATCATACTTGTACATTACACGGTGAGACTAAGCTAATGTAAGCATTACCCATTCGAACTCATGTTTAATACATGTGACAATACTGCTGCCACTACCAGAAAACGATGAACCTAGATTACAGTCAATACACAACGTAGGATATGGCAAATAATATAGAGGATTCGCACAGATATATAACAGGTCATAAACTACCGCATGTCGCTTTATTACAACGCATGACCCGACTCGATTGAATAAACACTACCAATAGAATACTCGTCCTGCAATTCTGCCCCGTATCTCGAAATTGGCCGCCTCCAGTGTACACAACAGAAAGAGCTGAACAGTACACATAATGCTCTGCTACTATTACTCAGATTTCGCCTCGGCGGCGGCGGCACTTCTAGGGCCACCCTTCACAAAGGTTTTAACCTGAGTCCAGCCGGTCTTCACGACAACAGGAACGTTAGGATGAGCAATGAGACTATCGATTCTGACTTCCCAGTTACGAACGGCAAGCTTGGTGAAAGCAGACTGCTCAAAGCGCAATCGTATGAACGATCCGTAGACCAGAAGGGAGATCCAGGAACCCTTGCGCCACAAGAGAGCGTCAAGGAAAAGGCGGACTAGGAGGACCAGCTCGAGGTTAGCAACAGCCCTGGTAAACTTGTCGTTATAGTTGTCAACAAAGCTCTGGATCCTCGTTGCAATCGGAGAGTTGGGCAACGTTCCAATAGTTGGGAGGACGTTAGTGCGTGTGTAGGTCAAGACATGGAAGAAAGAATATATCGCAAATGCAGGAAGGGTTGCGAGCAATGGCTTGGAGATCAGCCACAAAAGAGCGATTATCATGTACTGAACATTGTCATCACGAAGCAGAGCAGTGGTAGTTGGGGATGACGATTTGTATGTTCGGTAGAGTACGATGCCGTACGTCAAAATGACTGACACAAACGTCTCTCTGTACCAAAATCGGCCCCACTTGCTTCCAGGTGCAAATCTGATAGTCGACAAGGAATAAAAGAAGACACCCAGGAGAACAAAAACGTGACCTGGGATTAATGTTAGACGATCCACCGTGCAAGCGTAAAAGATGTGAATCTACCAGCAAACCAAGCAAACTGAAGCGTCTACAGTAATTGTTAGTTTTACCCACTTCAGATTACACCTTGTGAGCGCGGATCTTACCTTAACAAGTCGGAGCAGACGCTCTGACGTCGTCGCGGCCGGGGCGGATGTAGGAGGAGCCATCTACAACTCAGATGTTAGTATTACGATGAAGACAACGATTGCAGAATGCGATGTATAAATTCCGAACTGGTAACAGCTGTGCGGATCTCTTAACGGCATTCGGCCAGAGAAATAACAATGCAGAACACGTCATCAAATGCCGAATCTTAACCTGAGTAGGTATCTCGAGATCCGAATAATGGAGCCGACCGACCATTACAACTGACACACATCACTAAATCAGACAATCGTCAGAACCTACCTTAAGTTAGGAATAGAGTCTATGAGATCCAGTTGATGTAAATGAACGTAGAAGGATGTAGAATAGCTGCCTCTGGGATAAGAATTAGGTGGGATGAGTGACGTCCATTACCCAGCCGCCGACCCAATACGTCAGTTAGTGTGCCAGTGCCTTCTAGGGCCACGAATCATATACCTGCTGGATCGCTCACTTAGTGTCGTAATTCAGACGCATTTGCGCACTTGGTACCATTCACAACTACTGCAATCCGTCTTGTTTGACTCTCATGCATTTATGCCATATTACTATCTGACATTGAGTGCACCCATTTTAGAGTTAGAGCCGCACGCAAAATGAAAGATCAGCGAAACCCTTTTTGATGCCTCGATACTATTAGACCAGACCCAGAACTTATGCAATTGCGACCTCGAAGTGCAGCCCTCGGCTCCCGATTCTATAGACCAATGGTCAAACCGCTGAGGACGTGTCTCTAGAGATCTCGTCCGCGTGGTCATCGGCAATGGTTGATTCGGCAGCAGCGTTGTGCGATTCTCCGCCAATTCCCGAGGATACCGAAGATTCAGTATGGGATTTGGAGACGTGTATTTTATGGATTGACGTGCGCAAATACTGGATTGAAGATTCCGTTGAGGCCGAGGAAAGTTTTGCCAAGGGTCTCACCCTCGTGTCGCCAGAAGAGCAGGCTTCTCTGCGACGATTCCATTTCCGGCGCGATGCAGCAGAACATCTTGCTTCCCTACTGTTGCAGCATTTGGTGATTTGTCAGCTTGCAGATGTTTCGTGGGTTGACTCAAGGGTTTCGAGGACACTGATGGGCCGTCCTTTTCATGAACAAGCGCGTTTCGATTACAACGTATCACATCACAGTGGACGGGTTGCGATTGGTGTGCGGGTGGCAGATCAGAGGCATATTGGAATCGACGTTGTCGATCCAGAAGATGCGACGAAGAATTGGAAACCGGGATGGATTGACGATTTCCATGATATATTTACAAAGTCCGAGTATGCCCAGATCTTGAGAGACGGTAAGAAAGAAGATGGTATTACTAAACGGAGGTTGTTCACATATTGGGCATTAAAAGAAGCGTACACCAAGGCTACGGGGATCGGACTAGTCACCGATCTGAAAACTATCGAGTTTAGTAAGGTAGAGGACGTCGACATAAATGAGAAACCATACACACGATCAACGATTTGCAAGGTCAACAATGAATTAATAGATTGGCGGTTTGAGATATTCGCTCTCGAGGATGGTCTTGTTCTGGCATCAGCTACAACGAATGAAGGCCTCTTTACCGAGACTGCAACGAAGGTTAAGGAAATTGACTTTGACTACATCACCAAACTTGCAGTGCAATATCATCTTGCAATACCATTAACTGGAGATGTAGTATAGTTCTTCGTAATAGAAAATATTTATTTAACGTAATTAGTAGGATAAATTGCATCCTCGTAAACACACAACACCATGAGGCGTGAGACTTCATCTCGGTCAGATAGGCTATGGACCACTATAATTAAAAATTTGCTCAATAATAATGTTAAAAATTAAGAAAATAAAAAAAAAGTAGAACAAATAATTGCAACACCTACGATTCCAGCGTGGTCTCCCACCGCAGTACTAAGTAGGCCCAAAGAAGCTTAACTGGTGTTGATCGGACGGGGAACTGTGCTTTCTTCTTGGTATGGCCGCAACTGGCTTTAATTCAGAGAGAATACCTTTTCTACTTCTCTGATTAGTCAGACTATCAACCCGAATTACGTAAGTCGCCTCGAAGCATCTCCCCCTGAAACGTAAACTTTAAAACAATTTTCGTTGTCTTTGGCGTGCTTTATTTAGTCTTCAACATTGGTACCAAGGTCATCTAATCGAGATTTTGTCTAATTGCCTGCTTCCATTTGTACGACAGTTCTGACAGGTCCCAATCGAAATCACATATTTGCGACGATGAGCGACACAGAGTCTGTTCTGGGAGACAGTGGCGCATTATTTCAGGAGCCAGATGACTTTTACAAGCCCGAGATTCCACCGTCATTTGATACATATGAGCGTAAACAAGAGCTCGTTAAAGCTTCCGAGTATGACTATTTGACCGGTCACCGAAACAAGGCATTCTAACATTTCTAGGCCATCCAAAATTACACTACGGCTGGTCGGCAAATCACCTCTATGGGGTCACCTTCTGTGGAATGCTAGTAAAGTGACGGCCAATTACCTTGACACCAACGGCTCGACATTGCTCGCCAACAAGACAGTTTTGGAATTGGGTGCCGGCGCCGGCTTGCCGAGTTTTATTGCCGCCATACATGACGCAAAGAGAGTTGTGATTACAGATTACCCTGATGCGGATCTGATTGCTAATATCGATTACAACGTGGATAAGTACGCCAGGGAGAGCGGGAATGAGCAAACAGAGAGATCACGGTTCCGAGTGGAAGGCTATATATGGGGCAACGATACCGAACCATTATGTGAGCTTCTACCGGAAGGCTCGGACGGATACGATCTCATTATCCTATCCGATGTCATATTTAATCATTCGGAGCATGCAAAATTACTGTCCACTTGCTGGAAATGTCTTTCCCGAAGTAACAGTGATAGTAGGGTCTTTGTCGTGTTTACACCGCATCGAGCAAGATTATTTCATCGCGACTTGCAATTTTTCGAGGACGCAAAGCAACTTGGGTTTAAGGTCGACAAACTATTTGAAGAAAAGTGGCGGCCAATGTTTGTAGAGGAGGAAGAGACAAAGGCCGTTAGGAGTATGGTGTACGGATATTTTTTAAGATTCTAGATTTCGTCGCTGCAAAAAATGACTTTTCAATCTGGTGATGTAAGTTATAATAGAGTCGTAATATTTGTACAAAAGATGTAATAGGTCATAACAAGTTCGTAAGTCATTATTGATCCCTGATACCCAATGAATATATTCACCAAAAAAAAATACCCAAACCGCAAATTGTCATTCATGAGTTGTCCCGTCGTCATTAGCCAAAATAATTTCCAAATTCACATGTTGGTTTATGAACACTTCAAAGTCTAAAAGGTAGCCCGTCGACGGTGCGCGTGGTGTCTGTGAGAACGTCTCACAATATTTTGCGCTCCAGATTCTTCAGTCTCAATGCCACTCCGTCTGCGGATCTTCTTACTCGAGGTTGTACCAAATAACCGGTTAATGTCGGATTCCGTGTCGCAAGTGACTACTGCATACGTCGCGTCACCATTTGGTAAAGCTGTACACACTGTTCCTGATGGGCAAGAGAAAGTTACCCAGGCAGTGCCATCGCACTTTGCAAACAAGCCCTCGACACATGCTATCATGCCGTCCGTGCATGCGGATGAGGCGGAAAGCGTGGCAAAGTATGCATTCTGGCAATTGGCAAGGTCGACACCGGTGAGATTGGAGCAGTCTGAGTTGTTGGAAGACGTGCTGTTGGGTGAAGAGGATGCAGTAGCCCCGCCACCTGATGAACTCGGCTGAGCTGTTGCTGACGCAACGGTCGTGACTGTCGAGATGGTCGAGATGGTCGAGATGGTCGACTCAGTAGACACGGTCGATTCAGCAGGTATGGTGGAGACAGTGGAGAAAGTGGAGACAGTGGAGTCGGCAGAGACGGTCGAGACAGCTGCGACAGTCGTAACAGTCGAAGCCGCAGATGATGACAATGCAGGTGCAGTTGTTTGCTCTATCGTGCTTACGGACGTGAAAGTGCTCGTAGTATCATCATGGTAAATAGTCACCGTCACATAGAAATATTCAGTGGAAGTATACGTGCTGCTCTGAGTGACTGTGGTAGTGGAGCTTAACGACCATGCCGCAGAGGTAGTGAGCGTATTAGCAATAGTCGTAGTAGAAGCGGATGAAGATGAGGGTGGCACTTCAATAGCGGACGATGTTAGCAGTTCCAAACTAGACGATGTTGGCACAGGGGACGAAGTCTGCGCGACAGCAACCGAAGTTGAGGGTTCAACGGAGACGCTCGCCGAGCTAGTGTCTGAAGCTGGTGCTGATGTCGGGACAGAGTCGACATATAGGTTCTGACCGCCCTGATACACGGATGATGGTAGAACTAATGACTCCGAACTAACTTCGGGCCCGGATGACGTTACCACAGTAGCCTCTACTGATGTTACTGCAGAAGACGCTGCCGTCGCTGGCGAGGAAGAGCCGGCATTTCCAACCTGTCCCAACATGCTCTTAATGCCATCAATGAACAACGACGAACCAACTGTGTTTGTAAACGCTTGACTCGCATCCCAAATCATAACACCACCAAGTGATGACTTGTCCGATATGCCACTGATGATAGTCGACAAAGAGCTTGGAGTGCTATATCCTGAGCCTGCTGCGGTTGGACTGCCAGGAACGCCAACATACAACTTGACGTCTTTGTTAATTGCAGACGAAGAGACCCAGCTTTGCCAATCACTGTCGTAATTGAATTGGCTGGGATTGTTCACACCACAATAATTGTTGTAGAACTGAATAAACACAAAGTCGAACCATGCGTTATCCAACGCATCACCGAGACCAGCATCTGGATATGGACATTGAGGGGCACCAGAAATGTAGTAATCACCACCGCTATATAAGGTGCGCATCTGCGTGATGAAAGCAGCATAACCAACATTATTCCCGTTCTCAATGTCAAGGTCGAAACCGTCAAGGATGGTAGTACGAAATGGTCGGTAGTTGCTTGTACCGCCACCAAACATGTTCCAGATAGTGTTCGCAAATGAGCTTGCTTCACTGTCGGAGGAGAATCCGTACGATCCAACGGCTCCGCCAAGTGACAAGAGTACCTTCTTGCCCATTGATTGGCATGTTTGGATATCCTGGCTGCATCATAATTAGTGTCTAGGCACGCTGCATTTTGTCAGAAGGAACATACGCAATTTGATCGCATTGTAATAAAGTCGTTCCGGAAAATGTGTCGGAGCAAGCGTTGGCAAAATTGACTTCAGGCAAGCCATCGGCGGCATAAAAGGTCATCAAAAAAGAAAGGATCACGATGTCGACCGAGTTGCTCTCGCAGTAGTATGACAAACGCTGTTGCGAGCCCGCCGAGGCTTGACCCCAATAGACGGCAACATTGTCAGACGAAGAGGATGAGTATGCAGAGACCGGTGTACTGAATTGCCACAATTGCGTCAGCAGAAGGAGAGGAATAGCAAACGAAGGCGTAATTGGACGCATGCTGAAAATTTAAACAACAGAGAAAGGACTATGTATAAATATGAAGATCAAGGCTAGATTTGAGAAACGAATGGCCAAGCAATTAAAGAATGAACAGATCCGAAGATCTCAAAAGAACGAAAAAGCCAAAAAAGAAAATGAATGATAAATGATATGAAGAGGAAGAGCTATGAAAAACCGTTCCAGGGAGACATGCGAGAGTATTAAGTGAGCTCAAGGCAACGAAGGAGAGACGCGGTAATATCAGACAGAAAACCAGGGGCCAAGGCGACCTGCAGCCACGTGGGCCCGAACGAGATCAGGTGCATCGTACAGTTATCCATATGGTTAGCCCAGGAGTAGTGCAGGAGTAGACAGAACAGTGTGAATGTCAGGGACGAGCAAGGGGAAGAGACGAGGGAGCATTCCAACGCGAGTGCCAGGGGTAATTATTAGCGCGCGGCGCGGTACAGATACGCGTTGCAACATCACGCGTCATAATACGCGTTGCCATCTCTCTAGCCAAGTACTAATTAATTGCACCATGGAAAAGCCTTTGTGTTCTTTTTCCAGTGTTTTGTCATGCAACTTAGTTGTGATATCTGAAGCTGCGCTATTAGGCAACTCTTGTGAATTATAGCCATAAGAGCTAGCACTACCATATGGGAGCGAATTACACTAAAAGTGATACAATTAACAATCAACGTATTAATTCGGGACATGCATAGAGAAACCCAAAGTATTATACCTGTAAATTTAAATCAAACATTGTGCTGCGATACTTCCTGTTTCCTCTCAAACGAAGGGTTAGGGGTACCTATACACGGGATTAAGTTTCATATTCTGCAAGGCACCCGTTGCGCGTGCCAAATTGTTTAATAATTTGAAGCCCACCTTACATGGAGAAAGTCCACCAGGAGTAGCAAGGTCGAAATGCTTGTTGAAGTTGTTAAAGATAGTCCAATAGAAACTGTGACAGTTGTAATGAATTATTCTGATTCATTGCACTCTCATTGAGTTGATTAAGACGATTCAGGTGAACAATTAAGGTCCTGACTTGTTTGGAAAAGTAATCAATTCAAGGTACGAGGTAGACTAAATTACGTTTCAATGTTTTGAAGGGGCGGGTTTCACTTACTACGCAATATTTCAATATAATAGTACTTTGTACTTTTACGGATATCCCGCAGTTAGGAACCGTATGGGGCCCAAATAGGGCGAAACTTAAGGCTTATAATATAGCACTTGTTCATTAATCATCCTAAACTTTGGTGCAAACCTTTTTTTTTCGTTACTCATCCATTTTGTCTTTAGCTGTAATCATCCCTTGTCTCGTAATCGGGTTCATCCTCATATATTGGATCCCACAGGATTTGTGCCTTAGGTGAGGGAAGAGGAAGAACTACAGGTAACTGATTTGGTTAGCGTAACGTCGAAACTTGGTTCCTTCATTTAAAGATATTTGTGTCAAATGATTCATATGCAAAAATATGACAATACGTCGACTAAATCAATCATGCGAGGCTTCGCGTTTGCATAGGGAGCTAGAGAGTCAGTCTAACATTCATTGAGGCCAAATCGAGAGGATTCGGCCGGCGTTGCAGTAATATAATAATAGACTAAAACAGCTAGTTATGGGGTTATAGCTGATTATTTAATAAAAAGTATGTCGTGAAAAAGTCATGCAGTCACCCCGCCCAAAAGCCAAATGCGAAGTTCAATGGTCCCAAAAAAAGGGGCCCTTTCTCACTCCACAGGTTGAAATGGTTGGCGTGACCGCGTGAGTGTTAGACATAAGTTAATTGGGTCAAGAACTCATTGAATTTGCTGCCAGTTGGTGCAGATAATGGCCGGGTCCGGTCTTGGCCCATAAACGCGAGCAATTTTCAAAGCAAACTTACTAATTAGTTTTAGTTAGATGAATAATGAGTTTTGAGTCGTTCGACCCGTGTTCGAAACCCTTGCCATAATATTGTCATTCGACGTACATAGCCGCTAACTTCCGTAAATTTGTTTAAGTTGGCAGTCGACTTTCTCCAAGCGACCCGGCCTGCATGCAACACACTAATCCTGATTAGGAATATAATTTATGCATTACCGCAAAGCTGACAATACAATTCGATTATTATTTTAATTAAATGATAACTTATGTATGTTATATAAAAGTTGATGGCCAGGACTTCGGCTCATTCTCCAGTGCGTATAATTGAATTCTAATCGTCGTATGAAAGCAACGATCAACTCCACAAACGCACCAAGGCCACGAACCTCCCAGCGTAACCGTCAGTGAGTAGACTGACTGGATGTATAGTATAGTCTTTGGGAAGAGTATTCCTGATAATTATCGCATTTGGCATGTCATTATTATTGAGTTATTATTATTAGCGCTTCGCTGCGTCGCCAAGTGCGCCGCACGAGATTGTTGGCCTATTACATGCGACATCCTATAAATGGCATCTCCACGCCAAGTTACAAACAAATACCGCAGGACACATCATTTTGATGCGCGAAATATGTTTGATATTGAGGTGTCCATAATTCCGCTGATGTCGGAAGTTCATTCCCGCTAGTAATGCAGCAACAACCAATACACTAGAACCAGTATTTCATATAGAATACAAGTGACCTTGAGGACGATGGCATAACTCACATGGAATCGAAAAATTATGTAGAACAAATAACCGATGCAATTTGACCTATACAGGATATCCATAAACTCAATAGACCCAACAGAATCTGTCGCAACTAACCAACACCTGAATACACGCAACCACACCCATTTTTTGATAGACTCTCACGCAAGCAAAATCAATCCGATATGATAAAACAAGAAATGCAAAGCAAAATGACAAATAACTATACAAACTTAAACGACAAACTCCGATGGTATAGATCAATATCCCAAAAATAACCCAATTCATTTTGATCAAAATTAACTTAAGTTACCTTCAATCATCAGAGCTGTTGTGGACCTGAACCGCTCCGGGGAACGAAAGCGTCCGGAAGCAATCTGTCTCCAGGCAACGGCTTTCGTGAGAGTCGGCGTGGCGACTCCGAGGGCTGCAGCTGCTGGGACTGAGGTTGCGGCTGTGGCGACGATCCCCGAAAACGAACAATATGTGAGCGAACTTGGTCCGGTGGCTGTTGCACGAGTAGATTAAGCTGGTTGCTGGCAAGAGTTCGAGGAACGCCTTCATTGTACCCGTACGGCTTTTGAGAATCCGGTGCCGGCTGCAGGTGCTGCTGTTGAGGTGGAGAATATGGCAAAACACGTGGAGCAGAAAATTCTTGCTCGCTATAAACACCGTCATCTGTCGAAGCATATCCGTAGCTGTCAACAACATCGCTAGGATAGGTGTCGATCGCACCCTCGAGAATATCGTCGCCCGCACTTCCCCCACCCAAATCCACGTACTCAAGAGGGATAGTAGGAACATTCGGAGCCCTTGCGTCTTCGACCAGTCGTGATCGGGGAGCAGCCGGCGCCGCACGCCGGATCGAGAGGTTGATTGTGTGCAGTTTATTTCCAAGTGCATTGATCTCGCCCTGTGCAATTGGCGGCGTGCTATGCTCCGGCTCAGAAGGTAGCGTACGATGGACATGACGAGTGCCAGTTGCAATCTTCTGCACAATCGCTTGCTTCAACGCCGACCGCCACGTGTCGTCCTTCCAATCATCGAATGGATGGTCCATTGAGATATCATATACATCTGCAAGATCTAAGTACCGCGTACTGGGCGGATCTGGGAGCCCAAACATGATGCTCCGAATATCAAACTTGTCCGCGTTAAACCTCTGAGGTCGCCCGTAGAGCGCAAAGGAGTCAAGAGTAGGTATCAGGAACCGGATTAGAGTCTCAAATCCATAGACACCTGGATGAAGTTCTGGCATGACGAAAATGAATCCATCACGTGGAGCACCCATGAGAGCCTCGTCATTGACAGTAATCGTGCCGGCAATTTTGAGCAATGTGGAATTGTTGATTAGCAGACTCGATTCGGGATAAACTGCATACACGGCCTTGGCGGCACAGATTGTCGCCAAAGGCTGTTGCTTGCGTTGCTTAGCCTTCTTTGTCTCAAAGAAGTCAATGTGACCGGTTTTGTTTTTCTTCTTCTTCTTGTAACCGGCAGGCGTGATGACTGCCCAGCATCGTGTCCACGGCATTCCAGCGCCGAAGCGCACGACAACCCAGTCTTGATGCTTGAATTTTGTTTCTTCTAAGAGCAAACGGATACCGTTAAGCTTTGACCCCTTGCCAGCTAAAAGTGCTCCAGTGTAGGCCTCCTGTAGCGATACCGACTCAAACAAAGCCAGTCTGAGTGCGGAAGACCACAGGAGCATTGTCGACCGAGATCCGAATTGCAGTAAGAATCGGTTTTTAAACGTTGTCGAGAGAGCAATGACATTCGTGATTGCAGGTGAACCATTTGATGCCGGTAAACTCTCGATCAAGCGGAGCGAGGCGTCAGCAACGTTTATATACGTTGGCTTGACAGGACTGTTACTGGCGCTAGCAGACGCCGACGGAGTGCTGGCCGGGCCCACGTTGGCGGCATGTTCGAGATCGCCCCATTCCCAGATTGAGAAAACGGTTCCAACCAACTGGCCATACACATGTCGCCACTCACGGTCAGAAGGAGGCTTGCCATCGGCGTCGAGGTCCTTGAGGAACACGAAACGGCCTTCGTAGTAACAGCGCGACTGCTGAGCGTTGATGAGATTGACAATGGCTTCGAGTTCGGGTGGTATCTCCTTAAGATCGATAGGATCATGATCGCCCGGTTTTTTGACGGAGTCATCGGCCAGGTCTGCAGAAGGAGGAAATGATTGTGGGTCTCCATCTGTAGCGGATTCTGACTCGGAAAGAGTAGAGGCAGGTCTGTGGGTGTGAGATTGCAAGGCCATAGCGCGCACGCGAGGGTCTAGTCCGCTAGCAGGGTCGGGTGATTCTGGTGGAACGGGAGGAGTGTTCGAGACTGACGACGTCAACGAAGACCCGCGTGAGAAGAGCGAGGACGACCGGGCACGTAGACGAGCCATTGCGAACTCTAGAAAACAGCGAGGGAGAATGCAGAAGACGAGGACGGACTACTTTTGACTGTCAGGAATGTGGAATTTGAGAACCCGAGTCAGGAGGAGCAGCGGTGGCGGCGACGACGACCCTGGCAATGTAAATAAAGCACGAAACACTTTGGCGCTGGGCCAAAACAGTTTAGGTTTGGGCGGAAAATCCATGGCGCATGTCGGTGCACTATTTTTGGTTGACGCGAACCCTGTCGACATCGAAAACGGCGACACGACGACTTTTGAGCCGCGTACCCGAGTGTCCCGGCTCGTCCGATGATGTAATTGTAAAATAGTTAGTATTATTAAGTTAGCAAAAGAGCCGATTGCATCATGTCAGCTCCTCGCGGTCCATCTATTGGTGTAGATCGGCTTGGACTGATGCTCATCGGTGTTCCGGAGCGACCACCGATCTGCCCGGGCCATGATTCACTAACGTTATGTTTGCTGAGTCCATACCTTCCGGCGAACTACCTTAAGAGCAGCCGGCGATCCGACGCTCCTAACGACGATATATTCGCCAATGACAATAATCGTAATTGATGTAGCAGCTAGTGCCTAGTGGCGTCATGAAATGCGAGTCCAAATATTCAATGACGATTGTCCACATATTACAATGGCCTCAGCTAAGACAGTGGCGTACTGGCACCGTATGTCCGGTTGTGACTGGATCCGCTTGTCGCGATCTACACTTATTCTTATCACACCCTGAATCCAAAGCTGACTGGACCCTGACCTCCAACACCGTTAACTGATCGACATGCCGCTCAAAACTGTCGATTATGCTAAATCTGGACAGAAGGCCAGGATCCCTGAATTCGCTCGCACGTGTGCAGCCTGTCCTAGTTTAAATTGAATAGTCATTATCTGTCGATATCGATATTCATTCGTCTTGGGGTTTAATTCCAATTTAACCCAGAAATTGTCTGTCAACAACAACAACTCCACTATATTGTATTCCCTATTTCATATCGGATCGAATCATATATGAAGACTGGGATTCAACAGCCAGCGCAATCTTGCCATGCAATCTCGATAGGTGTTCATTACGGTATGAAATTCATTAGACTTTTCGTGTCTATACAGCATATAGCACAGCCAAATAATATATATGTACAATTCCCAATGCCCGGCTTTATTTTAATATATAGTGTGACCCGTGTAAATGTCACTTTGCGTATAATACCCATCAGACTTTTGCCTTTTTCTGAAACATAGCAGGCTCCGGAATAATGTTCTCGACTCCATTCGAAACTTACTTCTTTTTCTTACTCGCCTTCTTCACCTCTGTGTCCATGCTCGCATCATTTTCATTTTCAAGCTCAGACAAAGCTGTCTCCCTCACTTTTTCCCACTTTTCCCTCTCTTCCTTTTGCAATTCCGGGACTTGTGCAAGGCGCTCTCTTATGCGCGAATTATGAACGATCTCGGCCGCGGTGGGAAACAGGGTCTGCGCCCATCCAGGCTTGATAGAATTAGCCTCCCCGGCGCATTCCATTATTTCTGCATCCATTACTTTTTCGGCCGCAAGGAATCTCGTCCATAGCTCATCCCCAACAGCGCCACGCTGATGCAACTCTGCCAACGCAGGTTTACTCTCTTGCAAAGACATGATCCTCCGCACATTCTCTGTAGCACGTCGCAGTAATGCCGCCTTGAGCATTTTCTCTGGCACTTTGGGTGATGTTTGCGCTTTTAATGAAAGATATATATCCCGTGAATCATGTCCGTCGAACCATGGTTTGAGACCTACCAGTTGGCGGACTTTCCGACGGCGATAAATTGTGGAAAAAAGAGCCAGAGACGAGAGGAGGAGGACTAAGTACGCAATCGGCGCGTACAATGAGACTTTGGCCATGTTTCAATGCGCTTTGGCGGCGTTATCGCTTTTTTAGTATTCAAATATGTTCTATTGTCCGTGAATCCTTCAAGATTCAAATGCCACGTTTGAGAGTGCGAGACTGTTGTGCGGTGCGGCGGTTGTGCCGTATCCACCGCAACTATTGTGGTTCAGTCCCAGAATGGGGAAGAACAAAATAGTGCGTCTCGACCATGTCGTGTGCATTGCAATCAGCGCTGACTGCAGTGAAGATAAGCGAGTCGATGAGACCATTTATGTCACTAGCACAATACAATACTTGCATGGGCATCAACAACCTATACAACTGATCGATAGGAGTTGTCATTGGTTGGGACGGTTTAGTCGTGCTTAAACGGTGATTTGGAATACTTACATCCGTTGCTCGTCAGATCTCACCATCCTTACTTTCACAAATTTATGTTCGCAAATCTGCAATGGTATATTTCCTAAGCAGGATAGCTTTCATATGTACTGCGCGCTAATCAGACCATTGCAAACAGATCGTTCGATTCAGAGGTAAAGACGGTAACTACCGCGTCCAGATAGAACCCAAAGATGATTTCAGCGTGTTAAGCGAACGCCTCTTATCACAACTCCCGAACACGGTCGATCCAGATTCGGTTTCGGTGTCCGATCAACCTGTTGGTCAGGGAAAGAATTTGGCTGAGTTATTCGGACGATCGATATCCGATCTAAATCTGAAGTAGTTACATGATCCGTTTGTGGGTGTGTTTTTTCGCTAATAAGTCACGCAGACATGGGGATCTCTTATTTGTATCTTACTCACAGCGACCGACAGAATACTCCAGCACCACAACTACACCGTCGTTGCCAACCGCTGTCCGCTTGAACGGTCGTCCGGTTTCCGAGGCGGACGCACAAATCAAGGCAACAGTACCCTATCCGACCAACTCAGGCAGTGTCAACAGCCCATGGGAAAATGTCGTGCAGGAGTCCGTCGATACGCTCCTGGACTCTCAAGATGGCAAGATTCAACGAAAGCGAGACGCCAAAATGTGCAAGCATTCTGAAAAAGGCATGTGCGATTATTGCATGCCGTTAGAACCTTTCGACCCCGAGTATTTAAAGGATCATGGTATCAAATTTATGTCGTTCCATTCGTATATCCGCAAGTTGAATTCCTCGTCTTCTAATGCAAATGCCGGAACTGCGGCAGCGTCATCTTTTGTGCCCCCACTTACTGAGGCGGACTTCAGAATCAAGAAAAAGTGTCCATCGGGACACCCACCATGGCCGGCAGGTATTTGTTCGAAATGCCAGCCGTCGGCAATTACTTTACAGCAGCAGCCGTTCAGAATGGTTGATCACGTCGAGTTTGCCAACTCGGAAATCGTGAACAACTTTATTGACAATTGGCGTCGCACTGGAAATCAAGCGATCGGGTATCTGTACGGCCGGTACGAACAATATTCCAAGGTCCCGTTAGGTACGAAGGCTGTTGTGGAGGCAATATACGAGCCACCGCAGGTAACGGCTATCGACGGCGTGACGCTCACGTTGCCGTGGGAAGGTGAAGCAGAGGTCGACAACGCGGCTGCGTCTGCCAAGGCGGGAGGCCTCAAGAAGGTTGGTGTGATATTTACGGATCTGGTAGACGCGGGCCAAGGCGATGGCACGGTTGTGTGCAAGCGCCATGCAGACTCGTATTTCCTTTCGTCACTGGAGATAGTATTTGCTGCAACGATGCAGCAAAAGTATCCGACAGCGACGCGGTGGAGCGACACGGGCAAGTTTTCATCGAAATTTGTGACATGCGTGATTTCCGGCAACGTGGATGGACAAATCGAAATTTCGGCCTATCAGGTGTCGAACACGGCTGAGGCAATGGTGCAAGCCGATATTATTGAGCCGTCGGTGTCGCCGGGGTTGATGTTGGTCAAGGACGCGACTGATCAGCGTTACGTGCCAGACGTGTTCTTTCGACGGGTGAACGAGTATAATACGGCCGTGCAGGAAAACGCTAAACCGGTGTTTCCGGTCGAGTATCTACTAGTCACTTTGTCTCATGGGTTTCCGGCGCCGTAGGTTGACAGAGTGATTTTGGTGGAGTATATATTGTAAATATTTTTGATTTACAGTCATATTGTACCGTCGTGTCTGCAGGTCATTAGATTTGATCACGGGTTGTCAGATAAGGAAGACTGGAACTAGCGAAGAATAAACTTAGTTTTAATCTGCATCTCTTTCCATCAATTCCTGCTTATTTAGTTGCCAAACCTGCTTAAGAACCCTGAAACACACCTGGGCTCTGACCTTCTTCTGTTGTCCTGAGCTTTATCTCCATTGTCGTTCATTATTGAACAGCTCCAGACGATCGTGCGCGCCGCTCATCAGTTTAAGAAGACCACCAGTGCCAACTGGCTCGAGACATTCCCCATCCTCTGACCTTTCACAGTTTCAGTCGTCAGAAATTCAGATGTTTGCAGAGCAGCTATAGCCAAAGAACCAGACGGCAAGACTGGAGATGAATGATGTTTAGGGTTTTCCCCCATTATAATCCGGCCGACTGTCAAGATGTAACAGCCGCCGGAAAATGTCACGATGGGTAACAATCTCAATCAGAAACATTATATTTAAAGGTCCTGACACATGAGTAATGGATTTAATACAACCATCATTTTGATGGACCATATATTGTAAATATGTATGATTTAAAATCATATTGTGGCTTCTTTTTGGCAAATCATTAGATTTGCATCCTCAAAAAATATCTATTGTTGTGTAAAAGCCAATTTACATTTACCATCGCGTATGAACAATGCAAAGAGTACGCCATTTATAAATACTCACTTTATGATTACCATGTATCGCCGTGCAAAAAGCAACCAACATGTTAAAACCGGCCAGCCAACGTTCCGCAAAAGCACCCACGCTATTCTGCCTTCTCAGGCGCAGTCTCCGTGGTGGTGGCGGGCACCTGAATGTTCTCAGGTCCATTCTCGGACGCTGGCGAAGTAACGACAGGCTCACTTGTCTGTTCGACAAAAACCGCCTCCTTTGCCTCGGGTTGTTCCTTCATCGCAGCGTCCTCCGCGCCTTTGGCTGGCCGGACGCCAAAGCCGCCGGTGCTTCCAAATCCGTTAGAACCACGTTCGGTATTGTCAAGTTCTGGGACAGCGACGACTTCGGGCGTGATGATCTTCTCGATGACCATCTGCGCGATCCGATCTCCAGCATGGACTATTTTGTTATCTGAGATTAGATTTTTTGACGGGGTTTAGCAAACAAGATACCAGCACTTACCCTGGAAATCTTCGTTCGAGTGGTTGAAGAGCAAGATTTTCAACGGCCCGCGGTAATCGGCATCCACAACGCCTGCACCAGTCTGAAGGCCATGCTTGGTGGCTATAAACCTGTCAGTATCAAACGCCACAAAGCGTCGGATGTAATTCATACCGAGGCCACTGCGCGGCGCAATTCGTCCATAGTATCCAGCAGGAATCGCGACCGCAATGTCAGTCTCAATTATCCCGCGGTCCTGAGCCTTGATCAAGTAGTCCTCGACACCATAGATATCGTATCCGGCCGCCAATGCGGATCCTCGTGTCGGAACCTTGGCTTTGTCTGATAGCAGCTTGACTTGTAACACTGGTGCGGTGGGAACAGCCGCTGGCACTGAGGTAGCCTTATCTTCTGAGTCAACTAGTTTTCGCTTTTTGGTCGCGGATTCGGTTACCTGTGAAGAGGAAATTGTAGCCGGGGACATTGTAATGCTCTTGGACCTAAAGAAACGGCGAGAGATAAGTTGAACAGAAGGAGGAGATGAACTCGATGGGGAAGAACGAATGCAAAGGTGTAATGAACGAAATGTAACACGGGTGGAAGGAGGTATAAGTTTACCAATGTGCGCACGTACGGCACGCGTCACGGCTGGCATGAAGAAATTTGGCCGATTGCGGAAGGCTGGCGCGTAATTCACGCGTTTTATCCGGCTTGCGTGTACTTGTGATTGGTGCGCGGGTTTGGTTCCGTCCGGGTTTCGTTGCACCCATAAATTAAATACGCTTATCGCAGCTTTACAACCCGGTATTTTGGATCCTCTATAACTTTCTCAGGGGCAAGCCAAATGCCCTTGCCGGCACAGGTTTAGATAGCAAGCGATATTAAAGAGAAATTAAGCCGGTGTCGGCTCCTAAATAGCAAGTGAATCATGGATGTCCTATGGCAGAGTATTACTGAAATCGTGCCTCCAGCGCCGACACTGACAGAGAACGATCTACCCGATTTATTGGGAAAGGTATAGCATCCATCCGTATTCTCTACGGTCTACGAACTAACGATGGCTAGATCTATTTGGTGACAGGAGCAACCTCAGGCGTCGGGATTGAATTGGCCAAAATTTTGTACTGGAAGAATGCTACTGTGTACATCGGCACTCGATCTGAAACAAATTATGCGAAGGCAGTTGAATATATTACTAAACGCTCGGTCGAACCAAGCAAAGGCGAGCTTCGGCTCTTGAAAATGGATCTCATGGACTTACGAACAGTGAGATCGGCGGCCGAGAAATTGATTTCAGAAGTACCCCGGTTAGATACTGTATGGTATAATGCGGGAATTATGGGACATCCAACCTTGACGACCACAGTCCAAGGATATGAGGTGCATTGGGGTACCAATGTAGTTGGACATTTCTTGTTAAATGGGTTGCTCACTCCATTGTTGATCTCCAGCGCTGCAACAGCGGAAAAAAAGGATTCAGTACGTGCGATTTGGGTTGCTTCAGACGCTAATCTGTTTTCTCCTGCCGACGGTATAAACTGGGATGATGTCAATTTTACAAACAAAAGTGCAGGCCAAATGACCAAGTATGGTCAAAGTAAAGCTGCAGCTATTATTCTGGCCTATGAGTTTGCAAAACGAATTAAAGATACGGGAGTCGTTAGTTTGGTAAGGGTTCTTAATCATTCGCGTGTGCTGCGATATAAGTTGACTAAGTTTGCTGTGTACAGTCGCTGAATCCGGGGCATCTGATAACTGGGATGCAAGAAAATCGGCCAGTATGGCTGAAGCGGCTAGGGGTCTGTACCAAGATTTTAAAAGTTTTATCAACGATTACTGACAGATTGAGAAATAGAACTTATTCTCATATGAGGCGAAATACGGTGCCTACACTGAAATCTTCGCAGCATTTACGGAACTCAACATCAGGACTCAGAACGGATCATATATTGTGCCATGGGGCAGATTTGGAATCCCACGAAATGATATTAAGGACGGATATACAAATCGTGAAACTGGTGCTCGTCTATGGGCGATGCTGGAGGCGGAGATTAAGCCGTACTTGCAGCAGTCCGAATAAGTCTGAGTCGAGGATAGATGGTAGTTTGTAGTGTAGCATTTGTAGTAGTAAAGGTTTTAAAGTGATCCCGTCGTTGGAAGCTTTATAGCTTTATGGTTGGGTTGAGTTGGTGTCAGGAGCGTACCTCTTATCGTTCGAAATGTAGCACGAGAAATCTTGTTTGCACTACGGTACCCATGATCTCATCACGTGGATGTATTACACAGATTACACAAGTTAACAGCAGACAGACACTTCTGCCGGTTCTGCCGGAGAGGAGTTCGCTTGGATAGCGGTTTGCGTAGGCTACGTTTTCGAGTAGCACGCGCGCTATCACGTCAAGTTATACCCAGATGACGCCAGGTGACAAATATTGATTGCGCATTGAGGTTTATATACCTCTGAAAGGAGGACGTATTCTCCTGTGCCATCCGTAGCAATATATTCCTTTCGAATAGGATCTTTATTCCAATAACTGGCTGGTTTAAGAAGTGCTTCAATTGCGTCAGTCGAGATGCTAACCGAGAACATCACGGAGATCCTCGAAGGCAACGCCCATTATGCGGCCTCATACACAAAAAAAGGTCTTCCCTTACCACCCAAAAGAAAGCTGGTCGTTGGTATGATCTCGTGCATTAGCTTATCATGTTCGGTGACTAATTGTATATATTAGTTACCTGCATGGATGCCAGACTCTTGCCAGCCAAAGCATTAGGCTTGCATGAAGGAGACGCTCATGTAATTCGCAATGCTGGTTGGTTGACTTTCAAATTGAAACGGATTCTGCTTTCGGCTAATGTGTGGATTACAGGTGGTAGCGCCAAGGATGCTTTGAGATCGATTATTATTTCTCAACAGCTACTCGGCACCGAGGAATTGGTTGTTATACATCATACCGACTGCGGCATGCTGACTTTCACCAATTCTCAGCTACATCAGATTTTGCGGGAAAGATTCCACGACGTTGACGTTGACGATATCGATTTCCTAACTTTCACAGAGTAAGTCTGTTCAGTAATTGGGAGAGGATACTTTGCGGTTGGCTTCAATTAAAAGGCATCGTACTGACTACGTCTGGATTCCAGCTTAGAGCAAAGCGTGCGCGATGACGTCGAATTCCTCCGTAGTTCTAAGGTTATAAATCCCCACATCCGCATTAGTGGTTGGATCTATGAAGTTGAGACTGGCAAGATTCGTCGTGTTATCGAACAGTGATCATTTCGGATTGCTGAGTTTATCGCCACCACAGGACTCTAACTGTATACTTTAATTACGTAATGGTACGAAATTTGTTTATAGATAGTTAATTTAGCTAGGCGTACTATTGATAGCTCACTTTGCTAGCTAACTCTCCAGCAGTTATTGTCCTAAATTTGAAATTAGTTGCACACTGTTTGGCAAACTATTTTCGCTATAGCAGAACTTTAATATAACTGCTTTGTCTAAAAGTGTACCGCAATGGGCCTGCCGGTCCCACTTAAACACCTGTATTTTGTGTTGTGGGTGCTTATAGCGCGAGTTGCATTGATCATTTCAGACAAAGTGTTGCCTCAAAAAAACTTCCACGCGGTCAACGTAGTGGGAGATTGATCCCTTGTGTCAATTTAATTAAGCCAAGCGAGCTTTTGGTTGTGTAAAATGTGATCTGAGATGACAGGTATTAGTACCTCAACAGGCTCACATTAATGAGTGACATCGCCCCGTATTTATACAGTCAGGGATCAACGCTCAAATTTCCACCACTTTTAATTATATCTCCAAATGAGGTTTAGCGTGATCCACGCAGAGGTACTAAAATAACAATCCCTGTCTGAACAATCAGTACGAACAAAAATATCAACCATTGTACCAGTTCCCTAGTGAATGCCGCTTATTTGTTGCTAGATACCACCGTTTGCTGTCTCTTTGCTATTTTAGCAAGTTTCTATCTTTTATCGACACGCACTGTAGCACGAAACCCCAACCCGATTGGGAACAAAGGTAAATCGACTTAAATGAAAACAATTAAGCCCGGTGAACGAACCTCATATTGTGTGGAATTGCCGTTTTCCAAGTTGTCCTTCACTGTGTTGCAATTCTCCTCGTCCTCTTTCAACTGCCTCTTCTCCATCCTGTCTCGATTTGCCCAGCCATCTCCCGACTCTCGGACAATGAGTAGCACACATTCTGGTGATGGGAGCTCCACGGCCGCAATGGAAAACGAAACAATTGATATTGCGCCCTCCTTGCCGGGCAAATCAAAATTACGTCGAAGCAATTCTTTGAACATTTGTTCCCCTAAAGCATTCTTCCCACCACCGACTTCGGCTCCTACTACCCCCACGGCTAGATCTTCGTTCCAACGAAATTCCAGACACTTGTCTTTGAGAGTATCCTCTTCGCGACCATCTTCTCAACTGTCGCCTTCAGAATCATTGCACTCTACTGTTTCAAGTTTCAGAAGTGTAGGACAAAGTGACATCGACAGCCCTATACTCAGTGCCTTCCATATTTCGTCCGCAGAAAACGTCGACGAGAGTACTTCTGAGCCAATGCGTCCCCACGGAAATAACATCAGTCCAAGCCTTATGATAGCTCGGAAGTTAGAGGATGTTGTCGTTCCTGGACCACCCATGAAAGACGTGTGGTTGAAGGAAGAGAGGAAGAAGCAGCGTAAAGAGGCCATCCGTAAGTTAGCAAGGAATGCTTTGTGTAGTATCTATCGGATGCTAACTGCCAATAGGGTCGTCACTGATGTGGACAAACAAGAAGCTATTTTCTCGGACGGATAATAACGTATCGGAAGACCAGCCTTCCGTATCAATATCACGGCCTTTCAACGTCTCTCACGTGCTACATCTTGAAGTTCAAGACTTCTTCAGCCACTCTCCAAGCCAAGCGGCGACCGCTATCGATAGCAACAACAAAGGCGTCGACCCAAAAAGATATAAACAACGCAAACTGCCACCGACACCGTTGACGCCTACGCCACCGTTGACGCCTGAGCGGCAGAAGACAGATTCTAGCGTCCGGAGAACTGTTGCTGGTATTCCCATGCCAACTGGGCCACCCTCTCCGACAGATTCTCCCCTTCGGTCGCCATCTCTGATACTTCCGGTATCTTGGAGAAGAAAGTCAAGAGATACTGTGCTGAGTGCATCTCGCTCCACTGGTCAGTTGTCTAGCCGGACAAGTCCACAGTCAAAGGATAACAAGGGCGGGAATAACGGTCAGGTTCTGTCTCCTGGAAGTCCGTCGTCACCTGTAACACCGCCTCAGCGAAGCCAGAGCAGACAATGGCGACTGCCGCCAGAGAAAACTGCGCCCCCGCGGCCAAATCGGCCCGACTCAACGTGGTACGATGACGAAGACAAAGACGTTCTAGAGTATATTATGAATAGATACTATAGACAGTCAATATCTATGACGTACTCAGACGTGAAGGTGCAGCAGCCGAAAATTCTAAGTAATGGAGACCGCCTAAGTCTAAACAGCCGCCGACCTTCAGAGGTTGCCATTTATGACGCCGAAGACGAGAGTCTACCAGAGGTGCACGATATCAAAGACCTACCCTTGCAGCCGATTCTACCATTGAGGCTGAGCTCCAGTCGACTATCATTTGAGTCGGATTATTCGTCGGCGTCTTCTGTTTCGTCACTGCCTGCGAATTCGACTTCCGCGTCTCCAGTGCCAATAAAGGTTCAACGAACAATGATGAACATGAACCTCCCTCAGCGCTCCCAGAACAGTTTGTCTCTTCCCCCGCGGATCCAGAGTTTAAAGCACTCAGCAAAAGGGGCAATGAAACACGAACGGAGGATCAGCGAGGAACCGGACGACTTGACCGCGTATGAGAGCCAGTCTGCAAAGTCGGCTCTCAATAAACGCGTAAGCATGGAAAGGGTTGGTTACGAATCACCTGTCTTGGGAACGGCAACTTTCTTGTAGATTGCGTACGGGGTGCATTGCTCTTTAGATATTTGTCGCGGGTTCTTGTCTATTCCAATTTTGCTGCTCGTGTTGTCTAGGAATGGAGTTTCAGTGCCAGTGTCTCAGTTTAATGTTTAGGCTGCTAGAATAAATACACATCCTTAGATAAATAAATATGTGATTCGAACTGAGGGAATCGAGCAAACCCAAGTCGAAGTCGTTCACAGTTCGGGAAGAGAAGTGACTTCCACTTGCAGCTGACCAACCTAAGCTCATGTGTAAACTCAACGCTGAAGGTGCAGACCATTCACAAAATTCTAAAGAAAGCAGTCTCCAGTCGTGCTCGGATATTTTTTGGAAGCTAGTTCGCGGTGCTTGTCGGGTCTGGTTATCCGGGTGTTGGGACTAAAAGACAAATTCCGCCATGCGACCACAACACTTTCTGCATTCGTCGAGTTCGACCGGCATTCATCGGTCTCAGAGCAGCGTCTACATCGATTAGGAGCTGTTTGCGATAGTGGCTGATTGTCAGTACTTGATGTTATAATTGTTACAATGCCTGCAGAGAAGCCGGCTCTGACGCCGGAGCTCTGTTACTCAGCGGAATCGCTGCGACGATTCTTATTACTTTCCCGTTCACTCACCGATGACACGATTTCAGGCGATCTCAATTCCATACCTACGCTCAAGGAAAGCAAAATACTGGGCTCAGGCAGTTCATGGACGAAGCCGGAACGAGAAAAGATTGGGTCTCGTCGGCGGAGTTGTAAAGGTTTTGTATACTCTTCCGTGTTCGAAAGCTGGAAAAGTCGCGATGAAATTTTCGAATATTGCGAACAAGTCGCCAATGATCGGAAAAGCGAAATCTCAGCTACTGCAGCCAAGAAGCCTAAAGTGGATCCTCGGCTAGATCCATACGAGGCAAGGGATTTGCCGACATATAGCAAGGAGGAAGAAATCCTCAGTTGGGTGCGGGTGGAGAGGGGGGTGGAAGACATTGTCCGAGATCGCAGTTGGTCGATTATTTGCGAACGATGCATAGATATTGGAGCAGACTCGGTTAGCGGACCTACAACTGCGATGGGTGATAATGGAAGTGGATGGAAACCTGCATATGTCGCTTGGAGGAATTCCAAATGACATTAGGATGATTTAACATCATTTGACACAATATTTGTAGTAGAAGATCTTTTGGGCATTTGAGAATGCGTGCACCTTGTACTATAGCGGATTTTGTTAAAGAAAAGTTTCTTGTTCATTGACCGGCCATTATTGAACACACCATCAATTGTGTCTTCAGTCCGAGAAACTACGATCACCATCTGCTAGTCAAATACTTGATCCAATACCACCCGTTTGGTTTACAACCGTTAATTTTGTCGGTGCTGAATGATATAAAAATTGAATCGTCGCCAACACTTGTAATTTTTGGGAGTCGTGATTTTAAAGGGTCGAGCACGAGTGATCTGACGCCGCGCGTTGACGGTCGTTATCGTTGGCTATATAAACTTACAGCGGCGGATGCGACAAGTCAAGTCAAGGTTACAATTGGGCATTTAATTTGCAGCTCATCATTGATTAAGGCATTGGCTTCATTTCAACGGGTTTTTGTTAAGGTATTGCTCATATCGTCGGCACTGCCGAACGTCCGCGCGCTCCTGACGTCGTGGCAGCATTTATCTACAACCCAAAGCCGGTCATTAGTACGGATTCTCTACTATCAATATTTCGACTAGCGCGATCCGCGAAACGACATTCTATGATAGTCAGCATTATATACCGTCGTCTAGCCAGAGGATCTGTTCCGTTACATTACCATCCCAGACAAAACTCGGGTTCCTATCAGCCAGTTGGCTGTGCCTGAAGGGGGGGGCAGCTTTCGTTCACAGCATTGAGTAGATATTGTCACCGCTACTTCCATTTATCAGGTTTGGGACCACACGAAATCATTGTTTGCGATGGAAAGCACATCAAATTTACCTATCAATCCATTTCTGGCGTCGTTGTTCCATCCGGCACCTAACAGCTCACGCTCTCGCGATCTCACCTCCGCCTTGCAGAGTCCCCGGAATTATGTTATTTTAGTCCCTACTACCGTGTCAATATTATACACAATTGATCAGGAGACTTCGGTATCATTCGCAGAACTCTGCACTCACGAAGAGTTCCTTTCATCGCACATTATTAAGATTGGCGTGTCGGCTAAGGCAATTGGCAGAGCCAGGGTCTATTGGACCCTGAATGGCCGTAGCGTGGTGATCAAAGATGATATTGTCTACACCAACAAAGGTATATATTCCTTTTTTTTGGTTCCTGATACTCTATATACTGTAGTTTCAGTTTAGCTTACAAATATTGCAGGCTTTAAGTCAATCACGCAAGCGCGAATACTCTCAGACCGCGTGTACACATCTACCTCTCTGAACTTTCCCTACGATTCACAATTTATTATATACTACATTTCACGGCCACTAATTGGTTCAGCGTTCCCGTTGTATGACTTCAGCTCGCGGTCATTGACTGTTCCAATATCCAAGTCGCCTGCACCATCTAAAAAAATTACGACGTTTACACAGCTGTTATCTCAATTCCCATTAATTGCTCGACAAATACAGGAACCTCTGAATGGTGTCTTTGAGGAGTTTGATTGCTCGAGCGCCACCGAACCAGATCTGGTGACAATGATCGAAGAAGTCATGGAAAAGGGAATTGCCCTGTTTCAAGCTGTTGACCACGCAATAGTTAATTCAATGGCCAGTGCAACGGGGCTAACTGGGCCAGAAATTGAGAAAATGCTTGAAAATTACGTCGGAAAGCATCTTCACAATAAGATTTGGCCACGGTTGACAGTCCTGAGGGCGTTGAAAGATTCTATTATTCGGGCAGCAGTAAAGAACATGAAACACGTTAGCTTGGGACAGCTGGGGATTCAACCCTATTGGGTAGATGGTGGAGACACGATAGAGCGTATGGTAATGGCTGCAGTTGTCGACTTGGAGAACCTAGGTAAAGCGGAAAATGCTCGAGCTCAAGTCGAAGGCCTTGTCAAAATTTTGAGGAATTTAGGCGTGGTTCCATCATCTAATCAGAGTCAGCCAAATGGTGATGACAAGGATTCATCATCTTCAAAAGAGAGCAAGGAAAAAATCCCCCATCCTTCGAACGTTAGCGCTGACGTTCTTGTCAGCTTCATGATCATTGTTGTGTAAGTTCAAAAACACTTTCATTAGGTTTCTTAAAAGGCTAATCGACTGCAAAGTACTTGGTCGAAACTTGAGAATCTCGATTCACATCTCTTCTACATGCGCAACTTTTCATTCATGGATGTTGACTCTGGTGAAGTGGGATACGCTCTTTCTACCTTTGAAGCCGTTATATTTCATATTATGAACAACAGCTCAAAACTTGCTATTGTCTCAAGTGCCAACCAGCTATTCTGGAAAAGCATTAGGGATGGCGCCGATATATCAGTCGCGTTTGATTCCCCGGGGGAGTACTTTGGATCTGGCGGGATTGATGTTTCCGAAATTGATTCACTGGAACAAGTCTACAGAAGCAGGAACGCCTCAGGCGAAGGTGCAATCATGATGGCCATTCAAGCGCCAGCAAAGAACCTGGAAACATTGAAGCTCTTGCTATCTAAACGAGATATCTTCCCCTTGGAAGCAATCTTGAAGGAGCAAAATGGTCGTCAGACCACTCTCCTATCAGCAGCTATTCAAACGGCAGATAAGGAGATTGTGGATGCAATATGGTCAATATTATCGGCGAACTGTAATCAAGATGAATTGAGGCAATATCTTTCGCGGAAAGACGAATGGCAACGAAGTGTCGGGCATTATTTGTTTTATCTGCCGGATCTGATTGAAACTATTGGCAGTTTGATATCGTGGACGGATAAAGATCAGAACGGCCAAACGCCATTATTCGCTTTATGCAGATCCTATGACAATCCTCGTTATACTGATCTAGTGAAGATGGGTATTGACACCGCTGCTATATACCAACCTGGTGGCGGCAATTTACACTTTTTGGATCACGTCGATGCGAAAGGAAATACACTATTACACATTATGAAAGATATTCAGTCATTGGAGCTTGTCTTGAATATATGCGACATAGATCTCAATCGCGTCAACGATAAGGGTTTGACGCCACTGATGGTGAACAGCAAGTTCTCTCGTCTAGCAGCTATTGAGGTTCTCACGAAGAAACCTGAGGTCGATATCGCACGCCGGAACTTCCGCGGTCTCAATGCTGCTGAATTGGCAAAGGACGAAAATACGAGGACGCGGATAGAGGATATTACCCTTTTTCGGAAACATCCAATACGTGACGACCGAGTGACGTCGGTGTTGCGAGGGTACATTTCGGACGATAATGTGCATTTTGTTGTCAAATCAGGTATCATACCGAATGCGTCGACGATTACGTCTGTCCGTCGAACATTTACGGATTTTACCTTTGTGGCTAAATGGTTAGCATTCGAACTTCCAGCTTCGTGGATCCCAGTTTTGCAGATTCCACACAACCCGTTCGCAATACCATCTAGACCGGCAAGATCTGTGGTCAGGGATGTACAGTTCAAACTGGACTCGTTTTTGAGGACCCTACTTCTACATCCTACATTTTCCACTCACGAGCTCTTGTGGGAGTTCTTTCTGGTATCTGAATTTTCCAAAGAGTTGTCGGAAAAGCGGAGTAAACAGAAGTATGAGAGTAGGAAGGAAACGCTTGAAGAGGAATATCCGCCACTAGAGAACACGGACGAGTCAGTCGTGTTTTTTAACCATGCTTTGAAAGAGATGTCGTATCTTGAACAGCCATTTATTAAAGTTTTAAAGACTGCTCATGCAATGCAACACAAGCGATTAGGTAAGTGGGGACCAGATTATGATTATCGGTGGTCAATCGTCTGACAATTTGGTTGTAGATCTTGCAGAATCTTATTTGGCTATACAAGGTTACTTTAAGACGATAGATTTCTTACCTATTCATTGCATAGATGCATTAACGGAATTTACGAATTTGTATCAAGTGGTACGCGTCTCCAATCGGTAGCGTTTGACGTTTTTCTAATTTGTTGTTAGTCCGACTCGCATGAAGAAGTCTTCGTCCAAGAGTTGCGAGCTTCATATGCCAACATAAAGGCCGTAATGGAGTCTCTTGTTCGGCCGAACAAGCTCATTGACGCTCTGGCGGCACAGACGTACCAACTTTCACGATTTCAAAATTCGCTTAACAGGACTAGTACAAGGTTCCCGCTCGGCTTGCTTGACGACACACGAACCCGATATGCGAATGATGCGAGCCTGAACATTCAGACAGCTGACAACGAGATCTCAAGACTGGGTGCAGAAATCCGATATTCACAGACTATGCTCGCATCCGAGATTGGCGGATTTAACGAATTACACGAAAAAGAGTGCATGCGTATTGTAAAAGAATACGTGACTGAGAAAATCAAATGGGAGCAAGTCAGGTTGAAAGGCATGAAAAGCGTTTTGGAAAAGATCAGAGTCCAACCATAGATAGTATATTTGTATACTAATCGGAAAGCATGAGCCAAGTAGAAGTTTGGGAAGTAGAGATATCACAGGCTTTAGTGTCGTTATCGTTCATCAGTCTAATGCAATGGTAGACAGCTGTAGTTACTATTTAGGTATAAAGAGTATGATATATCTGGGGGTGGATGAAGCAGTTATTGTCTGACAATGTCTTGCTTCTTGTGACTTGCATTTTGTGCGTGTTAAGTTTTGTTAGTAAAGGGCAATTAGTACATTGTTATTTGCATCTGGACAGGAGCACGTTATAGCCGCATTTAGCAGCGCCGAGGTCGAGTTGAAGTTAAATTAACTACAGCTTTACTGATGATATATACTACTTTCTAGGTCAAAAAAAATCAGAATAGTCATGATGCTCTACGTGTGTGGTATATGGTTACGCGTCGCGCTTTTGTGCGGCGTGTCCACAGAATCATAAAGAAGTCCAAATGCTTCCAAAGTTAAAGTTCAATGGCCGTAGCATCTACTTCTTATAAAATCAGCAATACCTAAAGGCAACAAATCCTATGATTATCGGGCATTGAGATTCGAATTTTAGTAATCGATTAATATTTACGTTATAACGTTTGACCCGCAATGTCTTCAAAACAAGATCTCGCCCTTGGAATCGTCGATTTCCTTCAAAGTTCGCTGACAGACGGTACTGTCTCTACCGATGACAAAGATTCAGTCGAGGTCGCTATCCAATGCCTAACGGATGTTTTCAAGGTTGATCTATCAAACCGAGATACCGTTCTCGGCGCACAGTCGCTTCTCTCCATTTTCCAGGCATTCGAGAAAGTCCGTGACGCGCGGGCTAAAGCGGCCCCTCCTCCAGCTGCTGAACCTGCCACCCCAGCCACGCCTGCAAGCCCGTCTGAAGCTGACAAGGCCAAGGCTGAGCAACTGAAGTCGGATGGAAATAGGTTTGTGGCGATGAAGGATTATCCTGCGGCAATTGAGGCATACACGAAGGCGTTGACTCTAGATCCCACAAACAAGATTTACTATTCCAATCGAGCCGCCGCGTATTCCGCGTCCGGAAAGCATGATATGGCTGTGAATGATGCCGAGAGTGCTTTAGAGATTGACGACAAGTACGCCAAGGCTTATTCACGACTTGGATTAGCGAAATTTGCACTGGGAGATGCTGAAGGCGCCATGAATGCGTATGGAAAAGGCATCGAGGTTGAGGGTAACGGTGGATCTGACGTCATGCGACGAGGTTATGAGACCGCGAAGGCGCGTGTGGAGGAGGACTTGCAGTCTGCTGTTCCTCAGGACACCGACAGTACGCGATCGCCTGCCGCCACCGCAGATCGGGGCGCTGGTTTCCCTGATCTTTCAGGTCTGGCGGGCATGTTCGGCGGTGCTGGTGGTGCTGGCGGTCCCGGTGGCATGGACTTTGCATCGTTGATGAATAATCCTCAGATTGCGCAAATGGCCCAGCAGTTTATGTCGAATCCGGGCGCGCTTCAGGGCTTGCTGAATAACCCATCGATCAGATCCATGGCTGATCGATTCCGCAGCGGAAACACGCCTAGCATGTCGGAAATGATGAACGATCCCAGTATTGCGGACTTGTAAGTTTTTCTATTATGTTGTGATCTACATTGACGTTGGGGCTGACGTAAGAATAGGGCCCGGAGCTTTATGGGAGGCAATAGTGGCAACAGTGGTGAATAGATGCTCATGATTCACTAGGTGCTCTGATGTATACGAGGAGTGTATATACACATATATATAAATTGACTCTGCTACCATTCATGATGTTGATTTTTTGCCAACGGCTAGGTTTGGTGCTTCTTGAGAGCGCTGTCTTGTCGTTGATTCTGACCGCTGATGATCAAATGCAATCCTGCAATGCTGAATTATTACTAGTTTCGATTAGTAATGTGTTGAACAACTGATTCACAATTCACAAATATGATCTGAGGTCTACTACAATTCAATCATCTTGTCTAGCTCCCTGCCTCGATCTTCTTCGCGTTCGGGCCGGTTTTACATCGTCGTCCTCTGTTGACTCTGTTTTAGGTCTTTTCGCGCGGGAATTTTCTTTAACTCCACGTTTCCCTTCGCCAGCATTATTGCTCTCGTGCGTAGCATTCTCTAGTGTTTGCAGCTTCGGAACGAAACAGCTTGTCCGTCCCCCTACTGTCACAAAATCAACAATATGCCCGTCTGCCGTCATCGGCCTTTCGCCCTTTTTCTGCCGTTTGCTCCACCGATGTAGCATTAACCAAGATTTCGGAAATTTGTCCGTGTTACCTGAGTATATTAACAATGCATAGAAACTCTTCCAAGAATAATTTATTATACCTTCAGTTTCGACCGCTACTTCGCAGACTTCGCAGAGCATATTGTAGAGCAGTTGCTTCTTGGCCAGACTCATTTTGTCCGTGTATTGTTCGGGACTAGCCATTAAGAAAACAATGTTAAGGATCTCACTTGCGCTTTGCGGGGGAGACACTACTCACTGTATCCGCGATTGAAACAAAATTTCATCCCTTTTGTCCCTGTTATTAACAATCAAGAACTTGAAACGTCCGCATTTGCAACATACGCCATCCAGTTCCCAACACCAGCGCACACGGCCTGGTCCAATAATAAACTCTTGATTGGAACTTTCCGTTTCGACAGCACCTCAAGAAACTGATCCTGGCTCCATCTACTCTCGAGTTTAGAAAAGTCAGGTCCCATCCGGACCAACGGCTCGAGTTTCATGAGTTCATTTTCGATCTCTTCTGGTGTCTCCAGGTCGTTTTTCGTCGAATTCGACGCGATTTCCAAAAACCGTATACGGGAGAGCCTGCGAGGGTCCGTGAACGCCATTTCGACGCCATCGTCCGTGCCTAAAAGAAATTTGTTGTATTTTGGTGGCCATGGTTCGGCCTCTGCCTTTTCGTCGTAGTTATCTGGTTTCTGGCCGTTGCGAGACCGTTCCATGGGAAAGAAATGTGTGTGTACATCCCGGATAGTTAACCAACCCGTCATGCCGAAATGCATTAATATCACATTCTGGGTCTTTGCGACCGACTCGCGGCCACCACCCAATATTATCCAGAAATATTTGCCGTGCCGTCCTATATCGGCTATCGTTTTCGAAACGTACGATTGCTCAATCTTGGATCGCTCTTGCGGCGAAATGGATGAAAAAACAAGTGCGTCTCTCGCATCGGTGACAAATTTGCTGATGATTTTGCCTTTGAGATTTGCGGAGAGAAGTTTGGCGGCATGTGCGACCTTGTTTTGTATTGTTAGTCGCTTCAGAAAATGACTCGATCAGGGGAACTTTTACTTCTCCTAGCTCTGGCATTGTTTGTAAGACGTCTCTGTCGCTAGCGGTCGGTCAAGAAATACTGGAAAATAGTAATAATGCACGGCAATTATTTGAGACTATACGAAAGCAATCGCGTAACCGGACAGCTAATAAATGTTAGTGGAAGGTGGTGCTGACCATAGCTGCGGCACGTGTTGACGCGTTAAAGTAACGCGCACTGGCTTATCGTACATTTATAATCTCATTCTATGATAGTTATGTCAGCACATAACCGTCGCGGGATATATTACATATGCTATTTGCTAATCTAGAATTCTAGATAGGGATCGGCACGGATAATATCCAGGCCAAATTTTCCATATCCATATCCGTATCCGTATCCAGAAAATATATCCATATCCGTATCCGTATCCCGTATCCAGATGTATTGGCTGTATCCATATCCGTAGTATCCACGGATAGATCACGTGATTATAACTCTTTGCTCAGTCGTGAGAACAATCGTTCGATAACATTGCATGACTTTATAACTTATATCAGGTCTTTGTTTAGAATATATTTTCGTACTATAAAAACTCAAAACGTCGTCTATTATCTATAATTCAGATGAAAATGAGAACATCATAGCAAGAAATAATAACGAAAACCGAATGCAGGAACAATTCAGAAAACAAGAAATAGCGGCAGACAATACGACCGAAGAGGCGACAAGATCTCAGGGATACAGTAGAGTAATTATTATGTGAATTAACATTTAGTTTTTTATTGACGTGCAGGGGCGTAAACGCGTCGCGACGTCCCACTTGCGCCCTAGAACTTCGGTAAATTGAGACTTGGCACGTGATGTGTCACGTGACGAGAGGCGTTTCAGAAGAAAATACGTGTGAAATACGTGTGAAATAAGTGGAAATACGTGTGAAATTAGTGACGGCAATCCTGACACACCCTAAATCCAAAAACGGGCCGTTAGTCAGTGGTATCCGTGGATATCCGTGGATATATCCATGGATATGACTAATCAATTTGGTCTTATTCGTATCCATATCCGTATCCGCATATATCTGTATCCGTATCCGTATCCTTGACGGATATCCACGGATATATCCGTTATCCGTCTATCCGTGCCGATCTCTAATTCTAGATCATTAAAACAGTTCAGCTACAAGCCCTCTACATATTTGTACAAATCTCCTAAAATATCAAACAGCGCCTTGGATTCCACTGTCGCATCATGCGATCCGCCGTTGATCAGTTTGAGGACAGGTTTCCACCCTCCGTCATCGAGGATGCTATTCATGAGATTTGTCTGGTTCGTACTGAGCAACTGGTCACCTGTAGACTGCACTAACACTATCTGCAATGATTTTCTTAGTACACTATTGTCCTGAAAACAATACGATCTAACGGAGGCGTACCCGCGATTTGAAAGCGGAATCGCGACTCCATTGAAAGGAGCTGGGCGACGCTTCACCCCACAATTCTTCGTCGTCGCCAAATGCCTCCGATATAAAGCCCTTGTAGGACGGATACTCGATTCCGAGCTTCACCAAATCATAAATACCCTCGATACCTACTACAACTTTAATCCTATCGCGTAAGGACATGAATATTCCGTCACCATTGGCTTTGCGTTCACCAATTAATGTCGCGAGGACCTGCAGGGCGAGACATGCACCTGCGGAATGTCCTATTATCATGATGTGAGAAATGAACTCGCCATGTTCGGTGACAAGGAATTTTAAAGCTGCCAACACGTCGTCTAAATGCGTAGGATGTCGTACAGCTGGGGATAGTCTATAATCGAGCGTCATACCACCCCATGCCGTGGGTAACGATTGTCGCAGGATAGGAACTCCCATGTCCTTTGTCTGACTCGGATCTCTCCAAGCACCACCATGGATGTAGACGACCCACGGCACCGGCGTTGGAGTCGAAGGGGGAAATATAGTCACTGATTGTTGCGGATGCTGTGTTAAGCCTGCTGGCGTGTAGAATGCAGTTTTTGGCGAAGGACGCGACATTGGCTTCAATTCTGAGCTAGCACAGCTACGCAGGCAGATATATAAAAGTATGGGCAATCAATGGCTAATTTGATTTGGGTGAAGCATCATCAATATGCTGTGCCATCCACCACGGACCCACATTCTCTTCTCCACATTCTCTTCTCCACTAAGCCCAAGATCTCCGTCACTTAAATTCTCATATGGCGTTCAACGACTAAAGAAAATATAATAACCACTCTAAGTATGCTGCCATTTCGCATTAAATAATTTCCAAAAAAAATGCAGAAAAAAATTAATTAGGTCCTGCCCGGATTCGAACCGGGGTTAGCGGAACAATCTGTTATCAGAATCCGCTGTGATAACCGACTACACTACAGAACCTTGTTATCTGAGATCTTTCGGGTCAGTCTTTGGAAATCATTGTAAGGTTCGTATTCGTGTTCGTGTTCGCTTTTCTTTTCTTTGTGTTCACCAGTACATGTAACTTATGTCGATAATAGTTTGTTAATAATAGCTTGTAAAATAATACACTAGGCTTTCGAACATAAAGACCCTAAACTCTTGAGGGAAATAACTTTGAACGTCAAATAGGGATCGGCACGGATACACGGATAACGGATATATCCGTGTACCTCATTCGAATATTCATTCGTACTGTCATTAAATTCGCCTTCAAGGTTAATGGCAGCTGTTAGTTTCCTAGAGACCCGGCGAAGTTTGGGCCTAGGATAAATTATAATAAGCCAAGGGCGGAGCCTAATGCTGTGAAGCTTATCGTCGACTCTGATGGTCTGATTTTGCGAACAGGCCACCATATTACGGGCCCCGTCCAATGTCGTCAGCTGATGACGTTCAAGTTAAACACTAGCAGTGGGTTTAAACTAATCATGCGCCATGCCCCATATGGTGCTAAAACTGTATATGGCTAACGGCCAAGGTGGCAAGCTTGGCAAGAATGAAAGTTTAGTAAAGGTTATGGCTGTTTAAGCTGGCAGCAGGCAGTAAGACATGAGGAGCACGAACATTCCTCTTCCACCATCTATATCGAAAAATAATTACTATCTCAGTGAAAAATCGCAACTGATACAAGGATGATATTTGGAGATCGCCGTTTTATGAGCTTTATGCTTATTACAACCACGGTGTTAACGTTCGACAGAGCTCGTGCGGTCGAGTACAATTACTTGGACAGCTTTACGTCCTGGACAAACAGTTCTATTAGCGGTACTTCTAACGATGCTGGCAATATATTTGTGAACTGGACCTCAGGCAGTATCGGTGAAACGTTCCAATGGCTGCCCATCGAATTCCATTCGGGCGACAATTTTGGCACAGTGTCTAATCTTGTTAACATGCTGAGTTTGGCCATTGATAACGGAGACCTGGGTGACGCAGTATACTTATATCATTTAATAAACTACAATGGGTACGCTCAATATATATCATATGAGAAGGATTCAGACTTTTGCAACGATGTTATATTGGACGTACGCCATACTCGAGGACATGTGACATACGAGGATTTAGCGTTATCCACAAATTCTAAAGATCTCGCTGCATTTTACAGGTCGCTGCCTCCTTATCCATTCTGTCCAATAGAGCAGAAGCTGGTCTTGGCGGAAGGAATGACTTGCAGTTCTAGACATGCTGCACCAAGGCCTGCATGTGTCTTGCTTTACAACTGGTTAGAGTCGAGCAGTATCAATATCACGGCTCCTCCGAGGGCATACTGCAAATATGGCTGCTGCATATCGTTTAGGCGTCATTAATGTTACAATCTCTTAGAACGCATCAGCTACCGACGAGAAGATAAAGATGAGTGGCGAATGGCATGGTATTTGGTGTTTCAATTAATAGAACTGTAATGGATTTCTGCGTGGACAGTGGTGCTACTGGTTCGAGTTTGTGGAGTTTAATAGAGGGCTCATGCGGTGACGGACTGCACACGAGCACACGATCATTCATCGACAACTGTAAACTTAAAAAAGTTGGGATCGATACCAAACAAACTCTTGCCAAAAATTTTGCAGGCCAGTTTCGGTTAGTTCGCTACCTGTCTACGACTAGCTTGAATCGCACGTGACTAACACGCTTTCGGAAGTCCACATTGTTTACGCGTTTCTCGTCCATCAAGAGTCATATCACCAGCTTCCCTTTCCATAATTCTCATATATCGCTAGCCTTTATCATGCCTCGTCAAGAACCGACATTCCGTGTTTACGCGCATTCTCAGCCTGCGGTCAAGGATTAAGACGACGATCTGCGGGGACGTTCCAACCATTGCCGAAATATTCGCTACGACACCTGCTTCAGTTCGGAGCTCTTCGTGTTCAGGTCGGGGTAAATAGCATCTGAAATTTCGACAGCCTCGACTCCGAAATGAAGGAAAGTAAATATCAAACTGCAGAAATAGAAACACCATAACAAACTCAACCCAATCTCTGCAGCAAAAGCTCCATTTGCCGCACGCCTCTAAGCTCCTCGATAACCTCGCCATAACTCTCCACCAGCTTCGCAACTCGTTCATCTGCTTGCGGCGTCGGATCTGCAACCATGGAGTTCGCAACTTGCCTCACGGCCACCATCTCCGACATGGACGGATCAAATGCGGACGTCCACACACGCCATACGCCCTTTCGAACTGCGAGACGTTTTCGCCACGGCCTCTCCTCTTCTAAGCCCTCATCGACGTCGGACTCATCAGCCGATTTAGCGGTCCTCTTCGAGTGCATCAAGCGTTCTCGAAACTTGGCGGTCGTTTCCCTGTCTTTGGCGTCATCCGCGTTCCGTTTATCTTTTGACGAGCCGACCTCTGCGTTCACAAGGTCGAAGCGTTCCAGGAACGCGTCCGTGGCCTGCTTCAGATCTGTGTCGGCTTCAGCCGCCCCGGAGTTTTCGTGGAGTTCGTCTCTACGCTTGCCAAGCATATTTATGACCAAATGGCGAACCGTCGGGGAATTCATTTTTACACACGTTAGCAGCTATCACTATAGGGAAATAATACACTTTCGGTAGTCCTCGTTGAATATTGTGGCGGTCATTTTGAAAATCTGGTTTTATTCCTTGCCGTATATTCAGCGCGCTTCTAAAACCCTGAACCCTGAACCCTGTTATTATATTTCGACCATCTTCGGTTACCAGCAGAAAAAGCAAAGACGAGAGAAAAAGACAAAGCAGCAAATGGAGACAAGCGACGACCAGAAACCCTGCAATCTATTCATTTTTCAAGATCGGAAGAGGAGCAACCAAGAGTCACTTCGTTGGTGTCACGATATATAATTGGGTCGATTCAATGTCAGACTACGGTAAGTCCAATTGTTATGTTAACTCAACTAATATTGCCCAAACCCTATATCCTGACAGTTGGATCCGTATTCTGGGTGGAGATAGTGAAGACTGAATTTCTGTTCTTCGCATGCCTGGAGACGATATCGCCAGCTCATTGCTCCGTAGTCAACGCCGGGAACGCCCTTGCCAGGAACTGTCTGATGCAGGATGTGGTTGCCTCCATAACGAACTGCAAGAGGACTTTTGCAACGAAATCGTTCAAGCATTCCCGTAATGTATGGGTCATGTATCGTGCGAATTCTGCTGGTAATCTATTCAATCCCATGGGTGCAACTACCCACTCATACGTTGGCGATGATAGCTGGGATGGGAGACAGGTATGTGTCTACATTGACGATGAAGACTCTGGTGGACTCCATATCTGTATTGCTAGTCCAGATATCCAGGGAGAGTTCGACTGTATTGCACGTTGCGGCGCTAATTCCTCTTTCAGTGTAAACCGGTACCGCACAACTCCGATTCAATGCAATGTTGCAGAGTAACCTGCAAAACTTGCTCGAAATGT
Source organism: Lipomyces sp. NRRL Y-11553 (assembly GCA_003705905.2). Lineage (NCBI taxonomy): Eukaryota > Fungi > Ascomycota > Lipomycetes > Lipomycetales > Lipomycetaceae > Lipomyces > Lipomyces sp. NRRL Y-11553. Next base: position 63,249 of record PPJW02000003.1, on the reverse strand, counting down.
AGGCCTTTCTATAACTCTAAACAGCTTCAACTCTGTAGCCATCCATCGGAGGAAATTTCTTACTACCATGCCTGATGAGACAGCCCAGCTCTGTGATTCCAAAGAGCACTAATTTGTCTTTGTCTTGGAGGCGAAACTGTTGAGCGATGATCGGCGGGATGCGATAAACCAAAGTGTCGACATTTCGAACATAGATGCCAAAGTCCGTTAGGAGTGATTGAAAACGACAGAAAGCCAGTATTCCAGGCCCGCTGCAGCGCACTTGGGCCGCTCCGGGTAATGGTGTTCCTCGCTGACATACTATTGAGCCGCACCGAAACGATGAAGGGCGGGTTTCGTCTCGGGAAGAATGTTATCGGCTGTCTGTATGGTGGGCCGAAGCCGCCGTTGGGACATGGTGTTCATCGGTACTTTTACACGTTGGTGGCGCTGAAGGAGCCGTTGGATACTAGAGGGATGAGTTCGCTGGCGACGAAAAAGGAGATTGGGGAGGCTATTAAGGGGAAGAGGATTGGCTGGGGCCAGTGGGTTGGGCTGTATGAGCGGAAGTGGGAGTAGGAGAGTCTGTTGCTCTTGGACATGTCTCGTGTTTCTGGACCGCGATGGAGGACAAGATCATTGTGGAGCTGTCAAAGACTGTCACCCGCCGTGGTTATCAGAGTATATCAAAGAACACATTACGTATTCTATGTTGTCTGTACGCTAAATCCTAGACGCAGAATTTGTTGATGTCCAGTTGGGAGTTTACACTAGGTCTAGGTCACACTGACGGGTGATAGCTGATACTTTTTGACAGCGTAATTGATAGCTTGTATGTTGAACCTATTCAATGCTCTTCCATGTACGATCGATGCAACTACTGGATGGAGCCACCCCACTAGCCACAAAACGGGAAATGTTTATTTTCTGCCAAATGGATATATTGGCTCACATGCACAACAAAGGAGGCATCCAGGATCCTTGAAAGGTTTCATGACTTAGTCAGCCATGACAACCCCCACACAATATTCAAGAAGCGACGCCAGTTAATGCTAGTTCGTTTTGCGTTAACGTTAGTTGTCATATGCCGGTAAATAAGTCTCCAAAATAGCGTGAGCACGCTCTGGTTTGGCCGTCGGTTTCCGGATGCAACGCCTTGCTAAGCGACTGGTTTGATCTGTGCATATAACGCACGCATCCACTAAGAGGTGAACATAGTCACGTCTCTCTGTAAGATAAACTGACGGGCTCAGGTAAAAGGTCTAGAAATTGCTCTGGTGGTTCGGGCACTAATTGTCTTCGAAGACAATGTTACTAAAATACAGTGAATGTTGCGCGCTGTTAGAAGGGATTTGGCTTGGCAGAATTGCGGAAACACGGAAACACAGTGGAGTAGGACAATGCTGCTAGATGGTAAGTACCTTAAGTCTCAATCGAACTGCCGATGTTCGCTGGACGCAGAAACATCGCCAAGGCTTGAGTGTATATATCTAGTCCAGAGCTGCCTACCAGGAGACCTCGCGGATATTTATTTAGTAGCAGCCATCCCGTCAGTGAGTGATGGTGAGCTATACCGTTGTCCTGGAGAAGAATAACGTGAGTGACTTGTGGGCCGCCACGTAGGTAAGAAATAGATTAAGAAAGTGCGCGGAACGTCTACTACACGTCTACTACAGCTATACGTCGTAATGGAAATGAAAGCAAGAGTACCTGCTAAAGAAAACTGCATATCTGATGATATCTGCAACAACCTGCGTTCGGCCGAACCATTGCAGGAGTACCCTGAATGCGCGGCTGTTGCATTGAAAATTTCCTTCAGTTTGACAGCTTCAGAGACCGCATTTTTCTGCAAATGCGGCGTTGCGAGGCGTAAGATCGACGCGCAAGATTCCGAATAAGGTTTAAACATGCTCCACAAGTTTCGATTTGTGACGTCGACATGCGTCATTAGCCATGTTTATGAAAAAAAATTTTCGAGTCAAAGATCGTGAGAGCCTCACGAATGCAAAGGAGCACAGAGTACCGAGAATGAGTCTCTCGGGGACACGGCACGAATACGCCGACGAAAAGTTCATGAACTGACGGCTTTTGAATTGAAAATAACCTTGCTTCCTATGAACCATGTGCAATCTGTCGGATATTGTCCCGTATTTGTTGGCCTGTATGTATATAGTACACGGCAAGAGAGGGGTTATCCCAAACAAGTTTAAGCAGTCGCACAGTACCACTTGTATTACAGTACCGGTACACTTTGAAAACTTGTTCATATAGCGAACACCGACCAGCACACAGACCAACCTGATCTGATATTCATCGTGCTGGTGCGTTTCATTTTCGGTTACCCCCTAACACTCTGAAAATAAATCGACCAACGCTTGCTAGAAATGACCGAAGCACATTTAGACCCAGAGTATGCGCTGGTATGTCTCATTTTCCGCAATTCTAATCTATAATCCCCAGGATTTGTACTACGAATATTTGGCAAGGTTGTATGACTAACCTAGCTAATACGCTATTGTCATTATTCCTTGACAAAAAATTTTCTTTAAGTCACATGAATGAATCTGTTCAGTCTTTCCATATAAACGAATTCCAATACCACATGATCTCCGCCACAATTAAATTTTTTTGGTCGGTAACCGCATTTAGGACCACACAAGATGAAAAATTTTTCCACATAATTAGGAAATAGTAAACCTTAAATTGAACAAACGCAGGTCCCTTCCTCACGTGCCAGGGGCCGGGACCTTGACCATGCAAAATCGGCAGCGAGTCCGCCGGGGCGGCATGTCTACAGGATCTCGTTGAAATTTTTCCCAATTCTCAGGATATACACTACCGAGTCACATATCTTTTCAAATTTTCTATGTTCAACTGTAAATGCATTTGCTTCCAAAACGCTAAATCCGTTCCCCAACAAGCCGTTATGATGACGGCACAGATATGCTACTTTTGTGTATCCCAGGAATGCCTTACCCAAAACCGAACGAAAACCGGCGAAATAAATTAACCCCGAAAAAAATATATCGACAACCATGGACTCCAACCCCATGCTACTCATACGTAAAATCATTACATTTACAGCCCATTTATAATATCAATAGCAAAAGAAAAGAAAGCCAGTCATTTTCATGTCACCGACGATCATACCGATATGATCCTCGGTTTCCCGGCAGCGCGCTACGTGGAGTGTCACCAGTTGGATCGAGCAAATTCGAAATACTTGCTCGCGAAGATGCCACGTTTTGGCGCATGTCCAGTTGTGGAACTTCTACGAGTTGCCTGTCGGGAGAAGTGAACTGTTGTTGCTGTGGTTGGTATGCGACACTGGAGCCTGGGGATTCCGAATATGCAGAAGTTGACCCCCCTTGGCGTTGGGGGAAATACTCCGCAAACTGTACCGGTTGACCGAACTGACGCGGTGACTCTGGGCTATTTGACAGCTCGATCGTACTGTCGAGCGGCGAAACTGGAGAACCGTACGTAGATTGTGACAGCGCCTGCGGCGATGGTAGGACAATATAAGCGGGAGTTTGTGGATTAGCAGTGAGTAACGGCGCAGGAGAAGATACGAGCACACCGGGATCGGATGATGTACTGGATGCAGATGAGATTCTGTGAGTGCGACTTGGCGGGGAGTGATATGGCGCGGCCTGCGCCTCGGTTCCTGGTCGGCGAACACTGGAGTGTCGGTAGTTCGTTGGATCGGTGGTAGAATATACACGTGGTGGAAAATCCGATGGAAATAGCACTGGCGGTAGTAGAGACTGTCCTGTAGACGATTGGTCTTGAAAGGATGGAGGCAGAGCAACGTGACGAATATGAGACGTATGCTGCATAAGCGGCGGTACGAGAGCGACAGAGGACGGATGCATCGGCATGATGGTTGGTATCCGGTACTGGCGTTGTTGCTGATGCTGTGGCGGTTGATGCTGCTGCTGCTGCTGCTGCTGCTGCTGAATATCAGCCCAGTAGTTCGACGCTGAATAATGTGTGGACGGCTGGAGTTGGTACATCGGCATGCTGCCATCGCGAGACATGGTGCTCCCGATTGCCGCGTAGTCGGCCGGTGGAACACCAACTATGGCAGACACAGGGGTGAAGATGCATGGCTGGCCAAACTTGATGCAATTCGAACATCGCGGATCGGCTGGGTTGGCATCAAACCCAGCGCAGCGGATCTGTTGCCGTCGTTAGAACATTTTCCTTATACGTAATCGCCAGGAATAACGATAACAATCCTACCTTTCGACGACGACAATAGCGGCAAGCAATTGCGCTACGCTGCCGCGTGCTTCCGGAGTTAGATGATGGCGCGCCATGGCCTGGTCCAGAAGAACCACCAGTGCCTCCGCGGGATTTTCCTATAACCTGCCGCAAGTGGGTCGTGGAGGACGACACTGAGGACGGCGACGTCATGCCGAAAGCTAACGGCGTCAACGGGATAATATGATTATTCTGCGGGCGATATGATTAGACGAGATCGATGACACGCGTTATCATCTGACATCACATACGCTCGGGTTGAGCAGCATACATATCCTATTCCTGTCACGCAAGATCGTGGGATAAGAAGACCAGCTGCCTGGATTTAAAACCGCAGGAAAATCAAACTGGAGCACGACGAGTAGATCAACAGAACGCCGGAAACCAAGCTTAGACTCTATCGAGAACGACTTAAACCTAGATTATCTAATGGTTGTCAGACACAACGAGGGAAGGCAGGACTGGAGGCGTTTTAAGTAGTGATCGCACGCGAATATTAAATAGAGCGTATATTTCTACCGGGGCCAGGTACCGGAAAAAATCTTTGATTTTAAGGGCACGGGCGGCCGGCAAGCGGGTGCCAAACCTTTTTTTTCCTGGTCTGCTGCCTGCGAACGAAATGTGAGCCGTGATCGAGCATCATCGCAGATCGACTCAAGGCAAGGCAACCCAGGACGCTAAAAAGCTGAACCGGTGAGGACAACGCGGCGGCGGCGGAGTGTAACTTTGAAGGTACAGGTACCGACAGGGTACAGGCGGGTAAGCGGGAGCCAAAGCGGCCCACGGCGGAAACCGCGCGCCAGTTATGCACCTGGCCACCATCAACCCCCGACTCAAAGTCCGGAAAAATTTTCACAAACTGTTGCCCGAATTCATAATGCCGAGCAAAAGAAAATGAACACGGGAAGACTGCCGGTCATATGATCTCGGCGGCTCAAGAGCACGTCAGTCAACCGCGGCACGTCGGCAGTTCGGGGATCTGCGACAGATAATGGCACAGACACAATACCCTTACGCTCACCGGCACACGTCATCCTCCGCCATCGCGTGTCTTATCCACTGCCGTACGCCGCCGAGGCAGCGCTATGCCGATATCCAAAACAATGTTCTTGTGCTCCGCCAGAGGTTCGAATGAATACTAGAACTGTTACGTACCTTGTTGCTAGATTGCGCTTGGCAGTTCCGATTGTTCTGTTTGGTGCAATTACTTGGTGAGGTGCGGCTCGTCGCGTCGACGACTCAATTGTATCCATACGATAAGAGCATAAGATGCTCGCAGTGTGCGGTTACGGGCGCTGACTGTTAGCTGTTGGCTATGTGAAACCGCCGCCTTTTGTAGTCAACGCTCTGCCGGATTCGCTCGTCTGACCCGACGCGCGTAGGCAACCAAGAAGTAGACAGCAGCCAGATTCAGAGACAGGCAGCTGCGGAACGTGTGACGCGTGGGTGGAACAATTGCTTAAGTATTATTGATATCGAAATCAATCCAGGAACTACCATCACCAAAGGACTGCACCATGCGCTTAGGCTCCCCGCTGCTACCCGTTCTCGCCGATAGTCCCTATCGATTATCGGACCAGCCGACGATAGCTCATCCCACTTCCCGGCTGACTGCGCCTGTGCACTGGCCATCAACTATATATGTAAAGAAGCATACCATACCTGCAGCATCATATTGGTGTCACTTGCTGTCAGCAACGAATTTCATGATCCGACTTCGTGCTGTCAAGGTGTGCAGACAAGTTCTTGGCGTATAACGTAGCATGACTCTTGCAGGTGTCATGTGTCACGGGCTAATGCTCTTCATTTGCCGTCTTGCCCGCGGTTTGCTTGGGAACTACGTAGTTCGACCTGCACCAAGTGAGGGTGCAACAGAAAGAGGCGTGTTTTTCCCATTTGGGATATGATACCTAACCCAATTGGGTGAAAAAGTAGTGGGGGGTGTAGCTTTATCCTGGGCCATTGGGCAAATGGTCCTGGCCAGAAGAAGCGATTTTGGGGGATGAAGAGCCGCTCCCGTGCCGTTATCTCTCGCCTCCTTATCTGATAGCGCACATCAGTCAGTCCTAAACTATTGCCCATAATTACCTACAGAAATGATTCACTCTGGTTAAGCCACGGTATATGGCCATTATAACCAAGGAGTAGTACGACAACCATTACGTATTTCGCGCTTTCAATTCTGTTCTAATACGAAGTGTCCCTCCCTCACGGACTCAGGATTTTCGTCCATTCAATCCATTTGGGTAGGGGGAAGTCGTCTTTGTACATAAATATTAGATTGCAGTATTGTTTACCTGTAGCTAAATGCATTATCAATTGATCGTTTCAGTAGCCGTAATTGGTGACAGATCTCCAGAATTACTACTGGCGACTGCGGTGTTCGAATGGAATACGGTGCAATAGAGGCGTATTGACTCCGCAAACCTCACCTTTCAAAGGCCGGGATGCGATGAACTGAAGTCTCCTGACCAAATGCCGATCCGTTATCTGGAACGCGCTAGGGCGGAAACAGGCAGACAGCTCATTGCAAAGCTAAAGCGGGACAAATGATACTTTTCTGGCATTTGCGCCGCAGGCGATAGGCGTCCGGACAACAATTTTAAGCCTAGCTGCGATATGCACATGGCCGGAGCCATTTCAAGCAAGCCAAGCAATATTTGCGTCCTAGGGTAGTTGGTCAGACTCAATATATAGCAGCTATCATATCAAACCCATAGGATACGATATCATACATATATCCTATATTTATTACGTGGCTGATACTACTTCACACACTATCTACTTTAGAGTACTTACACCTTGGACCCGAAGAGATTATTTGCCGACATCGTAGATCGTGCTCGCGTGAGCCCTGCACACATTGGCCAACAGTAACTCGGGTAGCGCCGAATGATGATGTTTAGAGTAAAAAGTACATTGATTATACAACAACTAAATATCTGAGCTGGCCTGGCGATCTTCAAGGGGATCACCAAAAGAGCGGGTTTGCCTCCCCTTTGCTGTAGATCGTCCCCTCGTCTGTCTCTTTTCCCCAGGCACAAGAGATGTACCTTTGACCGCTGCAACGAAGACTCAGTCGAAAGTCGACCTGAGACCGTGCGAAGGTCGCCCAGGACGCACGACAGAGCAACACCGCCGAGGTCGACTCGTCAGCATTTTCAAGAGTAACCTTGGATTCCGGCGGGATTGCGCTAACAAGCGCCAAGAATTCACTTAGAACGTCACTCGACTCTCCCGCCAACGACAACTTGAACAACATTTCACTACTGGAGGATACCAGCTGCTGTACAGTTGTTGATGATCGACATATTATACGCAAGCCCAAAGGTAGCGCATTGCGAATGATTCTGTGGACTGTATCAGGAGTCTTCTGCGCCTTCGAAAGTTGCAGTTCACCGAAAAATGCTCTTAACATTGATAAATACGTTTCCAGTGTTCCGAAGAGCGTGCACCGCTGAGCGAGAGCGCCGAATGTCACACGACTATTCTGCGACCGAACTGTACTATGCCCATCGCCAACGGCGAGCACCTGGACGGTCCTGTTTCCTCCTGCCCGAACATATGGGTTTCGACGCTGTTATCTGAAGGCCAAGTGGAATGAGAAGCTGGAAAGTGGCCGCGCGTGACGAACGGCGAATATGTATCGTTTTGACTCGCGGATTTTGCCTTTGCCTTGTCATGTTACAAGGAAACCTTACATGCCTCATTTAAAGCATGAAATGGTCGGTTACATCGCTTCAGTGCTGGCACGATTATCGATCGATTTCCTTCCCTTGCCTACGAAGCACCTCATTAGGTTGACGTACTCCTGGGGGGGATCTATCAGAAGAGTATTGAGCCCATGAGCATGAGGCCATAATTTCATCTCCACTTTATGCTACGTGTCAGCGTCATCATATTGGCGAAATGATATTATAATAATGCCGTGAACTGGATTGACCGCCCGCGAAACTACTCGCTCGAATTACTCCAAATGGAAACTCTGACCGGCGATTAACCCTAGCCCGGACCCAACCTTACAAGTGGGCCCTCAGTCCTTTTTACCTTTAGGGAAATGCCAGTCGGATTCAACATGTTCGTATGGCGCCAAACTTAACGTATATTTGTTACCGCATCGTATCTAGCGGCCAATTGCACTGTTAATGGATAAGATGGGCCAGACTCCTAAGATATGATACGCAATCCCTTACACTACCGCCAACTCCGAGAACAGCGTACTAAAGCGCTTTTTCAGGGTTGTCTCCGCCCCGTTCGTTAAATCCGAGAGAATTGATGCTTGCCGGGGGCCAGATAGAAGGAGCGAATGTCCGTGGTCGCATCCTTCGCCGCTGTATAGGATAGTTCCTCCCAAACATTGTCGAAGTTCGTTAATAGCGCCAAACCTCTAACGCGAGAAATTCTCTTGAAGTGAGCATAAATTATTTGTTTGGAGATAGGCGCTCTCTACGGTGGTGGTAGCGAGCATTCTGATATGATACCACACCAATCGAGATCGCAAGATGAAGAAATCGCCACGTGTCAGGCGCGAATGGCAAGCTTACACATATGTAATCTGCCTCAGAATGGCGAAAGCCTTATTCGGCCTTATTCGGCCATCTTGCAGAGTCATTGTTAGAGTGGAAATTCCCCCCAAATATCCCACCTGAAGATCGGCGTTATCATGCGTGATAGTGGTTGATTGTGGCGGGCACGATGCAGTTGTCTCAAAAGTGCGTTTAGCCCACACACGATGCTCTGTTCTCACGCTAGCTATCGCTGCTCGAGCTAACTACAGCTTAACCATTTAATCATCGACATTTGACGATCATTGGCGTCTGGTCTAGCGGTCATGTGTCCTCACCAAGCTCTACAATAGTATCTATTCAATGAATTAATTACATGCTACTCTAAATAAGCTTGCATGGAAACAAAGCAAAAAATCTATGGTCCCTCATCCACCGGACTCTATCATAACCAATTTCCGACCGCCGAGCAAGCAAGGCTCACTTCTGTCTCTTATAGATCTTAGCCAGGAACGCATTGAGCACCTCCTTTCGGAATCCCCGGCTCTCATCGACATTATCAATTAGGGATTTTATCCGGCCGACGGCTTCTTCTTCATACTTAAAGTAGTCGGTCTCGAGATCCATTTCTTTGTATACAGTCTTGACTTTAGCCTCACAATTATTATTCTTCTGACCGTAGTTCTCCTATATAGATATGTCAGTGTCTAAGTAATGTGGCATCGCCGATGCCATGAATAGATACTCACATCCAAGATTGCTCGCTGTTCTGGACTAGCTTTCTTCAGGGCTGTGTTTATCAGCCAGCTGCATTTGTTATCCAAAATATCAGTTCCGATCTTTCCAATAACAGCAGGGTCACCGTAGCAGTCCAAATAATCATCCTACAAGAAATTAATACTCTATCTTCCCAGAAGCACAAGTCGTGCGTGCGCGCACCTGAATCTGGAAATACTCTCCTAGAGGAATAAGGACGTCGTGGGCCTGTTTGAGATCTTCGGGGCTGCTGATTCCAGCCATGTACATGGCGAGAGCAACGGGTAGGTAAAAACTATAGTAGGCTGTCTTGTAAATGACAATGAATGAGTGCTTCGCCAGAGAGAATTTCGACAAGTCGACTTCGTCCTCTGGCGCAGTAATGAGGTCAAGGAGTTGGCCCAGCTCCGTCTGGAAGGTGACCTGCATTGACAATTAGGACAGCTGCGAATGATGTAAATTGAGGTAGGAACGTACGTCGTGGAAAAGTTCGACGAGATCAATGTAATATGGTTCGCTACGGAAGTACTTCTTGAGCAAAATATAGATGGAAGTCTCCAGCATGAATGCGTCATTGATAGCAATCATTCCGACCTTGGGCTATTCAAATCGTTAGACATTAAAGCGCCTCTTAAACTGTCCGGAAAAGAGAATAAGGTAACTACCACTAAATACCAGCAGGGCTGTCCACGACGAGTCTTGGAGGCATCCATAATGTCGTCGGAGACCAAAAAGAAAGCTTGGAGCTTGCAATTAGTTAGTTCGATGTCCTGCCCGTACAACTGCCGTTCATTATAAGCATACCAACTCAATACCCCATCCCAATACTGCAGCCCTCTTGTACTCCTCGTCGGTCAATTCATTCTTCCCAGTTAAGATTTTGTAGGTATCGATGACCGACAATCCGCGGTTCAGCTTGCCACCCACGCTATTATAATACAAGCTCTAATATAACTTAATTACTCAACCGGCCCAGTCGATTATAATCTCTAGTTGATACCTTCTTGAACCATTCGGTCGCCTCAGGGGAAATGTTATACTGTCTCAATACCGCGAGGAGGTCGTCAACTAGGGGATCGAAATTGTCGATGAACTTTTGTTTAACAGCAGCTTTGTCGGCCATCTTTAGTTATTAGGTACAATTGAGAAAAAACGCGACTTTGTATGCCAATTCGGTGGGCTGCGGGTTTATGAAGGTGGTGACTGACGCGAGCGGACTCGGGACTGGGTCGCAAACTTCGTGTCAGGGCTTGTTTTCCGAGCTCCACTCGGTAAGTTACAGTTTAACTTAAAACTTTAAACTTGCCCTCTCGTAAATATCAATAGTTATAAGCTGACTCTCGGTTTATTTATTATTCTGTCAGTCTTTGGCGGTAGACGGTATACTCTAACTCCATATTATGTTTAGGGGTGGACACGAAATTCGCGTTCGCATTCGCAATTCGCAGAATAAACTTTTATTCGCAGCGAATGAATTGTCACCTGCGAATGCGAATGCGAATAATATTCGAATATTGGCAAGGCTTGCAAAACCCAAACCTATATTACCAAACTGCTGAAAGCGGAGTGACATTCCAGTATCCTTTAGTTACCTTTGAACCATAAACCTCAATGTATTTAATATATGCGAATAGGTTACTGCGAGTCTTTTTGTATTCGCATTCGCATTCGTAAACCTGCGACATCCAATTATTCGCAGTATTCGCTCATATTAAATACATTAAGGTTTATTGGTTTCAAAGGTAACTAAGGGAGGTTGGACTGTCACTTTGCGATTACAAAATACAAACTAGTTTGATGATATAGAAACAGGGGGCGTATTCATCAAGGTTTAGCTTTTTGCAGCCCTGTGAATATGCGAATAGAGAAATTGTATTCGTGTCCTCTCCGTAGTTGTCCAGATCGCAAGTTTAGTCTAAATTTCAGTAGAAGTATGCACGATTTTGCTGTTCATTTTCGCTAGTCGTTCAGCCTTGCGCGTCTTCACACGTTCTCCCCACAAGTAGGGCGTTGCCCACTTAACTCCCGCTTGCGTAGATAAAACGTCTAGTCTAGTCAACTCGTTTGATCCTTTGCGGATCACACCGACTTTTCATCTATTTATGTCTGGCCGGCGGCCTTCTCAGGCATTTTCGACTCCAGTTCCAACGGGCCGCTCTGGCATTCTCCAAAGACCTTCATCAAATTCGGGATCCGGAGTTGCCTCGTCAGTCAGTCTGCCCGATGCACCGGGGCTGACATCGGGCTACTCTGCTTCGCCATTGCCGGCAGGCTCGTCCCACAATTCGTCTATTCTCTCGATCTCGCCAATAGCCAGAGTTCACCAGATACCCGCAACTCCGCAGTCAGCGTCGGTGACCCCCCTCCCACCGACAACGAAAAATGTGTATCCTTTCGGATTTGGTTCCGATATGGAGGCGACCTCTACACCGGTAATCAACAGCAGTGGCATGGCATCTCGGCAGCAAGTGGAAGCTCCGCTAAGTCAGGCCGATCGATTACGATTATGGAGACACGATGCCTTGATGCAGCATCAATATCAGACAGCAGTGTTTATTGGTGATACGGTTTTGTCAATTACGGATGATCCAAATGACGCTTTCTGGCTTGCGCAAGTTCATTACAGTACCTGCCACTACGCGCGAGCGCGGCAGCTGTTGATGCGGCAGGAATTGGATAGAAGTGCGAGTTGTAGATATTTGGCGGCGCTTTGCTTGGTTTGTATTCTACAGAGACTTTAAACGTGGAGTCGTATACTAACAGCGCGAACAGACAAGGTTATCAAAATGGGACGAGGCGCTGTCTGTAATTGGCGAAACAAATCCATTTCAAAATGAAGGTACGTGCCGGTGGACCTAGCTCGGCACCAAATTCGATCTGACAGCTTATAGATGATTCAGATGCAACCTCAGACGGCGGTATAAAGCTAGAAGCGTCAATGTGTTATCTTCGTGGCATAATATACTCCAATCAGAACAACTTTGAGAAGGCAAAGGATTGTTACAAAGAGGCACTTACGGTTGACATCAAATGCTATGAGGCTTTTGATGAGCTAATTACGAACAGTCTAATGACTCCGACGGAAGGTATGTTATGAACAGACATGTGGTGAACGGCCAGAATCGATTAAGATAATCCTTTAGAGTGGGAGTTTCTTAATTCGTTGCGATTCGACGACAACGAAGATGGAGAACTAGTGAAGCTACTGTACAGCACAAAACTAAATAAGGTAGGGAATATCATTAGTCAAAATTGAGCATATGCGCTAAGGCCTTTGAGTATTACAACACCAGCCGCTTCTTCGAGGCTGAGCAACAGCTGCAAACTAAATATAACCTTGCAGAAAACTCGGACTTAATACAGAGCAGGGCGGAACTGCTGTTTGTCCAGTGCAGATTTAGACAATGCTTGGAGTTGTGTGAAAAGTGAGTATTCATAGAACCGAAGTCAGCTTTACGAATTTTTGTCCAACAGGTACATAGAGTTCTCGAGCGCGATAGATTCAAATTTTCAATCATACCTCTCTATCTTGCATGTCTGCATGAGTTAGAGAAGAGGAACAAGCTTTTCCTGATAGCTCACGAAATGGCCGAAAATCATCCTGAAGAACCAGTGACTTGGCTCACCGTCGGTGTTTATTATTTGTCAATACACAAAATCGCGGAAGCTAGGAGATTCTTCAGCAAGGCCTCAATGATGAATCCTCATTTTGGCGCTGCGTGGATTGGATTTGCCCATACGTTTGCTGTGGAAGGTGAGCATGAGCAGGCCGTTTCGGCATATTCCACTGCTGCGCGTTTATTCCAAGGGTATGATGTATTCTGATGAATACTATATGTTGTGTGGATTGCTGATCGAGTGTAGGACTCACTTGCCGTCTCTGTTTCTTGGTATGCAGCATTTGCAGTTGCACAATTTCACATTAGCAGAAGAATATCTAGACGCGTCATACAACATTTGCAAAACAGATCCACTGCTACTAAATGAAATGGGTGTTGTACTATATCATAAGAACCAACTGGATGAGGCGCTTGAGTTCTTTTTCAGGGCACTAAAAGTTGCCGACGAATTGGATAGTGATACAAAGGCCTGGGTTCCAATTAAGATAAATTTGGGACATGCGTTTCGGCAATTGCGGCGCTGGCCGGAGGCATTGGAGCACTTTGAAGAGGTTCTAAGAGTGTCGAAACATGAGCCTGAAGTGTACTCGGCAATGGGATTGGTAAACCTGCAGCTCGGACGAACGCAGCAGGCTGTCATTAATTTCCAAGAGGTAAGCATTTCAGTTGTTCATCGTCATTCGGAGTCTAAGTTTGAGTAAATTAGGCACTCAGTTTAGCACCGAACGATCCGGTCTCGTGGGATCTACTCAAGCGTGCTCTTGAAGAGAACGCTAATTCTGCGATGTCAAGGAACGATGGTCAATAACTGTTGGCAATTAGGCGAATTGTATACTTTAGCTGGAAATCGTGGTTTCGGTGGCATATCCAGAACTATAAATTATGTATATTTTGTAAAATAGCTGCTAGCAAAGTCATGAATATTTAGCTCTCTACAATTTCTCTAATCGTATGCATAGTACTTTTATAACCAAACGCCTGAACACCTCATTATAAAATCTATCCATGTCTAGGCAGAACTTCTAAACTACGGAAAACCCTTGATGCCAACGACCACTAAATTTCTTGCCGACATCACCTGGTCAAAGATGACTGACACTTGAACTTCAGATGCTCCGTTCTCCTTCAAGAAATAATAACGATCAAGATGAATCAGTGCTTCTGTTAACGGCCCAACGGTGCATGCCATCAATGTCCATAGAACGCAAAGTCGTCGTTTCTTAGAAAGAAGTCGATCATGATACTCCGTGGATACTTCTTCGGATATGTCGAAGGGATTCTCGGACGACGCGTCCAATTCGGCGTCATAGGCACCCACTGCACGCTGGCATGCTCCTTTGCAATACGTGTGGAAAGAACTGTACCACTGTTTCCGCAAGCTGCCGATATTTTGTATCTGTCCCAGGAGACCTCTGTCACGAAATATCAGTTGTAGGAGTGCACGGTAGAAGTGCCTCGTGAAAAAGCTCTCGCGGGTTTCGCGGGTCCATGTCGCCGGCGCTATTCACTCATTAGTTTGTACCAGGCATCCGATACAACTCATCTACCTTGACAAGCTAACATCCTGGCAGTGGATGGCAGTGGAATGGAGCAAGATTGAAGTTTGCGGCTCATGGGGTAACCTACATCATCTTCTTCTGTACATAGACGTCAATTGCACTCGTAGCCAAATATTAATAAGTTGGTCGTACCGCTATCTTTTTCCGTCATCAAGTTATAGCAACATCCAACTACTGCAACCGCGTGGATCTCCTGCGTGTCGACAAGGCTTTTCAATGCATGATGTGACAGATTACCGCAAGTATGCAATCCTGCCAACACCATCTTATGACCGGATAAACCAGCCTGTTCCACGATATCAGTCAAATCTCCACCATCAACAAACTTCTCAATATGAATAAGCGACCCAGTCCCCATTTCAGCCCTTGCTTTCTTCTTCTTGCCACCTTTCCGGTCATATAAGCTATCGAGTCTTGCAGCGCCCTTAGTTCGTGATTCGACCGTCTCAACGGCAATTACTGAACAGTTGTACTCGTGAGCCAAGGTACGTGACAAGTATCCCTTTCCGCTTCCCAAATCTATAACATGTGGTGTCCCGACTTTACTACACACATCTGATATCAGTGAAGACAAGTACTGGCATTCGTGGATCTTCTTTGGTGACATTCCCACGGACAAAGCGGAGCTGTGCAAAGGAGGTACAGGTTTCGAGTGACCCTTCTCGTCTACAAGTTTTCGGTCTATTGAGAGTGACTGTACCGTAGACAAAAATTTCGAGAGTGAATCTGGAGGTTGTAAAGCTGTAAGCCGAAAGCGTCAGCGGCTACATCATGTAATTCCAGGTTTAGAACTTACAAGGGCTTTTGGAAAAATATATCAAATAATCTAGAACATCGTCTAATTCAGCCTGATCAAAAAACTCAAGCCATTCTTCGGGTAATGTGTCTTCAAATAAATCCGGAGAAGTGAGGAAGAAATTTATAATGTGCATCTCACCAGCCAAACTCTGGACGAATGGTCTGAGGTAGAATTCAGCTAGCGCTGAGAGATATTCGTCTACCGACGAGAATCTGGGCGGTAAGGGGAACGAGTCGGGCATTGAAACACATGTACAGGGATACTTTGTCCGTCTTGTGCTCAGCAGATTTCATGATTTGGTCGACAGATCGGAACTGAACCATACCACACGACCAGAAATGGTTTGAAATATTCTCGAGTCAGAAGTATAATTCGAGAGACGATTGCTGCGGCTCAAACCGTGGCGCGGAGGCGATATCTGGCTCAGGTTCCACTCACAAATGCGGGTTTTGTACTGACTTGATTATGTGTTGCTTACAAAAGTAAGGGTGTGGTGGGTGATATTGAACACTATTTGCAACCAGCCCTTTTCTGAACCTTGTTCGCGAAACAAAAAAATTTTTGTCGACTCACACAACCCGAACGGCTGCACCAAGGCCAACCGATTATCTGTCTTTTTCGCTGCGATATCGCGTATACATATACTCCGAATTATATTAGCCGAATCGGAGTAAATACCGTTTTTGTTTATTTTTGTATATAACGATTTGCAGTTTTTTATTACCGTAAAGCATTCAAATATCAACATGTCTGACGCGTTTGTGGTCGTACACGTCGCCACCACTTGCGACGAACATGGTGTATATGTTACGAAGGACTCGGCAGAAGTTATTGAGATGGCTTGGATCATGTTGAACGCGAAAACTTTGGAAGAGGTATGCATTTGATTGGGGTGGCGGATATAGTGGTCCCTTTTGATAAGGAGTGTTCTTCCGTTAGAAGTTTTATTGTCTGACGTCCACAATCCTGCCTGAATTGGTGTTTTGTGATAGTGAGCTGGATCTAATGAATTAATTTAGATGCAACGGGACAGTGTTCTCGTCCGGCCGATCAATACTCCAATAACAGCGCTTTGTAGTAAGTTGTTCACGACCTTCTGAACTGGATGATCATCCTAACAATCTCACAGCGAGTTTGACTACGCTTACTTGGGAACATGTGCGAAACGCCGGCACTTTCCGCGATGCAATTACGCGATTCGACAATTTTGCCCAAGAGTATCTAATATCGAAGGGTCTGGATTTTACCTTTGTCACTTTGAACGCGTGGGATCTGCGAGTCCAGCTCCCTCGTGAGGCAAGAGACAAGGCTGTTATCCTTCCGCCGTATCTCCAGCACTCGAGAAGTTTTGACCTCCGAACTGAGTATACACGCTGGCAGGCTCACCACCCAGAATCATTGCCGTTCTCCGCGTCATCATTATCCAACATCTGCGCCGCACTGGAAGTCGAATCTGTTCAGAGCTCTGCCCCCATAAAGCATAACCTTCCGTTCCATTTGCAAGCTCTTGCGCCTGCTTCACCAAGACGTGCTATGGAGGAGGCCATAACTCTTGCTCGAGTTTTGCAGGGTCTGATTAAGAAGTCGCAGCCGCCTGAACAGCACCCAGACGTGCTCGTCAAGCCATTAGATGCGCGCGCTGATGTTCGTGCGTTTCTCGCTGAGCGCTCCAAAGTCCTGCATCTGTCAAACCTTCCTCACGATACGACGCAGAGCGAACTCGAGAGCTGGTTCACGCAATACGGTGGCCGTCCGATTGCTTTCTGGACTTTAAGAACTCCTGATCAGCACAAGCCGACAGGTACTGGATTTGCGGTTTTTTCCTCGCATGAGGAAGCCGCAGAGAGTTTGGCCATGAATGGTCGTGCATTAAATGAGAAGGCTATTGAGGTGTCTCCGTCAAGTAGCCGAGTTTTGGATCGAGCTCAAGAAATTCTCACTCCATTTCCGGTAGGTTTTTTATCTCACGTGTATGTATGTTGTGCCGATTGCTGATTTGCCTTTAGCCAAGTAAAAACCGTCCCAGGCCAGGTGATTGGACATGCCCGTCTTGTGGTTTCTCCAATTTCCAGCGCCGAACAGCATGCTTTCGATGCTCATTCCCGGCTTCGTCGAATACCCCGGCGCAAGACCCTATGTTCATGTACAACAATTATGGTCAGAATCCTATGATGATGCCACCGTCGAATGGTGGTGCCTTGCCAGGAATGGGTTGGAATGGTAGAGGAGGAAACAACTCCTTTGGTATGGTCCCCTTCCGAGCCGGAGATTGGAAATGCGGAACTGAGGGATGCGGATACCATAATTTCGCGAAGAACGTTTCGTGCTTGAGATGCGGTGCGTCCAGAGCCGGAGCTGCAGTAGTGGCTGATCCGACCCTCTTGAACGGTGGCATGGGTATGGTTGATCCGTCCGCTGTCGGTGCAGGTATGATGAGTTAAGAGATATTTTGTGCGCGGTCGTACTAGCTGGTTTATTTGTGTGTTGAAACCGTCATTCTTATTGGTATTGCATTATATATCTTTTGGACGTTCGGGTATCGTCGTCATTTGCGTTACAAGGGTTTGTTGTTATAATTTGTGACATGGCGGTGGGATATGGTCGTTTGTGCTTTGGTGTGGACGGACTAAAAAAAGTAATTGATTTTGCGCATGTGTGTGTTTTGTTTACTGCCTTCCCTTTGTGTATTCTGATGGTCAAACTCTACGTGTTTGAATATCGTGGGACTTTTCAATTTATATATGTGATTTTTGTTAGTTTTATATTTTTCGTTTTTTTTTTTAGTTTGATTTTTGTCATTACTCTTTCTGAAGAGGCGGTGGAGCGGCCCACCTCATCTTTAATTGGTCGCTGCTAGGAGTTTGGCGCTCAACTATGTCATAATATATGTTGTAAGATGGAAAAACAACTTGGGGGTTGGGATAGCTATGATGGCTTCAAATGGGACATATATATAAGTAAAATGAAGATAATTCAGTTTTTGTATTCGTGACCAATTTATTATTTGTATTTCGTCCGTGAAAGACAAGATTGTTTAACTTACGAAGTTTTTTCCAATAAATATTGGAATGAAAAGTATGTGTGTATATATTTTTATCTTGAATCGCCTCCAAATTCTTACAGCTTCATCACCATCTCGAATATCTAGATATTCGAGACTGTTCGACAAAAATAATACATGAAATGCCATAATAAACTTATCAAACGCCGTAATTTTTTTGGTCCCTACCAATGTAATAATATTTACTACAAAATACATGGTTATACATCACTAATAGCGCCGACCATTCTCCATTTGAGCGAGAAGACTGCCGTCGTGAAACAGCGTCCTATCATCGTTTACGACATTTATCAGCGGCTCCCCTACTCTGAGCGGAGATCTCGAGCTCGCCCCCCGGACTAAATGATTCCTTCGAACATGCGCGCCGGAACTCTCCCGTAGTGATTTGCTTCGGGACTGCATCTTAGCAGCCGTGTCGACAACACGGTGGTCAGAAGAATGTCGCCCCTCGTCCGAGTTACGCTGCCTACTGCTTGTCACATGCGACGAATGTTGCCGCCGTTGATCTTCATGTTGTGCATCCAATCGTGAAGAAGAAGTACAAGAAGAAGAAGCTTTGTTCTTCAGGGTTCCTTGATTGACAATATCACCCTTGCTTGTCGCAGGATATCCATTGCCAACCTTCTTTGGACTTTCAGACTTGGTACTGCTGGATGCAGTGTCGCTCTTTGGGGCCAGAAGAGTGTGCAGGCTAGCAATACTATTTTTATGCTCGACGCTCGCTGTAGCCATAATCTGAGAATCCAAAAAAGGGTTCTTCGAGCCCACTGATAAGTCTAGTTGCTGCAGTTTTTTGTACAGCGGAGTGTTCTCATCATCTGGCTCTTCCCCCTGGCCTTCGCCACGAGTGCTATCGAGTCGCGATGTCCGCAATGGCGAATTTAGGCTTTCTCCGTCACGAATTTTGTGGTGATGATCCAATCGAAGGGGGGACGATTCTATATCAGGCGACGAGAAGCAATTCGAGGATTCGGACGTACTCAATGCTGCCAGCGGACTAGCTAGAACTTTATGTTGTTGTGGATCATGCCTGCTAGAAGTATTAATAGACGGTGGTATTTTCCGTCTAGCTATGGACACTGTGTTTGAGCGGCGCACCGAGGATTGTGCAACCGAGCCCGGTTCCAGTCGTACATTCTCGTCAGATCTTCGACGGACCGGTATCGCATCGTAGTTATCATATTGCGTACTGGTACTGGACGTTGTAGCAACATTCTCGCCATGCAGTAGTCGGTCTAGCAAGGAATCCTTTGTCACTGTGAGGTGTTCGGGAGTAGGTGCCACGATCGTCGGCCCATGCTGTTTTTGTACTGGAAAACTCGGCTTTGGACGTCGACCACTTAGTGATCGCACGACAGTGCTGTTATGAGCTTTCGAACCTTTTTCTATAGGGAATCTACCCTGATCAAGCGGCTTCGTGAATTCCTCTGGAGCGATCAATGGCGCAGGAAGGGCTTGTCTGTCCAACATATCAGACTGGGCAAATGAGTCGAGGCGAAGAGTGCTTATTTTCTGAACGTATATGGCCCTTGTCGTCTCGATCGCGTGTTTCCACATATCATAACTAGCCTTGTCGTCGCACGCAATGTAATGCATAAAGTCGCTATGGTCTTCGAATATGGCATGATTCTCCGGTGATTTTATTGCGAAACATAAATCTGTGGGAGATGCTATGTGAGACAACTGAGCAGGATGAACATGGTAGAAGTTGACTTGACTTAGATTGCACAGTAATATCCGGTCTTTAACGCGCGACTACAGCCATCGGATTAGTTCAAGCAAAACAGCAACGTTGGAATCAACAAGCTTACATTTGGCTTTTTAGCGATATATAATGCATCATTTTCAGTGAAGGCCCAACGTTTTGACCACTTTTTAACCTTCAGTTTGATTGTCAGCCAGCCAGCCACCGGTGGCGCATGATCCGGTAAAACAGCTTCCACTGTCATGGCCAAGGACCATGAATTGCTTAACACAATTCGTAAACAGTTGTCTTTCAATGCATCCCATCCTTTTACAACATCGTTGACGAGTTCAAAACCCAAGAGCTCTCGTTGCAGACTATTATTATAAATTTCGGCAACCCGAAGCATTTCGATGCGATAAGGCAATTTCCCAGATTGTCGCTGAATTATACTAATAAGAGCCGAAGCGGTCGTTACCGGTGAGATGCCACAGGAGACACTTGTCCTTTCGTCAAGCAGCTGAACCGGAAGAACGGCAATCTAACGCGGTGAATGTAAACGTCAATACAAACATAAACCATCTTAATTCCTAGATTGCACATACCTGATCATGATTCGATCCATGTGCAACCGTTTCATTTGCCCGAGTTGACGTGCTACTGTCAGAAACAGCCAGTACAAATGCAGGAATTTCTGTTTTCTTTCTCCGGAGCGACCGGTATCGTGTAGGAACATTCATGTTGCAGGCTAAATGATATTGACCATGATTGCAATGATACGGTATAAATTCAGTATACGATTCTGCGAATTGCAGGTAATGGCGCACGCGGTCGATGGGCGGGAACTCGTGGTAATTAAGACAGGGCCGGCGATGAGATTGCGTACGTGAGGCGCATGCACACAACAGCAGGGCTCAAGATTTTCCCGATTAGTGACGTCCACAACTAATCTGGCCCCAAACCGAGCCAAAAATGGCACTGCCAATCAAAAAGACGACTACCGTTTTCAGATTACGTTTAAGCTAAACTCGAGCACACCTCAGCCGCACTCAATGCGCCTCTATATAGCTACCTGAGTGCAGCGTTTCCAAGATTATATGAGATTTCAAACTTCTTCAAACTTCCATTATTAGCCTAATTCCACTTCAACCTCGCCTTATTCTGCGAAACAAATTCGCCGATCGCCGTCGTGACCTCTTCGTCATCCGTAATAACTTCCGCCATTATCAGCTTCGAAAGCGACAAAGCAGCCGCGAATTGCACCTCAAAGCTATCAGACCTATTCAACCCCTTCAGGAACATCTTCCTAATAATTTCCGAGTCAATACCGTCTGCAGCGTTCAGAGTAGCCTTTCCATGCGAAATAACGATGTCGCATATAATCTGCAGAGCTTCAACTTGGACTGTATCGTGTCCCTTATTGAAGCAATGCATGAACAAAACAATGTTCTCCAGAGACAATTCCTATACAAACAGTTAGTCTACTTTACGCGTTATTAAATAAGGTATAGTCTACCTTGTCCAACAAGCAGCACAATCCGAGACACCGCAATCCCCTCTCTCTGACAGGTGCGTCATGGCTCCTAACGGACGGAATTACCAAGTCCTCGAGCATTGACATCAATGCCAGATTATCTTTCAGGGCCTAACATATGTAAGCGTTCAAGCCGTTAGAAACTGTAGCGTTTGAAGCATACTCCCTCAATATTTTCCAACATGCACTGCGCAATGTGCAAGCACTTCATATTAATCATGACCTCACGTATAGAAGGACTTTCAATAGACGACCACGTGGAGCTTTGTCGCGAACCCGTATCTGATCTACGCCCGCTTCCCTTGCTAGCGATAGACGTAGGGCTATCCACTGCAGATAATGCTGAGTGGAAAGAATCGTCCGCGTCTTCTTTAAGCTCATCTTCGTGATGACCAATTTGATCACGCATATCTGAAATGGTTTCGATAAGTACTTGGCAAAAGTCACGTTCTCTGATAGACACTTTTCGTAGGACATCGACGGCATGCTTCGTGATATTTTCGGGAAGTGTAACCTCACTTAACATGTCACCTGTCCTACCATTAGCTTCGGCAATGTAGGTCCCAAAGACCAAAGTAACAACGTACGTATAACATTGAATAATTTTCGTCGGCCTATCTCATCCGAGAAGTCCATATTAGAAGTGATGTTAATTAGCTGCTCCAGAATAAACTCCTGCTCGACCGTAGTTGCCTCGTTGTCGTCAACTTTCAAGAATTCGCTGTATTTCTCAATATAGGATCCTAGCTTGGTGACTTCTGGCATCCGATCTTCCAACACGTCATCCATGCAGGATTCCCGACAATAAGCTGCAAAGCAGCGGGCCAGGAAGACGGTTTCTGCAGTGAGATTTGCCCATAGCGTATCTATTCAGTCAGACTTAGTCATGCTGTGCTGTCAAATTTGTTCAGAAGACATACCAGGAAATCTCAAGTTTTTCATTAAATCCTGTCGATAGCCGAACAACTCCTTCATAGCCTGTTCTGCGACATTGCTATTTAATACATCTAATCGCTCCAGGAGCTGACAGGGTGTTATTACTATCTTTCGATGACTGTATCGAAGAAAACATACCTCAAGGATATCATTGCCTGTGTTCTCCAACCACCCAGACGCGAATGCTTTGACTGCTGCATTCCTGACCGCGAGGTCGCGATCATTTAGGCCCCACGACAAAATCTTCTCTCTCATACCAATACTCAGGAGTCGAAAATCACCAATGTCAGACAGAACGCGAGCATAGACGCATCGTCTGGTGGAGGCATCCACATCCCGAGCTCTCTCTAAGGCGTACGGGATCGTGATATTTGACTTGTCGAGGTTTAGCAATACTGCCTTTCGAACATCACTAAACTGGACGTCAACGTGTTGCTGGCACATAATATACGACAGCATACTTACGCCTTGCCATCGTGTTGTAGGGTATTTAGTAGCAATTCGGTAATGGGTTCTGGCTCATCTTCGTCGTCTGTGCCCTGAAGCCGTGAAAGGCCCACAACAGCCTGGACTCGAACCGAGCTTTCTCTGTCATGTAGTCTCCTGACAAATGCGGCTCTTAATTCCTGAAACAAGTCGTCACTTTGCACAATTAGCATTCAACGAGAAATTATATGCCGCCGTAAAGATACGCACTCGATTTCGCCAACACTCTGAACGATAGATGCTAATAGTTGGCAAACCCGGTACCGGACTACCTTTGATTTTGCTTCTATTCCTTTCAATAAATGTTTAAGCAGGAATTCGACAAATCGAGAATCGGCTGTGCCTGTGGACTCCACTTCATCATCCATATCCATCATTTCAACGTCGGAATCAGAATCATGGGCTCGATTGAAATTAGTCGCCATATTTATTATCACGTCACGACGAACATATTACCTTGTGAATTAATGTATTCCACGAATTGGGTACAGAACTTGACAAGTTTCTCAGCGGCAGGCTCACTCTTCTTTATGGGCAATACGCGATTCAACAAAGTTGCGAACTTTCGATTAAATTCTTCCTCATATCCTCGGGAAGTCGCATGCTGCTGTATAGCACGCAACTTAATGCACAATTTTCGATGAGAGGTAACGGATCGCTGGGCATCTTGGAAGATGTGAGATGTGGCAGAGGCAATCGTGGACGACGGGTCGTTGGCTGTCATGTTAATATCTCGGATCTTTAACACAACGTCTTCTGATATACGTTCCCAGCTCAGTGAGTCACTGTCGGGTGGTAACCGTACATCGGCGTGACAAAGGCGGAAGTGCTGTCGCGATGCCCGTTTGTTTGTCCCACCTGGTGTAGGGCGTTGCCACGACAACGTTGGGGTGACCCCAGGCGGCCAATCGGGAGTTTTCTTGAGTTAACATACGAAACCGACGACTGCGGAACAGGTTCTCGAATTGCGTCATTAAGCTAAGTGCAATCTGCCTTGGAATTACGGTCAATATCTGTTGCTGCATCGAATTATTTTAGTTTGCCAGTCCATTTAAATTGCCAAAATGCTGCCACATTATAGACGAATGATTTGCACTGCGCCATCGCTACTGGCCTCGCGGGGATTATCACAACGAGTCTTAATACGATCATTTGCCAGCGCACCACAGTCTGTTCCTAGCAAGCTAGATAAAGATGTCGAATTGTCAGAAGAGCAGGCAGCAGCCACCATGCAGGCACCTAATCGTGAGGAGACCTGGGCTGTTAGCCAACAGCCTCGATCGGTGGCAATGACTGGTCCACGATTTGCGCAGAAAAACTTGGCGGCTCAGGTACGCAAGGACAAGATAGTTAAAAAAGGTTTAGGATTACTAAATTTTACAGCCACGGCCATACGCTGCCATTAATCTCATTGCCGAGGAGCCAATTCGATTTATCGATTCCAACATTGCAGTTTGCGATGGGGGTAAGTTAGCATTTAAGTGATTTAAAGTATCGGGCGTATCTAACTGGTTATAGGCCGTGGTGTTCAGGGTCATCCTGTGAGTGACATTTCTCGGTGGTGGTAATAAATGTACTAATGGCGATTCTCGCGACAGAAAGTTTTTATAAATCTCGATCAAGACGGTCCCAACACTTGCACATACTGTTAGTACAGGATGATTTTATTAGAGGCAAATGCATCTAACAGACCACAGGCGGACTCCGGTTTCAGCAAAACAGTCAGGGCCACCACTAACTTATTGACACGCCACAATTTCACATATATAGACGGTGATCTCATGGGAGGGATAGCAGACGGAATGGATTGAGTTTTGGAATTGATTATATGATGAAAATATTGGTTCGCATATCGTTTGCCACGGTGGCAGAAGAGTAATTGTGTATAAACTGAATTATAGACCGAGTCAACCAACACATAGTCTTAGAACGTAAAGGTCATAAGAATTGACGAGGGATCATTGTTAAGGTGCACTTTCGTGGAACCCAGAACTAATACCCACTCGTACGCAGGGTAGTTGTGTTGATAAAACAATTATAATTAGCCGCCAATAGCCCTTCCAATTTTTCTCTCTCTCACAGACAGAGACGTGGTATCTACGACGTCATAAAGGATTTACGGATCCAACGCTTTTATTACAGTGATTTGGTTGTGGCATCAAGAAACCTTTTGAAGGCCGAGAGAGCGAGGTTCTTCTAATAAATCTAAAGGCGGCTGCTACGGCCAGTGCCTATCAAACTTTAAACCAGTTGTGAGCGGCGGAGCTTGACAATTATTTCTACCACTTATCCTATCAAAGTTCACAATTTATTCACTATCCTTGTCACACAAAATTATAAGAGCCATGACGTCCGTGTATAACACAGCGCGTGGCGTAGTCTACAACAGCTTCGAATCCATGCTTCTATAGCTTCGAGTCTAATTCTCTGAATAACGTCAAGTCTTGCACTGGCCTCGGCGCTGCAGATACCTTTAGAGACGCCTTAAAAGCGGTCACGTCTTCGATAACCTTCGTTTTCTCATCCTCTACTGGAGGACTGGTGAGTTTTATCTGCTCAGCAACGAAATCCTTAGCGTGCGCTTCCCATAGGGCAGTCAAGTTATCCTTCGTAAAGATGCCTTTGATTGCGGCCCAAGGATCTTCCCGCGTCGATAGCTCCACAAGCTGATCCTCAGAAATAATATCTTCGGCAGGGATGCCATTTAGTCTAGCAAATTCACTAAGCTTGGACTTCAATACGTCCGCCAGAGTGGGTAATGGAGGGGGAAATTGTGACTGAATGTGAACGACAATCTTGGACCTTGACGACGATGAAGGGTGAATGTAAGCGTGAAACAAGTCCAAAACCTCGTCTTTGCCAATTGTTTGTAGAATCTCAGCCTCCTCATCATCTAAGACAGTTAGTGATAATGCACTTCATGGCAGTGTGATGGAATTCTTACTCCTAGTGAAATCATAGTAGCCGTTCTCAATTTGATTCCAGTAGCGTGCAGTTTCTTCTCCAAGGTTCTTCAGCTTTTCTTTTCTTTTAAGCACAAGACTCTTCACATGTTTCTGATATTCCTCGTCCGACATATCTTTGATCACCTTGCCCAAGCTATCAAGGAAAGCATCAATCCTAGTTTCTAGATATTCAGTAGTGCGCTCACTCTGGACAAGGACGCGTAATCCATCTAATGTCTTCGTATTGCGCACGCCACTGAATACAACATATCCCAGTTGTTCCTTAGTTCTAAGCTGATTGAATGCGGGTTCGCTTGCAATCTGTCCCAGAAGGCCAAGTGTTGCTCGCTGCCTTTTATTAGTCAGATCACCGACTTGGCAGAAGTACTCGATGCAGGAATTAACATTCTTCTCGTCCAATAAGTTGCGCTTGTATGCAAAACTAGATGCTGTCCCCCAAATTATATTAGCCTTGCATCACCATCACTCATGAAGTGAACTGTACCTTCTGGAAGTATGAGCGATCGCTGACGAATGCCCAATGACGCAGGGAGACTCTTATGCTTTAACGTTTCATCAACGAGCTTGGCAGTATTCAGGGCGTCCTTCATTGACGGAACAGTCAGCTGATGTAAAAAGATCCAGTACCAATGATGACCTTACCTCCTTAGAGACATTGCCCATGACCAGTACTTCAGTGTCAAATTGGCTCAGCATACGGGGAACAAATTCCTGAACGTCTTTGGTAGTAAGAGCTGAAGATATTATTATAAATCTCGGTCAGTCTTTCACAAACGGGCACTGAAGTGTACTAACCGTCCAATTCAGGGATAGTTTCCTCGCTCAGAAACATGTTCTCTGCAAACAAGTACGACACATAAAATCCAATTTGATGATATGGATTGCTATAGTGCCAGTTCTTTGCCTCTCGCTGGGCCTTCTCTTTAATTACCTCAAAACGCTCGGGATCAACTTTAAAGTCCCTGATTTCCTCTAGAACCTTCTTCAGAAGTATGTCCAGCTTGTGGTTATATCCAGCAAGTCCGATGAAAGTTCCATCAGTAGTTTGGCGAACGGTATAGCTTAAGCCTGCAATACTAGCTGCATAAGCATATGCACTCAGCCTATCTGTAACAAGGTCAAGGAATATTCGTGATGCGACCTTATTTTCCGGAGATGCAGATGTAATCGGACTACATTAGATTAGACATGCTAATAAATGACTTAAAAGAAAACCAAGCAACCCACTTTCTAAGATGTATCTGTACATGAGATTTGGGAACCCAGAACGTGTCATCCTTTTTATACCACAATCGCAGACCTTCTGCGTCTTTGATAAGAGTCGGGTGCTTGGCTGGAACTTCGACTTGCTTTTTGTCCACATCGAAATTTGTTGCAATGAACTCATTCTTTGTGGGCAAATGCAAGCTATCATTCGGCAGAGCACTGGTAATTCGCGCCAACAAGGACGAACTAATGTTCTCGATTTTGTATTCTGTACCGTACCATTGTTCTTTCTCATTCCAATCTCCGGGATAGTCTTGACTAACCAACATAAGTCGGAAAGCATCTGAAGAAAAGTACTTCGCTGAGTCCGCAATAGTCTGCTCATCAAACTCTCGATAAAGAGTCGTTGCACTTAACAGCCATTCTCGCGGCATAGGTCGATGCATAACCGCCGCTAATCGGGAAGTAGTTGAAGACGCAGGTGACTTCTGTCTAAATCTGAAACTCGCCTCTGCTACATCTCGCAATTCTTCATAAATCCATTGTTGAGGAGGAGTCACATGTAAAAGCTTGAGATACTGGAATATTGTCACGATAACTTCTTCATAGTTTTCTATTAATGACGAAATGATGAGCCTCGCTTTTATTGAATCCTTCGATAAGTCACACTTACTTATGCCCTCAGGGGTGAGATCTACACTGATCTGGAACAAGTCGTGGCCATCACTGATATGGGATGCGCCCGCAGAAAGAGAGTTGGCCCATGACTTTTCTTTTAAGTAATGTAGGATGGAACCTGGACCCTCGTGCCCGATCAAGTGCGAGTAGTAGTTTGCTGGATGGCTCTTAAACAACGGGCGTTGATCCGGGAAAGGAAATGTGAGCTCAATATACTTATCATCCATTACGGGCTTGGCAAAAATTTGTTTCTATATTATACCAGAATCAAATTAGTAACGAACTCGTGACCATATAGGAAAACGACTATGTAACTAACCTGTAACTCTTTTTCGGTGAATGGAGCTCCTGGAAATTGTGGAACAGGAATCTTGTAGTTAGGGACATTTGAGAAATTCTGGATTGTCCACTCTTGCAACTTCTCAAGGGGTTCTAGAACCAAGTTAGCACATCCAAATTCCATGTGATTCGCATCAAAATGACGTTCCTCGACCGAGAATGACAAGTTTCATGACATTTGCAGAGTAATACTTTTTGTGAAACTTCAGCAACTCTTCGCGAACATCGAGGCCCTTGGACACTGGTGAAAGATCAAGAGTCTCCAAGTTTCCCGTGCTGAAGTTCGAATAAGGATGTTCAGGATTAGAAAGTGATCTTTCCAATTGATACAATCGCCAGGTGTCTGATTGGAGATTCTTTTTGTTTTCTGGCGAAAGGTTAGTTTCTCTCACGAGTTCCATAGCATCAATATATCTTCCTACCAGAATCAACTGCTCTAATTTCGCGATCCTTGCAATCTGACAAAAACAATGGAGAGATGAAGAACTGTGCGAAACGATCTAGGGCCCCTTCTAAGTACTCATGGTCAACCTCAAAATAGTAGTTGGTCTCCTTGGTATCGGTATACGCGTTCGAGTGACCAGAGTGAGATGTAAGATATTCACTGTATTCATTCTCTTTCGGATATTTCTCTGTGCCCATAAATAGTAGATGTTCACAGAAATGTGCTAAACCTTGGAGGTCTTTGGGATCAGAGAAACTTCCAACGCGTACGTCCAGAGCTGCTGAAGACTTGTCCGTGTCAGGATCATGGATCAATAAAGCTTCGAGTTCATTCGCGAGCTTGATAACTTTGTAGGTGCGGTTATCAATTTCCGGACGTTCCAAGTTGGAAGCGAGGACTTCACATCCACGTGATGAGTCCGGAACCGCACCTATACCAGACGTCAATGGGTTCTGGAACATCTTTGCCAAGTATGAAGATGACGTGGAGTTAAGCGAGCTGTAAAATTTAGAAAATCCTAATTTGGAGGTATAGTAAGAATAACCTAGAGGATTGTAGACCAGAAACGAGATTGACGACGCAACCGTAGCGGTTGTAGCCCAATAATAACAACTTCTGGAAAAAGAAAACGATCGAAAACGAAGGACCATTCAGATGCAAGTTTTCTATACCAATTTCATACACCCAGGGGCTAGGTGGTACTCTGAATCAATTGACCGAGGTAGAAAGAGTACGGAGTCTGACGAAGTTAGAAAGGGTACGGAGTGTTGACGAACTTGAAGCCCATCTCGGCCCGAGTGCTTGAAGATTTAACCTCATCTGCATTCAAATTCGTCAGCCTCATAACTTCGCATGATTCTACAGTTGATGTGCATAACAAACGAGAAGCTACAGTTGCAGCAGAAATATTATTATCATATCCCTGCCAGCGTACGCCCAGATGGCAGGCGGCAGCATCATATGATAAGCCTCATCTGCTCATCGGCTGTTTGCTAACATATTTCTGTCATTAACTTCCTTTTCAAAATCCGAAACACGAATTGTATGCATAAATAGCTGACACAATAATATATGCAATTGCTTTAAATTCCCAGTCAATATTTACAGATAGCATAATGATGAATGATAGTTCAACCAAAATATTCCAACTCGAACACCGTCCCATACTAGATCAAATGCACAAAATGTTCAAATTGCAACCAGCAGCGGCTTTCCAGGCATATGCATTATAGAACAGCAATGATTACCTTTCCGCAAAACATGTTGCACAATACACCTCTTCGTTGGGAAATCTGGACCAAGGTATTAGCGGTCTAAAATAATCAAATTATTTCAACTTGTAAAACTTACATATCATGACTGCATTTGCTACAGCACAATGATCGACAAATTGCACACTGGCGTATGCAGATTAAGCACGTAACTTCCTTGCATGATTCGCATACACAATTTTCTGCGGACAACAGCGAAGGGTTTTGCCGATGGCACACATGACAACGGATCAGTGCGTTATACCGCCGCGTTTTTTCGAGTACGCTTCTACAGGTGGCGGTTAGTGACAAATTTGCAACAAGATCGTGAACATGGACACAGAACATACTGTTCTAGCTCCAACGAGCCGTTTTCCTTCTTCGGCTTCTTCGTCACCTTCTGCACGTTGGTTGGCATTAATGATCTGACTCTGTTGATACTATCGCTCTTAGGCACGTCCATCTGTGACAATGACGGTGACGACTGTCTAACGCCTGCATATTCTGCCTTGCCTGTCGGAGATGACAGCGAATCAGTTGTTTTTCGCTTTCGAAATATTGGTGACATTATGAGTCCGATTATTGATTCCCGCAGCGTCGATAATGTAGATGTTAAATATCTAATAACGATTTTATAAGCCCAACAAATTTAAAGCCTTTGAAATATGTCGAAATTATCGTCATCCATTGAATCCTGTCACATGAATGCTAGAATATAGCGAATTAGATGCAGTAATTTATTGAAGGTAGGCTCAGTTGGCCCTCGCCCAAGTGTTTCACGTCATAATTAGCTGTTAGCGTAGTGGACCACGAAGCCGCACGAACTTCCTAACTTGCGGGCAGTAAAGTCCAGGTTTTCGCCTCGGTCAACCCATACGGCTACGACCTCTGCTGAACGTTGGATAGAAGTCAATTGCTGTCACCATTACCAATGCGACTATAGACCACACCATGTCTCCAGCAGAAGTGTCAGCCAAGGCTGATACTACAATACGGTCCGCCGAGATCTCCACCTCAAAATCGACCCCTGGCGCTGCAAGCCAAGCTATTAGCACAGATTATGAGACTCCGTTGGGTGTATTTTTAAGTCCATTCAAGGCAGGTAGAACGCAATGGGTCGCAAGGCGGGTCATTATTATGATATCCTTGTTATTCCGGGTGGGCGTAGGACTTGGGCCCTATTCTGGTATGTTGATATAGTCATATGTGAATAAACTCTGCTAATATCATCTGCCGAAAGGCTTCAATGATCCACCAATGTATGGTGACTTTGAAGCTCAAAGACACTGGATGGAAATCACATATCACCTCCCTATGAAGGACTGGTATTGGTACGATTTACAGTATTGGGGTCTCGATTACCCCCCACTAACAGCATATCATTCATGGTTATTGGGCGCACTGTAAGCACTAGAATCTGTATTATAATTTCCAAATAAGCGGGTAACTGACACTTAGCAGTGGCTCTAAAATCAAGCCGTCATGGTTTGAACTTGTTGCGTCGAGAGGTTGTGAAGATATCGATCTGAAATCTTATATGCGTAGAACGGTTCTAATCAGCGAACTGCTCATATACGTTCCGGCAGTGTCGATGTTTGTGCGATGGACCGTTAAGAACCAGAAGCTGTCACCGTTGCATCATAGTATCGCAACTGCCGCTATTCTGCTGCAGCCAGCATTGATATTGATTGATCACGGACATTTCCAGTAAGCTCTGATGCACCTGTCTTGTTTGTTTTTGCTCTCGTAGTCAACCTAACTGATTATGAGGTACAATTGCGTAATGCTGGGACTTGCGCTACTTGCAATTACCAACATCCTAAATGACAAACTAGTAGTCGGCTCAATATTCTTTGTGCTGTCTCTTTTCTTCAAGCAGATGGCTCTTTATTACGCCATTCCGATATTTGCCTATCTCCTCGGCGGTTGCATATTTCCCCGACTGAATTTGCTACGGTTTATATCCCTAGCGCTATCAGTTCTTGTAACGTTCGCGTTGGTTTTGGCTCCGATCGTTGTAGCCAGCGGTGGCGGAGTCACCGGCGCCTACGATCAAGTGTTGCAGATTGTCATCAGAATCTTCCCATTCGCTCGTGGACTATGGGAAGATAAGGTGGCCAACTTTTGGTGCACTTTAAACGTCATTGTAAAACTGAAGCTCATATACTCCGCCGAGACACTGCAACGTTTTAGGTAATATCTTGATACAGGTGCCATTACAATTTCTGATCATCTCTAGTCTGTTTTCCACGGTATTGTCCGTCCTCCCGCCATTTTTCATGCTTTTCCTATACCCCCGCAAAAAGGCACTGCTTTTGGGCGTATCAGCAGCTGCATGGGGATTCTTTTTGTTTTCTTTCCAAGTTCACGAGAAGAGTGTTTTGTTGCCGCTCCTTCCTGTTACGCTGCTGTTAGCTGCAGAGCCCGGAGCGGACACACAAAGTTACATTTACTGGATCAACAACGTCGCAGTTTTCAGGTACCATTAACCCATAGACTTTTGATCTCAATCAATGGAGTATCTAATTCTCTCTAGTTTGTGGCCCCTGCTCAAGCGTGACGGGTTAGCAATGCAATACTTTACGATTTCTTTCCTCTACAATTGGCTAATGGCGTCCTTTACAAAATTGCCTGACGCACTCCTTGGAAAGCTTATCATAATCGTGAGTTTTTTTTTTAGAATTTTTTTTTAGATTAACGGTGTACGTGAATCTGATGTCCACTTGTAGCTGTCTTACTTAGGAATTGCCGTCCTTCACATCGCGGAATTCTTCATCGAGCCGCCTGCGCAGTATCCGGACATGTGGGTTGTCGGTAATACTACGTTGTGTTTTGGATGTTTCGCCTTATTCCTGCTCTGGAATTACACCCAATTATACAATGCTTGTCGAGCAAAAGTGTGATGAATATGATAGAACCATTGTATATAGTAGAGATTGTGCCCTAGTGTATGAAGCTCGTATGTACAAATAGAAGTCTGATACTTATAATATCCACCTGGCAAGTATATGTACAATTTTCCAGTAGTGGTCGTGCGTCCAAGAAGAGTATTGTAGGAGTGAAATAGCCAGTTGAATTGCACTTAGTATACCTGTAGCTCAACTGCGCTGGTTTATTCCAGCAATAGTGGCTAAACATTAAATCCATAACCCCTCATGCAAGCCTTGTAATTCTGTATTAATTCCGCGCACTGAGTCCGACCGTCGGCGTTCATTAGCATGCATTCGTCACGGGCGACTTTCTCATCGATGCAAACACAGCAAGGCTTCGGTCGTTCTGCAAAATCATTAGATGAGTTAATTATATACCTTTTCTGCTGCTAGTGGCTAGTACCTTGACTTGGTTCAGTAGATGCTATTACAATATTCAGTAATCATTTCTCCATTAATAAATTATCAAGATTGGCACTAACGCTTACTGCAAGAAGGGCCATCAGTCCTTGCCGACTGGGTAGTCGTCGTATTCACTGCAAGATCAAACGCCATCTAATATACGGAAAGGGATCAACAATAAAAACTTTTGTATCCTCTGATGATTATTGTACAGTGCCAATTCGTTTGTTCAGTCGACATGATTATAAATTGCTCGTGGCAACCTAAACTAGCTCGTACCACTGATTACTTGCGCAAAGCGTAACTGTGAGGCTCGATGGACGTCGCGTTAACTTCAACCATTGTTTTTGTGTTGCCGTTCAGGTTGGTACACGCATTTTTACATTACAATATAATTTCTCGCTTACTGCATATCCGGATTTCACAAGAACACATATTATTTACTGATATCAGAAAATGGCGCGAGTTACGTTTTCGCTCGAGAACAAGAGTCTTAAACTCGATACGGCGAGCGACATTGCGCCTTATATTGAGCAGCTACAGGAGCTTGATGGTCTCGAGGCTATAGATCTATCCGGCAATACTCTTGGCGTGGATGCCTGTAGGGCCTTAGCGGAAGCTTTAAAAAAGAAGAAATCTTTAAAGGTATACTAGCGCTCGCTTGTGTCAAATTACGACCGTAGAAATCTCTACAGTTCGTCAGTCTTGGCGGATGTTTTTGCCTATCAAACTAAACATCTTGTACAGGAGGCTAAGCTTGCGGATATGTTCACCGGCAGGTTGAAAGACGAGATACCAGCGTGTTTGTCTGTTCTCTTTCCCGCACTTCTAGAACTTCCTGACCTCCACACGATTGATCTTTCGGACAATGCCTTCGGACTCAGCGCTGTTGATCCTCTGGCGGATTTTCTCTCAAAGCATATTCCTCTGCAACATTTGTACCTGGCAAACAACGGCTTTGGTCCCATAGCTGGATCCAAGGTTGCGCTAGCACTCAAGACGTTGGCTAATGCAAAGGAAGAGACCAAGAGCAAATATGCACTAGAGACTGTTATCTGTGGACGCAATCGATTGGAGAACGGCAGCATGGAAGCCTGGAGCGCGTGCTTCGCGGCAAACAAGGATATAAAAGAAATTAGACTATATCAGAACGGTATTCGACAAGAGGGAATAAGGCATTTGCTCACCATTGGCCTTGCTAACAGCAAGAAATTGCAAAAATTGGACCTTCAGGACAATACTTTCACTGTAATGGGTGCGTTGGCATTGGCTAAGGTTTTACCAAATTGGTCAGACGAGCTTGTCGAACTTGGCATTGGTGATTGCTTACTTTCTTCTCGTGGAGGAGAAATTTTGGGTAAGGCGTTAATGGATGCAGGAAACTTTCCAAAACTTAAGATCCTTCGGTTACAGTATAATGAGATTGATCTGAGTGGCGTCCAACTATTGAAAGAAGCTCTTGTCGCAAATCTGGTGGCGTTGGAGAGAATAGAATTGAATGGAAACAGGTTTTCTGAAGACGATTCAATTGTGACAGAGATTCTTGAGATATTTGACAGCCGAGGATTCGGAGAGTTGGATAATTTGAGTGATATGGAAGAGGAATCTGAAGCCGAGGAAGAGGACGAAGAAGAGGAAGAGGAAGAGGAAGAGGAAGAAGAAGAAGAAGAAGAAGAAGAAGAAGAGGAGGAGGAAGGCGAAGAAGCAGAAGAACGAGAGAAGATAGAGGAACTGACAGAGGCTATTAAGAGGTATGACGAGGACGAGGACGAGGACAACGAAGATGCGGAGGATGAAGACGAATTTGCGGTCAAGATCGGGAAACTATCAGTTTGAAACTTATTTATTTATCATGTATATAATGAAAGCCAGGATGTATTAGCAATATGCTACTTAGACGACAATAATAAACTAATTGTGTAATTTGCCCGGGTCTGATGGAGATTTGACTAGAATTGCTCCTGTTCATCATTTGCGAATATGTCATCGTCAGCAAAATAGACATAGCCTAAGCCCTTGTACGACATGCCCTTCCTCTCCACACCGTCCAGCAACTTATCCTTCTTTATCCATAATCTCTCGAGCCACTTCTCCAAGCCTCGTCTGTTGGTGGGTATCTGCATAATGGGTATCCTTTGAACATGCACATGAAATTCCCATGACCCAGACTTGCCCAACAAAATATCTAGCAAGGAAGGAGCCAGACTCTTTTTTTCTGGTGCGGCCACTTTCGTGGCTTGAGTCTCGTCGTTGCTGTTTCTCACCGTGGACTCGGGTGTTCTATTTCTGATATTGTTTGGATCTTCTAGTGCATCTGCAACCGCTGCTCGTTCATTGTCCACATCATCGATTCGACGATAGATAAACGTAGCGTCGTAAACCAACTTAAACTCGGTACCTTTTAAGAAATGTTTCATAATAGGCACAAAGGCTATAATCCTGATTTGTGAGCATTTTGTTGCTTTAATTAAGACTAGTCTCGTGATCTTCGTTACCTTCAAATCTCGGATACAGACAATGAGAAAGAACCGGAAGGCCGTTTGCCTTGCAATACCTAATATGCTGTTCAGTTTTAGTTTAGATTTGAATTCTATATCCAAGTAAACGAGGAAGTTAGAAAACCTCATATGCGATATCCAATGAAAACTTCACTGTTTCTGGAAAGAGAACAACCCCTAGATCTAAGTGAGCCCATTTATCAATAGTAAGGTCTATAGCTAAATAGATTACAATATCGCGATGTTGTCAATTGGCGCAAAACTGACTCTTTCTGCTCAGGGGTGTCGAACGTCCAATCTTGTGAAACCCAGAGACTGGCAAGGAGCCAGTGTATAGATGGCACAATATACAGTGCTCGCCAAACAAGGAACCGACAGCGTCCGCGCATGCCATACACCGCTGATAGGGCGTGCAGCAAAACGTAGTCGCTTAGTGACCGATGATTGCCTGCGATAATTTGTCAGGATAGGGACAAAGTAAATCCGTCATTACCTATACATATTATTATGGCGCTAGCATTCGGCTCAAGAATGTCTCCGCTAAATGAGACTTGGATTTTCTTCATAGTCTGGCCAAAATCAGAAACAAATAGATCAGAACGCACAGAGTTGAAAGCTGCTACCGACCTCGACTATAAAAAACAAATATCCCCAGAGCGAAGCAGAAATAATGACAGAAAGCGAAATCGATGTATTTGGTGCGACATGTGAGAAGTAACTTAGGAGATCCAAGGCTAAACTGCTCATTAAAATGTCAAGTATTGCTGAAACAGCAAGTAAAAACGACTTGAAGATCTGCCGTGGAGGAATGGCTTCCATGGCGTTGTGACTAATGGAGATATCAACTAATCCTATCACAATCACCTGAATAAGTCCTTTTGGAACTTCGAATTCATCTAAAATGTAGTTAGGAACTGTTTATAGTTTGGCGGCTATAAAGCGAAGTTCGCACGTGCCCTGATCGCAGGGTAACCGCTGTGCATTATCAGTGAAGTTGCGAAACCTTAAGTTGCACGCGATGAAAGCCAAACTTGGCCGGCTAGACAACTATTAGCTATCGTTGGATATCAGAAATCATGCTTTGCCTCTAAAGAAGGTAAAGTTCTACTTTAATATAATAAGTCCGCTAACGTCCGGAGTTTCGTCTGTATCTCTGGCGGCAAAAGTGAGTCCTAGGTGGGCTGTCGGTAAATATTACGGATTGATAGTCATAGAAACACAACAAAATATACAAGATGGACGTCGACAACAATCAGTGCCAATTACTGGGACCATTTGCTCTACTGGTCCAAGGAGCGATGGGTGGTCTGGCTCTTATGTCGCTAGTGTACAAGAGATACCATGAGCACCCGCGGCGGCCAGTTATAGTATGGTGAGCGCAAAAGTAACCATCATCTGAGATTCGTGACTCTAATAATTGCTATATCAGGATGTTTGATGTGTCTAAGCAAGTAATCGGTGCAGGAGGGATACATATGATAAATATATTTTTATCGATTTTGTCGAGTTCCAAAGAAGCCGACGACTCGTCAAGTGCATGCAACTGGTACATATTTTCGACGCCAGAGCCACGACAGAAGATTTCGCTAACGAGTCTATTAGGTACTTTTTAAATATTTTGTTAGATACAACAATTGGAGTGCCGATTTTGTGGTTTTTCTTGTCGATGATTGGCAAACTTGTACTCCAGGTCGGTATCGTCGGAGCGCGGTCTGGGGAGTATGGTCATCCTCCAAAGTTCACCTGGTTCCTTAAACAAGCTATTATATATTTCTTGGGACTTAGTTGCATGAAGTTCGTGGTTTATGTTCTGCTGGCGGTTCTGCCATTTTGGGATGACTTGGCGGGGTTTTTGTTGGCTTGGACTCGGGGCCATGATAAGATGGAAGTGTCATTTGTGATGCTGGTAAGTTGCTAATAAGATAGCTTGATATGTGGCTTATTATCTAACCTGATTTTGTCATACGCAGTTCTTCCCTCTGATGTATGCATATCTGTTCCGTTTCGTATTTTGAGTTGCATTAACGACTTGATTAGAATGAACATGGTGCAGTATTACCTGGTTGATTCCATTATCAAATCTCACGACAGAAAACTTACCCCCTCGCGGTCGCCTTCAGTTTCGTCACTATCAGATACAGAGAGTGTCAACGACAGTACGATTTCGAGGACGAATTACCACTTCCGTGACGAGCCAGGTCCCGATAATGGGACATTGGTGGAGCGCAGAACGGACTGAACGGAATTCTGCAATTGGACGATGGACGACATCATCTATCCAACGCAACCTCATAGATTGTAAGGACTAGATGTTCGAGCATTGTTGTGTTCTTTTTCTACTTATTGCTTTGGTGTAATCATTAGGATGGTAGAGAGAACGACAGACCGTGGCGTATTTGCATTTATGTAACCGGAAAGATATATGTTACGATGTAGTAATATTATGTCCATTATTTATTTATGGAGAAGGTGATAGGGATCATACTACGTAGTTATTCGGAAAGTCGAGACACATCAATGGTGTGACAGGTCTTTCGATCGCAGACGCCAATTTCAGGCTGTGACTCTCAGCAATTACTTCATTAGATCGGATTGTAATAGAAATCATTTTGCGGTGGTTATAAGATGCGGTAAGCTCGGAAGGCCAACGTCCGTCAGGCTATATAGCCGCCCGCGCCGCATAGTTTGTGCTCACAAATGCGGATTGCAATTGTCCGACCTCAGTCGGGGAAGCAATTTTAGTAGGCCGTCTTGCTGTTTGCAGACTTCCAACGGTGATGTTATGGGTCTTAACTTATTGTATATTATGATACTAGCTAACCGAACGCCGGATTTGCAATTGGGCTGCGGACACTAGCCGACTGAGCGTGTGAGCACTACAACCCCCTATCAAGTAATCATTTATTGAATTCAAAACCGTCGCGGGCTATAAATTTGCAGAAGTTGGTCTCGAGACAAGTAGACAGGGTGACCCCCACGACTTTGAAATTGTCGAGATCTGCCTGTGGAGGAAAGATGACGAAGTGGGAGGTTTTGGTCTGGAAGGTGCGTCATTGGTTGGGCTGCTGCCTAATGGTAGATAGTCCGCCCACACTCTCAACCGCTAACAAAATGTGGACTCCCCATAAATACTCGGCGCAGTCCTGCCCGTCACCTTCTCTTTCCCTGCCCACAGCTATCCTGCAGTGTAGTCTTCCCAATCGCTCTTTCTATTCCTCAATTTTTGTCTCAATCCATCTTTGCAATATTCAATAATGTCCGAACCTGTGTATGTATCTCTCTTTTCTTTGGTTGCAATTCCTAGGCGTATCGCAGTCACTATGCGAGTATCACATCCAATTGCATGGTTTGTAGTAGATCTTTGGCCGCACGGCAATTGAATCTATACAGACCTGTTCTAGTGTCTGCTTTTGGATAGTGTACTATCAGACATTGACTCTTTGTGTTCCGCGTATGGTTCTTGCTTTGTTCTTTAATTGATGCTGACTTGAGCGCCCGTCTCGCTGGCATCGCCGGCGGATTTACGCGCAATTCTTATCCCAGTGGTGGTACGTCTCGAATTATTTACTTTTACGAACCTCGACATATGTCGTCATGCAATTGAGAATATGTTACGATGATTAACGGATGCATTATCTGTTGTGGCTTGAAACTCACATGATTTCTTGCAGATATTGGTCTCATCGGCTTGGCCGTCATGGGTCAGGTAAGCCAACTTCTATTCTTTTATTTCTTGCGATCATTCAAGCAAGACAAATTACCTTTATTGTTTTGTGATAGGAATTGATTTCAAATTCGTTTCTCTGCTCCAGGTCCAGGCGCTAGTCCCAATTTGGATTAGCGTCTTTCCCTGACGGGTCTCTCTTCTCCGGTGGCCGCACTCTTGCTGACACAATCCACAGAACTTGATCCTTAATGCTGCCGACCACGGTTACACCGTTGTTGCTTTCAACCGTACTGTTTCCAAGGTTGATCACTTCCTTGCCAATGAAGCTAAGGGTACGTTAGAAGATGTCGCCAAATTTTGGCTTAATAGAACTGAGAGTTAACCCGGATTAATACAGGCAAGAGCATTGTCGGCGCCCACTCCATTGAGGAGCTTTGCGCCAAGTTGAAGAAGCCTCGCCGAGTTATCCTTCTCGTTAAGGCCGGCAAGGCAGTTGATGATTTCATTGACCTGCTCTTGCCACACATGGAGCCTGGTGATATTATCATCGACGGTGGTAACTCTCACTTCCCTGACTCCAACCGCCGCTGCAGGGAGTTGGCCGCTAAGGGCTATCTTTTCGTCGGTTCCGGTGTTTCGGGAGGTGAGGAAGGTGCCCGCTACGGTCCCAGTTTGATGCCTGGTGGTAACGAGGCTGCCTGGCCGCACATCAAGAACATCTTCCAGGATATTGCCGCCAAGACGGACGGTGAGCCTTGCTGCGACTGGGTTGGTGACGAAGGTGCCGGTCACTTCGTCAAGATGGTCCACAATGGTATCGAGTACGGTGATATGCAGTTGATTTGCGAGGTATATTCGTATCTAATGACCTTTCTTTTTGCTGCCGTACTAACCGTTATGATAGGCTTACGATATTTTGAAGCGCGGTGCTGGTTTCACCGACAAGGAAATTGGCGATGTTTTCTCGAAGTGGAACAAGGGTGTCCTTGACTCTTTCTTGATTGAGATTACGCGTGACATTTTGTACTACAACGACGATGATGGAACTCCTCTTGTTGAGAAGATTCTCGACACCGCTGGCCAGAAGGGTACCGGCAAGTGGACTGCCATCAACGCTCTCGACCTTGGCATGCCTGTTACCTTGATCGGCGAGGCTGTCTTCGCCCGAACGTAAGCTTTGGGAACCGAGTGTACTTATATTAAGAGACTAATGTTTTGATTAGTTTGTCTGCTATCAAGCCGGAGCGAGTTCGTGCCAGCAAGATCTTGACTGGTCCTACCCCCGCTTTCAAGGGTGACAAGGCGGCACTTGTTGATGAGCTTGAGCAGGCTCTTTACGCCTCCAAGATTATCTCCTATGCCCAGGGTTTCATGCTGATCAGAGAGGCTGGCAAAGAGTATGGCTGGAAGTTGAACAACCCTGCCATTGCCCTGATGTGGAGAGGTGGTTGCATTATTCGATCAGTTTTCTTGGGTGATATTACCCGCGCGTACCGCCAGAACCCTGAGTTGGAGAACCTTCTCTTCGACGACTTCTTCCACTCTGCCATCGACAAGGCGCAGCCCTCGTGGCGCCAGACCGTTGCCAATGCTGCGCTCTGGGGTATTCCCACCCCCGCTTTCTCGACCGCTCTTTCATTCTACGACGGTTACCGAAGTGAGAGACTTCCCGCCAACCTTCTCCAGGCCCAGCGTGACTACTTTGGCGCTCACACCTTCCACATCTTGCCGCAGTTTGCTAGTGAGAAGTACCCTGAGAACACCGATGTTCACGTCAACTGGACCGGCAGAGGTGGCAATGTTTCCGCCTCGACCTACCTTGCCTAAGTGTATCGCATAAACAGCGTTTTGGATATGAGCTAGGATGTCAAGCCATGTAATAAGTATTATGTACCGGGTGATTTATGTTTGACACGGTATCGCGTAAAATTGACACGAGACATTTGCCGATGAAGACTCAATATACTGAAAAACTTTTGTAGATGCTACGAATTGTCATTATTTGTCGTCCCTTTTACATGCATCGTAAAATATTACACTGGGCTTTAGCGAGAGAGAGGGGCTAGAATAAGAAACTTAACTTAAGCGAAAGTATATGACGTCATGAGAGGCGCGGCCATCAGCACGTAAGCCCGGGCCAATTATTCTCGATTGAAATACTGCTTACCCCGACGTTCCTCGTTATCAATTATTTTGACAGCAACAAAAAGGTCATATAAAATGAACCATCCCGGCGGATACAATGATCCTTTGGCCAAGCAATGGCATGAAAAGCTAGTCGGCAAGAAAATTGTCGAGACCGGTGCCGCCAGCGACACAGTAAGAAGTTCCTTTCGTTCTTGGTTGGTGTATTTGTTTTTGGAAATTATGCTAAATTATTTTAATTAGCAATTCCCTAAATCGCAGCTCCCTATTCCATGTCGAGTGATTAAACCTGGCAGCATTGTGACTATGGATTTCAGACCTGAAAGGCAAGTACGGGAGTTTAAGCCGATGGACCCATGTTAACATGTGGGTTTCTAGAATTAATGTCACGGTTGACAATGATGGCACGGTGTTGCATGTCCGCACCGGTTAGATTCGTTCGGCAAAACGTTAAGCATATTTGACGACCTGCTCTTTAAGGTGACGAGCTATCCGTTATAACCGACGTCGGCTTCGGCTTCCGCGTTATGGATGGACTTGTAGATAGTTATGGCATTTGAGCATCATTCGCCAAATAACCTACAATGTCGAATGACTTAGCGGCGATGGGGGAGGAATGGTGCAGGAGAAAGGTGTTATACAAAGCTTGGCTTCAGTGATCGTGAAACGAACAATGAATTATTCAACTACAAGTAAATCATCTACTAAACAACTACTATACAACCAACGATGGGCCGCCAGATTCCGTTTCACCTGGCCATTCGTCATATCACGAACACCAATGCAGATAAGCTATCGTATTACAACTCCAAAAGATCCAAACTATTCAAAAATAAAATCTGGGGGTTGGGTTCTTTCCTTCCGGTATTAAATGATCCTAAGCTACGAATCCAGCCAGGCGTGGACGCGTTGCGTGCCTAATCTGTAACCAAATATTTAGCGCTCAATCAATTAAACCATATAAGTTTTCGTGATTTCACATACCGTCCTGCGACTCTCAAACCCTGGGTTCCCATTGGGAAATAGCTGACCGTGTACCAAATTGCGGCAACAAGCTGAATAGCGCAAGCGATGATGGTCAAGATTGGTGAAAATTTCTGTCAAAAATGTTAACATAACTCGGTCAATCTCAGCCAAGGTCCGCAACAAAGGAAACGAAACATACACCTAAGCTGAATATTAGAGTAAGGACAATTGATCCGAAATAGGCCAGAGTGAACGGCAGTCGATTAAGTGAGATCAAGTGCATAATGTAGTTCATGGGGCCTTGCAGACATCCGAAGGACAGGACGAACAGGAGAGAACCAAGTGACCACCTGTCCAACATCATTAACTGAAAACACGCAAACTAGAAGAACTATTGTATTTACAGGATGGCAAATTTCCGAGGGCGAAGCACCAAAACTGGAAATAGGGCGAAGCATATGACGAAAAATATAATAGAGGCCACTAAGCAAACTCCGAAACACACGATCCGATCCCATCGAGACACTGGACATCACCTTGCAGTTAGCTACATGTTCTCTATCGAAACCAAGCCTAACAACTTTGAACTACTTACTGTTAAACCAAGACGGTTCCTGGATGTTATTTGCTGAAGCATTATTTTCTGATATTGGTAGCTGCATATAACCAGCACCATTGCCAGACTTGAAAGGGTTGATATTTGAAATTGTATTTGATATAGAAGATAACGAGAAGTCCGACAGTTGCAGTGATGGTTGTGGGGCGGGCGAAGAGCCGAACCCCCGTCGTGAGGTCCAGCTATTCAGTTGCTGACGAAAAGATGATTCCGGATTGTGTTCTGGCATGATGCCGCGAAATCAGACTACGGAAAGACGTGTGGAGGTGTAAATTTGGACAAGGCAAAGTGGATGGCAACCAAGTCATCGTGTACGCGTTCCAAAAGGTTACGATAGAATAAACCACGCGCGCAGCCAGGGTCTGACTCAGGGCAAGGGTTATAGCCGTTCTGACTACGTAACTCTGCATCACAGACGAGTCACGTTGGGTCACAGCAACGCTGTGACTTTACTGGGTTCGAGCAGCCCCCAAAAGCAAAGCGAGAGCATCATCGCGAACTACGATCGCGGCGTCCCGCAGAATCCACTCAAACTTGTTCAGCACTAGTATCATCCAATTGAAATTCCCCTGCACTACGGCGTCTTTACACCGGAAAATATTATCAACTGTTGCAAATCCGATAGGACTCTATAGATATGTCGTACAAGTCTCCGCCATTCATAAAGCCGGACCCGGATTCAATGTATTACGGGGCCGGAGCCGGCGGATACCCTGCGACATCTTCATCGGTCAATCCTGAACTCATGTCCAGAGAAATGTTGACCCGGGGTTTTAGCTCGTTTGACGACGGGAACTTGTCTTCATCAATGATTCCAGAAGCTGATTTGTTGGATTTCGAGGGACTCGAGAGCGCGGATATCAACTACAATGACGTTAACGGCCCTGGGTTTGAAGGAGTGGCGCCGCCCATGGGTAATGCTGGCAATAATCATAACAGTCTGACTGGACAACAAAATCTCAGTATGGGTAGCTACTTGTCGCCATCGTCACGACATGTTAATATGACCCCACCTGTTCCAAACTCGACATCGCCGTTCGATGATTTCATGGCTCAACAAAGACCGATCCCTCAGAAGCTAAATAATGGAAGCTCACGGCAATTACGCCCAGAGAGTCA
The DNA here is from genome assembly GCA_003705905.2 of Lipomyces sp. NRRL Y-11553. Taxonomy (NCBI): domain Eukaryota; kingdom Fungi; phylum Ascomycota; class Lipomycetes; order Lipomycetales; family Lipomycetaceae; genus Lipomyces; species Lipomyces sp. NRRL Y-11553. Next base: position 18,837 of record PPJW02000003.1, on the reverse strand, counting down.
TACTCAGAGGTTCTTGTACGACAATGATTACATTCCGAAGCAGCAGTCAAACTTGCAAAGTGTTAGTGTGCCAGAGTCTTCCAGTTGGAATACTCCGCCTGGCAGTTTCGACCAAGGGTTCTCATCCCCTCCTCCCACTGCGATTAAGGGACTTGGATCCTCTCTTCCTCACGGTGACACCGACAAGCAGCAGTTGCTTATGATGGAGAAACGGAGACGGCGAAGAGAATCACACAATGCTGGTGAGTTGACAATCAATATGGTATAGGATGTGTGACTCCCCAACTGACAACAAGTTAAGTTGAACGCAGGAGACGCGATAATATCAATGAGAAGATCCAAGAGCTTGCATCACTTATTCCCGAACATTTACTGGCTGGTACAGGATTCAGCAGTGGAGGGTCTGGTGGCGCAGGCGTCAACAGCGGGAGCTTTGGAACAGAAGTGTCCACACCCGGTGGAACGGCAAGCACACCGTCAGCTGCGGCTGCAGCTGCCGCGGGAAAGGATGGAAAACCGAATAAGGGCATAATTTTGCGGAAGAGCGTTGATTATATTAGGCAGCTTCAGACCATTCTGGAGGAACAACGGCGACGGAATGAAGAATTAGAGCGAAAAGTTCAGAAACTTGAAGAGCAGCAAGGCATTGTCTCACAGTCTTCGAATGTGTCGACTCTTCATAATTTATCTTCAAATCGTGACGCTAACGGGGTAGATATCCAATCCGCTGATCATGGGTTGGGTGCCTTCGATCAAACTCCTGCTAGCAGCAATGATAATAACGACGACTTCAACGGCGACTTTGATTACGATGATAACGTCTTTGAGGCCAGTCCCCAACAATTATCCGACAACGACCGTGGCTATAACGGAATGGATCTTAGCTGAAGATCATGAGATTGTTGGAATGTAAACGCTGATATATGGGAGTTGGTGGGGCTGCTTGATGTTGTATTGTAAAGTTTCGCGCGTAATGGTCTTTTAATCATCTACTGGTTTGGAGATAAAGGAGTTATTCTATGTACGTTTGCTTTTTTATTATTTTACAGCTTGTAATTGTATATACACATCATGATATACAGTGTAGCTGCTCTGCGGTTTGGTCAGATGTAGTTCTTTGCGTTGAATTCATTGTACGATGTTTCCCATTTGTATAATAAAGACTTGGCAATTCAAGTTTCTAAAGTAGGACCCTCAATATTGTGCACAACCTCAAAATTGTTGGGCGGGCTTGTGGACAGTGGGCACGTCAGGTCCACAAAACTTAATACATTCGCAAGACCGTCGACTGATGTCATATTCTGAGATTCAGAAGAGATGACAAACTTGAGCATCGCTGTCAAGCGCCCAATATTTTCAACCCGGCGTTCGGCTTTCTTGGAGTTAAGATTTTGAACAGAAGTGGAAGCTTGTGTGGCTTAGTGATAGCAACAAGGGATTGGTGGAGTTCCGTTGGACTTTTCTTCCAGTCTGTCTCTCTGCCATTGCCACGAAGGTTTTGAAAGTCTTAAACAGGCTTCGTGGCATAGATCTGTGCTGACTGACGCGCAATAAGCGGATGCCACTGGATTACCACCTTCACTTGTGGGACCCATTTCATTTCCTTCTGCCAGAGGAGTTTCAGCAAATAGTGTCGGCAACATATCTCCGTTTGCATCTGACTCTGCATTGTTTGCGCTGGAAATGACAGTGGCAGAATTGACTGAATTTTGTTGTTGAAGTTTCTTTAGTTGAAACTTTTTGATTCGACAGTCTTTTTCTTCATGACCTCTCATTCCACAATGATTGCATGTGACTCGCTGATTCAGAGACAGTGTACGCTGAGCTGACTAAATTTTTTGTCAGCGTTTCTCTCTGTAATCTAAAGTGTGTCAAAGCCGAAAACATTTTTTCAATAGTCATATCTTCGGCTGTAATCAACGACGGTAAGGCATCATTATAAAAAGACGTCAACGATCTTGCGAACACTTCCATAAACATTGGTGTGTCTATGTCCACCTTGGCTACCTTAAGCTGATCCTTAAGGTAGATCATGTTGTGAAAGTGTTTCTCAAGTGATTCTCCTTCTTTCATCTTTGATGTGTACAACTTACACATCAATTGCCGCTTGTGAGCCGCCCAGATCAAGGAGAATTGTTCTTCAAGATATAGCCAAAATATCCCTAGCCTTCTCATGACTGAAGAACATTTTCTTGTAAGTGCTGTCCATGTTGACTAACAACGCTGCAACAGCATTCTCATTTTCAGTTTCTCATCCGCCGACAGATCACTAACAGATTTCTCATAATTCAGTGCTTCACCAAGACGTAAGGTTCTCAAACGAACGTATATCTTGTCGTAATCGTAAGCTATTTTGCAGTCTCACAATCGATAGAGAAATCTATAAGAAAAGAAAACTCGCTTACTCTGCCATTGTTGCACGAAACTGATGTAAATGTCACCCTCAGATTTACAATAAACACTTAAATAGTTTATTTCGACTGAAAAGGTGCTATAATATAATAAAGGCTTGCGCTGACAAGAGATGCAAACAAACAACTACGTCGGTTGGGAGGAACTCTTCAGTGAGCCTTGCAGTCGTGCCGCGTTTAGGTCATTAACTTTGCTCCCAAGCTTGACAGAACACCCTCATCCCATATCAACCTCTACATCGGAATGTAATGTCGTCAATACACAGGAGTCGAGGTACGTATTTATCGGTAATTGTGATTGGAACTCTGATACTAAATATACATGGCGCAGGCCGAAACCCACAAAGTGCTCGACCTCAGGTTCAAGGTAAAGTGCCATCGCTGGCCGGCGAGGACACTAATACTTTTGAACCTCAGAATGGCGTACCATCCGCATTTAAATGGGACACTAAGAGATATGAAGAAGAAATAGCACGAGAATCTGAGAAAATCTGCGATCGGGAGGGAGTACTTGGTAAGAGCCGAAGTGATTTATGTGAGCTATCGGTATCCTCTGACATTCGACGCAACAGTTAAACTAGACGACGACTTCGACGAAAGTGACATGCGAGTATGATTTTTGTTTGTCCGTGAGGTCGGGCATTATTATACTGGTTATGGATTAATCAAAAGAAGGTGTTACCAATATAATGCAATCCAGTTTATTTTGTATCGCCACAACTGCAGATTCTAAGATATGCTTACATTTTTCACACCCTCTTGTACACTCTCATCATCATCCTCATCATCAATATTTTTACTTCCGTCAAGACCTTTTTCAAAGATCTCTCGACCAGTGGGTCTTCTCTTAATCTCTTCATGTATGCCATCTTTTTCTGTCAAAGCCGCCATCTCGGCCTTGAACTTCCGTCGCCATTCAAAGAAATTCTCCCGGTCGACGAGTGTGCCCCGAAACTTGGCTTGCTCCTTCTCTTCCTCCTCTCGGATTTTAGCGTCCCGTTCGCGTTCTCTTTCAACTTGTTTTTCCTGTAAGATAGAGTCGGCCTGATCTTTAAGGGACGACATTATGGCGAATACTGATGGGAAGCCTAAATTGTCTTGTGCCTTGTCGCAAATGTCAGAACCTAAAGAGTATACATCAATTGTAAACTGAACAAACCTCTTGTGCGGCCTTGTCGCGTAAATTTGCCAAATCCGAATTATCCAATACTATTGGTTCTTCATTTGCCTTCTCATCATTGCCATCCTCATTATCGTCGGCCGCAATTTCTTGCTCTAAACTCAGCTCTATGACCGGAGCTGTCTCGGGATAATTTTCGGTATACTCGACCCGCACCAGCAGTGACTGATTCCCACTCTTCAATGTACCACCATTCGAGGGCGTAGGCGGTTCAAGATGTGCTGCAATCGTAAATACTGTCGGAGAAATCACTGTCATTTCGTCCGGATACATCGACTGCAAGAGCTCCAGCTCCTGCGCCCGTTCTTCCTCAGGATCCATATTATCCTACAAACATAATGAGCAATGAGCCAAAACAAAAAAAACTGCAATACCAATTAAATAATTAAAATCTTTGTACCCTTTGTTAGATGCAAAGTCACTCTATATATATAAAGATAAAAAAATTCGTTGCCGTCACTGGAACCAGCAATAACTCGTTAGAGACTGCAAATTTGAAATCACTTGACTTCTATAATGAAATCTTAACTCCACGAGTTCTGGATACTTTCTAATTTCTAACGACCGCTAAGCAGCAGACCGGCCAGCTTCCTTCCAGAATTCATTGACTTTATTTCCTCACACAACTGTTTAGTGCATCTATGCCATAGGGTTAGGGACTATAGTTTTGGGAGTTTGCCAAAAAAATTCTTAGATCGGAATTGAAGAGTACATATTTGCAACTATAATTTATGTATTAAGTCCTCGTTCGTTAATCAGTTATTTGGCAGGCAACCAGTTCCTGAAACTGCAATTTTATACTGAAACTAAGGAACTTACTTGAGTAGTATTATAGCTTACAATGGCGTCCATGCAGGAGGCCATGGCCACTGCCAAAGGACAGCTGCAAAACCGGCAACCCTACGAGGCGCTATCTACTCTTTCGGCATACCAAACATTAGATCTGGATAGTATTGAATTACTGGCATTATTAGCAGAGACACATCTGGAGATTTCTGCTCTTTCAGATGAACCCAATGGGCAGTCGCATGCGGAGAATGCGTACAATTATTTCAAAAGAGCGGCTGAGATAGACGGCCACCAGAGTAGTCAGGGCAGCTATGAAAAGTACTTGTGGCTAGGCCAATTATCGGGTGGACATGATGCTGTCAAATGGTTTAGAATAGGTTGCGATCGACTAAGAAAAGAGTTGAGTAGCGAAAACACAAGTGAAAATCAAAAGGTCATCTTAAAGAAAAAGCTTTGCGAGGCGTTGTGCTCCTCTATTGAGATTTGGATGACAGATCTATGGTACGTATGGTTGGAATTGGTGAAAATACACTATGCTTATTGATTGTCAAGTATGGAGCCAGAGGCAGAATCTACGTGCGAATCATTGATCGCGGAGTCGCTTATGGTGGACGGTAATCATCAAGAATCGTACACAACGCTGGCTTCTATTCGCATATCACAGCAACGAAATAGCGATGCTCGAGTTGCCCTTCAAAGATCATGGGATTTATACTGTGATTCAGTTGCTGCAGACAAATCGGATCAGGCATTATCTGAAGACGGCTCCGATGAGGTTGCCCAGATTTCAATGCTAAAGACTTTGACCAGATGCTGCATCGAGACAGAATCGTTCTCTATCGCGGAAGCTGCGTGCAAGCGAATTCTTGAATTGGATGAGGAGATAGCTGAGGTGTGGTATCTATCTGGTTTAATAGCTGCTCAGCAATTTGCGAAATTCAGAGACGTAACTCATTTGAAGTCGGCATATGAGAATTTTCAAACCGCTCTGGAACTCATCGAAAGTGGATCAGAGGAGCCGGAAGAACTTAAAGAAGAATTGATAAATTGTGTGGCCGAAGCAGAAAGACAATTGTTAGGCGCGGAGGAGATGGGGATAAAAGACCTTAACACCGGCGGCGCAGAACCAGAAGAGGGGGACTGGCTCGATATTCTTGATGATGAGGAAGACTAATCATTCAGGACGTGTAGTGCTGGCTTTGCGGTTTTTTTGCTTTACAATTAAATCCTTTGCACAATAATAATGTCAGCATTTTTTGTTCGTGTGTAAGATAGTTTAGAGTTACGAATTGATTAGAGTTTGATTATGATGGGTGAGCTTGCGGACATGTCGCTTACGGCCATCCTGCAATTCAGGGGCAAATTGTTAGTGCCCAGATATTAGCATCCAGTACATCAATTACACAAGACTGCATTTTGATTCCAAATTTGTCGTCACTTTCGTCTTTAAAACGACTCTATTCGCCGCTGGAGAAATTACGTTCACGCTAAGTCCAAAATAGCTGCACTAACAACACAAGGTTAGAAAAGAAACGGCGAGTCTGATGCAGAATATTGCTTCTGAGGTTTGGCAGTTCCTTCGTAACGGGTCCGTATCCCCCAGACCCACGTCGAAACATTATTTAGGCAGGGACTACAGGGTAGAAAGAAGTTCTTAAGCCTGACTGGAAGGTCTGGAGGCAAGTGAGTATGAAGACCGGATTGTATCACCGAACGACTGCCACTACAGGATGCAGTGCTGGCGAATGCCATATCGAAGTACGTACCCTGGGCAGCAAAGGCATCGAGGTTCGGTGTCTTCACCTTGGACTCTCCACAGATGCCCAAATTGCAGTCAAGGTCATCGGCAATGATGAGTAGGATGTTCTTCGGCGCCATGATGAAAGTGTTTACCTTGTCAAGGATTCCGTTCTGGCGTTGGCTGACAAGATTGCGTGAGAGAATAGTTTCCCGATAGCACGCAATTGTGTCACAGCATAAGAGGATGGGGGTGATTCCTGGAGCGAGGTTCTTCGTGATGTGGCCAGTTCCGCCCAGACGGACCGTCCCGGGATGGCAACTGTAGCGAAAATGGGGAACAGGGAGTACCTCATGAGCTACGAGCTTTGCGGACGCCCCGGATGCCCAGTCCATGTGAAAACGTCCAAGGATGGTGTCACATGGGATGCTCCGAGTGTAGGCAATCCTGTTATCACGTCAGACGCTCTTTACGGAGGATCGAGCCCATATACAGTTTGGGATTCCTCGACAAAACAATTGGTTCTTAGCTGCCATTTTGTGTACTTCGTAGACACAGGTCTGGAAGCGCGCGCCCGAAGTGTACCGCGCCCGTCTTCACCAACACGAACTTTGGCGCTGGTGAATGGTCGTGATCTCCAAGCCCATGGACTGTGAATAAAGATTCGACAGCCTGCAATTCCAATTACAGCGCAAATTTGCTCCCGCTTTCCGACGGTGTCATTCGATATACCGGCCCCCTCAAGCCAAGGGAGCACCGGTCTCTTCTCGGAGCGGACTGGTGCAGCACCAATCGGTGTTTTACCTTACCAGGCGGATTTTAAAGCGAATGGTCAATTAGGATGGATAGATATCGGAGGAAATTGGTCAGTGTCAGGGGACGAGTACGGGTTCGACTCTGTCGAGGATATCGATGCACTGGCTGTGACAGGGTCCTCCGGATGGAATGATTATGAAGTCAGCGCTGATGTTATGATTTCGGACACCTCTGGCGTCGTTGGATTGTTGGCCAGAGTATCTTCTCCTATGACTGGTCTGAATACCTTGAAAGGCTATATGGCTGCAATCAATACTTTCACTGGCAACCTCGCGAGAGTCGCACGCCATGCTTGTACTGCAATCAGAGGCCTACCCTGGGGGGATTACTGGAAGTAAATGGTACCACCTCTCTCTTGCTGTCAAATCCTACGAAATCACCGCTACTGTTACTGGAGAAGCGGGTGGTTCAGTTGTCACCTATACGACCATCGACAACAGCTATCCTCAAGGTATGACAGGTCTTATTGGGACTAGTGGCGACTAGTGGCGGTGGATCCTTCAGGAACGTTCAAGTTAAACAGATCTAGAAAAGAAAGTAGCACCGAGTATCATGTATCAATGTGATATAGGGTACGACTGATTAGCATCCTTGTCTGGCAGTAAGGTCAATCAGGAGTCAAGCTACGTCTCAACTGTATGTTCTCATGAGGTCATATGAACGAGAAGGAACAACTTCGAACACAGCTGTATACTACAAACATACATATATTTATGAACTCCTCTTATCCCAACATATTTATATTCGAGACTATTGTCTCGTTCATTGATTTACCTGTTCTTGTGCGCCCTGAAAGAATCGCACAAGTTCATATGCGGCGTCTTCTGTGCCAAACATAGTGTCAATCAGTTCGTCCGTGTCCTCGCCCATTGACTTGGCGCGTTTCACCAAAGAGGCTTCGAAATCTACCAGTAGCGGATCTAGTGTTCGCTGGAACATCCTGGAGCTTCCTTCGGCCGGCTTACAGGCCTTGACAACTATGTGCGACAACAACAGTGAATCAAGCATCGCGGAGTTAACGCCCTCACCGTTTGGTAGCATCAAATGTGCCGCATCGCCGACCAAGGTTACACCTGCTTTATGCTCCCACGAAGTGCCATGAGGAAGCTTGTAGAGCGCTCTAATATCGACGGAAGCTTCCGGGTTGTTTGCTGATTCCTCTTCACACCCGATGGCAACAAGATCTTTGACTTTGGCGTCGAAAGTGCCAAGCAGCTTTTCATCACTGAGTAGCACGACTTTAGCCTCCGCAGCTGTCATTTTATCCAGACCCGAATCGACGAGATAGTTTTTCTCGGGAAGGGTGAGCCATAAGTAAATTCTGGACGAGTCCATGGATCCACGCTGTGATATAATTGCATGCTTATTCCCAAGACAACTGAAGGAACCAGATCCCACAAGATTCGTCAGGTGTGGGTGCTTTTTGGTAATGCCCTCAATGGTAGTTGTTATGTGTTGCATGCCGGTGTACTGTGGTCGTACGTCTGTGAGGAGCCTACGCATCTGAGACCATGCACCGTCGGCACCAACCACGAAGTCGAAAGTATGTTTGCCAAGTGATCCAAAGTCAAGCTCGGTCTCAAAACCTTCCAGGGTGGCCTGTCTCGTCGCAGAGATTAGTTTGTGACCCCACTTGATGCTCTCCGTGGGAAGATTGCTGGAAAGAAGCTTGGCCAAGTTGTTGCGAGAGATCTCAGGACGGGTACGGTCTCCTGTAAGTGTGTGTAGTACGCTGCCACTTTTGTCTGCAATGATGAAATCTTCGGTGCATTCTCCAGTGAGCGAAAGGAAGGGTTCATATAGGCCGCATTCTTTGAGGGCGGCGAGGCCAGATTCCGGATGGAGGTCCAGCATGCCAGATGGTTTGGCCAACTCTTTCTCCGTAGGTTTCTGACGATACTCGAAAATGGTGAATGGAATATGATGCGTATTGAGCAACACACCCAATGTCAGCCCGGCAGGACCTCCTCCCACGATGGCTATCCTGGTTTGAGATGGCATACTTGAATATCGCCGATGCACGTAGCGTGTAAATCTTGTTGGAATGTTTCGATAGACTGTCCGTGACTTCTGAGACGGTAGCAGGTTCATGACTTTGAGAGAAACGCCAGGCCTGCACTGAAGGGGCTTCAAGGCAGTTTTTATAGAGTTCAAACAAGACATATCTCGGCGACAATTTCCCAATGGCATCGCCGCCCGAGGCAATGTTAGATCCGAGCTCGGATTGACGATGCCATTCGGCAGTGATTCGGGCCCGGATCTAGCAACAAACACTTCTCACCATGGACCCAGCTCAATCATGTCGTGAGTAATGCACATTCAATAAAAGATTTTGGCGTCTCCAGAGTCTTTGCCCCTATACCCTTTCGGTAATGTCATCGGGAGCATCAGCACGCCTCATAACGTTGGGAACTCACCCCAATTCGGACCTCCTCGGGCCCGACAAAGGCCACCAATCAGGAATCAAGCCGAGCATTGAAATCCTCCTACGAGCCCCCGACAATGCTTGGACATTGTCGCTTCAACTTCGTACTTCGACGCAATTGCGAGGAAAGCACATCTCCCACTCATATTGTGCAAGTGTTTTTGGAATTTCAACTCTCCTTGATGGCCGCTACAGAATCTCGCACATTAGGTGTCCCTAGCAGGCCTACCTACTCCTGCATACGATGTGCAAATCGCAAAGTCAAGTAGGCACTCTTTTCGCGCGGAACTTGAGGTGATCGAAGGGGCTGTCTGATGTCGATCCCAAGCCTTCCCTTTCAATAGCATTTTTAATGTTTTGTTTTGCAAATGGTTTCATATAATCTTTAGAGCTGACGAGTAGCAAAGGTGTGATCGTAAAGTACCGTGTGGTGCATGTGCTCGACATGACGTGACCTGTGTCTTCAATCCGTCGGCCTCACCTGGACACAGACGGAAACGTCCGACAAATCAAATCCTAACCGATCGACTGAGGTACTATGAATCATTACTGTTGGAGAAAGGTGTTACTGAGAATGAGTTACAACGCGGTCCGGGCTCAGAAGGAGGCTATCGATCTCTACGCTCATTTTCAGGCATTTCAAATGACTCGCACCCGCGGAGTGGGCGCCCAATTGGCGAGCGTGAGTCGGGGCAACCCGTAAACCAAGCACAGACAATACACTGTTCAGGCAGTGTCATTGTAGTCGACAAGTATGGTACCGAATGTTATGAATGCAGGTCAATCAGCTGATCGTTTGCAAAGCATATTATGGACGAGAATCTTAGAAGAGGCTAGTGGCACACTTTCCGATAAATGTGACTCCCAAACTGACAGCAGGATTAGTGCAAAGATTCTCAAGATGCTTTGGGAGACTACCCAGACGATGAGAGTCACACGGAAATATCGGATGATGATTTTGGCTTCGTGCTGGACGGCCATACAAGATCCAAAACTAAACTTTGTCATCCGGCGCCAAATGAAATACACCAGCTATGGAAAATATTTGTAAACAACGTCGACCCACTGACCAAGATCATACACGTCCCAACAGTGCAGCCAATGATTGAGAAGGTTGCAAGCAAGGCTGGTGCCTTACCACGAGGCTTCGAAGCACTTATATTTTCTATATATAGTGCCGCTGTCATGTCGCTGTCGGATGATGAGTGCAACCAGAGGTTAAACGAAAGCCGCAATGTTCTTATGTCGAGACATATAGCTGCCACAAAAGCAGCATTATCAATGGCTAAGTTCATGGGGACAACCAGTCTCGTCGTTCTTCAAGCCCTGGTAATCCATCTCATAGCAGTGCGAGATGTGTATGAGCAGCGGGCTATTTGGTCTTTGACCGGTGTGGCGGTGCGGATTGCGCAGAGTATGGGACTGGATCGTGACGGAGATTATCTGGGTCTCCCTATATTTGAGTCCGAAATACGACGACGCATCTGGTGGCAACTTAAGATACACGACTTCCGCACCGCGGAGCTGTGCGGTGTTGGTAAGTTTCATGACCTTCGCACTGGCGAGAACTGCACCAAGTGGCCCTCCAACGTCAGTGACGATAAATTACTTCCGGATATGAGCGCTTTGCCCACCGAGCCCGCTCATTTGACAGATATGGTCTTCATATCTTTGAAGTGCGATCTCCTCAACTACGCCGCGGGTCGTGCAGCGGACCTTCGCCGACAAGGAAAAGCTTCAATTCCATGGGACCCTCGAACGCCAGTCGGTGATTTGAGCGAGGCAGATCGCTCCGTCAGAGGTATTGAAGAAGAGCTAGAAACAAAATACTTACGTTACTGCGACCCTTCGCAGCCTCTGCACCTCATGGCAATGTTGGTGGCCCGATGTTCCATAAGCATGATCCTTTTCATGTCGCATCACCCACGACGATGGTCAGCCAGAGGGAAGATACCATCTTCGGAACTTGATTTGGTCTGGGGGCTTTGTATGAAACTTCTCGAGCATCAGAATATGTTGCAATCTAATGCACTTCTCAAGCAATTTGCTTGGCATGCGCCTTACTTCCAGCAATGGCACGCCATCATTCACATTCTGGACACACTTCGAACCAATCCGCTCCATTCAGGCGCTGAAAGAGCTTGGAAAATCATCCATGCTACGTATGAGAACAACCTCGAAATGACTTTTGACCTTCGGAAGCCTATTCACGTAGCTGTTGCCCATCTTTGCGTGAGGGCATACGATAATCGCGAATCGGCATTGCAGCGGAGCGACATTCAGCCGTCCACTACGCCTGGATTTGTAGGTCAGCTACGCCAACAGCTCAGGGCCTTGCAAAAGAGCACGCAAAGAGATGATGCGACCCAATATGCCATAGATGGCTTGATCCGCGACGGCCAGGCAATAACGCAGGGAAGCGACCATGCGAAGACCGATGAAAACACGAGCAATCCGGGCCACCATATGAACACGTTGAATGTCGATCATACCGGGGAGGGAATGTCTCCCGGAGAGGAGCCCTCCGCCGATACTGCCGTTTTTCAGGAAAGAGACTCGCTTCCCTTCACCTACGGACACTACTATGATCAAGTCAACGATGCAAATGGGGCAGACATGGGATTTGGCTTGATTTCCAGCTCCAATTACGGCATGGATAACAGTTTCGAGGATCAAATCACATGGGAGCAGTGGGACTATTGGTTGTCGCAATCCAATCTTGGCCAGGGTTCCTAGTCTTCTTTTTGATATTTCAGATGCCTCATATCTAACTTGATCTAAGTACACATCAATTGCTGTGACAAATTTACCTCCAAACAGGTTTCATGCCTACCTCGACAAACCAGACCAGAATTCACCCGTCCAGTGATATTCCCGTTGGATTAAGGGTCAAGATCTAACGCGAGGTACGCCTAATAGCCTTACGAACGATCTTGGTTCTAGACTTCTCCGACAGGATCCAAACATATGGTGCCCCGTAAGAACTGATATTAAGAACCCATTCGAAGCACGATACAATACATAGCTTTCGTGACCAAGGCGAATTGAAAATCCGCCTCTATGTACCCGGAAACAGGAGCACTGTCAAATCGTGAAATATTTTGTACATCGCTAGATTCCCTCTATCTGTGCTATGCCGCTTTACACACGAAGTCTCAAAAAAGTGTTAAGTTCATTACAAATACAACAGAATCAGGATTGTAGTTCCGCTGCGGGTTCGGAAGCGTCCAGTTCATATCTGACGGTTGGAGGAAGCTCAGCTGGCAGCTGGTCTTGACCATAGAATTCCTTTGCTGGCGCAACGGGAGCATCGGACGGCTGGTCCATACTTGGTTGATTCGGGCTTCTCCGCGCCTTGCGACGCATTATCCAATATCCCAGCCAAACAGAAGAGCCAAGCCAGCAATCGGGCCAACAACAGCGATATTTGTTCCGTGTTTTGGACTGACTAGGCAGATCGTTAGTTCGTCATACGACTCGTAAATTTGGGTTACGTAGTAGCGACCACCAGGATGTAAGCCTAGCACACTTTATGGCCCCTCTTTCGGGATATAACATTAGTCGAAGTTTAATCTATCGGTCATATTTCAATGTGTGTATCGAAATTTCATCGTGCGATAATCATGGTGCCAAAAACGCCCGTAAGCCCTAAGCCTGACATTACTGGAGCCCAAACCCTTCCACCAACTACCCTAACCCCGGCAGGATGGTCGCAAGATGCCTTGATTTTTATTATTTTCTTCTTACCGTTTTGGAATGGCGCCGCACGAAGACTCCGCGAGCAGCCTCATTCCATCCTACAGAAAATACTCTATTTTCTCGAAAAGCACAAGCGGATCATAGTCATGATATAGCTATTATGGACATGCAGAAAGAAGTGCCGGTGGCCGGTCTTAGTAAGCGCTATACCGAGCGAATGATGGCAATGGCCAAAAGACGTCTGAAGGTGGGCATCATTGTTCTTGTCGTGGAAGTACACGAAATGGGTACGAGAAGTAATTGCGCAATAGGAAGTCGATGCCAGATTGTCACTCGCCAGGTCAGCATCTATGACGAAAAGCCAAAGTACATTGAGGAATACCAAGATCTCTAGACCGATTGCAACGCCGGAATCATCGAGCGGGATCCAAGGAATGAAGGCCTCGAAAACATTCCCGGCAGCCGAAGACACGCAGCGGCAACGAGAGCATCCCGACAGTGCTCGACCTCATCCTGCTAATGCGCCAGCTGAAGAGGTCGGGGAGTCCTCTCGGTCAAAACAGTTGCCACATTCATCGCATAGAACTCAAGCCAGAAGACCTGGTCATGTGCATACCAATTCTCACTACAGCCAAGCAGATCTTTTGCGTCAAATTGAGGATCAGCTTATGATGGAAAATCCTCTCGAATTCGGCATGTCGTCAAGCAGTTCTGGCCAACAGTCACACCCAATCGGCTGGGACAGAATGGTAACAGAAAGATCTCAGACAGAGTCAATGAAGCGGTCGACTTCAGAGCCAGTGGGCATCAGCCAAATGAAACGGACCCCGCCACTATCGGAATTCGATGAATTACCAGGCGCACAGGACGGTCCGAAGACCCCAATTGCGCAACAGTCTTACCAGGACCCGCTATGGGACGAACAGAGTGACTCTGTAACGGCCGATATGGTAAATCTACTGAATGACGTTCGAGAATTTAGGGGACATGTTAGAGAAATTAAAGATGGACGGAGGGGCGTTCCTGGCGAGACCAGTAGCAGCCCGCAATCGAGCTCGTCCCCGTCTAATAGGCGTGCTGGTGTGACCAGTGTACTCGACTCGGGAAAGTCTGAGCATCATGCTTCGGTTACGTCTTCACCAATGAGAGCGAGTCACTTTTCTCTTGGAAGTATTGTTACCGACAGATCTTCTTTTCGACCCAGCCGAGCACAATCGGTGATTCTGGCGTATGGAGGACAACAGCCTTCATCTGTCTATATTGCTCCACTAGAAGCTCAGCAAATCGCGAAAGACATTGAAGAAAAGAGCGCCAACCAGCAGGAGGCGATATTGGAAGCGGATTTTCCCGCTCTCTCGGAGCAACAGAGTCAATCATTTATTATTAAACAACGGTATCCAGAAGGCACAACAATAGGATCTTCCAATCGGGATCTGGTGGGCGAAATGAAGCAAATTTCTTCAACCGAAGAAGTTCCTGGCTTGGACATCCGAAAGCATCGACGAGGTTCTAGTTTTTCTCAACGTCCGATGCAGAAGCCGCGTGGACCGCGACAGTTCAGTGGTGCAAGTAGCACTCACATGGTGAGATATAGCTCATACGGGTCACCGCAGTCAAACACGCCTGGGCCAATAGTTGAGCGCATGCCAGGCGATCCAGAGCAAACAGCGGCCCAGTCAATGCGAGAGTCATCGAGTAAAGGCAGCGCCGATTCGTACTTTAGTGCTACAGAGGGCCCCGACGTACCACCAGAACTTCCTCAGAAAAATCCGGTTCGTCCGGTTGCAAGTGCAGTGCACGCAAGCAGCAACAGTCCACGAACTCGCCAAAGACAAGAAAACCATGGACATGCCCAGCCGGAGCCAATGAGGCAAAGACGTCACCGTCGATCAAATTCAGCATCAGATGTTAGACAGCCAATAGATTCTGGCAAGGACAAACGGAAGGGTCCGCGACCTTACAGGGAGCGAGTTGTGTCGACTCCTGTGTACGATAAGCCGAGAGGTCACCAGGATCCTCCGTCGTGGTTCGCCGATGGCGCGATGCCCGATTTATCTTGGGATCAACCTCCCGGATCTGAATTTGATGATATCATTAGATTAGGAATGGAACATAAGCGGATGTTGGAGAAATTTATCGAGACACTAGGAAAGCTTAGCGTCGAAGTTTCGCTTGATGAAAAAAAGCGAGAAGAGGGAAGACGACGAATGGATAATGCCATGTTAGCATTAGAAGGATGGATATAATCTTTTGTATAATTGTTGTATAATTAACACCCGCATTAATGTACGGAGTTACACAACTCCTTTGGTTTTGGATTTGTATACAGCATTTATTAAGGCATACGAATTTTGGATAAAGTAACTGCTGTGTGCATACCTGGATGGATTTATCCGGAAGACCGAGCTTTTCGATATCTACCCCCAACCTGCAGGATAAATGTGAAAGGTCCATCATACAAAATCTGGACTGGCAGCTAGAATGAGTCAAATAAATCAACAAAAAAGGTGATTTAAACTAAAGTTATAGTAGGAACAAAAAATTCGATTGAACGGTAGGAGAATCGAACCCCTGTCATTTGCTTGGAAGGCAAATATGATAACCACTACACTAACCGTCCTATGATGTAAGCCACAATGGCCGTAGCAGCCTTCTTGTAACGCCATACCGGCCCGGCCAAAAAAGAAAAAAGCGGCCATCTATTTATGTAATAATAAACTGGAATTTCAAAAAAAAATAAATAAAAAAAAAATGGAGCTTTGATAATAATTACCTGTACGATAACATACATTGCTGCCATATTCTCGTGTCTCGGAGATTTAAGTTCGGCACTAGCCGAAGGGCCGGCGGCCCCTGTATTTGATCTTTGATCAAACCCCGGATAAGGGTGGTCTTGCGTGAAATCAATCTTATAACTTACCTCAATTTCCATATTTATTGACAGTGTATTGTTTTCTTCATCACAATTGACGTCTGACAACAATGCGACTTACATCGAGGTCATTACCTCGCATGCGTTTCCGCGGACAGCGAAACAGCCGTCGAATGCACACATTCCCGTCCAGCGTGACCATTGACCCCGAAGTCAGAGAAGCAGTGCAGGCCAACAAGCCAGTTGTTGCGCTCGAATCGACAATCCTAACTCATGGTATTCCGTATCCACATAACCTCGAGATGGCCTACGAGCTTAACAAAATCATCCGGGCCGAA
Organism: Lipomyces sp. NRRL Y-11553; assembly: GCA_003705905.2. Taxonomy (NCBI): domain Eukaryota; kingdom Fungi; phylum Ascomycota; class Lipomycetes; order Lipomycetales; family Lipomycetaceae; genus Lipomyces; species Lipomyces sp. NRRL Y-11553. The sequence continues at coordinate 2,569 of PPJW02000003.1, read as the reverse complement.
GGTGCCGTCCCGGCAACCATCGCCCTTGTCAAGGGCCGGCCTACTGTGGGTGCGACAGATGAGGAAATCGAGTATCTCTGTCAACCGCCAAAAGACGGGTCATTTATCAAGATATCTCGTCGCGACATGGCATACGCCGTCGCGCACGGAGTTACGGGCGGCACGACCATTGCCGGCACAATGATTCTGGCCCACATGGCCGGCATTCGCGTCTTCGCGACTGGCGGTCTCGGCGGCGTTCATCGTGGGTCAGAGGCGACTATGGATATCTCAGCCGATCTTGAGGAACTTGGTCGGACGCCAGTCGCGGTTGTGTCTGCCGGTGCCAAAGCCATATTAGATTTGGACAAGACGTTTGAGTATCTCGAGACCAAGGGCGTGCATGTGTCGACTTTTGGACCTAAAGGCGTCAATATTCCTGCTTTTTATTCTCGTGATTCGGGTATTCCGTCGCCTTTTAACTTTGAGACTCCTAAACAAGCTGCTGCTGTCATACGTACGTCCCGAAGATGATAAAATTGGCAAAGTTGTGAGGCTGACATTTTTTTTGTAGATACGAATTCACTTCTTCAATTACAATCCGGAATGCTGTTTTGTATTCCAGCACCTCCCGAGTACGAAATTCCGGCTGCCGATATCAATGCTGTAATCGATGAAGCTGTTTTATCTGCCGAACAAGAAGGTATCAAAGGTAAAGCCATCACGCCTTACCTGCTGAACCGGATTCTCGAGCTGACCGGCGGACGATCTCTTGAATCCAATGTCGGCTTTGTCAAGAATAACATTAAAGTGGGAGCCAGCATCGCCAAGGCGTTGAGTGAGATTGAGACCCAAAAGACTTACGAGGTGAGGTAATAATTTTATGCATAGTAATGTAGGAAGCCAAAACAAAGAAAAAAAAAGTGGCCAAAATCTTTGGTGGGTTTTGCTGTATGTACTATAAAAAATATTCGACGTTTGTTTTAATATAGCATTTTGGTTATTCATACGATTTGGTCTTTACTAGATTTCACCTTCAGCAACGTCTCAGCCTGCAATTCCTGCTACCGCGTTTGCACCAGCTGCCAAATCAGTCTCCTCACCAGCACTGGAGCTAAATGCAGAGACAAGTGACAGGGCTGATTGTCTTGTTGTCGGTGCGGTTGCAGTCGACCTAACCTGTGATCTTACTTACGGCGTCCTCGAAAAGCAATCGGGTTGGATCCACACATCGAACCCTGGCGCAATCCATAGAACACCTGGTGGGGTTGGCTTTAACGTGTGCTTGGCGGCAGCATACGCATCGTCTGGAGATGCGACAATCCGAATGATCTCGGCCGTCGGCCCGGAAGCACGCGATTTGCCGGCCGTGTTGAACCTGACGCCGACCGGTTCTCCCGACCTGTCCGGAGTGCTGGTGGTCGAGGATGGCAGGACGGCACAATATATTGCCATGCACGATCGCAAGGGCGACTTGATTGTCGCGTGTGCAGATATGGCCCTTGTCGAACAATTATCCCCCGCACATATTAAATCCGAGTTTAGGCGGGCAGGCAAATCGCCATTTTGGGTCGGCGTCGACGCGAACCTCGACCGCGTGCCACTTTCGACCGCGATCCTGTGTGCCCGGCAAGCGGATGCCAAGGTCTTGTTGGAACCAACGTCCGTGGCAAGGTCCCGGGAAATCCTGGAACTGAGTGACGTTGGTGTGACGGACGTGTTGCCGAACCCACCAACTGTCGACGTCATGACGCCAAACATTTTTGAATTGCAAGGTTTGTTCACGCATGGTCGCGAATTGGGCCTGTTTGAGCGGCAAGATTGGTGGCGCGTCATTGATGCAATCGGTGCTACTACGGATTTCCAGAATGCGATCACTTGGATGGCAAGAGACAGCGGCATCATGGAACAAGTAGTCGACAACGGGTTGGTTCAGATGGCCGTACACTTGCTTCCATTCATACCGAACTTGTTTGTCAAGATTGGCGAATTAGGAGTCATATCAGTCCAACTCGTCAAGGAGAGTGAAGTCCGCGGCCGCATGGTCGGACCGGGACAACTCTCGACCGGTCCTGGGTTCGTCATGTGGCGAGGTACACAAATCGCCGGTGATCCTGCAGGAGACAACGTGTGCCTGATTGTCCGACATCACCAAGCGCACAAAGTACCAGGCGATATTGTCAGCGTCACAGGCGCTGGCGATTCTTTTGCCGGTGTCTTGTTATCGGAATTAGTGGCTGCTGATAAGCAAGGAATCCAAAACACATTGGCCGATGTTGACGCAATCTCCAGGATCGTGGACCGCGCGCAAAGGGCGTCGGTCCTAACACTCATGAGTAGATTCGCGATCAGTCCCGATATAAAGAACTTGAAAGAATAAAGTCTGGCGTTTTGTCTTTTGTTTTTGGCATTTGCATTGGCATTTTTTGCGCATATTCTTTGAATATTCATCTGTGATATATACTAGAGGGATTTAGCAACACTTTTTTTTGGATATCATAACGTCGCCTCCTGCCTAAAAGGGTCTCCCTAACCCTTATTACACGCCAGTTATGAAATTTCAATTTTTGACGTTTAGCACATTGTTATT